>CM053566.1:75974638-76007186 GCA_028646485.1 Cryptoprocta ferox | reverse complement strand
TCTCCTCTAGGGTTTTGATGGTTTTCTGTCTCATGTTCAGGTCCTTCATCCATTTTGAGTTTATTTTTGTGTATGGTGTAAGAGAGTGGTCTAGTTTCATTCTTCTGCATGTTGCTGTCCAGTTCCCCCAGCACCACCTGTTAAAGAGGCTGTCTTTTTTCCATTGGATACTCTTTCCTGCTTTGTCAAAGATTAATTGGCCATACATTTGTGGGTCCAGTTCTGGGTTCTCTATTCTATTCCATTGGTCTATGTGTCTGTTTTTGTGCCAATACCATACTGTCTTGATGATGACAGCTTTGTAGTAGAGGCTAAATCTGGGATTGTGATGCCTCCCGTTTTGGTTTTCTTCTTCAATATTACTTTGGCTATTCAGGGCTTTTTGTGGTTCCATACAAATTTTAGGAGAGTTTGTTCTAGCTTTGAGAAGAATGCCGGTACAATTTTGATTGGGATTGCATTGAATGTGTAGATTGCTTTGGGTAATAATGACATTTTAACAATGTTTATTCTGATCCATGAGCATGGAATGTTTTTCCATTTCTTTGTGTCTTCCTCAATTTCTTTCATAAATTTTCTACAGTTTTCATTGTACAGGTCTCTTACATCTTTGGTTAGGAAGTCACATTATTCTTACGGAAGTTTCTTTACAAATCTTACTTTACTCTCTTCCTTTTAAAGGAATTGATCTCTGACTAACATTCCAAGCCCCATCTCAGCATCTGCTACTAGAAAATTCAACCTCCACATGGTCCAAATACACTTCCTGTTTTATTCAGTTTTTCTTGTGATTCTTTCATTTTTTCCCTCATTTACAGCTGCATGAGTGACAACAAAAAAAAGCGTTATGTTTCTTCATAACTGGTTCTAGTAGTTGAAAATTATAAATCACCAGGAACATTGGGTAACATGTTGGTATGCCAGATCCTAACTGAAAATACATTTTTACCTAAATGATAGGATTTAACCAGCTTTATTTTGAGTTCCAGTTTTCAAAACTTGAATAGCATAAAATTGTGATACCCTCTTTGTAACACTTTGAAAACCCTGATTTTTTTATTTAAGTAATACTCAGAGATTTCCTTCATTTGCATGGATTCCTTACCCTGAAAAGTAAATAAATTTAGTCCCTAACTATAACAAAACAAAGGGGGAGGGGCAGAGAGAGAAGGAGACAGAGGATCCAAAGTGGGCTCTGTGCTGACCGCAGAGTCTGATGAACTGTGAAATCCTGACTGGAGCAAAATGACCCAGCCAAAGTCCGATGCTTAACCAACTGAGCCACCCAGGTGCCTCTGCTTTACTTTTTGACAAAGACCAGGCTTGAAGCCAGCCTGATGCCTGTGCTTAGTCCCCATTTCTCTTTGTGTGCTGAGAACTCAGCTTGGCAATCTAACATCTATTTTGTAAGCATGTTTTTCCTGTTTAACTCCCTTCTCTGGATTTTGTTTTACTCTTTTCTCCTTCTTAATAATCCGTTGGCTCAATTCCTGGGCCCAATCTTGGTTCAGAGTCCTGCTGTCTACCCTGTGTGGCCTTCCATCATTTGGTGGTTATGTTATACACATGGAATGGCAGTGAGCATTTATGCCAATAAAGATTATAGCCTTATTATGCCATTTGCAGTCACACAAACATGCAGAAAGCCATATTTGAAAGAACTTAGCCAACAAAGATTATATATAATATATGCACTATTGTTGTATAATAATTAAGTAAATGTTCCTCGACCTCGAGCATTATTTAATCTTACTAAACTCACTTTAATTGGTTCTCTAGCTCTGAGCACATCCTCCCCTTCATAATTAATGTCAGTCTCTCAATCTCAGCAAAATCCAGGCCATAAAACCACAGAGAGCAGGACAGTGAAGGTCAAATAAGATTCCAGAGCCCACAAGGCAAAAAGAAGAAATATAAGACAAGTAACAGAATTCCAATCACTATCAACAGAAAACACTGATAAATCAAAGTCCCAAGGACTCCCAAGATGTCTAATCACAACTATACACACAAATCCATCCATACAAGCACACATGTTCATACATGGCCACACAGACACACACACCCATAGACAAGCACACATAAATACATACATGCATTCACTATATTTCTTCAACATGAAGGAAACAAGTTTACTGAATTAGCTGGAGAGAAAATAGGATATCCAGAGGTGTCAAGGAGAATAATAAACAGGAAAAAATGTATGTTGCATCTAAAACACACCTTTTGTTCCTTCTAGAAACATATCCAGAGAGAGAGAGAGAGAGAGAGAGAGAGAGAGAGAGAGAGAAACAGATACTCCTCATGCAATGACTTTTTCTAAGAGTACAAAGAGTTCTCAGCACCACCATTATTCCCTAAGTGCTCTTCTTTTGCACTAAACTGCCACCTGAAATTCTCCTTTCCTTTATCCTTCCTCTGCTGAACCTCAGAGGTGAGTCTGGGTCCTGCTGACATGGCAGGTATAATGCAGTCAGTAAAAATGCTTCACAACAAGCCTTCTTACCATTGACCTTCATTCCCTCCTTTGGAGGGGAAGCATCTGGCGGCTTTGCATTACAATATGGGCAGAGCATTGTGCACAGCCCTAGGACTTCTCTTCTTCATGTCAGAAAGCCCCCTTAGCAAAAATTAATGAAGGAGGAAATGGGGCATGAGGCCTAACTATACTGTTCTCTCTCGAATTGAGGATTTAAAGCTTTGAATCATATTAAGCATACATATCTTAAAGAGACATTTCCTGTCATATATCATCATTTCAGTGGAACAGATTTTCACAGAGAATACTATCTGACTAGCCAGTTAGAATACTCACTTCATGTGTATGCCACAATATGGGCTAGACAGTGTTTTAAAAGAAAAAGTATCCTTTTTCCACTAGCATTTGCATATTAACCAAGTATTCCACTTCCTTGACTTTTAAAGCGTTATTAGTGAGCATATAAAGCATGCCTTTGCTATGTAAATTTCTAAAATTTGATATTTTACCATTAAAAATTTCCCCCACTACTGGCACCATTTGAACTCGAATTCTGAAACCTCCAGGCTCCCAAATATCCTTCTGAAAGAGCTGAGGACCCCAAGTGGAGGCAAATTAATATGGAGATAAAATGTGTATGAAACCAGAAAAGATTTCAGCTACTGCTGAAGCCTAGAAGCTGGTAGGAGACAATGTAAGGTGATCAAACATAATGTTCTGTTGAAAGGAGGGCTTAAAGTCTGTTTTGCTTAGTACCTCTACCAGAAGCATTATTTTGCTTACCAAATTCACTTGAATTCGTTTTTAACTGAATTGTTCAATGTCAGGAGGCAATTCTTCATGGGTCTTCTTCATTGCTGCAAGTCTTCCAAGCCAGGCACTGGCTGCTCTTTGTTCCAGACTATCTTTACAAAGTTACTCATATAGCAAACAGCTTTTGGAAATGGAGTTAGTATACCCTTCCATAGTAAAGGGTAGATATTCTTATACTCTCATATTATAAAAGATAATCTCTCCCTCCAGAGCTAAGGGCAATCATGCTTAGGCTATTTACAAAAGATTTGAAATCCTGAGCCTCAGGGTCCTTCTCCTATAATGCAATTTTGTGCAAGCATCCTCCAGTCCTTGTCATATTTGCCATGGGAACCGAGGCTCCAGGAACTGGCACTAACATGCTGATACTCTTGTTACTACTATGGCTGTGAGTAATAGGCAGTCATTCTTCTCTGTCCTGAGTTTTGTGTCTTCCATCAGTATTCATGAAACTAGACAATAGTGTGTGCTTCAAAGAATAAAATCACAAACCTTTCCATTTTGACAGATTTAATGAAGATATTAAGAGACATAGGTTTTTGAAGAAGGAAATATGAGGGTCTTGTGGACCAATGAATGAGAATCCTGAGGGAAGCAAACATTTTAACAGAATTGTGTAGTCTCGTGGTAAATAAAACGTTCTCTACTTTATTGCCAGTTAAATGAGGAGTCCTAGGGAGGTGGTTAAATGCAGAGTACCAGAGGGCTACCCAAACTATGGTTAACACTCCTCTGAATGGAGGACTTCCTTGCCAATCTGCTCTGTTGGCTAATAAACCCAGACAAAATTCAGACACCTGCTATCCAATTGAATTCCCTGAGACTATGTGAATTGATGCAAAGTACTTAATCCCTCTGGCAGTCAAAGAAAGCCTGTAATCTCCTCAGCAGTTGTCACTACTAATCCTAAGAGGTTTCCTAGGTGGACAGAAGGTTATTCTTCCTTTAAGACAATACTTACAAAGATATGCTTCTACATCAAGCATAAAATGGAAAAAATATATGACAGTTATGAGCACAAACCAAGGGAATCATCAGAATTTTGTCTGGGTCACTGATGAAATGAGGAGGCAAGGCACATAACATTTGGAAACAGGAATGGAATGGAATGGAATGGAATGGAATGGAATGGAATGGAATGGAATAGAAACAGCTTGGTTGTCTTACAGATCCTTTAGCTATGATGTCCATCATTGCAATCTTACATCCATTCAGAGAAGACAATAAACAGTCTCAGAGCTTTTTGCAGTGGTCTTGCTGTAAGGAAGCTTTGTCCCTAGCTAGAAGATTTCCCTGAAGCAGACAAACTCCTGTTGGAAACCATAGATAAGGTACTGATTAATATTCAGAGGCTCTTACTTCTCCAGACTCAGTTTTTCAATGCTGATAAAGGTGACCTATTATAGAATAGAAGCTGACACAAAAAAATATAGATGAATTATTGAAATGATCCTTAACATCTTTGACATTTTCTCTCACCTACAGAGAGAAGTTAAGCATTGGGATCTTCATAATGGGGAAGAAGATGCTCTGTATTAAGGTGGGCTCCTCAAAGAAAGTCATTCTATGTGATCCAAGCCCAACTTAGCCACAAGACACAGGACCCTGTGACACCATCGAAAAAACAATGTGGCTATAAATGCTGAGTCAAGGGCTTCTAAATCCAAAAGAGATGCTGTCAGCTAGGAAGCTCTTACTGTCCAATACAGAACACTAGGCAAGCCCACTAGAAGTTTGTTTAGTTGAACCATGAGCTGCCACCATGCTGCTCAAAACTAAATGGGAAGGCTTATTTAATGGCATGGTGCCACTTTCTACATGTCACCAATCCCTCCCACACCCTCCATTATGATCTCAGTTGTTTTAAGGAGGATAAAGACGATCAGAGGAAAGGCTAATATTTCCATTACTCCAAGAGGGATCAAAGACCATACACCTCTGTCTAAGTATCCTGCAGGAACTGGCGGAGGAGAGAGAGAATCAAATTTTTATGGATTTGATGCATATATTTGCCCAAATTACAATCTTCTCCAGACCATGGAAGAAATAGGCAGCCAGATTTAACTAATAGGGTTTAAGCATGGTGGGGAAAAGAAGCTACCGTGACCTTGTGGTAGGATGCTTTGGATCAATTAAACGTAATGGTCTTTCTCCATCTAAAAGCAGAATAAGAACTGATGTAATATATGTATACTTCCACAGCACGTAAGTGCCAGAGGATACTCTCCAGATCAGGAAAAGCCTGGAAAAATACATGTAAATCATTTCCCTAAATCCCCCTTTCATTTGCAATTGACGGTTGGTCAGCATTTAGCTAGAATGTCTCTGCCCTCTGATGTTCAAAGCTTCTGTTCAAAGCTTTCACTATACACATGGCATCTTTTTCATTAGCAAATCAGAATCATCAGTCTCAACAGCTACAACCGAGATGATATCACAATTCCAGACACTAGGGCACTAAAAACCTTGGAAAACTTCAGACCTGCTTGACAATTTAAATGTCTTGGGACTAAGTTAATGGATCAAAACATTTGATACCACGAGCAGTCAAGGAAAAACTTGCCTCTTCATCCCCACCACCACCACCACATAGGAGGCCCAGCGTCTTCTTGAACTTTGGGTACCAGAGACAATATGTGCTTAACATTGACATTCTTCTTGGTCTTTCATGTTGAACAATACACAAGTAAGCGTCCTTTTTGTGGACCCAAAGCAACAGTCTTCATTGGAAGTGATCCAAGAAACAATAGCACAGTTTCTATCTTTGTTTTCACAGCACTAATGACCTCTTTGAGCCATGAGTCTCTATGACTGATGACTTTGTCAACCGGGCATTTGTCAAAGGGAGGCACCCTCAATGTAGAGGCAAACCCTGAGTATCAGCCTCATCCCCTCCAGGACAAGACTGCCAGGATTACTCCTTTTGAAAAGTTGTTATTAGCCTGCCATTAGGTTCTTGCTGAAACGGGATGCTTAACTTTGGTTAACTTGGACTTAACAACTAACAAGGTAGGAAGGATCCAACAAGCCTAGCTTTTCAAATAGAAATGTTATAGTCAACAATGCAATTGGTCAGGCATTGGCCCCCATATCTCCATTTTACTTGAAAAGTGCACCAACCACTTTGGGAACAATTCAATCATCCAAACAACTGTCTTATAGAAAGCTGCTATGCCCATGGGGCTCTTGATTCATAAAGGTTCCCCAAAATGTCTGGGTCTGATCCACTGATGGTTTGAGTAAGCTGAAAACTACCAGCATCCACTGGACTCATGCATCTGTTCAACCTCAATGTTAGTAGCGAAGAACAGGAAATGGTGTGATCACTCTCCGCAATGGACAGAACTCACAGCATTTTTATAACTCAAGCCAATACTCACCTTGATGAAACTTGCTATAATTTCAGTGAAACTTGGGTGCTTGCCAATAGCCTAGTGTTTGGCCTGCCACTTGGAAAACTACAGACTGGCGGATTAATACTCTACTCATCAGGGCCATGAACTGCACAAACTAATCACAGCTACTGATCAAACCATCTGGATTCTTCATGCAAATGCCCAAGTTAAATGCCCTTTATCTGATGAAACCAACTGAACTCAAGCTGCTGTTTCAGCCTGCATCACACAAAATACTACCATTTCTCCCTGAGCACAGCAACACGTTCTCCATCATAGACTGTTTCTGATGCAGAGATACTGCTCCACACTGGACTCTTGACTTCTGGAAACGATTGACCCCTTTGTCTCATACTGAGGTGGGCTACACTGAATGGGGTACTGCTCTTGTCTTATCTCAGCAGATTTACCACATCATACTTTGGACTTTCAGTATTATCAGCAATGTCTTGTCACGGCTGACACTTTTACAGTTTATGGTGTTCCAAGTTGGTCCAATCAGCCAATGCAAGTCACACAATTGTGGCTTATGAAACTCTGTGTCTATGTCTGGCATAACAAAACACTTACATTATGATAATGGTGCACATTTTATCATAAAATCCATGCAGCAATGGACTTTCCATTCACCCAAACATCAACAGTTATCTCTGCATCTTTGTAAGCATTTGGCATTGTTGCTATTTTCACCGTAGCCATTCTTGTATTTTTGGTTTTAGTTTGCGTGTCCCTAATGGCTTGTGATGTTAAACATCTTTCCATGTCCTTATTTGTCATCTGTATATCCTCTTACATGACATGTCTGTTCATGATATTTGTACCTTTTCTAAATGAAGTATTTATTTTTTCCCCCTCGAGTTTTGAGATGTTTATAAGATATACGGTTTTCAAATGTTTTCTGGGGTGCCTGGGTAACTCAGTTGGTTAAGTGTCCGGATCTTGATTTCAGCTCAGCTCATGATCTCATGGTTCATGAAGTCGAGCCTCTCATTAGGCTCTATACTGTCAGCACACGATTCTCTCTCCCCTCTCTCTCTGCCCCTCTCTCCCTCAAAATAAATAATAAAATAAACTTAAAAAATTTTTTTAAAAATTTTCTCCCACTGCACTTGTATTTTCATCTTTTTCACTGGGTCTTTTTGGGTTAAAATTTTTTAAATTTTATGAGGTTCAATTTATCATATTTTTTCTTCTTTGAATCATGCTTTTGATGTCAAATCTAAGAGCTCTTTACATAGCCTGAGATTCTGAAGGTTTTCTCCTATTTCTTAACCTAAATTTTATAATTTTGGTTACCCAAGTAATTGAGCACCATTTATTGAAAAGATTATCCTTCTTATAATGAATTGCTTTTGCACCTTTGCCAAAAATCAGTTAGGCATATTTGTGTTGGTCTATTTCTGGGTTCTCTATGATTTTTCGCTTCCTAGATTTTTAGGCTGTATATTGTTGCCTGATTATTTAGAATTATTACATCTTCCTTGTGGATTCTTTTTATGGTTATTTTATGTCCCTCTATGTTCTAGTAATTTGTTCTAAAGTAGACTTTGGCCATAATTTGATGTAATCCTCCTTAAACTTACCTGAGAGCTGCCACTGTCTCACCTGGAAACTCTTCAATCTCATGTTAATATACTTTTAGCCAAAGAGAATTACACAGTAGTCAATATTTATACAAATACAATTTTATATTTCCTTTTATGTCTACTATTCCTTGACAAGATTTTAAATAATTAAAAAAAAGTAGGAGTGTGTATATGTAAATTTCAAGTGATTCAAAAATAATCTGTAATTTTCTAACCACATAGCTGTGTTATTGATGTATACTCCAACACATGATCTGGTTAATTTGTCTTAGTTCTACATAGAGAATTTTTATTCTAGGCAAGTCTACATTGAAAAAGCATGGTTATCATACTGGGATATTTGGTATCATCTTATGATAACACAAGAGCACACCAAAAATTACTAGTCTACTCTTAGAAATGGAACAATTAAGTTAGAAGCCACATAGGTTATAACTGGGAAAACCATAGGTCAGGCTTGATATTCCGGTTGGCAGTAACTATTAATACTAGCTTGAGAAGAAATAATAATAATATCTGTATAATAATTTATAGTCTGCAAATCATGTTCATAAATAAATTTCTTAAGTCTTCCCACTAAATCTTACATTATTGACATTTTACAGATCAGGGAAATTAATCTTAGAGAAATTAAATGACCTCTTATGTCACATCAGATCATAACCTAAGCCCCAAACTGGAATGCAGATCCACTGAACGCCAAAGCTATACTGATATATATACTATATACATAATAATATATATATTATGTATACCTTGCCTTTGGGCGCTTCCTCCCTGCTTTGCTAAGTAAAGGTGATCATGGTCTGTTATTAGATTCATGGATGTCTTCCTTGAAACAAGATGAACAAATATAATTTGGCACATCATTCTTAATATTACTCAATATGTGACTAAGCAAAGGCCAAAATAAAAGACAACGAGGATTATTTGTGAATAAATTTTTGGAGATAACAAGCTTTATATATCTTAACAGCCTCAACTCAAAGGTGGTGGTTTAAAAAACAGTTCATGTAAGTGTTTCAGCCTAATTACAAAGTCTCACATTGTTAGGCCTGTGTCTTTGTCCAGATGAATGAGGGATAATTTCCAGTCTTTGGAAATGAAATTTACCCCCTTGATCAGGAATGTGATAAATCTGTGCCTTCCACATGATCTTAATTATTAAATGGTTTCAAGAAGGAAAATAACTTATAAAGTTTTTTGAGAGGAGGACCATACATAGAAGTTGCACTGTTTAGCTAAAGCAAACAAACAAAACAATCGTTGCATGTTCTTAAATATTGGCTTATAAACACTAGTGAATTCATGAAAATATTATATTATCTAAAATTTACATTATAGCCTGACAAAAAGCCTTTACGAGACAAAGAAGTTTAAAAAATTCTGTCCCAGGGTGCCTGGGTGGCTCAGTCTGTTAAGCATCCGACTTCGGCTCGAGCCCTGCGTTGAGCTCTGTGCTGACAGCTGGCTCAGAGCCTGGAGCCTGTCTTCTGATTCTGTGTCTCCCTGTCTCTCTGACCCTCCCCTGCTTGCACTCTCTCTCTCTTTCAAAAATAAATAAAACATTTTTAAAAATTTAAAAAAATTAAAAAAAAATAAAAAATAAAAATAAAAAATTCTGTCCTCCCCAAAAGTCAATATTTTTACATCATACCTTAACAGAATTGTTCCTAGAGTATGGTTTGATATGTGCACAAACCCTGTTAATATACTATTAATATACAAAGCATGTACAAATCAATTGTGTGTTCATGGGATATTACTAAATTATATAATGATGCCTTAATTTTAAGTTTATTTGCCCTTCAAAGTAGAATGTGAACATTTTCAAAGTTATAACAATTCCAATGTTAGCACCAGGCCGTGTTTCCCCATGTTAAAGCAATAGTTTAGATGAGGATGTCTTACCGCTATTAACAAAACATCTGTTGGAGGCTCAGCAATTAAGACAAATAGTTTCCTCTCTAATTATTTGAATGTGAAATGAACATTCGGTTATTAAGAGAAGTTTGGGCCATGATAGATAGGAAGCTGAGGGAGGAAGAAGAAGTGGAGCATGGGCAAGAGCATCCTACCGCTACTGAGAGCTGAGAGGCACCTTCTGTTGTTGACAGTGAGGTAAGGGTCAAGACAAAGCAGATCCAAGCATTACTAAGGGATGGCTGCAATAAGGAAACAATTCTCTCTCTCAAGAGGAAAATGGGCTGATGTAGCACTTTTTGTGTTTCTCAGTAAACTCTGAGTAACCCCAAGATGATGGATATGCTAGTGATGACATAAACCCCTCTGAATTTAATGTCCTCTTTGAGGTGATCCTCTTAAAGGCTTAACGATCCAAAAATATATTTCACACATTCTTCAGCCCCAGTCACCATTTGATTACATTTTATCAATGATGTCATTCAATTATCTCAAATGATTTAAGTCTTTTTTCTTATAATTTAATATATAATGGTTTTAAAGACAATCGCTACTAGAATGCCTCATTTAAATCTTTCTCCAAGAGCTGCTCTCTTAGCACAATGAAAACCAGGACTTTATTCTGCAACCTCTTGATAGAGAAATGAGCTAGATTTTCGGCATATCCATACCAAATTGCTGAAAAGTCTTTGGAAGTTGTAATGCAGATCTAAGTTGGCAGTTTAAAATCTTCTGACCTCTTTGTGACTCTCCTGAAGTGAGCTCTTTCAATGAGACCAATGACAAGAGAAATGGCCCATGCTGGATTGATATTAAGGCTCACCTCTTTTCAATTCTTTTTTTCAGTAGTCTCAGAGGAGGGAAAGGATCAGACATGCTCCCTTAATTTTGTTTCCTGGCAATTAACTCCCAGAATAACACCAAATAATTACAACCATAACACTGCAGAGAAAGTTAGAGTAGCAGTAAATGTTGCTAAGCTGTGAACTTTGACAAACAAGCCCCCATAAATGGTGCGAGGCTGCCTGCTATGCACCTGGTAACATGCCCTGCATTGATGTTCAGAAGATGTGTGGAAGACAGCTCATCGTACTGAGGAAAGTCTCACTGCTTGAAGTATGACATTGTGTTTTGGGAGTAGAGGACAGGAAAATAACACACAGAAAAGAATCCATTAAGGGGGAAACCAACAGTATCTCAAGTTAATATCTGTTCATTTACTGGTCTATTTCTCTATTCATTTTATTTTCTTCTAAGGAAGAGAGAGAGAAATAATGAATCATCTTCCTATGTTCTCCCCAAGGGTACACAGCAGAGTGGCCCTGAGTTCTGGTACATGCTACATAAGTAAATGTGAGACAAACTGATGGCTGAGTATCTCTTGGTCCATCCGTAGTGGCCCTCAAACGCCCCCAAGCATGGTCGGTCAGAGGAACCAACTCCACCCACACAAGTATATATAATCTGTATTCTTTATTGGTGAGAATTTAAATTCATTAAGTGTTTTGACGTCAGCCTTGCTCCATTCCCTTTCAGTTATCCCTCTTTTCTTTCCTCAGTGTATATTCCTCCTTTTACTCACAATTTTCCAACCCCAGTAATGCTGACCTTCTTTCAAGTCACTTTGAGAACTGACTCTTCCGAGTGTGAATGTCATCTTACCAGCACCTTTCTCAGTTTTACCCATTCTCACACCAAGTTTCATTCTATTAAGGCCATGAATCAAACAATTAATAGACAAAATTTGAGCTAAGCTTTTAGAGAATTCATAGATACCTCCTCTAATTAATCTTTTCATTTCCTTAAGCAGCTATATTACCTTAACCCAAAAAAGTGAATAATATGGATCTCTCCAGGATGATGCTAGAGAGACTCAAAAAAAGCACTACATTTCCTGGAGATCTTTGTGTCTTTCAAGAAATTGCAAAATAATTTTATACAATTTTCTGTTAAAAGCTTTTTGTTTTTGTTGTTTATCTTCTAATAAAAGGAGGATCTTTCTAAATCTTAGAACTTTAAACAACAGCTTAGGATCTCATAGTCTTGTGTAGTTGGGGAACTGCCATCTTTAAATATACTCAAGAGCTCCCAGCTTCAAATGAAAAGAGTATAAGGGACAGACATGTAAGAGAAAGTCCTGCCCTGGTTGGAGACGCCAGGGCCTGCAGCTCAACTTGGCGAACATAATACACACGTGCAGAGGTGTTCTTCCTCTTGATTTCTGATCGCGGACGATACAGACAGGATAAACCTGACTGTTCGGGCCTGTCTTGTCATTCAAAGAAGACATATTTAAAAAAATCAGAAGCAGCAATCTGATAACCATTATAATTGGAAAACAGTATAATAATTAAAAATCAGATAGTAAGAGAGAGAAACAGAGAAACTAGGATTTACCTTGGTGTAAATAGAAAGCATATTTACTGGAAATGTATCTATGAGCACAAGGGGGTGATATATAGTCCTAGCATTTTTAAATGATAAACCACAGATTGGGAAGAAAAGGTAAAGGCAGTGGAGATGTGAGGAGTATAATTTCTTGGATACAGATTATCTATATACTCCAGAATATAACCTAGTTTTAAATATGATATGCTAATTAGTCATTTTCTTTTTTTTGGTTGTATTGATAGAGTAGCTACTGATAGTGAAAACGTTATTAATATAATATCTTGATCTTTGACACAGTTAACATGCTCATGAAAAACCAAATTTTCAGAACATGAGGCTAAAATCTGGACAAAGACATCCATTTTCATGTAGTAAGTAAAAATATACAGGTTTCAGATTAAAATCTTGGACAGTACCAGTCTGTTAGTGTCATTAAATATTACAATATCTCTTCAAACATGATGTAATCTCAGTTTGCATTTACCAAATTCCACAATACGCTTCTTAAATCTAAATTTCCATGAGTTGTTTTTTAAAAAGGGTCAAATGATAATAAAGACATTGGTTATGAAAAAGTGTCAGAAGAGCTCACTGTGGTTTATATGGGTTGTGATGTGAATTAACTCGAGAATGACTCCGTAGATACATTGCTGAATTCATGTCCCCAAAAGTGTGGGACTTAAACAAATAAAAGAAAATATTAAATCACAGTAAGGCAGTCACTCAGCCTCACAGTTTTCTAAACCCAAAGTTTTACTGAGTTCTAAATACCCCAAAGGATGTAAGCAATTGTAACCTCTCAGTACAGGCCTGGAATACAGTCACAGACATACTGAAATTACTGGAAAAGACTACCCAATACTGAAAATATTTAAAGGCAATTAAATAATTCAGTTTTTAGTCAAGTCTACACCAAAATGTATTAAGTTAATCCCTTTATAAAGAAACTCAAACTTCTTGGAATTGTTTATTCCTTCTCTTTCCAAATATGTAATATATGGCTCTGTGTGTGTGTGTGTGTGTGTGATATCCACTCTGAATGTATATGTGATGTGTCTGTGATCTATTTATTGAACTCTCTCTATAAACATATGTAGGTGTATATGTATATATACATACACATAAACACATATATGCACATATATACACACACACATATACCATATCTCATATACTCAGCAGCTGTCTTAGACCAAAAATATTCGCCTAACCTTATCTGTACCCTTTCTCTCTTTATTAGGTAGATCAATTTAAACTTCATGCTTCTTTAACTATTTTCCTAATTTACTCATTAACAGCAATTCTTCCTACTTT
The DNA here is from genome assembly GCA_028646485.1 of Cryptoprocta ferox. Lineage (NCBI taxonomy): Eukaryota > Metazoa > Chordata > Mammalia > Carnivora > Eupleridae > Cryptoprocta > Cryptoprocta ferox. The sequence continues at coordinate 75,993,285 of CM053566.1, read as the reverse complement.
AGAGGGTAAGAATTGCAAAGATAAAGAAAGAATTTAATTTCCTTGCTTCTATCCATTAGATACTGTTTCTTAATCAAATGTTTGTGACTCTCTCCAACATTTGAATAGATTCCTCCCCCTTAATCACTCACAGTCCAAACAAATCCCACTTTTCTATTCCTTGTCTGTCCCAAGGGAGTTGGTCTAACTCGAATTCCCGCATTGATAAGGGCCAACTCAAAATCACCCCTCCCAATGAGTGGGAAACTTTGGAGTAAGATCCAGTCTTCCTAGTCCCTCTTACCTCATGGACTGTGAGATCATGACCTGAGCCAAAGTCAGATGCTTAACCCACTGAGCCACCCAGGTGCCCCTAGAAGGCTGAATTTTAATGGCCAACAATTATGTCATTTCCTGTTCCATTTCTTCTTCCACTCTTCTAGATAAATATTTCATGTTTTTCTTTCTTTTTGCTCCTCAAATAGCCATCCCATCTCCACAATCTCATATTTATATGATGGCATACTTGCTATTTTTCTATAAAATTGAATTATCAGAAGAAGACTTCCACAAATTCCTACTACACTGTTCACCTGCAGCTGTACTCATACGATTTGTCTTCACTCCTGTTACTATAGATAAAGCGCCCATTTCCCATGTAAGATAAAATCCCTGTGTTGCCCTCGGGTGCTTCCCTCTTGCTAACTCAATAACCAGTAGGAGACTCTACTCTCTCCCACACCCTGACACTGACGTTAATGCTCTCTACTGTGTCATTCTCATAAGTGTATATAAAATGTTTTCATCTCTCTCCCCAAAGAAACAGATCCCTTTTGGCTCTTCCCTTTCAGCCATTCCAATATTTTACTGTATCCCTTTTTAGTAAAATTCCCTTAAAGAGCTATCTACGTTCACTTTCCCCATCAATCCAAAATGGGTGCAAATGCATTAAGAAACTTGTGCTTTTGAAAGCTCAGGTATAAAGTAGGTTTAATTTGTGATTTTCCTGTTTAAGTTTCCTCCATTTTCATAAACTAACATAAAACATATTTTGACTCTCTATAAACCATTTTCTGATAAAAACATAGGATGTTTGAAAAATTATCATTTGTATCTTAGGGACTTCTATTCTCTTAATTTTTTTATATTATTCTGAAAATACTCACATTTCATGTCTGAATAGCCTCAATTTCTTGGCATGACAGTCAATACCTGGATGATAATGCCAACAATGTGCTCATAGGTTCAGAATTAGTCTGCTAAATTTCAGGTGCAGATGAACATTTGACTAGAGATCCAAACTTGGAGGTGAGAACACACAAAATAAAAACCTGAATAAAGCTGAAGAAGCACCTTGAGGACTAACAAAGTTATATGATTAGCAGGACAACTTGTATAGAGACTTAAATCTCTCCTGACATCTTTTAAAGAATGACGGTGGGGAATGGAATTCCATGACAATCCACTGGATGGAACTTTTTTCATCTTCTCTCCTCTTTTTTTCTCTCTCCACTTCCATTTGTGTGTGCACACATATGTATTCTTACACCCCCAATAGTTTCTTCCAAATCATCTCTCCATGTTCTTAACATACACCCTGAAAGAACACTTTCCTCCTACTTTCCTCTCCTGTAACTAACATTTTTATGTAAAAGAAGTTAGTTTACTTAGGTGTCTTCAATATTTTTCTTATATATCTGTCACCAATATTTGGTATTCAAAGGGATAATGAAAGATCAATTCAACAAAAATACGTATGTTTTCAGTATAGTCCTCCAAACACTAGACAAACATGATTTTCCCCTAGATGAGCTAAACATCAATTCTTCATCTTACCAATGATGCCAACCGCTTCCCATTTCCACTATGTCTAAGACTCCCGAAAAGAACACTGCTATGCCCAAATGGCTGAAATTGTTTACTGCCTCAAAAACAGACATTTCTAAGTCCTACCAAAATATGGGTACTCTAGAATAAGCACTGTGAAATCAGTTCAGCAGTTAAAGTGAACATCTGATGGAAACCATTATGGACTGAATGTTAGTGTTCCTTCAAAATTCATAAGCAACTACTGAAATCATACTGTTTAAACAGCACAGAAGCTATTGATGTCATCTGTCAAGTAAAATGGGATGTAGCTGGAATGAAACCTTAGCTTGATCTCTGTCACAAACATGAGTGCAGATCTCTTTCTATTCCATAGTAGATTTTAACCCTACAGGGTACCACCAGTCATCATATACTCACCTAAAAAAGTCCCCCACCAAAATTTACCGGGTTGTCCAAATCTACATTCTCTGATTCATCCATTGCTTTGGGAAACAAAATAGCCAGCAGTATATCTGGATTTGGACAGAGGCTGGTGTCTGCAACTTTACAGATCTAGTGTCAATATTTCATTTCAAGTACTAAAATTTTAGCTCGCATCTTCTTTCTAGTGTGACCTTCAACCACTACAGATCAATAGCTTACAAATACTTCACTGTATTTGTAACCCTGATAATCCAGGGTTATCATTTTTCTTTGGTGGAGTTATGGGTATAAGTAATCAATCTTTCATCATTTCTTAAGAAATTTTAATAAAAAATGCACAGTGCACCTAATCTATTCAATTTTACCTTTATCAATAAACTAACCAACATAATTAAATTTCCATGAAATATCCATATCAAAGATTTGTGTAAAGTTATGGATGTTAATGTGAATTTTTGAGTGTAGATGTATTTTTCATTTAGAAGCAAATGTTCACAACTCAAACACTGATAAAGAGAACAAGGATTTTTAATGTCATTTTCCTGATTGTTTTGGAGTTATTAAGTACGGCTATTAGCGTGTGCAAAATTTAGTATTATGTTTCTATGCCTCTAGCTATATATATATATATATATATATATATATATATATATATATATTCAGTCTTGGCTGTATTTGAAAAGAATCATTTATTACTAAATTTATCAAAGATGAAAATCAATCATCACAAAATTTAAATTTTATACATTACAATAAGTTATCTGTTTGACCAAGAAAACACGTATAAAAACAAAATGATTTAGCTAAGTATTTCTTTGTATCTCCCAATAACTCTGTAGTTCTCAACAATTCCTATATCATTAACTTTTAGGATTAAATGACACTGCAATGTCTGAGATGCCAGCTTGTACTTACAACAAAGTGTAAGTAGAGAAGTTAAATTCAAAATCTTTTCAAATTTATGAGATGTCCATATGAGTATTTTTCATCCCTGTTTAATTCATCCTGGACTATAAGAATCAGAATAATCTTGAGAACGTAGTGCTTTTACCTAAGAATAATCATTGAAAATATTATTATGATGATAAATTCACATTTTTCATAGTTCTGAAAACTTGGAATTTCCTTGTTTAATCATTTCACCATTTTTCTCTCCATTTCCAGACAAGGTAGAATTTTTAAAAACTTAAGAAATCCAATTCTTACGTAAATGTTCTACTTTCATGACTCTGAAAGTCTACCTTTGGTATTAAAAACAGCACTTTTTATGAAGTTGATTATTTCATATAGTATGTAAGCCCTCCTAAAATCTGTTTTGTTAATTACAATTGATTTTGGGAAACAAGAGAGCTATGGCGTCAATAATTTTGAAAGCCTAATTCATTTTACTTTTAGTTTACATTAAGAATTGTCTTCATTATTCATCCTTCCAAGTACAAATATTAGCTAACATAATCAGTAACAAACGACATAGACATGAAATGATATTGTTACTTAGATACATCAACATAAGTAGTCTTAAATCAAACATTAATAACAAAATAAATGAAACAAATCAAATTCAGATTATTTTTCTGAAAACTCTAACTGTACAATTAACAATAAAATTGATATTATTATCTTCATTAAATCTATAAAAATATACGTCATATATAGTGGGGGTAGGTATAGCTACCAGAAATGTGCAGTTTCAAAACTGTTATTATATTTCAGAAAGGATAGGATTTTTAAAACATTTTTTATGTTATTTTTTAGAGAGACAGTATGAGTGGGGCAGGGGAAGACAGCTAGAAGACACAGAATCTGAAGTTTGTACCTTTTTCAGAGTTTTATTTCACGTCCTTAAATTTATTCCTAGGTATCTAATTGTTTTGATATTATTGTAAATGGGATCTGTTTATTTCTTTTCAGAAAATTCATTGTTAGTGTACAGAAACACTACTGATATGTGTATGTTAATTTTGTATCCTACAACTTTACTAAATTTGCTGATTGAATCTAACAGTTTTTTGGTTGAGTCTTTAAAATTTTTTAAATATAAAATCACGTCATCTTCCAATAGAGATAATTTTACTTCCTCCTTTCCAATTTGAATACCTTTTATTTGGTTTCCTTGCCTGATTGGTCTGGCTAGGACTTCTACTATGTTGAAAAAGACTGATAAGAGTGGCACCTTATCTTGTTCCTAATCATAGAAGAAAATCTTTCAAACTTTCATCACTGAGTATGATGTTAGCTGTGGGCTTGTCATATCTGACCTTTATTGACATGTTACTTTTATCCCTAATTTGTTAAGGGTTTTATCATTATCATGAAAAAATGTTGACTTTTGTCAAATCCTTGTTCTGTGTCTGTTAAGCTAATCATATGATTTTTTTACCTTCATTCTATAAATGTGATGTGTCATATTGATTAATTTGCATATGTTGGACCATCTTTACACTGCAGGAATAAATCCCACTTGATAATGGTGTAATTGATTTGCTAGTATTTCACTGAAATAGTTTGCATCTATATCAATCAAGGATATTGGCCTGTAGTTTTCTTTTCTGGTAGTTTTGATTTAGGTATCAAGAAAATGCTGGTGTTTTGGTAGCTTTTCTGGCTTTAGTATCAGGATGATGTTAGCCCTCCTTTTTGATAGTTTGGAGGAGTGTAACCAAATCTTTTATACATATGTTTGTACAATGGTTATAGAATGAACAAGAACTAAAAATATTTTCCCTATATACTGGAAAGATAGCTATTCAACTCTAATTCTTTATCTAAATTTACATTATTTAATTTGAAAGATGGGTATCTAAATTACATTCACTATTACAAACTGTGGTAAGGGTCAAATCATATATAAATACAGTAAAATACTGTAATAACACTCGTGATAATGAATATTATTGAGTTTAGACTTCAAGTAATTGATAATCGGCTCCCAAATTCTGACACCTGCCAGCAGGATACATGTGCAGCCAGGCCTCAATCACTTAACATCTCAATAAGACTATCTTTCACGTTAAGCAAATTGTTTCAGACTCTTATTAGGTGATATGTGTTATAGTGTTTTACTGTTATATATGGTGTTGTGTCTGTGTGTGTGTGTGTGTGTGTAAGGATGATAGTTTCATTGTACATAAATGCTTTCATAAATTCATAAATTTTCAGTCTGTATCAAACATCTAAAATAGGTAAAGATAAGAACAAAACTGATAAAGAATCACTTTGGGAAGCAGGTATTTAAAGAACAACTCATGTTATATAAAGAAGATTATGTTAAATGTAGTGATTTCCCCGTATTTATTCTTTTCAGTTTCACATCAGTTTTATGTACTTTGGTCACTTTTTCTACTTTTAATGTTTCAAGTATAGCATATCATCTGTAAATTATTTCCCATATAGTATCTTATCCCCTTTTATTTAACTACATATAAGCCTCAAATAACCTTAATTACTTCATGAAAGGCAACAAGGAGTCGAAGGATGTGGGAGTTTTTACTCCCCACTTCAATGTTTACCGCTCATTTTAGTCATTAAGTTCCCTGAGATTTGATATTCATATTAGTAAAAATCTAGTAATAAACCTACCCTAGTTCATGGGTTAATATAAATGAAAAACATTAACGAGCATGCACATATGAGACACCGGTTTCTGTGTGAACTATAAAAAACAATTCCTATCAAAATTTAAGCATCTACTTAAGTTCAAAACATGGTGTTGTCTGTTGTGCCTATATGTGAATCTGCCTTACAAAGCTGTAAGGTCATGGCCAATGTCACTCAGGCTCACAAGTACTACCAATTGAATGTGTTATATTTGGAGCTATAGTCTATCCAGAATATTTCTCTTACATGAATTAGCTCTTATGTGATTGTTAAATGGGATAATTCTGTCAGTTTTGAGTGTTGGGTTGGTCCGTATGCAATTTGAAGCTACAAAAGCTTGTGCAGAATTTTAAACTTTTTCAGGAAAAAGGACGATTCTTAGTGTGGCTGCCCTACAGACAAGAGCACTTTTACTACACAGGAGCTCCATCTACATGGAAGCACACCTTGCTGTCACCTCTGGCAGCTGGCTCTTTCTCCTGTGCTCAGAGCTCTATGTCCATCTGTATTCTCTCAGAGCTCAAAAGCTATCATCTTGACAGTATTTTTCAATGCATTTTAAAGCTCCTGAAGCAGCATTCAGTCACACGGAGAGGCCTACTCTTCAAGCTACCTGTTGATGAACCAGTAATTGTTTCGATAATAGTCTGAATATAAAGTTGCATAGATTTTGAGTGGTCTGGCTCAACGTCATTTTTTTTTTCCTTAGGGAAGCATATACTCTTTTATAGCAAAAACTCCCATTTTCTCAATTTGGAGAAATTCATTAGAATTTCATTAGAAAATATTTTTCATTAGAAAATATTTTTAAGTATACTACCTAGAATATAATTAAACTTATTATTGAAACAAATAAGAATGATCTATTTAAATAACATAAATGACTGCTACTTACTGTCCTTAAGCATAGATTTATAAAAAGTGATGCCCTAGGATTTGGGTTTGGGTACCCATTAAAAGTAATTATGGCCTATTTATGGCCACTTAAAAGTGGAAAACAGCTGAGCTGCAGGATGTGGGTGAAGGTTAAGTCACTGTGCATCATTTCAAAGGTCAGAAACAAAAAGGAAAAATGGGACAGGACCCTCTGGAATGGAGAAACATGGTGGCTGATATGAAACAAAAAGTAAAGGCCAGTTAAGTATAAGTCTCAGTTAAGGTTTCAATGAACACACACCACCACCACCACCACCAAAAACAACAACAAAACCTAGAGGTGTTTTAAGGCTGCAACATGAATTCTGGTAAATAAAGAATATTAAATACTGATTAGCATTTGCCATGTATTTCTTCTTTCCTCTCCAGGGAAACCCATTCCTGTTGTCCACCATCCACTGGCAGGCATCCATACTCTACCAAGGTCTGCCGCTTCCAATGAGGCAAATAACCCCAACCAATTTCACTACATAACATTTGTTTCTAAAGGACCTTTACCTCCTCCTCACAAATTTCCAAATCTTTACTGACCACTCCTGATTCTGTGATGTGGTTGAGACTTAGACCTGCTGAATCCATCTTTTCCCTTTAGGATCTTTAGTCTAAATCATAATCAGTCATGTACTAATATATCTGTCTTAGGCACTGCAGTGTACCACAGACACTCTGCTTCAGGGTTGAAACACTCGTTTGCTGAGCTGCTAGGAATGTTGGGTGGTGTGCCCAAAGCCCAGCTCTTCCCCAGAATTTGCCTTTACCCAAAGGAACCAGATTTGGTTGAGGCTATACTTCCCCTCCAAGTATAGCCCCCATTAAACATTTGGTGGATGTAGGGGTAAAAAGGCCTACTTCCTTTCTTCCGTTCACAAGAAAATATTTTTTTTTTAATTTATATATTTATTTTGAGAGAGAGAGCACACAAGAGAGTGAGGGAGGGGCAGAGAAAGAGGGAGAGAGAGAATCCTAAGCAGGTTCCACAAATGTCAGCACAGAGTCCGATGTAGGGCTTGAACTCACAAATCCATGAGATCATGACCTGAGCCATAACCAAGAGTTGAAGGCTTAATGGACTGAGCCACCCAGATACCCTACAACTCAACTAAGTATTGTGTGGTTATTGCCCAGAATCATAAAACTGCCTGGGATCAGAAAATTCTGATTTTTAGTTTTTTAAGGGAATAAGGGTTTTTTTTGGTTCCTTTTTCATCCACACCCCCACCCCACCACCATTCTTTTTCTCATATAAGGCAAACATGAGTACAGTAGAGTAAAAATTGGCAAGCAAATGATGCCATTCTATAATCACATTATTCCCCTTTTATCTAGGCTCTAATGATTAGGCTAATTTTGTCCATCTGATTATCTCTTTCTGTGGTTAAGTTCTTTTTAGACCAAATTTCCTAGAAAACAGAACTTGAGGTCAAACTCACATGGTAATGCTTTATTGAAAGAAACAAGAATGAGGGGGAGAGGAAAATAGGGGATAAAAAGGAAGGATGCATAAATATAATGCTGTACATAGAATGACCACAATATCTCAGGAAAATATAACTGCTTTCTCAGTTTTTCAGGATAGCTTTAGGGGGACTAGGTAAAACTGCTGTATCTTAGAATAATTGATAAGTAGAAGGGAAAAGTAAGAAATTTTATCTTCCAGTTCCTTTGTAAAACTTCTCTTACATCAGTCCAAATTTTCCCGAGAGATAGAACCCCACTGGATACTGGAACTGGAACTTACCCTGAGCTATTCAGAGTTTCTGTGTGTCCTATCACATTGGGATTTGGAATCAGGAACTGCTTCTGTGGTTTCCAAAATCTTGACATTGACACCAGGAAGTCTGAGTCACAGATCATGATAGGAGATGAGGTAACAATGGTCAGGTGAAACTTCACAACCCTGCAATGGCCCAAGGCATATCTGAACCTCTCATCCAAGAAGCAGGGAAAGTAATCAAGAATAAAGGAGCATTTAGGGTCAAGGACATCTGGAAGGGCAAATAAATCCAGACTGAGGCAAGTTCACTTTGACTGGCTTCTCATAAAAACAGGCTTTGCTGAGCCCCAAATACCATCAGTCCTTACAGGTCCCAGATATGTCCACCCAGGAAATAGACACAGCTACATAGTTTATCCTCAAGTTAGGAATTCCTAGCCAGAACCCTACGATGAAACCAGGAAAACTACTGTTTGAGTTTTAGCACTGCTCTAGTTTTCTAGGTTTCTTTCATGTTTTGCAGAATCTTAGAGAATCAGCATTTAGGAAGGTTGCTCTGAGTCCTAGCTCCAGATGTCCACCTGTGCCTGCTAGATTCTGGTATTGGTAATGAAGCCCAACAGGAGAAAAGCTGTGTGTGCTTACAAATAAACTTCTACTTATATGGTTAGAAGATAGGGTGCCCCAATGGCTTCACAATCTCAGACAAATTAAGAGCAACATGGTACCTCAGCTTTGGAACTGTAAAAACACTTGCACTGAGCATGGTTCTTCAATGTTGCACCCCTCCACCTTCCATAAGCTGACGTTTCCACAATTCTTGGAGTACTTTCCAGGATTCTGAAGTGAAAATTCAGTTAACTCTAGACAGTGCCTTTGCTTTCCTATTCCTTATTTCACTGAAATTCTTCAGAATACTCCCTAGGATTGTTCCTATCACCACTCTAATGTTGGAAGACTGCTTCCTATATCAAGACCAAGATTTTGGCAAGAATAATGCCATTTTCAACCCTGATACAGATAAATGCCCTCCAACAGACAGCCCTTTGAAGCCATCTCTGTAGATACATTCCATGCAGAAACATCTATCAGTCCTACCCTAGGGTAGAACAATGGAGTTATCTTTCTCCAAACCTACCAACAGACCTTTTGGATAAAGATTTGCTCTAAGTTAGATTTCTCTAAATCTATCTTTCTCAACCGACCTCTTTGAAAGACTTCCTTTCAGAATTTAAGCATTTGGGGAAAGCATTCATTCCCCTCATTTAGCGTGTCTTCAGATAGGGGTTTCTTTTTCAGAAGTTTATATATTCATTTTAAGGATTAAAAAAGATCCAGTAGACATAAACTCATGTGTTCATTTCCTCAATTCTCAATTGCAAAAATCTCCTACGAGTGCTTAAATAAGTCATTTTATCTTGTAGCACCTGTATAGCTGAAGACTAATTCTCACTGACTTCAACAGAAGTCATTATGGTAAGTTTAATTTTGCATCCATTTTAAAAGCAGAGTACACAGCTGGGAACTCTCTTAAGGGCATCTGTAACACAAACTGCAGCCTTCTCCCTGTAGACTCATCATGTCAGGCCTAAGACTCATGGCCTATGGCTGCCACAAAAAGCTATGAATATATAATACAAACTGAAGCTCAAGAGCCCCCAATGAATTATGCTGTGAAACAATTTATTGTGCCTACCCAAAGATTCATTCTAAAGAAATAAAAAGACCAAGTCATTACTGGATTTTCTTTCCTCTACTGATACTGACTCAATATTTCAAGCGGGATGAAAATGTATATAGTAATTGTTTCATTCTGGATAAATGATAAAAAGCTGTGAAATCGCCCCCATACACACACACACACACACACACACACACACACAAACACACGCCTGATTCCAGAATTTTGGAGGGAGAGACTATAAAACTGTGCAGAACCCCTCCCAATTCAAAACAAATCATTCTGAAAATTCAGATGTCAAAGACAAACTCTCACAATTTTGTGCCCTCTCTCAGATTTCCAAAACAAAGACCAGCCACATATGGAAAACAGATGGTCCCTGACCTAATGATTCTTGGACTTAACAATGGTGACACATTCAGTAAAAACTGTACTTTGAATTTTTAATTTTGATCTTTTCCCAGGCCAGGGATATGTGCTACAATCCTCTCTCGTGATACTGGGTTGGGGAAGTAAGCTTCAGCCCCCAGTCAGCCAGGGATCAAGAGAGTCAACAACCTGATGGCCATCTGTGCCCATACACTCTTCTGTTTTTCACTTTCAGTGCAGTATTCAACGAATTACATGAGATATTCAACACTTTATGATAAAATAGGCTTGGTGTCAAATGATTTTGCCCAACTGTAGGCTAATGTAAGTGTTCTGAGAGTGATTAAGATAGGCCAGGCCAAGCTATGATGTTCAGTGGGTCGATTATTAAATGCATTTTCAAGTTACGTTATTTTCTCTTTTTAAGTTTATGTATTGTGAGAGAGAGAGAGAGAGAAAGAGAGAGAGAGAGCACACAAGTGGGAAAGAGGCAGATAGAGAGAGGGTGAGAGAGAGTCCCAAGCAGGCCCCACACTGTCAGCGCAGAGCCTGTCCTCAACTTGATCCTACAAACTGTGAAATTGTGACCTAAGCCAAAGCCAACTGAGCCACGCAGGCACCCCTCAAGCTATGCTATTTTTAACTTAAGATGGATTTATTGGGACATAACCCCGTTGTAACCATCATAAGCTTCCAACTGTTTGTAGGAAGCTACCAGCTGCATCATTTTCTTCAATGGGTTTATGTATGTATATGTGATTTTTTTTTGTTTGTTTGTTTGTTTGGATCTTGTTTTACTCATTTTATGCCATATCCCTAAGTGTATGCCTCAGTGAGATATCGTCAACAGAAATGAACTTGCTGGGCCCAGGCATTCTGACTGCTATCACCATACCTAAAACTGGTATGGCTGGTATCTGATTTCATTACAGACACTAGCAAAAATGTCTAGAAGCAAACAAACAGCAGCCAGATAAAAGGCATTAATTGAATTGCATTCAACCGGACTTAATTAATCCTTTAACCAGCAGACATAGGGTGGTAAGCAGTTTTAATGTATCTATTATTATGAACTCAAATTGATGCAAGCAAACAAAAGGAAGTAACAAACACACAGACATAATTCAATTAACAGCCATTGAATCCTTTGTTCAGATGATGTGCTTGTCAGAAATTGTTAATTATCCATAGCTCCAGAACACCAAATCAGGAAACATCTTCTAATTAACTATTGAACATTAGTGTGTTAGTTCTACATTGCGTTGTATTTATCAAGGACTAAATTATATGTATATATTTTTATGTTTTCCTCCAATAAGTTAAATCAATATATTACCATCTTGATTTTAAAGATGAATCAATGTAGGAAGCATCAGAGAAATCCAGTTTGTGCAAAAGCACAATTACAAAACCTATGGTCCTCAATTTAGAATTATACACCTATTGCATATCACAATGAGAAGTGATTTTTCTTTCCTCAGATGTTTCGCTTCTGCATTGACTAAGACACTTGCCCAGACCCTTCTATACCCTAAAATATCTTGTTTTTAGGTTTTTTTTTTACCTCCTATGACATTACCAGGGTCACAACAGAGTTGGCATCCTCATACCTCATACAGGAGCTTACATCTTCATTCTTCCATCTTCAGACAAGAGGAAAACTTCCTCCGATTTCCTATAAAAATGTTAGGTTAAGTCACGGAAGCTGTGAGTGGGAGAGCTGAAAAAGTTAATACTTATCTCCATGGAGTTTGCCTAGAATTCTTTAAAAAAAAGTATTTTGTAAAGAAGAATAAATTAATAGTACGTCCTATTGCTATTGTAGAAGGTAATATAGTTATCAAATATAATGTCCATTTAAACAAAAAGGCACTCAATTAATGCTTGTTATTGTTGAAGCTGTTTTTATTATTAGAGGCTATCATGAGGCCATCTCATTCCTCTACATTCTAGTCATTTATTAAAATTAAACATGTAAATCATATTTTAGGTCCTCCTCAAATTATAGCTTAAAACATAGAGGAGAGATATACCAGATGGAGACAAGAGATATTTATTTTAAAATATCTATTTGAGGGGCACCCGGGTGGCTCAGTCAGTTAAGCATCCAACTTCGGCTCAGGTCATAACCTCACGGTTCGTGGGTTCGAGCCCCGCGTCGGGCTCTGTGCGGACAGCTCAGAGCCAGGAGTCTGCTTCAGATTCTGTGTCTCCCTCTCTCTCTGTCCCTCCCCTACTCATGCTCTGTTTCTGTCTCAATAATAAACAAACATAAAAATAAATAAATAAATAAATAAATAAAATATCTATTTGAGAAAAAATAAAATAAACAAAATATCTATTTGAGATCATATGAATCATTCAATTTCAAAATTTCTTAAGTATTACTTCTAAAAAGTAGCTGTGTGTTGGTAACATAAGGAAATATAATGGCTCTTATGCTTATCTAGTTATGCTGCCAGGGACACTGAACACCAACGCGTTTGTAATAGTCAATCTCCAGCCAGTTCTAGTCATTCTTCTCCATTTACATTTGGACTCAAGATTGTCAAACTCTAGTGTTGAAGTTAGAGAAGAAAATTTAAACAATTTTGGGGAAAAACAAAACAAAACAAAAACTTTCCCTAATCCTGTAGTTTTTGAATTCTAGGCACTTGTTTCTCTTTTTCTCCAAGACTCATCTGTTCCTTGCTCCCTTTATTAAACCAATGGCTAATGTTGCTACAATCATGGACATTAGGGGGACTAAAAGATTTAGAAAAGAAAACGAGAAAAAGCTAGTAATGTGTGTGTATGTTTGAAAATTGTGTAAGGGAAAAAGTTATTCATACATAATTGAAACTGATTATTTTAAACATATTTTGGAATGCAACAGGCTTTAAAATAGAATTTAAAATATGAATGTGTTATAAGCAATGTGTTTACCTCTAGTACTTCTAGTAATCGAGTCTATAGAGATACAGAGACAAACACAGAAATTTTTGCTCTTGTGAGAGACATCTAATTCCAGCTTAGGCAAAAAGGGAGACACTGATTTACAAATTGAGGGATTAAATCTCAAGAAAGGCAGGATGGTTACCTTAAATATATGTTAAACTAAGGACTAGAATGTTTTCAGTATTTTCTTTCTTTAAACTTTTTTAATGTTTTTATTTATTTTTGAGAGAGAGAGAGAGAGAGAGAGAGAGAGCCAGCATGAGCAGGGGAGGGTCAGAGAGAGAGAGGGAGACACAGAATCTGAAAGCAGGCTCCAGGCTCTGAGCTAGCTGTCAGCACAGAGCCTGATGTGGGCTCCAACCCATGAACCGTGAGATAATGACCTGAGCCAAAGTCGGATGCTTAACCAACTGAGCCACCTAGGCACCCAATGCTTTCAGTATTTTCCCTCCCTGCCTCAACCTCTTTTCTCTCTGTCTCAAGTCTCTCACCATTGTTTCTTCAATATAGAGGTAGATCCTAATCGTCTCACTCCGGAGCATCCACTGTCAGAGGAAGAATGGGTAATTTAGAACAAGCCTCTAAACTGATCCAAACATTGCGGCATAGAATGCTCGTGGGAATGCAACTGGTATTCATATTTTGGAACATTCACCAAGATGGACCACTTACTGGACCATAAAACACTTCTTAACAAGTTGAAAAAGATAGAAGTCATAAAATGTCTGTTTCCAGTTGGAATTAAACTAGAAATCAATAACAGAAAGATAGCTTAAAATTCAAAAACACTTGGGAAACCAAACAACACACTTATAAATAACACATGGGGCAAAAAGAAATCTCAAGAGAAATTAAAATTTATTTTGAACTAAATGAAAATGAAAAAATCAACTTGAAAAAAATTGTGGGATATACTGAAGGCAATGCTTAGAGGGAAATTTGTATCACTAAAGGCATATATTAGGAAAAAATCAATAATCTAAGCTTCCACCTTAGGACACTCAAAAAAAAAAAAAAAGAAAGAGAGAAAGAGAGAAAGTTAAAATTGATTTCAAAATAAGCAGAGAAATAAAAATAAGAATTATAGTAGAAATCAATAAAATTGAAAATAGGGTCAATAGAGAAATCAATAAAACCAAAGTTGTTTCTTTGAAAGCATGAATAATAATGACAAGTCTAATGTCAGGCTAAGAAAAAAAGAGAGAAGACACACACTACTAAGTATGAGAAATGAAGGATACATAAATACAAATCCCAAGGATGTTAAAAAGATAGTAAGGGAATACTAAGAACAATTCTGTGATGCAACCACAAATTTGATAATCTAGATGAAATGAGCCAATTCCTTGAAAGACAAAATCTGCTAAAATTCACGTAAAAGATAGACAATATGAGTAGGCCTGTATCTATTAAAGAAATTCATACAATAATTAATAACCTTCCAAAACAGAAAACACCAAGTCCAGATGGGTTCACTGGTGAATTCTACCAAACATTTAAGGAATAAATTATATCAATAATTCTCTATAGTCTCTTTCAGAAGACAGAAGCAAAGGGAACATTTCTTAATTCATTCTATTAAGCCAGCACTACTCTAAAACAAACAAAGACATTTCAATAAAAGAAAGCTACAGATCAATATTTTTCATGAACATAGATGCAAAAATTCTCAACAAAATATTATAAAATTGAATACAACAATGAGTTATACACCATACCAATTGGGATTTAGCCAGGTATAAAAACAGGTTAACATTTGAAAACTAATTAATGTAGTCTATCATAAAAGTCTTTAAAAAAGAAAAATCACCTAGTCATAACAATAGATGACTATTGTTGCAGATGCAGAAAAGGCATTTGACAAAAATCCAACGCCCATTCATGCTAAAAAAAAATCTCAATAAGCAAGAAATGGAGGGAATTTTTTTCAAACTGATAAAGAACATCTACAAAACCTACAGCTAACATCATACTTAAAGGTCAGAAACTAGAAGCTTTCTCACTACGATCAAACAAAGCAAAGATTTTCCCTCAAACCACTCTTTTTTAAAACTGTACTAGAAGACCTCGATATTATTACAATAAGAAAAGGAAAGAAAAAAGACTGATTAGAAAGGAATAAAACAATTTTTGCAGATGACATGATTGCTTATACACAGAATTCAGAAGAATCAATATAAGTCCTGGAACCAATAAGCATTATAGCAAGGTTGCAGGATATAAGGCTAAAATATAAAAATCAATCCAATTCCTATTTACAAGTGGAATTTGAAATTAAACACATAATACCATTTATGGTAGCACCCAAAAAATAGCGTACTTAGCTACAAATCTAACAAAATATGTACAAGACCCATATGAGGAAAACTATAAAACTCTGATGCACAAAATCAAAAACTAAATAAATGGGAACAAATACCCCATATTCTTGGATAAGGAGTCTCAATATTGTCAAGGCGTTAGTTCTTCCTAACTTAATAAATTTAAATCAATCTCAGCCAAAACCCCAACAAGTGATTTTATGGATATTAACAAAATGATTCTAAAGTTTCTATGAAGAAGCAAAAGACCCGGAGTAGCCAACAAAATATTGAAGGAGAAGAAAAAGTTAGAGAACTGGTACTACCTAAAACAAGGCTTACTATAAAGCTACAATAATCAAGACAGTTCGATATTGATGAAAGAATAGACAAACAGATCAATGGAAGTGAATATAGAATCCAGAAACAGACCCACATAAATAAAATTCCTTTGGTCTTTGAAAAAGGAGCAAAGGCAATATATTGGAACAAAGACTGTCTTTTAAACAAACCATGCTAGAACAACTGCACATTCATATGCAAAAATATGAATCTAGACACAGACCTCATACCCTTCACAGAAATTAACTCAAAACGGATCACAAACATAAATGTAGAACGCAAAACTGCAGAACTATGGGAAGATAACATAGGAGGAAATCCAAATATTCTTGGGTTTAGCAATGCCTTTTTTGAGAAACACCAAAGGCACAATCCATGAAAGAAATCATTGATAAACTTGACTTTATTAAATTGACTTTATCAATTAAATTAATTGACTTTATTAAAATTAAACATTTCTGTTTTGTAAAAGATAATGTCAAGAAATGAAAATACAAACATAGACTGAGAGAAAATACTTGCAAAAATCTCATAAAGGACTATTATCAGAACTCTTAAATACATAATAACTTCTAATGTATAAGAACTCTTAAAACTCAAAAAAAAAGGAAAAAGGACACCTTGATTAAGAAAATGGATCAATTTCTTGATTTCTCTTTCTGTTGCTTCATTATTGGTGTATAAAAATGCAACTGATTTCTGTACGTTGATTTTGTACCCTGAGACTTTGCTGAATTCATGTGTCAGTTCTAGTAGGCTTCTGGTGCAGTTGGTCGGGTTTTCCATGCAGAGTATCATGTCATCTGCGAAAAGTGAAAGTTTGACTTCTTCTTTGCCGATTCTGATGCCTTTTATTTCCGTTTGTTGTCTGATTGCTGATGCTAGGACCTCCAGCACTATGTTAAACAACAGTGGTGAGACTGGACATCCCTGTCGTGTTCCTGATCTCAGGGGGAAAGCTCTCAGTTTTTCCCCATTGAGGATGATATTGGCTGTGGGCTTTTCATAAATAGATTTTATAATGTTTAAGTAAGTTCCTTCTATCCTGACTTTCTCAAGGGTTTTTATTAAGAAAGGATGTTGTATTTTGTAAAATGTTTTTTCTGCATCTATCAACAGGATCATATGGTTATCTTTTCTTTTGTTAACGTGATGTATCACATTGATGGATTTGTGAACATTGAACCAGCCCTGTAACCCAGGAATGAATCCCACTTGATCATGATGGATAATTCTTTTTATATGCTGTTGAATTCAATTTGTAAGTACCTTGTTGAGTATTTTTGCATTTGTATTCATTAAGGATTTTGGCCTGTAGTTCTCTTTTTTGGTTGGGTCTCTGTCTGGTTTGGGAATCAAAGTGATGCTGGCTTTGTAGAATGAGTTTGGAAGTTTTCCTTCTATTTCTATTTTTTGGAATAGCTTGAGAAGGATGGGTGTTAACTCTGTTTAAAGGTCTGGTAGAATTCCCCTGAGAAGCCATCTGGCCCTGGGCTCTTATTCGTTGGGAGATTTTTGATAACTGATTTGATTTCTTCACTGGTTATGGGTCTGTTCATATTTTCTATCTCTTCCCATCTGAATTTTGGTAGTGCATGTGTGTTTACAAAGTTGTCCATTTCTTCCAGATTGTCCAGTTTGTTGGCATATAACTTTTCATAGTAATCTCTGATGATTGCTTGTATGTCTGAGGGATCAGTTGTAATAGATCCATTTTCATTCATGATTTTGTCCTTGGGTATTCTCTCTTTTCTTCCTAAGGAACTTGACTAGAGGTTTATCAATTTGTTTATTTTTTCAAAAAACCAACTCTTGGTTTCATTGATCTGTTCAATTATTTTTTTTGTATTCTATATTGCTTATTTCTGCCCTGATCTTTATTATTACTCTTCTTCTGCTGGGTTTGGGGTGTTCTTGCTACTCCCCTTCTAGTGTCCTTGGGTGCTCTGTTAGATTTTGAATTTGCTCTTTTTCTAGTTTGTTGAAATAGGCCTGTGGATTGCAATATACTTTCCTCTTAGGACTGTCTTTGCTGCATCCCAGAGAGTTTCGATTGTTGTATTTTTGTTTTCATTTGTTTCCATATATTTTTTTAATTTCTTCTCTAATTGCCTGATTGGCCCAATCATTCTTTAGTAGGGTGGTTTTTAATCTCCACAATTTTGGAGGTTTCCCAGACTTTTTCCTGTGATTTACTTCAAGTTTCATAGCATTTTGATCTGAAAGTGCACATGGTATGATCTCAATTCATTTGTATTTATGGAGAAATCAAGAAACTGATCCCATTCACAATTGCACGAAAAACCATAAAATACCTAGGAATAAACCTAAACAAAAATGTAAAAGACCTATACGATGAAAACTATAGAAAGCTTATGAAAGAAATTGAAGAAGACACAAAGAAATGGAAAAACATTCCATGCTCATGGATCGGAAGAATAAACATTGTTAAAATGTCATTATTACCCAAAGCAATCTACACATTCAATGCAATCCCAATCAAAATTGCACCAGCATTCTTCTCAAAGCTAGAACAAAC
>CM053566.1:75796370-75974138 GCA_028646485.1 Cryptoprocta ferox | reverse complement strand
CATGTACCCCAATGTTCGTAGCTGCATTTTCAACAATAGCCAAATCATGGAAAGGGTCTAAATGTCCATCAACTGATGAATGGATCAAGAAGATGTGGTTATCTATACAATGGAATACTACATGGCAATGAAAAAGAATGAAATCTGGCCATTGGTAGCAAAGTGGATGGACCTTGAGGGTGTCATGCTAAGTGAAATAAGTCAGGCGGAGAAGGACAGATACCGTATGTTTTCACTCATATGTCTAACAGGAGAAACTTGATAAGGCGACCATGGGAAGGGGAAGCAGAGGGGGGTAAAGACTAGGGAGAGGGAGGGAGGCAAATCATGAGACATTCTTGAACACTGAAAAAAAACTGAGGGCTGAAGAGGGAGGGGGGAAGGGCTAAGGGGGGTTATGGTCATGAAGGGGGGCCCTTGTGGGGAAGAGCACTGAGTGTTATATGGAAACCAACTTGACAATAAACTGTAATAAAAAAAAGAAAATGGATCAAAACCCTTAATATACACCTCACCAAAGAAGATATGCAGATGGCAAATGAGCATATGAAGTATTGATCCACATCATATCATTAATGAATTGTAAATTAATACAATGAGACATCACTACACATTGACTAGAATGGCCAAAATCCAGAACACTGACAACAGGCAACAGCAAATGCTGGCAAGGATGTACAAGAGGGATTCTCATTTATTGTTGGTGAAAACACAAGATGGTACAGACACTTTGGAGGATAATTTAGCAGCATCTTATAAAACTAAATATACACTGACTGTATTATCCAGCAAGCCTGCTCCTTGGTGAGAGGAGTTGAAATCTTGTATCTACATAAAAACCTGCATACTAATGTTTATAGCAACTTTATTCATAATTTCGTATTTCAGTAGGTGAATGGACACATAAACTGCGGTAAATCCAGACAATGGAAGTTATGTACTAAAATGAGCTCTCAAGCCATGAAAGCATATGAAGGAACTTCATTGCATGTATTGCTAAGTGAAAGAAGTCAATGTAAAAGGATTACATATTGTACGATTCCAACTATGTGACTGCCTGGAAAAGGTAAAAATAAATAAATAAGAAGTGTGGATATAGTAAAAAGATCAGTGGTTGCCCGAGTTTAGGAGGGTGGGGAGGGATAAATATGTGGAACACAGAGGATTCGTAGGTCAACGAAATTATTCCAGATGAAACTATAGGGGAGAGTGTTGGGAAATAGGACGAACTGTCCTTATCGGACCTCTGTTCTCAGCACTGTCCTTGTGTATGTATTGTCCTTATCGGACTTCTGTTCCCAGAACGCTGGGAACATGGGACTTGATGAAGTCTCAGGAGGACGTGCAGGACAGAGCCTTCCTGGTCATCAGCCAAGTGCATCAAGAAACCACAGCACTGGAGATATACCCATGCATAGTTGCAGGATGTTCCTGATCTGTCCTTCCTTTATCTGTAGCTATTGTTCTGAGTAAAACATTCACTGTAACATTTACTGTGCTCTCCAAGCTTGCAAGGAGGGTATAAAATAAGATGCTGTTCCTAATAAAGTTTGCCATTAGCCCTCAGCTCTTGGTCCGTCTCCATTGCTTTCCGGGATCATTCACGTTTCCATTGAGAAACATCCCTTGTTCACGTTCCCATTCGCAGTGTTTGGGAACGTCCCTGTTTCCATTGGCCACCAGCCTTTGGCAACGGTCGTTGTGTCTCGCTTGTCGTCTCCCCAGGACCCCTCCTCACGAAGGGGAAGAACCTACCACAGGTGAGGACAGGTCATCATACATTTTCCAAACCCACTGGGTTTAAAACACCAAGAGCCAAGCCTAACATAAACTCTGGACTTCTGGTAATAATGATGTGTCGGGGCGCCTGGGTGGCTCAGTAAGTTAAGCATCTGACTTCGGCTCAGGTCATGATCTCGCAGTTTGTGGGTTTGAGCCTGGAGTCGAGCTCTGCGCTGACAGTTCAGAGCCTGGAGCCTACTTCTGATTCTGTGTCTCCCTTTCTCTCTGCCCCTCCCCTGCTTGCACTCTATCTCTCATGCTCTCAAAAATAAATAAAACATAAAAAATAATTTAAAAAAATAGTAATAAAATAATGATGTGTCAATGTAGGTACATCAGTTGTAACAAAGGTATCACTTGGGTGGGGGTTGTTGATACAGTTGAGTGGCTATGCATGAGTGGGGTCAGGGATATACAGGAAATCTCTATACCTCAGCCCAATTGTGCTATCAACCTAAAACTACTCAAAAAAATAAAGTCTATTTTTAAAAATATCATGGAAATAAATACATAAAATCAAGACAGAGTGTACATTCTCTGTAGAGGCAATGATGAGTGTCTGGAATGGAACACTAGTGAGGTTTTGAGGGTGTGATGACTGTTCCGTCTGTTTTTTACTTTGATGATCGTTACCCTGGTTTTGTTTTCTATAAACCATTTAGCTTTACGTTTTTATTTTGTGCACCTTAAGTATATCATGTTTCAAAGCAACGAATATTGAAAAGCAAACAAAAAAAATAGATGAATACGGCCTGAGACTACAGAGTAGAACGAGTTTTCAAGGAGAATGATTGTACAGTATCCCTCCATGGAGCTAATTAATTCCTCATTTTTGTTCCCAAAATAAAGTAAGGCCACTTAATTGAACCTGGTTTGTTTCTTGGCCCCGGACAAAAATGGAGAAGGTTATACTTAGTACTCAAGCTTGACTGCCTCCCAGGAGCCATGCAAGGCCTCTTATATGCCAAAGCCTACCCTCAGTCCACAACATGTGTTTATGGACATTATTTTTCCACTCGCTCACAGCTATAACATTCCTTAAGGACGAATGGCACTAGGGTCTAAATACATGTGCGGATGCTGCCACCAGGACTCTTGCTTATGGCTGTCCTAAACCCAGAGGTTAATTCATGAAGTTTTCCTTGGGTTTTACTATAATTCTTTCTTTGATTTTATCCTTTTGTCCTTAACGTATTTTTATTTTGCTATAAGACACTCCTATATCAAAATGAGACTCTTTTCACTAAAAGCAACATTTCATAATCAATTTTCATCATTTTGAACAGTATTATTAGATTTATTTAACTCAGCTTCAGCACACTAGACCTACAAATCCATGTTTTAAAGTTGTTTTTGGACAGGATTGTTCCTGTCTGAAATGATAGCAAACAAAAGTTGGAGTCACATGGTTACACATGGTAAGATTATCATGCTACGGGTTAAAATGCTAGGCTTCCTGTATTAAAAAAATAAATAAAATAAAACAAAAATGAAAAAGCATAGTGCTTCAAATTACCTGTTTATCTAATGTTGATTCATCCAGTCTTAGTATAATATTCAGAAAGTTAAAGCTTTTCCTCACTATAAGTAATGATTACGTTAGGTCAAAAGACTCTTTTCAATGATGTAACATTATAATCTGAATGACACAAAAAGTCGTAAGTCACTTGAGACCTCATCAGCTATAGCTACCTAATGATTTTACAAAGTATTTCCACTAAATGTCTTTCTCATTTCGTGAGGAATGAAGAAGGGGAATTTCTTTGGCTCTCCTTTTATTCTTGGATAGATATTCATTTACAGTCAGTCCTCTGTTTTGGCATAAGTCTAGAGGGACCATGATTTTCCACCATTCATTGCTGGTGGTAGGACAGTAGTCCATACAAGAACCAGAAGGCTAGCTTTGACATGGTCCCACATTATTTTATGGCAGAATGATGTCTTGTATGTCTTGGCTTAATTTAGAAAGCGAATTATATGATTTTTCTAAAAATCTAAGGAAAATGTTAATAATAGCCAGTGAAGGTAAGTGTGTGGTAAAGCATTTCTGTCCAGCAGAAACATAGATATAAGCTATCCAGAGGAAAAGTTCAATATGTGCTAAAAACTAGAAATATTAATATTCTTCGACCCATTAATTCTAGAAATACTGAGTACATAAATGTGTGCACAGTGATGCTCATGTTTATAATTGCAAAGCAGGGGAAACAAATTAAATATCCAAACATAGTAGAATTGTCAAGAATTTTCAAGAATTTTGAAAACATTTTCACAATTTTTTTAAAAACAATATAATATATAGTAAAAATTGTCATGTATTTACATATTTCTAAATGTATCAAATTCTAAAATATAAATGATATATGCAAAAAAGTACTGAAATAAAAATGTGTTGGCCAAAATGTTAGCAAGCATTATCTCTGGATTTCAGATGTGTAAAGGTAAGTCCTAAGTGAAAGGAGTCATACTGAGAATCTCTTGTTCCTGAAGTTCATACATGTCCTTCCTTCACTGTCGTGTCCTGACAGATTTAAGACGCACAAGGTTTCAATCCCACATGCAGTGCCATTGCCAATTTTTGGTTAATATTTTAATGGCACTTATCTTAATGTGCACTTTGGCACCCCTGTGAAGCCAGAATTTTTCTGAAATTTGCAACACGTTTATCCTACAGCCTGTTTTCTCTTGCTTTCACACACGTATCCTTAGGTGACTTAATTAGCTTTTTGCTTTGATATTCAGCAACCAGGACACAGCAGTATTGAATTTATCAGCTCATGCTATCCCACTATTGAGATATAGGTGTTTGTTTAACAATGGAACATCTTAATTCTGCAGATGAAAAACGGTCACTTTGACAACAGTGTTTGATGAAAAGTTAAACACACACACTGACAGTTATTTGGGGGTGTTAACTGTTCTGTAAACATATCCAGGATGTTAAGGCAATACATTAATAGGTGACTGAAATTCTCTGAACCAATGGTTCCACTAAAAAAAAAAAAAAAAAAAAAAAAAAAAAAAAGCTGAGTCTTAAAGGTGAAAAGTAAGACCACATGGTGGGTCCAATTGTACCTGTTGTGAATTTTACAGCCATCTTGATAATGCAGCAAAAAATCCAGGGCAATAGTATGCAACTAATATTCAAAGAGAAAGATCTAATAGTTATATTTGAACACTGGTAAATTTGGAAAATGCTGCCATTTTCACACTTCAATACATATGAAAAATGGAACAAGTGTCACAGTGTTTGTGGAAGGCAAGAACTCTGAGTTAAAAATACAAAAACAAAAACTGAACACTGACAACACTGGTGAGAATCGGCTGGAAGCAATAATGTAATTTCTGGTATTGCTAGTACCCTTTCATTAAGCAAAGCAGTTGAACAGAGAAAAGCGCTTTGGTTTCCTGTGACTCAGCCTTGGAGACGTCACGTGTGATGTCACAGCCTTGGGTGGAAAAGCACTGAGAGGAAAGGATTTGGTCATGATATGGGGCTGCCCTGGTGCATATACCCTCTGCTTGCATGATGCTTTGTAGTTCAACCTGACTCTTTCCTGAGATAAGTGACTAGTGACTAAATTTGGGAAATAAGTATTTTTCAAGCCACTTTTCCAGGAGGATTCACACAATTGGCATGTATCCCAAGCTACCTCCATCCTGAAGGACAAGGCTGGGGCCATGACATTATGGTGCCTGGTATGGGTTCTACGTTGCAGACACTAGGAGGCAAACAGTTTCTTCTCTATGTCCTGCATTTATTCACATTTATTCACACAAATAAATAAGTTCATTTTTAGGAGAATGGTTCCAAGGACTTAATTCTCAAGGCTTATGTTACTGAGTTAGAGATAAATTAGAGATAAATCGAATAAACTATACCCATTATCTATTATTCCTCTATTCTAGATTACTCAATAGGCAGCCCAAATAGCCTCTATTGACTATCACTTAATGATAAAAATAAGTCTAAATGATGGGAATAAGCATTAAATCGCTACGATGATGCTATTAGGGGAAGAAACTGGAATGCATGAGAGTCAAATATCGAAGCAAGGATTTGAACACAGGCTCATTGGACTTTAGGCCCTTGCTTTAATTATTATTCTTCTGAAGCCCCCTTTTCTATTCTCATATGCAACTTCTCATATGTCCAACATGATAAAATTAATTATCCACCCTTGTTACAAATAACTAAACCTTACATCATGAAATAAACACCTGTAACATGTTAATAAATTTTATTTGTTAATATTTGTATATGGTTCAATATACAGGCGATTTACCTTTTATATGTAATAAGACGGATAAAATGAAATACTTAATTGCATTTCAGATTTATATATATTGTATATATATATATGTTAAGAAATTTATAAAATAAATATACAAGATTAAATGTATCAAATTCTCCCTAATAATGTGGGGTCAGTTGTCCTATAATTTGGTTCATTCCTAAAGGAACTGACTTGGAGCCTATGCTTTTAAGATTCTTATATTTCCTTTTTATAGGTTTATCTTCTGGCTATCAAGTTATTCATTGCTGTTCTCAATAAGCAGCACATAAGTCTCCCCTTCTTACTTTGTTCTTTCTAATTGCCTACAGTCTGAGATCTTGTATAGTCTTGACTGTTGGACTTGTTGGCAAACTGAGATAAGACAATGTGTGTAAAGATCTGAGAGGCTCTTCTATTAGCACAACAGAAGAGAGTTCTATTTTTCATGAGTTTGTATCATCGACTTGAATTCTTCTATTTTGGCTTCTTCCAGATATTTGAGTTTGTTAGTGGTATAGGGCAGTAAGAGAGAATTGAAAGAAATGAAAGTAAATTGCAAAAAGGAGAATAGAAACCTGTTAGTTCTCAGAAGATTCATTAAGAATACAAACATTCGAGTATTTTTGCAATTAAAAGTCTACAGAAGCTATCTCCCATTAATGAGCAAGTACACTATACAAAATGCAAGATGTGACCATACTTCTATGATTCTAAAGAAGGAATAAGAAAATATTTCCTTTGAATATCAGTCGAATCTGATAGTCAGATTTTGTTTCTGCAGGAGGAAAGGGGAATCTCTTCACACCAGAAAGAGGTCTCTCCTGCCTCTACCACTCCCCACCCCTTTCCTCCATTTTCTCCAAATGAGTAAAGCATGAATCTATTTTGTTCAGAATGTGGAATATTATTTGAGGGCATATACACCCATGTGTAGGAACCATCTGAATTTACTGGCCTCCTTCCAAGATATGACCACCTACTGTCTACCCTTACATGATGAGAAGACCCAAGAAGGCCTTAACATAAAAAGCCCTGTTCTCTTTCCTATCTCCTCCCATAGGAAATGTTGAAATAAACCGGCCCAAGCCTAAGACATTTTGGCTATACTTTTCTCCATTTGAACACTTAAGCATCCTGGCTATTTCTTCAGGTTCCAAGATAATGCAGGCAACCAGAGGTTTGTACTTTTTCAAAATTGAGATTTAAACCTTAAGGGAAATAATGGCCCATGCAGGCCTCCCACCTAAAGCATGTGCCTCAAGGTGCTCACTAGAATTTGGTATCTACCCAGCTGACAATAAAACGGCATGCCGATTCTCACTCGCTCTTGGCCCTTCTATACAGTTCCATTGAGGATTTCATTAGAAGAGAGGTGATTGGCAGGACAGGACTGGGGAACTCATTCATTCTTTAAACAAGTACAATCAAATATATTCAAACCCCAACCTGGCTTCAAAATCTTCTAAACATACATATGAGCTGCTTTACTGAGTATCTACCACTCTGCTATTGAAAATAATGATGAGTATGGACAGGTTTAGAGTAAGAAATGATGAATAAAGGAAACTTTTACATTTTTTGTCTCATTTAGAGAAATGATAACATTTTATTAATCTCTGCTTTAAGGATACATGAAAGGAACCCATACACTGAACTCTAAATGAGATACACTGTACCTTCTTATGACATTTGCTCAGTCCCTCTGTTTGTTCAATTTTCCTCAATTTGTTAAGAAAAATAACATTTTCATCAACCTATTGCACAGTAAGTTGGAATACCTTCTGGCATAATATGTTTTCAGTTAAATAATAGCATTCATTAAAATTCAAGTTCCCAGAAGGCAGAATCTTTGTACTCTATTTGGTCTGTATTATACATAATGTGTTTGTCTTTTACAGTACCAATGATGAGGATGATAATGCACAGTGTCCAACAGCAAAATAGCACATGCCACAGTGAGGTTGTTTGGAAACTCACAGTTGTGAGATTTTAATAGTTGCCTGTTGGCTAGTATATACTTGCAGCATGAGATAAAAACGAATCATGTATGTCTTCCCCACTGTGGTGTGCTTACCACGGGAAAGAGTAAGTATCGTTTTAGAGTCCAGCCACAACTTAACAAAAGAGAACATAAAAATGGGTGCTTACATGTCGTTAAAGCACAGGGATTCCAAAGCGGGACTTCTCTCCAAGAGAAAACTAAGGTACTGGATAGAACCCTGGTGTCCTCTAAAAAATCAAAAACTGTGGCTGTAATTTGAAATGCCACCGGAGGTGGTGAGAAGGTGCCAGAGAACAGACAAGGGGCCAGGTGTTCACCCCACGAGCTGCTGCGGCATGGTAACTCATAGTTTGCAAAAGGAAATTTCCCAGCGACAGAGACGCCCGAGTTCACCCACGGCCAGGAAGCTTTCTATTTCATTTGAACATCTCTGTGAGTGGGGGAACAGAGATAGTGTCTTCCTCAATCCAAAAGGCTACAGGGACAAACCAAATGTAACCTGTCATGGCAGGAGAGACCCAACAAGGGAATTAGCTACTCCCAGGACCTCTGCAAATTGGTGTATCATCTGACACACATCATTTCAATTCTCTAGCTCTCAGTTCCCTAAGACATAAAATTAGAGGATTAGACAAATCATTCCAGCTTTTAGACTTCATGATTCTGAGCATCATAGCGCAAATAAATACCTAGAACTCCTTAATATTTAATAAATGACATCCTTTCGTACACTGTTCACACAAACAATAAGGTGACTTGTATTCAAACTACTTGGACAAATAGATAACGGCAAGAAAGGAGACAATCTCTCTAAATCCACGGACTACACTTTTGAAGATCATTAACAAATTGGTTCACTAGGAGAACAAAAATTACTAAATGGAAAAATGTAAGTACAGGAACAAAGCAAAAACAACCCACTGTGCCAAGTCGTCATGGAAACTCTGGAGAGTGAGCATGTATGCCACAAACATCATGCTGAGAAAAAAAGTGTTATAAGCATACATTTTGCTAAAATTTGAAAAAAAATGTAAAGATTCTAGCCACTATATGTTAAATAGGAGTACTCTCTAAATATTTGATTACTTCATCAGCATTATTATTTGATGACATTGCCTGTTGCTTCATTGAGATTCTGCTGATTCCTGGGCATCCGCCAGTCCCAGACATGTAAAGACATAAAATGGTATGTAGTCCACTCCACCTGACACTTAGCATTCCTACCAACGGGCCATTTTATGTCCCCTCTCGTTTTGACTGTATAGGGCATGCATGATATTCATGTATGGTCCAAGTGTGAGGAGGTGATTTCCCAGACTCAGGAAGCAAAACTCAAAATAAATAGATGGGAGCTTACAAAAAAATTCTGGTCTCAAATTGGTAGTGAAACATTTTATAAGCATATGATATGGAAATTCCCCGAGATGAGAAAAGGCATTTAAACCCTATCCCTCTCTAAAAAAAGTAAATTCTCAGAAGATCATTGCACATTCATGAGACTTGCATGTCCCTGTGAAGACCCCTCTGAAGAGAACTACTACGTCCTTTGCGGGTCAGCAAGGAACCAGTGTGAGACAGCTGCAGACAATTGCTTTTAAATTATTTTAAAATAAGAAGAAACTCTTTAACCCCCAAATAGATTATGGTTAACAGAGTAAAAGAAAGACTTATGCTAACTATAACTTCTTCTACCAGACAGGAAAAAGGAGATGAACGCCAATGAAAGATGTGTTTCAGACACAAACACTAAGCAACTCATTTGTTTTGATTCACGACCCATGCTCTCTATCAGCTCAAACTGTGTGGTCTGTTTTCCATGGTACCCGAATCAACTTTAAAGGAATAGGAATTATTTATATATCAATTATTTATCAAGCATAGTAATTTGTCCTGTTTCCCCTTCACAGAGCAGTTTCTCATATCCATTTAGATTTCATAGTAATGAGTTTTAGGTATTTTTCTTCTTTTATCTTTTTGAATTTCTTTTTTTAATATTCTTTCTCTAACTTGATGAGTAATCATTGAAGAACAACCATGTGCAGTCACAGCACTGGATACTAGATAAATAAATATAAATAAGACATTGTCCTTGGGGCACCTGCGTGGCTCAGGCAGTTAAGCCTGTGACTCTTGGTTTTGGCTCAGGTCCTGACCCTTCGATTCCTGAGATGGAGCCCCACCTCAGGCTCTGCATTGGCAGCGCAGAGCCTACTTGGGATTCTCTCCCCCTCCCCCACCCTTGTCCCGCTCACAAGCGCACGCATGTTGTCTCTTGCGCTCTCAAAATAAATAAATAAACATTAAAAAAAAAAAAAAAGACATCATCTTGTCCCAGTTAGGTTTACAGTGGCAGAGACAAATGTATATAAAGCATTCAATGAATTATTAAAGGTACAGAGATAAAAGTATATACTGTAAATTTAAGAAATGCAAAGGAATGACTAGGCATTGCTGTCCACGGGAGGAGTGGAGGTCAGAAAACCATTGGGGTAGTTGAACACAGTGAGTGAGAAATCCGGTGTGCTAGTGGAGTACTGTAGGCCGGCAACCTACTAGTTCTACTACTAGTCCAATTACATACTCACGGCCTAGCTTGATACTGTCCCACAGCTTGAAACTATTATCTTTTTTGGCTTTCTCTACATGCTTTAATTTGAATAACCTATCTATTTGACTTCAAGTTCTTGCATTCTTTAACCTGTTGTATCCCAGTTGCTGTTCAATCTCCTCAGATGGATTTTGCAGTTCAGTAATTTCCACTTGGTACCTTCTCTTAAGCCTCCAATAAATTTAATTACACTAGAACATAGGCAAGGGACTGGAAAACTGAATTAGAAACTTTCTGAAAAGTCAAGTATTGACTTTGTTATTTTATTTGCATAGAAACAATGTCTACTGTAATTTCTAATGCCAACTTGGCTTTATCTAATAGTTTTCCGCTTTTTAAGGCGAATGATCTTCCCTTCCTAAACAACCCAAAACCCAAAAACTTACAAGTTTCCAACACCAGATTTCATATTTCTAATGTGGATACGAGAGGTGCTGCTGGTTTTGGGAAAGTACGACACTATTGAGATCGGTGAGGTATGTACAGTACCTGATATAAAAATATCTGTTATTTCTTACACTGCCTCTTTTTCATTGTTCTTCCTCATCTCCAAAAAGTAGAGCAAGAAAGGTGGGATACAAAACACAGCAATTTAGTTTTTTCATGAAGTACTAGTTTTAAAAGAGATTAACCCAGGAAATCAAGGTTTCCTACAGTAGTCCTTAATGTTGGCAGCTCGGGAAATAAAATATCCCATCATTACACAAACACTTTAGTTATGAACCAATCTATATAAATAATGAAATTACTCACACTGAAGATCCAGTGTACACTCCATTCCCTGTTGATCTGATGTGCACGAGCAAAAGTGTAAGTTTTGGAGCCAACCTTTCGTGGAGCTTAAGAATGAATGATGGACAACTTTGAACAATCAGAAGGATTTTTCATCACAGCTGAAGCCATTTTATAGTGCAGCAATTCCTTTTTCCTATTTTAATTAATGGAAGTCATTCCCAAGAATGTGTTGTCCAACAAATACACGCTCTCAGGATTTGTTACTTGATTTATACTGTGATTTATACCGAGTCCGCCTGTTATCATTCAATACCCTAGAATGGCGTTTGCTTTTCGGTCTGTATTCAGGATGCGTGTTCCAAGGTCAAGAACTAGCTCAGAAAATACATCTTTAGAAGCCATTCTAACTCTTGATCAGACATGACCTCCAGTGCACCTATGCTCAGGGCCATGGGCTTCTGAACACCTTTGAGCAGAATCCTGCGCTTCCTGTCCATGAACAAGTTTTGTTACTCCGGCAGCAGGTCGTTTCTGGAGAACCTCGCCTTTCTGTCCCTTTGACCTGCCGCTGTACTATGTGGTCAGTCTTTGGAAGGGGCAGAGAAGGGAAGAGCTTCAGGTACCTTGCCACCGTATCATCTCGTGGCCTGACAAAGAATTGACAGAATTCAAATGGAAACGTTTAGGTCTCTTTAGCCAAACAGCACTGCCGGCATCCGTCACCAGATTTGCTCCAGCTGTGACCAGTGGAACACAGATTGCAAATATGTCCTTCCAGTGAACTTGTGGGTGAACTCCTATCCGGACACGACGTCACCCAGCTCATCAGATCCACCCTGCGGGCCGTGACATCCAGATCAGGTAGCAGGAGAGATGGGCCAGGGGCCCCGTGTTGGAGAGCAGAGCCAAACCATGTCCCGGGGCTCAGAGGGCGCTCAGCAGCATGCCCACGCGGAAGTGGCCGTCCACTGCCGCCGGGAAGCCCACCGGGTGCTGCTTCCGGTCCCGGGCGGCGTTGTCCTGCACCACGAAGCGGCCCCAGGTCCGCCCAGGTGTGAAGAGCGCCCGGTGATTAGCCGCCCCTGGAGTTTTCAGCCCCTGACGACGCCGCGCGCACGCGAGTCGCTTCTCGGGCTCCGTGGTCTGCAGCTCCGGTGGTCGGAGGGGCACCGTGGCGCCTCCCGCCAGTGCAATCGTTTGTGGCTGGCAGGCCCTCTGGAAGCGGTGGCGGCCAAACCGCGCTGGCCGATGCTCCCTCTGAAGCGAGTCGCCGTGGTGCTTGCTGGAGCCGCTGCAGACGGCCTGAGGACAGCTGCCTGCCCTGCAGAGGTGCGGGAGCTCCAGGACCTCTGTCTTCGTTCCCCTCTCAGGTAAGAACTCCTTGCACTTTTCTGCGCCGCCCGAGTGGCATCCTGCGGCCCCAGGGACAAGGCTTCTGACAGGCCGAGGGCGGCAAACCACCGGCCTGCCCCGGAAGAGCCCAGGACGTGGGCGCCGCCATCTTGGCGGCAGCACGAAGGGAATGCTGGGATCTTAGAGCCCCCCATCCCCCCCATTACCCGCCTCGTGCCCGGCTTGCTGCGTTTTCAAAAACAGTTTTAATACAGTGTATTTGAAGCATAAAAAATTTGTCAGAATGTATGTGCGTACTATATAAAACCATCGCCACCACATTCAAGACAGCAAACGTTTTTATCACCTTCAGAAATTTCTTTGTATTCCTTTGTATCGCTTCCACTGATATATCCCCAGGCAATCACTGATCCGCTTTCTGCCCCTACAGATTAGTTTGCATTTCCAGGAATTATCTGCAAATGGAATCATGTAGGAGATCCTTTCTCCCCCCTGGCTTCTTTCAATCAGAATAACCATTTTGGAACACATCCCTATTTATCAATAGTTTCACACACACACACACACACACACACCTGCCTTTTTGTATTTTGTCTTAAATGTACAACAGTTTATCAGTTCACCTGATGATAGACCCTTGGTTTCCAGTTTTGGACTATTGGAAGTAAAGGTGGTATTACTTTGATGTACACATATTTGTATATAATTTTGTTTAATTTCTCTTGGGTAAAGGCCAAAAAAAATCACAATATGTGTATGCTTAACTTTGTAAGAAACTATCCAGTATTTTCCAACATAGTTTTATATTTCCACGAGTAGTATGTGAGAGTTCAAATAGGTCTGCATCCTTGAGAACAAATATCATAGTAAGAGTTGTTCAAACTAAATTTAGTAACTATAATTGGTTTGTGGTGCTATGTCATTGAGATTTTAATTTGCATGTTTTCTCATAAGTAATAATACTGTGCATTGTCATGTGTTTATTGGACATTTACATAATTTGTGAAGTGTTTGAGGTTTTATCAATGTTTTAAAACCATAGTCTGTGGTCTTAATATTGAATTGAAAGAGATCTTTATATATTCTACATGCAGCTTCTTTGTCTGATAAATGTCCTATAAGACTTTTCTCCCAATCTAATTCTTGCCTTATTTTCATAATAGTGTCCTTCAGAAAGCAAAAGATTTCATTTTCACAGACAATTTAGAGATATATAGATTCGTGATTATCAACCTAGATCTAAAGATAAATATTGTGGTTTTCATTATTTGTGTTCTATCCGAGAAAACATTGCCTACCCCAAATTTTTAATGGTTTTATCCTAAGCTTTCTGATTAAACATTTATATCTATAATACATTTTAAAGTGAATATTTGAGTATGGTATGAATTAGTGGTCAATTAAAAAAGTATATGGTATCCAGTTGACCTAGTACAATTTGTTGAAAATAATATACTTTCTCATTGAATTGCCTTAAAGCCTGATTGTCAACAATTCCAGACTTCTAGACTCAATTTGATGATGTGCAGAATTACAAAGAGCATTGTACCGACCTTTAGTAGAAAAGACTGCAAATTAGCAATTTTTTCTAAACCATCAGAGGGGTTGGTGGAGAGGGAATTGGTTAATGAAAAAGGAACTATCCAGGAGGATTTTTAGGGTTATGGAACTGTTCTGTATGAAACTGTAGTGTTGGGTACATACAGTCTTGGCATTTTTCAAAACCCATACAGAGTAAACTTTATGCAAAGTTTAAAATATCAACCATAATGTCAGGGGATCCTAACCTGGAGTACAGAAGGTGACATATAAATCTAAATGTATTACAAATATAGAATATGACTTCAGTGAAGAGAGTGAAGGTAAAAAGGAACTGACCTGAGTAGCTTTGGAAACACTGTTTTTACTGAATAATACAGACAAAAAACCATATATAAAGATTATACTCTAGTTATTAAATTGCTTTCCCACAAGAGTATGGGGTAGCAATTCTGAAACTACTTTACATGTAATCTACAGCTAAATAAGCAAGTTATAAATTATAGTTAATGGTACCCAGTTTTCTCACTGTCAAATAAAAAAAGTAAAGCAAGAGAGGAGGTCTAGAATGTCCTGTGGCACTGCATTAGCACTGGAGGCTCTCCGCATATGTGCATATGCATAGCTTTGTGTAGACATATATATTTCCTAGTTCTTTCCACTGATAGGTCCTACAAACAATAATACCTCAGTAGCAATGACCACACTGAGAACCCAGCTCTTGGTTTCCAAATACAGTTCTCTAGTAAGTATAACCAAGGTCCTTTGGAAAAATGATGATAGCTCGACGCTCAGAAAATATGACAAGATGATTTGGGAGATCTTGAAGTGCCAGAAAGGAAGTTCAAAGAAAGCAAAGCTGGATATATGTAAAAATAACACAGGACCCAATTTAAAAAATTCCCCATGGCCACACCAAACCAAAATACAAAATAAGTGTATACTCATCCATATTGATATAAGTAAATTGTTAAATGAATAAATAAATGGGGAAGAAGGAATAAGTCTTCCTTGGGGAAGAATTCCAAATAATACATGTAGACAGTCACCGTTCCGGGGGTAGAACTTAATTCCAATCTGCTTGGCTACCCATTGGAATTAACAACTCATTTGCAAAATGTAGAGGGTCATAAAGGAAAAATAGAAACTTTATGGAAAAGGAACCTGGCAGATATCAACTAAACCAAGTGATCAAGGTTAACCTCTCCTGTCATAAGTCATGTTCATATTATTTATCTCTTGCAGTAAGGAGGTGTATCAGTCAATATTTTCCAGAAAACAGTAATAGTAGCAGATAGGTGGGCTACTTCTATAGAAGTAGATAGATGGACAATAGATAGTAGATAGACATGGTGATATGGAGATATAGTTTTATTTAAACGGGTTGGCTTAGGTGATTATAGGGACTGGCAATCTAAACTGTGCAGGGCAGTGGAAACTCAGACCAGGTTTGATTCTGCAGCCTTAAGGCAGATTTCCCTTTTTTCCAGGAAATCTGTTTTTGCTCTTAAAGCTTTCAAAATGCTCGGATGGTACCCACCCACGTTTTTTAGCATAATCTTAATGTCAGTGGAGTGTAGATTTTAATCATGTCTACAAAATGCGTTGTACTCTTCATTTCTGCTCAGGTCATGATCTGTTTTTTGATTTCCAGCCCAGTGTTGTCGCGTTCACAGCAGGGAGCCTGCTTGAGATTCTCTCTCTCTGTCTCTCTCTCTCTCCCTCTCTCTTGATCTGCCCCTTCCCCGCTCATGTTATCTCTGTCTCTCTCCAAATAAATAAATAGACTTAAAAAACTGTTTATAATGTTATGGGAAACTAAAGTTATTCCAAAAAATTAATTAAAAAAACAAAGCAAGCAACAGATCAATGGGAAATATTTTAAAACATTATAAGCAGAGTCCGTATTAATATTTTATGTAAAAACAGTCTGATTAAATATGTATTATTTGAAAAATAAGTACATGAAAAATAAACAGCCAATTACCTAAAGACAAACATTTAAATCCACTGTATTAAAAGTGATTTTAAGGGTGCCTGATCAGTTGGTTAAGTGTCTGACTCTTGATTTCAGCTCAGGTCTTGATCTCAAAATTGTGAGTTCAAGTCCCGCATTGGGCTCCATGCTGGGCATGGAACTTACTTAAAAAATAAAGTGACCTTGAAAACCTGAGATAATACTAAATGTTCATCAAATTTCCAAATATTTTCCTATTCACTGCCCTCCAGATGTAGTGAAAAGATCCATTATGGATACTGGTCAGCCATGTGTATTGGTACAGTATTTCTAGAGGAGTATGTAATATTGCATATAAAAAACTCAAAAGGTGCCTATCATGTAATCTAGCATTTTCAGAGTTAGACTTTTAATCTAAGGGAAAAGATGAAAATAATTTATGTATACCTATACAAACAAAGAAGTAAGAAACAAGGCATATCCAAAAATAAGGAATTTGTTAAATATACTGTAATAAACTCATACAATGGAAACTTATATGGACATTAAATTATTTGGTAGAGATATATGTACTGGTATGGAAAAATATTTAAAATATATTGACATTTGAGGGGTGCCTGGCTGGGCTTAGTTGATAGAGCATGTGACTTTCCATCTCAGGGTAATGAGTTCTACATTGGGGGTAGAGATTACTAAAAAAATTAAATAAATAAATAAATATTAAAAGATTAAATATATTGACGTTTGAAAAACAGTAAGTTACAGGGCACCTGGGTGGCTCAGTCCATTAAGTGGCTCAGGTCATGATCTCATGGATTGTGGGATCAAGCCCCACATCAGGTTCTACAGTGACAGTTCGGAGCCTGCTTGGGATCCTCTCCGGCTCGGGATCCTCTCCTGCTCTCTCTTCCCTTCCCCCGCTCCCTCCACTCTCAAAAATAAATAAATAAACATTTTAAAAAAACCCGTAAGTTACGTTAACAAATGTATGTGTAACAGGTTAAAATATGCATCTTGGATGTGCAGTGAGGTCTCTATCTGGAAGTATGCTCAAATTGCCTCAAAACCCCTCTATTCCCTGTTGCCAAAAAGATAAGGTTTCCAATACATGGAAACTGAGCCCCGCTCCGGTCCACTCACTCCAAATGCAGTCTCAGTCCTTTTGTGATTAGTATTCAGGAATTACAAGTTTCTTCACCTCATCTTCTCCCCAGGAGTAATCTGAATTCCCACAAGGGCTTCTGGATCACCCTGGGGAAGGTCATCTGGTCTGAATGCTGCCTTCCACTCTAGTGGTAGCTCATTTCTTCTCCTCTTTTCTGTTTTTCCTTTAGTGCTGCTGATGCCTCCCAACAGGGCTTCTGATCCTACAAAAGGAACACACTTCTGTTCCTAATCCCTGGTTTATCTAGATATGCAAATTTCACCGCATGCACTTACTTCTGTGCTTTTCCAGAGATGCTCATAGTAACATTTTACGCATGACAAATTATGTGTAGAACAGAGAAATCAAAGGGGTTTTCCCTACCTTTCTTTCAGTTATTGCTACTCTACTTGGCACCACATGGTCAAAAGATTTTCTCTATGAGGATAACATTCTCCTGGCCCTGTGTGGGGGAAGAGAGGAAAACACTCTCAAACTTACTCAAGATAGTATTACCATTAGAGTTAGTAGGTAATTTTGGATGACTAACAACAACAACAAAAAAAAGCAGAAGAAAACCCCACAAATGGTTATATGCCTAAATTCACACAAAAGTGACCTCTGGATACCAAACAGATGAGTTCTATTTTTATGTGTATCAGTGTTGTCTAGTCTGCTTAAAAAAAAAAAAAAAAAACAAATATTTATTTCTTTAAATACGTTTCTCTAGGGAAAACAATTCCTCGGCCCTTTCCTTCAAAATTATAGTTCTATTATTTTCAGAGAATTTTTCAGCCAGGACAACTCAAAGATCTTTTCCAGAGCTGTGTTGCAAGCTTTGTAATTGTTTTAGAATTGATTGCTATACAAAATAGGTTTATGTGTTCTGACAGTGTGTTAATACAATAAAAGGAATTTTTAGTAGCAAAGGAGTTACAATTTTTCATTTGTTGTAATAAGTTTTTTTTTCTTTTCATTGCTGTCTCTTTGTAGATAAAATGGGATTTCATAAGTTCTTGTTTTTCAACATTGGTTTCTAGGAAATTTTTTTATCAGGATGCCTTGTTCAAGGCTAAATACAGCTCAGAGAAAAATACATCCAAAAAAGCCTTCAAAAGATTTATTGTGGTGTACTTAATGGGAAATATTGTTACCGTAAAAATACATTGTAAGTTGTAACCTTGAATGTTTGTTTACCAGTATACTTGAAAGTAAATAGAACAGTCTTATTTTCCAAAATAGATAAGCAGCTTTTCCTCTGGTATCTATGCAGTAGTTTTCACAACAGTTTTCTCAGGAATTACGTACCTGTTTGAGCATCAGTACAATATTTTAAGTTTATGTTTACCATTCAAATGTAAGCTATGTAGTTTGGAATATTAATTCTCTAGTACTAGAAATGCCTTTATTCATTTTATGTGAACTATGCGGTCCCCACTTTCCCTGACTGGCTGCCATTGGTTTCTTACTCACTTTTAATCTTATTTTAAGTACAGAAGTTTCTATTTGTGAAATTTCATGTGCACCAGAGGAAACTAGTGACAACCAACCTCCTAGTGACAACCAACCTCTGATAGAAGCAAATAACTGGCTTATCTAATGCCACTTTGTACTTTTAAACTAGGACATAGGAACAAAATTCGGAGTGAGCCAATATGTGAAATGAAAATTTTCCGTTCACAACTGCTTTGCCAGTGGAAAATGGTAAAGAAATGAGAAGGCTTGTGTGGCATTCAAAACCTTGTAAATATTTAGCAATTGGTGAAATAAAACCTGACATTGGCAGGTCTGGGCAAGGTAAATTTCTCAAGTTCAATTCCCTACTTAATACCTGCTGATTAGGTGCCCTCAGCAAGATACATCCCTCCATAGGCCTCTGATTCCCAGTCTAGCCCAGGACACTGGTCAGCTCAAGGATTTTCACTGCAGGCAGTGGAGAGAAGGCTACCAGCACTTCGTTCATTCAACAGTCACTTCAGTGCCAGTCACAATCATGGGCACTGGGTATATAAGTTAGAAAAAATCATATATATATATATATATATGATGTGTTTTCTAATGTATCCATATATCTAATATATCTAATATATTCATATATCTAATATATGTAATGTATCCATATATCTAATATATATATTTTCTAATGGATTATATAGTCTAATGAGGGAGATAAGTAATAAACAATAGCTAATATTTATCAATCAGTAAGTAATACAATCACCATTAATAACCATATAATTAGTATTTAAATCGATCATCATTATTGTACATAGCCAACTTCTATTGAAGTTATTTGCCAGAAAAATTTCAAGACTTTATTTGATTCTCACATGAACCTGTACAGAAAGTACCATCATTATCTTCTGTTCACAGAGAATCAGGGGCACAGTGCATATCCAGCAGGACCACCAATTTCTAGTAGCTGGTGATTGGTTCAAAAAAGGAAAGGAATGTGATACAGTGAAAGGGGCCTACAGGGGTGGGATGTTCAGTATAGCTAGCTAGTTAACCAGAAGAATCCCCTCTGAAACTTGAAGGTCATGAAGGAAGAAGCCAAGTGAAGAACAGAGAGAGGGCTGGTTAAGGCAGAAAGAAAAGATTCAGAAGCAGGGAAAAAAAAAAAAAAAAAAAAAAAAAAAAACCTGTGAAAGTAATTGAAATGAGGCATTTGGCTTTGAGAAAATATGGGTGAGAAAGGATGATTAGATGGAGTCCAAATTGGGCAAATAGTCAGGTCCTGGCACCCATTTCCTTTACACTCACCAAAACTCCTCCACCCTACCCTGAAAATTCATTAGGTGTGCTGTGTTAATGGAAGTGTTTTATACTTTTGAATCATGTGGAGGCAACATAAAACTTGAATCCCATTCACGGCTGCAATATATAATTCCTAAGGCTGTTTCCAACCTTAGAATGTTTTCAAGATAATTTGCTGATTCTATGCATATTCTAGGAACGTACAGTCATATCTCACATCAAATTGCTACCCCATATCCATAGCCTGTTTTGGCTTTAAGCAATTCTAGTTCCCCCTGAATACATCTGGCTTATTCCCAAATCCATACTTTTGTGTGTGCTTTCATTCATTCAAATATACTTATTAGTGCCTACCTTATGCCAAACACTGTACAAATCCAAGGGATACAGAGATTATTAAGATACTTTTGGTTGCTCTTCTTCTTGAGTTTGTAAGCTAATGGGGTAATAGGCAATTATATACATAACTGAAAAATAAAGTATTGGGAACATATACAAAAGGACAGAGGTAGAGATTGCAGAAGAAGGTATTATCTAAGTTGAGATCTAAAGAAAAAGTAGAAGTTAGGGAAAAGTTTTGGGAAGAATAGTGATTTAGCTCAGGCATTGGCAAACAAAGGAAATCTGGCCTTCACCCTTTCTGTCTTGTTTCTTTAAATAAAGTTTTATTGAGATACATGCATTACCATTCATTTTCATTTTGTCTGTGCAGTGGCAGAATGGAGTAGTTGCAACAGAGACTGTATGACTCACAAAACCTAGTTACTTTCTGGCCTTTGACAGGGAAAGTTTGCTGACCCCTGATGTTAGAATACAAAAGTCTTTTTGAAGTAGATTCAATGAGACTTAGTAATTCAGTGAATCACTGAATGGTGAAGGTATAAATGAGAGTTGTAGACCACTGTGGGCATTCTAGTTAAAAAGCCAATAAGGAGTCCCATTTGTGGATGTTGATTTCAGAAGAAAAATGTTGGCTTGAAGGTGTAGTTTTGTGGTTTATAAGCATATGGATGCGTGAAAATGAATGAGATTTATTCATTCATGTCTAGAGATCATGTGTAGATGAGGATCTAGGTCAAACCCTAAGATAGAGCAACGTTTAATAGTTAGGTGAAGGAAGATGAGACTGAAGAAAATCAGGGGAATGTATTGACTTTGAAGACAAGGGGACAGACTGTTTCAAAAGGCATGGCTGACAAAGTTAAATGTGTACAGCGTGCTTATTAAGGGGCGCTTATAGGATCTACAACTTTGGAAAAGAGGGGAAGGGACCATTATAAAGAAAGGAAGGAATGCTCTGGGGCAGGTTTAATGACAGCCTTGGAAGATACCATAGGGATCTCTGACCCCGAGTGACCCTTCAAATCATCCAAGGTCTATTCAATCCTAATATGATCAGCCCTTGGGTTTGGTGTCCTGGTAAAGTTGGGAACTTGGCAGTGAGGCTCTCGGCGGCTGAGACTAACTCTGAAGGGATTTTCAGCTCAGATTGGTAACAGCACATCCAGCAGCTTAAGCATCAATTCCTTTCTTGAAGGGGAATATGGGAATCATTGTGCACACATTTAAGTTTGTAGGAATGTTGAGAGAAAGTTCAGGGAATCTTTATCAGCTTTGATTTTATTTTTCCTGTAAAGGAGTAGGCAAGGCAGCTTTCTTACATCAAAAGAAGTGATAGATTTGTGAAGAATGGATTTTAAATGATCTTTTTTTTAAACATCTGATTATAGGGGCACCTGAGTGGTAGAGTCAGTTAAGCATCTGATTCTTGATTTTGGCTCAGGTCATGGGATTGAGCCCTACATGGGGCTTGGTGTGAGCATGGATACTGCTTGAGATTCTGTCTCTCTCTCTTTCTCTCTCTCTCTCACTCTCCCTCCCTCTCTCTCCCTGTCTCCCCTTCTCTCCCAAATAAAAAAAAAATAATAATAATAATTAAAAAACTTCTGGTTATAACAGCAACTCTTTCAAAGCATGGCTTGGAAGAGACTATTCCATAAGCGTCTACCATTTATTCCCTCTCTGCAGTTCAAACCACATCTTTAATTTGTGTTCCTCATAGTTAGAAAATCTGCTTTTTCTACAGTCATATGTCCGTACATTATATGTTGCTTTAAATGTTTTCCAAGTCATTATAGGTATAAACTATATCTTCCCAAATAGAATTTAATTCAATGAGAATGCCAATCATCTTTCCCTTTGCTTACTTACAAATAGAAAATTGCATACTCCATAAAACCATCTACTGAATACCCCATATTCAACAAGAATAATGTTGAATTTCCCAGCAGAGAATAAAAATAACCATGTTAGTATTAACCCTATTTTCACTGCTATAACTACAAACACCCTCAGCAGCATTGTGGGTCTGGGTGCGACAGGATTTATCTAATTTCTAATTTCTAATATAATCATCAGCTGAATCTAACTTTTAATATTTTTAAGGAGACAAAATTAAGTGGTAGTATTCCTGTCTTTCTTTTAAGATTAAAACTTGATAATTAAATACAAGAATGCATTTCTTACCATGTTTTCCATGTCCATCCGTGAAATATGAATTTTTTATCAGATCAAGATATCTAAAGGAAAAATATTAATTATATAAACCTGTTTCTATTTTCTCCTTAATTTTTGAAACTTTAGAGCTAATCTGACACCATATAAAACAGTGTGAGGAGGGGCGCCTGTGTGCCTCAGTCACCTAAGTGTCCAACTTCGGCTCAGGTCATGATCTTGCGGTCCGTGGGTTCAAGCCCTGCATCGGGCTCTGTGCTGACAGCTCAGAGCCTGGAGCCTGCTTCAGATTCTGTGTCTCCCTCTCTCTCTGCCACTCCCCTACTTGTACTGTCTTTCATTCTCTCAAAAATAAACAAATATTTAAAAAATTAAACAGTTTGAGGAATAATTAATCAAATGCTTGATACCCTAAGTAGAAATTCACTGTTTTTGTTTTTATCAATATCCAGATAACAAACATCAGGGACAAGACAAGGAAAAAATGGATATTTATTGGAAGGAAATCTTACTACTTTAATATTTGGATGTAGGTTACCAACATGGTCTTATATATTCAATTAATACATTTACATAAAATCATAATCAGGATAAATGTCATTTTATGAACACTTATTCAAGTAAATATGTGTTTCATGACCACATAGCTTAATATGACCACAAGATGAAAATTTAGCAACTAATAGAAGTTAATAGAGGATCAGTAACTTTATATCTTCTAAGAATTATGAACTCATTGTTAGATTTAGCATCATTCTTAAGGCTAGAATCATTCTAAGTCACTAGCCTTTAAACTTGAAGGACAATAGTAGGAAGTACTCACATAAGTCATTATTTCTTTATCATCTCCAGCATCACCAGCAGTTGATTCTTGAATTTGAAGCCAGGTTTCTCTATTCATCCACATAATCTTGGTCCATTTATTTACTTCTGAGCCCTAGTTCTCTTATCTATATAATAGGGACATGACAATGTTCATTTTTAAGTGTCGCAATAAAAACAGAATGAGTTAATATATGTAAAGAATTGAAAACAATTCCTGGCACAGAGTAAATGCTCAGTCAATGTTATGCTTATTTTTATCTTTACTAATCATCATTATCATTCATTACTCCATATGCTGTTATTAATTAACGTACTAGTATTTGTATTGCATTCTTTTGTTCCTAGAGACTGTGGTACTTGACATATGACTCAGGCTATATCTCATTTAATCCACACGATACCCATATACTAGGAAAGCACATTTATATTCCTTTTAAAGAGGAGCCTCAGAGAAGTTAAGGTGGTAGCTTAGAAAGAGCGGAGCTGACGTTTGAATGCAGTGTGTCAGACTCTTCCTAGAGCAAAGGTATCTGAGCATCTAAATCCACTAACATCCAACTGCAAAATGGCTCCTTCTTCCTATTTATAAGACAATTTGTTATACACACACACACACACACACACAGGCAGCCTTTTATTTTCCTGCAAAAAAATAAAGCAATGAATTAGATTCAGGTTGAAACCCAACTTTCTAAATGGATGGTAAGGTAGCTCAAATGTTGATGAACCCAATTATTTTGGCTTTGCATGACATTAAAGTTGTACTGCCTTACCTTTCACAGAAATAATTTAAACCATTGATATCTTATATGCAATATATACTCAGTCAACAACACTTCATGAGGATCACTGCATACAGGCACTATACTAAGTGTTTGAGAAACTATGATAAATGAGACATAGGGCCCACCCTCAACAGTGCCGTAGTTTGGGTGAAAGAACAGAAAAGAATTGTCTTGAAAAGAAAAAGAAGAGGAAATAGTGTAGTAAGCACAACATTAAAGCCACATATAAAATATAGAGGAGACATAATGCAGAAACTAACTTTAGATGATGGTCCAGGTCAAATTCCCTGGGTAAATTAAAACCAGAGAAAGCAGTACTCACTGTGAGCTGTATTTTGGTGAATGATGTTTTTAGCACTAGCTTGCTTGATCTCGTGTGGATTTGCAGTACTCAGACTGTATTTGTGGGAAATGTGTAGTGGTCTCTGAGAATTTTCCTCCAGAGGAGTTTGTGTGTCCTGCCAATCACATTGGTCAAACCCCAGGAGTCAGTGGAGGGAGAATTATAGTAAACAAATCGTGAGTACATACATTTCAGCATTGTACCTGATAGTGAAAAATCAGGAACATTCTGATATACTCACACTAAGGGTTATAATGGAGATGTTAAAAATAAGAAGTTAAAAATACTGATAAACTCTGTGTACTGACATGGAAGTACTTTTAAGTATTTAAGTATGACGGGCATGTTTTAAGTATGGAAAAAAACAACTCTCAGGAAAACTCAACAAAATAAAACATAACTTATTTAATGATTTCATTAAATATCCATATGTGTATAAAATCTAGCATAAATGTAAATGAATGTAAATATTGTTTATGTGATAGTAAAATCACATAAAAAGGGTTTTGAAGGATATATACCAAATTTTTATGACAGGTTCCTTCAGGTGGAGAGTGTCTTTAAATGACACAGGAAGAGAAAGCATACTAAAATATTTTATATACTTTTAATCTTTTTTGAAAATTATATGTAATGAAGTTATGATTTACATATT
Organism: Cryptoprocta ferox; assembly: GCA_028646485.1. NCBI lineage: Eukaryota > Metazoa > Chordata > Mammalia > Carnivora > Eupleridae > Cryptoprocta > Cryptoprocta ferox. The sequence goes on along the minus strand of CM053566.1, from coordinate 75,948,862 downwards.
AATAATAAATAGCTTTAAAAAGATGTATTATATTTCATAAATTCTTGGTACATAGGAATTCAGCAAATATTTATTAGATGAACTTAAAAATATGTTTTATAATAGCTGTGCTATCTATTTATGTTACTATTATTTGGTGATTACCTGACCTGCCTCCTCTTAGAGTTTATAGGTCAAATTGAATCTGGTACAATTTTATTGAGCACTATTAGGGGAAGAGAAAACTTAGGATATAATTTGATATCCCCAGCTACTCTGCTTTTACTTAGTTCTTAAAATATGATGCTAATAAACTTCACAACATTAGCAAAATAATTTTACCAAAGGTAGAATAGTGTCTAATAGACTATTTGATCCCTATAATGAAATTTGGCAGAGGTCTGATTCTATTCCATCACAACATAAAATACTCAAAGGAAAGCAATGTGTTGTTCCTATACACAGGTTTTATTTGCTAGTATCATTTATATAATATGTTAATGGAATGGTTTTTGAAAGCCCTACTTTAAAAGAAGATACTTTTCAAATGTTTCATCTTTTAAATTATAAATATTTAATAAATGCAATGGAAATATATATAATTATGAGTTATTGGGTTAAACTCACAAAAAATTCAAAAGCTAATATCTAAGAAGGCCGATTTTGAACATGCAATAAAATAATATAAATTTTAAAGGTTGATATAGTGTAAAATATGTTTAAGCATATGAAGCAATATAGTATATCATCACAGTAAAGAATATGTCTGAGCTAATTCAGAGACACTACCTAATTATTAGAGATATCAGTTCAAAGACTTGAAGCCATGATATTTTCACTACTCCTAATCATTAAGAATAAATACAGATTTTTACAGCAGGGCATCCCAAGTGATTAATTCATTTTGTTTCCAATCAAAAGAAAAAACTGCTACTTGGGAAAACATTAAATCATATAGGTCTGATACAGAAGAGATTCACAGAAACCCAAAATGGTTTTATAAATTTAAATACAAATAAAACACTTTTCACTTGGTCAAGGGCAGGTGGGCAAGTAGGAGCAGGGGATTTATGTTGCTCCTCTGTTGGTTTGGAGGCTGTGCAGTAATGTCTGTGTATCATTGTTCATCATGTACCCATAATTTCCTAGAAACATTTTAGAAAAAATTCTGCTCATTAACTTGTTACATTTTAGATGAGTGTTTAAAGTTTCTCCTTTAAGCATGTAACACTGCACATGCAAGTCTCTTCTATGAAGGAAGAGTACGCCAGCAGAAGACATTTCTAAACCAATATCCAATTGTAAAGTGGTGGTACCTTATGATTCTTTGTAAATAATATTTGGTCCTGAGACCTCAATTGTTATAGGAAGTAAAGGATTAATTTGCCTAGATGCAATTTCTTTTTTATTAAAACATAAATATTAATTTCATATTTGTTAGGCATAAAGTAAAGAGCTTATATATAGCACCATCTGTGATACCTAAAATGGGCGAACTGGGAATATTAAGAGTCTATATTCCCACTTACATATCGCATATCTGCATACAAATATTTGTTACAGATGTTTATACTCAAAAAAATAAAAGGAATTATGAATGTAGAAAACATTCTCCAATAGTAAAAATTAAAAAATAATCTGTAAGCATGTAGAAAGTATTATTAACATTTTCTTCAATCTTCTGAAAATATAAACTAAATATATTGATATAGCAATGCTGACCTCTCCTCCATTAATTCTTATAGTGGACGACTTTTATTTCTGTTGCCTACTTTTGACTATTAGAGATATTTTGCATTACTGAATAATTTTAGAATCAACTTGTCATTTTCTACTCCCTTCCTCTACAATAAATAAATAAATATGAAAGCCTGCTAGCATTTTGAATGGAATTCCCTTGAGTCAGTTGATCCATTTGGAGAAAACTGTCCTCTTAACAATATTTACACTTTCAATCCAAGAATAGGGTATGTCTCTCCATTTTTATAGGTCCTCTTTTATTTATCTCAGCAATATTCTGTAGGGTTTTTAAAATATTTATTTATTTTGGGGAGAGCACCAGCAAAGGGGGGCCAGAGAGAGGAGGACAAAGGACCTGAAGCAGTCTCTGCTGATAGGCTGACGGCAGTGAGCCCAATGTGGGGATCAAATTAACAAACAGTGAGATCATGACCTGGGCCAAAGTCAGACACTCAACCAACTGAGCCACCTAGGTGCCCCTTCTGTAGTTTTTATTGTACGGATCTTCCACATATAGTTTTAACTTCTATCTAGTCATTTCATGTTATTTTTAAGTTGTTATAAGTGTTTTTTTTTAATTATCAATTTTCCAAATCTTCATTGCGGGTATACAGAAGTACAATTGATTTTTGTACACTGACCATGTGCTTACAGATGGGATTTCCAAGAATGGCTGTAGAAATATATATTCTATCCTACATGCTCTTCTTACAGTGTAACATTGACATTATGCATGTGACTTACTGAATATCTTAGATCTAAAAGTTAGTTTTCCATCAAATTTCGAAAAATATGACCCTTATTTATTCAGTTTTATTTCTGCGCACTGTACTTGCTGTGATTCAAAATCTGTCTCCTTGATACCATCACACATGTCTCAGAGCTTCTGTTTATACAGTTCAGCCTTTTTTTTTTCTCTCAGTTTGGATAGTTTCTATGTCAATATCTTGGTGTTCAGTGGTCTTTTATACTGTTTTAAAGTTTTGTCTTCTCCAATTCCACTTTGTCAGTCTTGAATCTATTTCTATTTATAATTTTTCTCTAAATTATGCCAAGATTTTACAGTGTCTTCATATATCTAGCAATTTTTATAGGATGTTGGACATCATGATAATTACATTATCAAGACTCTGAGTTTTGCATTCTTATTTTAAAAAGGTAGAATAGTGTTGTCTTTTATCAGGCAGTTGAGTGCATTTGTTGGTAGGCTTATTCATTTTAGACCTTTCCAGAACCTATATACAATATTCTTTATTGCAGGGCTGCTTTATCCTTTCCAGCAAAGTGTGACCACTCTGGTCTCTCTACTTAATGCCAGTGTTTTGCTAAGTCTCTCCACTATTGATTTCTTCGCATTTGAATGTCCCTAAGCCCTTCTGAGATCTGGGAATGATTTATCTTACAGCTTCCTGATAAGTGCTCTATGCCAGTTTTCCTAGAACAAGCTTGCTTCTAGAATAAGGCCAAGTTGAATAGCTTCTTCTAGAACCAGTGTTTGCACCGCTTAGTATTCAGCAAAGATTCCAGATGATCCAATAAATATTTAATCTCCTTTTCATGCAGAATTCCATTCTCTATGCCACTGTGCCCCACAGCTACCTGACACTTTAGCCTCCCCAGTGTCTGATCTCTGCTTCTTCAAGGCAGCAATATTTCTGGGGTCTACTTGAGTTATGTCTACCCTGTGCTAGAGTCCTGAAAGCAGATTCTCAGTGAAAGTCAGGGCTACTGGGGGACTCCCTTTGTTTCCCTCCACTCAGAGTCACAGTCTAGTTCTGTCATTCAGTACCTGAAAACAACTATTTAGTATGTTTCATTCTGTTTTCTAGTTGTTACTGTGGGATTGAGATTTCAGCATTGGATATTCCTCATTTGGTTTTGAAGGTGATAAGGATAAAAAATGTTGAAAGATAGTTGCAGAAGAAATCTATTCCCAAAATGGAAAATAAAAAAGAAGAAGAGTCAAAATTGGAGGTTGTGGGGATGAAGTATGTGGGAGTAATTTTATTAAGGCTGGATTTGACTTAATTTTCTAAATTTCCTATATATATCACATTTTCTTTTAAGGAAACCCTTCCTTAGTGAGGCTGTCTGTAAGATGAGAAGTTCTCACATGCCATGGAAGAGTAACAAAATAAATGGAATCAGTAAATATTGAGAACCATAAATAGAATGCTAAATGGGTGGGGGGGGGCAGTTAATAACATTAGGCCACAATTAGTTACAGCTTGTTAATACAGAAAAAGCAGGGAGCATTATAATAAGTAAGGCCTATATAATGATTAGGAGTATAGGGAAAAAAAGAAATTAAAAAGTATCTCTGATTTAGGAGATACAAATCAAATGTAAGAACACTGTCATTTAACAGAAAATCAAAATTTCTGAGTGTAATCTTTATAGAGCTATAAGATTTGACTCCCCCCTTCATATTGATGTGTTATAAGAAAGGCTTAATTAATTCTTTTCCATACAAAGTTAGAGGCAAGCAATAATTTTTTGAAGAATCCAGATAACTTCTACAACATCCTTCCATGTAATTTCCTGTAATTATTGTTTACTTTAATGTGTGTAGTAGTGCCCCTCATATAAAAACTCCTAAGTGCATGAAAACTGAAAGATACTAGCAATTGAAATATTTAAATACACATTATGAAAATGGTAAAAGATTTGAAACTCAGCAGATGGAGTTGGTTTGTGGAGAACATTTTCTCCAGTACTTGGGTACATAATTATCAATGGCTACAGTCTTTGTCGAACAGCACGATGAAAAGCAAAAGCAAAGTTCTTAAAATGTGGCTCCTACAGCTGAAGATTCTCAGCTACCCCAACCCCTTTGATGTCACTGGAGTTCACTAATATTTTCTGAAAATAAGAGTTGCCAAAGGCTGAATGACATGGAGGAATAATTTCATGAAAAACATTTGTGATGATCACGCGTTATCACCTTAAAAAGACACAATTTATAAACACTCACTTTAAAAGCATGAGCACTGGGTGGAAACCAACTTGACATTAAACTATAAAAGAAAAAAAAAGCATGCACAGCATATTTCTTTTACATTCCAACAGTTTAAAGTCTACTATGGAACTTATAATAGAAGATAATTGAATAAACAAAAATCTGCTAAGAAATAAAGAACAGAATCTTCAAAAGGAAACTTCCAGTGAGGAAGACTGACAGAGGGAAACACACAGACTGTTAGTAAGTAGAGTGTTTAAATGTTGAAAGAGAAGAAGAAGACGGAAAAAAACAAAACAGGGCAGAGAAAATAAAGGCTTGCTAACAAATAGGGAGGGATATAAAAATCAATGAGCCATTGATAATGGGTTTTATATGGCTCTATTTTTTAAAGAGAAAAATGAAGGAAAGAAATTTGGGAAATTGGTAAATAATGACAGCCTGGTTAAAGTTAGTATTGATGAAATGTAGGTAAGAGGATGCTGGCCACGGGGACTAAATAAATAGCTCACCATACAGTTGGGGAGGAGTGTCTAATGAGGTGGTACTATTAGGGTGGATCATCATCCTTTTCCAATTCAGCATTATTCTTAATGACAAAGTGGGAGTGAATAATACATGACTGAAGATTGTATAGGAATTGAGTCTCTTGCTGCTGGAAATATTGCAAATAGAAAAGAACCATAAAGCCAATGGATTTAATAAAAGCAAGTATAAATATATAAGCCAAAATTACTTCTACCAAACAAATAAGGCAGCCAGCAATATTAACAGAAGAAGAAGGAAAGCAAATATAACCCCATTTGATAATGGTAGATAATTTGTTAACTAGTCACGCACACACCTCTTTCATCCTTAGAATCATACAGAGAGCACACCCCTTACAGAAACTGCACATGTATCAACTGATGTCAGAATAATGGGATCTCTGCAGACAGACCATCTACACTAGAGAAATGCAGGTCCAGCCCTCAGCTCTAGATAGTTAGGGACCAAATACTTAGCTGTTATTAAATAAAGTATCAAATTAATTAATGAAGGGAACGCCAGCGTTCTGTATTCCCTAGGATTCATTAAATAGTATGAGGTGGAAGAGAAATTACCTAAGGAAAATGTTTACATGACCATCCAGAAATGAAGAAAATGAGGGAAAAGGTGATAGCAAGAAAGTGAATAGATGACTGAGTTTCAAGAAGGAAGTTGTAGCTTGTGTCAAATGATACCGAAAGGTCAAATAAGATAGGAAAGAAATGTTGGTATTGAATTTGGCAATTAGGGTGTCATCTATGAGAATTGACAGATAGTTTTTGCGCAGCGGCTGGAGCACAGTCTGGGTAGCTGTGATGGATGAGTGCTCAGTTGTTAAGAAAATAGAGCAGATATAAACTATTTTTTCAAGAAGGTGAGTCTTGATGAGGAAAAAAAGTGAAATAGGGTGGTAATAGGAGAAAGACATAAAGGATAAAAAATGATGTTTTAAAATCAAAGATATTTGTTGTCAAAAGTAAGTGAGGAGACAGGGAGAAAGAGCTTTGTAAACTCCTGTTAATTTTTCATGACTCAGATCAAACACCTCCTCCTTTGTAAAGCTTTCTGATTGCTCCCGACTCCACCCTCAGCTAATGTAGGGTCTTCCCTTTTGGCTATACTTTCCCTGTAGTGGCACTTCACCTTGTCCACACTTCAATCTTACCACTCTCCATAGTGTATTCTAGTTCTTTTATCTACTCCTGTAGACTGAATCTCTTCAGAGTAGAGAGTATGACTCCGTCTTCAGTTTCTATTACAGTGAATGTAACACCATGTTTGATTAATAAAGTCATCACAGTAAATGAATAAATTAAGAATCAATCCTGTTTTCTAGACCATATGGAACATTTGGTTAAAACTTCATCTTAAAACAGGGGTATGGATTCTGGCAAAGCAATGACAAGAAACAAGCAAAAGAATCAATAGAGCAGAAGATCAGAAAAATAAAACTGAAAATGTGAATCCAAGATTAAGAAGGGAGCCACAATGATGAGTAGACTAACACCACCAAAAATGTTATTGTATGAAACACTGAGAATCAAGGATCTGGACGATATAAGCTAAATCATAAAGAGAACTTTTGAAATTCTGAACCTTCATTTCCTTCTTACATCAAAACTCCCTAAACATATAAGGGAATGGTTCATAGGCCAACAACTGATATAATTCCATTTCCAGTCTAAAGAGCTAAAAGAAATTTGCTTCTTTAAATATTGATATAACTTGAAAGAGGAGTGATGACTTATTGAGAACCTCTTTCCAGGGGTTTAAAAGGAGAGAGTTAAAGTCACATGGAGCACATAAATGGGAGAAGTTTTTATTTGAAAAGACAGAATTGGTAACTCTAGGAACAAAAAAGGAATCTATAAAGTGGTTAAGATCAAGATGTTTAATAGTGAGCTTAATGTAAGATCTTGGGATCCTTTCCATCCTGTGTCATGTTAAATCGTTGGGGATGAAGGATTTAAGATCTTTGCTGGCATCAGAATGCTTGACAGACTGTAGAGTTGTCAACATGACATGTTTATGACCCTGAAGTCATGTTCAGTATGACTTCAAGTTCTTTAAGCTTTTATCATCCTTATGGTGCAGTAGACATGATTTGAAAATTAATGGTGCTAAAGTACAAATAACCCATACCACCAATTGAGCGATGATCAGAATCAACTACAGTTAAAGGATGTATGTGGTCCACTTACGAATGAGTTCCCCTAACACACTATTTGCACTATTCACAAAAAAATGTGAGGTCATGAATCTTGTTGGTCTCTGAGGCTAACATTAAAAATTATCTGACATTGGGGCTCCTGGGTGGCTCAGTCGGTTGGGCGTCGGACTTGGGGTCAGATCATGAAGTCACCATTCCCGAGTTTGAGCCCCTCGTGGGGCTTTGTGCTGACAGCTCAGAGCCTGGAGCCTGTTTCCAATTCTGTGTCCCCTCTCTGTCTCTCCCCTTCCCCAGCTGGTGTTCCATCTCTCTCAAAAATGAATAAACAGTAAAAAATTTTTTAAAAATTATCTGACAAAAAAATTATAGATATGTGGCATATATGAACAAAGACCTTAGAGCTTTGACTTTTACTTCTTATTTTACTATTTGTAGCAAGCTAGCTGTCTTTGTGCAGGCCACTGTAACAAATTGCCATAGACTAGGTGGCTTATACTCAACAGAAATGTACTCCTCATACTTCTGGAGGCTGGAAGTCTTATGAACAGGGGTTTGGTGAGGCTTCCTCTGTGCTGCAGGCTGCTGACTTGTCCTGTCTCCTCTCATGGAGGAAGAGGAAAGAGAGCTCTCTGGGATCTCCTGTATCAGGACACTCATCTCATTCATGAGGGCTCCACCTTCAGGACCGATCACTTCCCAAAGGTCCTACCTTCTAATATCGTCACACTGTGGGTTAAGATTTCAACATATGCATTTCGGGGGAACACAGACATTGAGTCTGTAACACTAGGTATCCTCTATGTTAAGGAATGCTCCAACGAAAATTTGTTTAGCTAGTAAGTAATAGAAAATTCAGAAGAAGATTTTGCTTGTTAAAATGACTACATCTTTGCACTTATGACAATAAATAAGATTCTTTTTCTTTCCCCATAATTTAACAAAAACAAAGTTCATCTTTATGTTTCATTAGCAATTAACTTTCAACCATGACATGCTGTTTACTATGTTTGCCCACATTTTCTTAATATAATTCTGAAATGACTGAATCTACATGATGAAACAATTTAATAAGGTTCTGTGTGGTGTGAGGTTTTTGAGAATGTGATAGGATTTTTTGTAAGCCTTATTTTTAGCAGAATCTTCTTTCCTTAAGTCCGTATCACATAGCACCTGCAGGAGGCAAATATTGCCAGATGAAGGAGACTAGACCACAGGTCCTGTGTTCCCACCTGTGTCTTCAGGATCTATTTAAAAAGATACTGAGATTTCCTGGGTAACTGAAAAATAATATAGGACAATAAGAAAGGAAGAGTTCATTGACACAAAACCAGGCCCTTAGCATAACTTAAGATAGAAAATACCCAGGTTTTAAATAACTGTACATACAGAAAGAAAAATCCCTAATTTTGATCCATGCTCTCTCTTCCTCATACCCCATCACTACCTCACTGCAAGGCTGTGCCATGAACAAAGACAAATGGAGAAAAAAAATATGGGAAGAGAGAAGAGGGAAAATAATGATGGGGTCAAGGGAAGATCTAAAACCACTGCCAGAAATATGAAATCTACTTGAAGTCTGAAAACACGAAACCAAGTGATCTCAAATATAGACAAAGGGAAGGCATTGAAAAGTGTGCACGTTTTGAAGGGCCTGTCTGCAAAACACTTGGTTCTGAGAGAGACAGAAGTGGGCTGGATGGAGGAAGCATCCTTTTTCCAGTAGGGTAGCACAACGTTAGGATACAAAAAGACAAGATGGAACCACAAAGTCAGAGGACTCGGGATTCCACTCCCAATCGCCAAGATTTCTAGACAAACCTAAGCTAGGTTTTCTGGAGATTGCTATACTGCTTGTGGGAAAACTGGCAACATTCAACTCAGCCCTGTAGATTAGTGACTCTCTTTGCATTATTACTGACTTCCTGGTTTCAGTAATCGCACTGTGGTAACAGAAGATTCTCGTATTAAAAGACGCAGGATGAATGATATATAAAAATTGCAACTCTCCAGTAAGCTGAAATTATTTCACACTAAAATTTTAAAATGAATGTTATACACATGGAATTACTCATGTAGGTACTTGTAGTTTAGAAGTGTAGCCTGTGTGCTTGTCCGGAAGGAAAAAGGTGAGAGTGATGTCTCCAGTGACCTACCTAGATCCATGATCCAGCACCAAAAGGTACCATGTTAGAACTCAGGTAGGCATGGCTTTGACAGGCAAGCTAATTTATTTATTTATTTATTTATTATTTTTGGTCAGAGAAATACCTCTTCTCATTTCCTATTGCGTTCACTATTGCATTCACAGATTGCCAGATCTGGTTCCCTTGTTCGCTTCTGCTCCTGTTCCTGTTCAGATACTCAAAAATACCAGTGCCCTTTTTCTGACTGACTGCTCTCCTAATTCTCAAATGTTCAGTTCTCTTCCTTTTGCCACTGTTATTCCCTTACTCAAGTTTTCACCATTCCAGAGTGACTCTAAGATTATCTCAGATAGGCTGTGAATATAATCATTAGCTGATCTGCTTCTGTAACTAACAAATCTATAGCTACTCAATGAGCCAACTGAGAGACGCAAGGATTCTTTCTTGAGTCTCACCAACATGAATACCATTTAGCTTGGAGTCTCTGGATTAATTAAAATTTAAAGTATCAGAATAGAAATAGGGAATTCTTTACTTTGCGTCAGGCTCAGAGCTTCACACTTGCTACTTGTGAGGCAGGTGATGTTCCCATCTTCATCCTAGAGACAGCAATGTTTGGGCACAGACATGTCAGCGATTTGTCCAAAGTCACAGAGCTATTAAGTCATAGATTCTCAGGCAGTCTGACTTCAGTGTCTTTGAACTAGTCAGCTTCTGTAGTCCAATATTTTCTACTGTTTCTGAAGTAGAAATAAACACATGTGCTCTTTTATTCCAAAAATGTCATTTTCCTATTGAATTGCTAAAAAATTCTATAACAATATAAAGAAAAACATTGAATGTTTGCAGATTTAAAGGAGCACCTAAGGAGGGCCATCTTTTTCACAATACTATGGGTTTAGTTTCTTGTGGAAAGATATAAAATTGGGTCAAGGACAAAAAAGCAATGGATGTGGTAGATGAGACAGGGTATGTTGTCTGAGGCAGAAGCTAGGTCCTCTGACCACTGAAGAATGGAAAGGAATAAAAAATAGTAAGATCAAGCCCTGGAGAAAGCAAATTCCAGGGAGAGACAGCCCCACCCCTGAGAGCCTTTGAAGAACCTCCCAAGAGGCAGACCAGGTTGGGGGAAGAGGGGGTTTTACCCCTCTGACGGAACGAGTTTCCAGCAAAGGACTGCAGCCTCCCCCATGATGGGCTCTCTGTCCATCTTCCCATTGTTTGTGGACACCAGAGGAGGAAGGGTGCGCATCTTAAAGCCTGGCTTGCCACTCTCAGGAGCAGACTTCATCCTGAAGTAAAGAAGACAAGGTCAGACTCCTGTCAGAGCAGCATGTGCACACAAGCCTGGACCTTGCACTTTTCCCTCCTCTCTCCTGTCCATATCACAAGATTTGATTTGTTTATTTTCCTTTGATCTACTTTTTGCATAAATTCTTCACAGGGGGTTCCTAGGAGAAACTGTGACAGAAGAAGTTGTTATCTCTAATGGCTCTGAAAGTTGTTAACTTTAATGGATTAGAACTGGAGGCATTTTCTACTTGGTGATTTCAGGTAGCAAGGGAACGGACTAAAGGCCTTTTTTTTTTAGGCTCTGGCTGGGATTTCAGAGTTCAAATCACATTAATGCCATTTGGTCAAATCTACTGAAAGAACAATCCAAGCACAAATCCTGCCATTGCCCTGCCCTCCTAGAGTGACTGGTAGACTGACTTATCCGTTTTACCCAGATTTAGATAGCTCTGATTGAAAATCAGAATGATTTTGTCCCAGTGCATGAACATTGTATATGTTATTTTATTCTCACATATTAACAAGATGGATTTTTCTGTATACACACACAGTTTTTCACCCGAGTTCTGTGATTTCTGAGGTGAACTCTCCACACACAAGGCATTGTTTTACAGTTGTCGCCTTCCCTCGTGATTTTGTCCAGGAGTGCTCAGGTCATGTAACTCTGCCAGCGGCACTTGACTTTGATTCCCAATAAAGGATTCTCATAGGATCATGTCCACTTTTTAAAGGAAAATGGATTTTCCTGGGTGGAGGGTATAACAAAGTTCTTTCCTGAAAAAGAACTTCCACTTATCCTGAAGTGGGAAAACAGATGACTTCTGGGGAACGTAGAAGGGAATTCTTCGGGTCCTGGGATTGTTGGGATGCAGGGATTAGGAAGAGGGGCCATTTTTAGGTCCAGTCTTTGGCCAACATCACAAACCTATCAAATCAAGTCTGTTATGTTTTAATGACCTGCAGTCTGCTAGGCTGTCATTGCCCTGACTCCCTTCCTCTGAGAAGGCCAAGGGCACTGGTAGGAAGGGATGGTTGTGCAAGCCTTGGAGTGAGTGGCTATGGGTAGACATAGGGCTGTGCACTCTGAGGTCCGACATTCCCCTGATCTTTTCTGCCAGCAGAACCAATCCATGTACCCCTGTCTGAAGAAACAAATTGTTCTTTAGGCCACCTAGTCTGTGGTACTTTGTTAAGACAGCTCCAACAAACCAGCACAACGGCATTGAGTACAAAAATAAATTATAGCGACGTGAAGCTGAAATGTTTTTACACAAGTATTATCTCTGAATCTGCTCTACAAGCACAAAAGTTGAACTGATTCCTTCCATTATTGCTTCTTCATGTGTGCTAAGAAGTCTCGTAGGGGCTGGAAAGAGCAAAGTGCAACATCCAAAGCAGTCCCCTAACTTACTCTCAGGGACTGTCTCACCCCAGCGGCACTAACACAAATGGCTTTCCTTCCTCCAGAGACTAAAGGAAGTGCAGAGTTCAGCCAGGGCCACGAAACAGTCCTCTTAGTGGCTCCTCCGATAGCCTCCGTTGTTTTCCTTTTTTAAGTTGTTGCCTTGGGAATTGAGAGAGTATTTACTTTGAAATTTTAACTCTACATTTATGGCTTTTTTAGAAGCTGTTGGGAAGACCAGAAAGTTTCTTGCAAAAATGTCGTATTAAGCTCCTTTCGTGTCAAGAAAAGAGTGATGTAAAAAAAAAAAATCACAGTTTAGACAATACATCTTTATGAAAGATTCTTGGTAATTTTGTGACACGGTAATAACACACTAAAAATTTAATCACTGTTCAGGAAATATAAAAATTAAGTGATTGTTAAGTTATTGGGAGGTCAGGCCCTGGCCATAAAGGAAACGTACTTATAATGGAAGGCACACTGGATAATAAGTTAGGAAACCCTGACTTTTGTCTCAAATCTATTGCAATTTTCCTTGAAACTTGAGCAAGTAGCTTGACCTTTTTTATTCTCAGGAGCCTCTTTTGTATAAAGGATACATTGTAAATAATCTCAAGATTCCCTTACACTTTGAAAAGTTTATATTGCCATGCTTATAGTTGTAATTGGCGACATTATTGAATACTGAATAGTTTATTTATAGAAGCAGTCTTGCTGGCAGATCTTTCCTGAAAAAAACATATCCTTCTGATCAGAAAGAAAAACTCCATAGTGGGAAAATTTTTATACCTGAAGAGCCTATACTTTGAGCATACTTTTCAGGACAATGACAATCAGTGTATGTGTCTACCAAGTATTTATCATTTATCCACTGATTCCAGCACATCATTGATTCCTTCACATACTGCATTCATTCATTTATTCATCCAACAGACATTTATTGAATGCCTACTCTCCACTAACTCTAACAATCAGTGACCTGAGTGGAGACTAAAGGACTTGAAGATATTTTCCCTTAGCATAAAGGCTAACAGGATAGTCAAGGGTAAAGGAACAGAGGAAGCATCAGCTGAGTAGGTGAGTTAAGAGTAACTGGTAGAGAGTTTCATGTTTTAGTGTAAAACAGAATGTATCAGTGGCCAGTAGGCCTTAAATACATTATGCCTAAAAGTTGGTTTGTTCAGAACTAGTCCTGGGCACTGGGATAAGATTGCATATCTAGTGGAGATTCACGATCTTAAATGTGTGGGAAGAAGGGATGCAGAATCTGGCACCTGCACAAGAAAGATGTCTTTGGGGACACAACAGTGGCCAGGGCCTGACCTCCCAATAACTTAACATCTTGTGTAGGAGGTTTGAGTGGCAGGTAGACAATATAAGAAAGAAAGTAACCATACTAGGTTTGGAATAAAAGCTTATACATATCTGTAGGAGCAAGAGGAAAGACTAATTCTTCCTAGCTAATTAGAACTTGGAGTAAAGAGTAGCATTTTCCTGAAGCTTGACCTGAGTCAGAGGTTTTGACAAGTACAGGGAAAAGGAAGTGGCTGTCCCTGTGAAGATAAGTGTGTGCAGTGACAGGGGCAATCATGGTAGCCCAGAATGAGGTTATCAGAGAGTCAACGGATTTATTTACTGGGGGAGCAGGAGTAATATTAGATTCATCTAGAAGCTCAGGATGGAAGAAGGCATTGAAGAAATGATTAGATAGTATATTGTTATGTAGGCCAATCGGAAAGGTTTTCTATGATGAGAATATTTAATAGTCTAAAATACTGAAAAAATAATCAAATAGGTTAAGAACTGAATTAATAAGCCATACAATTTCATTTCAAGAAGCATGTCCCTTGAGATAAATCTGTGAATTTTCATTTTTTGGAAAATGACAATAACTTAACCATATTATATAATACTTCCACCATGGTTTCCATGATATTTACAGAGAATATTATTGGTGAATTATAAGGTTTACTTCAACTTTTATGCATAATGATATTTCATAATTTCCATCCTCCTTAATTGGCTTCTATCCAGACTCTATCTCTATCCAGACTATTGCTTCAGGACCATGCCCTTGCCTACCTCCTGCATAGACTTAGCTTTGCCTCCATCACTACTTCACACACATCCCATATTCCATGAATTTAAAATTAGCTATTATTCCCCAAGCATACTTCTCTCATTCATATCCCCATGCTCCCTTGACCTCCACTTCCCAAATTATCTTATATCGAGCTGAGCATCACCTACCTCAAATACTTTTCTAAATTCATATGCCTTGAATACCTAATAAATAAATATATTTCTTTAAAAATTTTAACACAAGGTATTATTAATTTCATGGTTTAAGTTTATCATCTATTGTATTTTCAAACAATAGGGCTTAAAGCTACTTAACTAATTGATATATAATAGTTATCTAATGGGATTAGAGTTTAACTGTATCAGCCAAAATTTATTACTGACGCGGTAGATTACATTACACTATTCATACCATTACAATAAAAGAGTACCTCCCTCCCTACAAGGAGTCAAAGTGTGCTGAACTGCTCCTTGTGACAACTGATTTTATAGAATTAGTCACAGTCATTTGGTGCGTGCTTTTGAATTACCTTTTTTAAGAGATGAGAAGGCAATTCTATTTATCTTTTGAAAGGTATCTAAAAATCCACTATAGGAGTCAGCTTGGCGAGTTGTGGCACCTGTTCTATGTTCTCCACAGAGACAAGGCACCTGTTTCCAAAGTGCTAATAATGTGTGCAAATTGGTGCACAGTATCACTTGTAAACACTGCCTCCAAAGTAGACTTTTCTTTTTTACAGGAAATAAGTAATCAGCATATCAGCACCCCAACTCTGGAATTCTAGAATAACTCTGAGTCAACATAGGAAATATGGGGGAAACATTTGCAGCTATAATCCAAAAATACACACAATTCAATATGCAAATGTAAGTTGTTTACCTTTTTTAATAATACACTTATTAGATTTCCTCTTGGACTTGTATTCGAAAGCAATAAAAGACAATAATAAATTCCATCTAAATCTCTAACCAACCTTACAACTTTCCTTCTCTATAAAGTTTTCTGCAAACAGGAAGAGAGAAAATTTTTATTAATGACAAATGTAGAATGTAGTCATGAGCAAAAGAAAAGCAATTTTTTTTCTTATCATTGCTTCTTTTTCCTAAGGCGTATTATTCACAAAGAACCCACCACTTGCCTCAAGCACTTGATTCCTGAATTCCAATGGAAGAACCAGAAGATATTGACGTATTCCCCAGTATTAGATAACAAGAGGCAATATTAAAATAAACAAAAAAATATACTCTACCTATCAGAAGGATCTTGCTCTGATCCAGATTTTTCCAGAGTACCTGTGTGCCCTCAAACAAGTTATTTCTTTCTCAGATCACTTATCTAGACATTAAACTATGATATTTCTATATTTTCTTTTGATTTCAAAACCCTACATATCCTCAAATTCATGGACATCCCTAAGAGTCATAAAATTTTCCCTTTTTCTTATCAGACGATTTCTTGAATGTGAAATCATCTAGAACAAATATACCTGAGAGATTCTACTGCAAGAATCCTGTCTCTAATCTTATATTCCTCCCAAATCTCCCATGATTTCATATATTCCATTTCAACTCTTTGGTTGCAAGAAATTTAATGATTCTTGATCATTTGTTCCTTTTCTGTCAACTCCTGCTGGCCTCTCTTCCCACCCAGTCCCACTTGGAACATGGGAGCGACCATCAGTTCTAACCACTTTCCCCTCCAGTCTCTCAATTAGCTCATTTTACTGCACTTCCTAGTAAAACTCTTAGTCAGGATCAATGTCGGTGCCTGCCATATCATCTTCAGTTGTGGATGACTAAGGATTGTTGGTGGATATTACACAACCATTCAGGTTGTTTCCCCAAGAAGTTTGTGTCTTCATTCTGATGACTTGTTTAGACTATCAGTCTCTTTCATTCCCTTCTAGGAATGTTCCAAGCTTTCGCAGATGTCTCACTTAATACTCAAGCCCTTTGCCTACAATTATCAGCAGAAAATGCACCTTCTTTATTAAATTAGAGAGAGAGAGAGAGAGAGAGAGAGAGACTACCAATGTCGGTTTACATCAACTACGCAGTCCCTGCCCTACAAGCCAATCTACATCCACACCTAAAACTTGGTCTCTCTTGGCCCTTTCAGTTCAGCTCTTTATCTCACCTGTGAATATTGTGTCCAGAGCATTTCACCTGCTATCAGTTGCTCTCTCTATTGCATGTTCAACATTTTCCTTTCTACTTCTTCCTCTTAGCTTCTAAATATACCTAAGCCTCCCTTAGCATCTCCCAGCCAGCTACTGCTTGATCTATGGCTCACTTTCATCTGCAGTTAATGAAAGAAAGGTTTGTTGCTATGCCCTCTATAGCTTTAGGACACATTCGGTGCTCCAGGGTCCCGCATGCTGCCTGCTTCTACCTCCAACACTCTGAAACTGTTTTGGTAGTCATTGGTGGTCTCTTAATTTTGAATACAATGAAAATTGTCATTTGTGAGTTACTGAGCTTCTCTGCTGCTTTTGGGAATTCTGCCTACTTTTTCATGCCTGACACTGTCTAATCTCTTTGTTTACATTATACAATACGAACACACTACACTTTTTTGGGGAGTGCCCCAAATCAAGGGGAGTTCCTTGATTATTTTGACTTTATATATTAATTTGGGGGCATCTTGTTTATTGTTAAGTCTTTACTGCAAACATATTGAGAGCTCCCAAATTTATTTTTTCATCCCAGACTTCTTTACGAACCTTTGTAGTGAAACCAATATCCAGTATATATTCTTCTAAGTATCTCACATAGACATCAACATTCATCAGATGAAATGTTAATTTCTCGTCTTTCTCAACTGACTTCTCTAATATTTCTTTATCACATACTCTTGTATTTTCTCACTTTTTAAATATAATCAAAATTATTTTCCCCTAATTTTGCCTATTAAATATTTTCTATGTGGCTGCCCCTTCCCATTCCAAATAAGAAGCTTAACACAGGGTACCATTGTCTCTCATTTGGGTAATTGTATACATTTCTAATTGGTTTCCCAGTCTCTGGTTTTGTCCCCCTCAAACCTATCCTGTACATAGTTGCCAGAGGAAATTAAAACCCAAATATACGTAAATATTCATCCCTGCTATCATCATAATCTGTCTATATTTCTGTCTTATAGCTGGAAAGGAAATTCTTCAAGGTAAGGATTTGGGCTGTCTACACATGTGCATTCTTAGCAGAATATCAGACACATAACAGAAAGAGAAAACAATAGGAAGATGTTGACTAAGACAGAAAGCAATGGTATTTTTCTTAAAAGAATATTTAATTTATCCTTCTTCAGATGGAAGAAAGATTATAATTTCAATAAATTCTATTTATCATATTCATTCAATAAAAGTCTATTGAGTATCTACTATATAGAAGATTCTGGTTATACAACAGTGAACATAATCTGTGATTTTGAAGTTTAAGTACTTGATGGAGAACTTGTTTTATAAATAAAAACAAGTGCCATGGAGAAAATATAATCAGTAGATTAGAAGAAATGGCGTAGAAAGTGGTTTGC
The DNA here is from genome assembly GCA_028646485.1 of Cryptoprocta ferox. NCBI lineage: Eukaryota > Metazoa > Chordata > Mammalia > Carnivora > Eupleridae > Cryptoprocta > Cryptoprocta ferox. The sequence continues at coordinate 75,931,030 of CM053566.1, read as the reverse complement.
CATTGTAAATATTGTAGACGGAATATCATTCTTGACATTTGACCAAAAACTCTTAAATAAGAAAAAACAGGCCAACTTAGGCAGATATTTGAGAGCTTGTTATAAGGAGGAGAGTAAGAAGTACTATGAACCTGAGAATGGAGTTTTCCGGTGAGTTTGAGGAAAATTAAGGAGACCATTGTGGTTGGAGCCAATTTAGTGAGGGATGGGAGATCTGTAGTCAAAGTAAATGGCCTCATAATCAATGTTACAGAGTTTTAGGACCATATAGGGACTGCAGCCCTGCAATTGGCAGTGAGGACAAAAAGAACACTTAACAAGATTCAGGCACAGTGGGATGAGGGCTCCGGGAGACAAAACAGCTTCCTCCTGAATGCCTGCAGAGGAAGCCATGTCCTTAAGGGAGATTTAAGTTTCATTGAGAGTGAGTGCAAGGTAATTTTTAGAGAAGAGAGCAGGGAGTTTTATTTTTGATGGACCCTAAATTTCGAGGGCTCACTGGAGAGGTTTTAGGAGTTAGGGAAGATAGAAAAAAGAGACCTAATAAAGGATATGCAAAAATATATAGTAATTAAAATGTGTGCATTGAGGGGAAATCTGGGCAGCCTGGGATTCCCTCTGGTGATTGACACAAACAGGTAATGGGCTTAATGAGATTAGTTCTAGCTGGTCTCAGACTCCACAGTGGTAGGGAGGCTGTCTGATGAAGGATGGCTTTGGGGCTCGAGTTATGAAGGCTCAAATGGGAAGGTTTTATTCTGAAAGTGTGGTCTTACCCCTCTAGATTCCTGTCGATTTGTTGTTGATAATTTGGGCAGAAAAGAATATATTTTGTGTAAGTATAAAGAAGAATAAAATATCCCTGTGTTTAGAATACAAATTTGTGTCACATAAATTTTTATTTCAAAATACCTACTGATTCTGGGGTGCCTGGGTGGCTCAGTTGGGTAAGCGACTGACATTGACTCAGGTCATGATCTCACAGTTTGTGGGTTTGAGCCCCATGTCAGGCTCTGTGCCGACAGCTCAGAGCCTGGAGCCTGCTTCAGGTTCTGTGTCTCCCTCTCTCTCTGCCGCATCCCGCTCACACTGTGTCTCTTTCTCTCTCTCTAAAAAATAAATAAACATTAAAAACATTTTAAATACCTACTGATTTATTTAGAAGTCTGAAAAACACTTTAAATTCATGCTGTACTTGTTATATATCTGGAATTATTTCAATCCATTTTGGCCCTCTAAAATATATGTATTCCTCCTTGCCTGCCAGAATGTCCACTCTTGAATTTATTCTCTCGATTTAAGTCACATTCTCAGAAAAGAGACGACCTCTATCGTCCGCACATGTGGAAGCAATTTATTCAGCCCCTCCAAGAAGATGTCTAGATGATTAGATGTGCAAGAGATTATTGGGAGAAATACCTGTGAGAGAAAATGAGGAGGGGCACAAAGGAAGATGGAAAGCCATCAGCCTGGTGCACATCTCACCCCTGTGATGGGGAAGGCTAGAAAGAAAGGTCTTAGATTACAGTGCAGTTTGAAGACAGTTTCCTGAGACTGATGGGGGTCCTCAAGCTCAAGTCTCCAGCCAGAGGAGCACTGTGTCTCATAGGAAAGAACCTGCCTTTGCGTCCTTGCTGCACTGAGTCATTGACTGAGCAGCCAACAGGAGTGTCACCTTGGTGCAGGTGCAGCAAAAGGATCCAGAGCGCCCCAACGAGGCCTTTAGTCAACCGAGGTTACTGCAGTAGGAGATTTGAGAGGCACATTCTCTCATCTGCTACAGTAAATTACCAGGCATCTGCAAATAAGTTTAGTTACATACCATGTATAAAGGGAGTGAGATAATGCTTCAGAGACAAGTATTGACATAGAAGAGGGTATCCAGAAAGTAGAAAGAATCCTTTGGGCAAAGAATGGCGTCATGAGTTGAATTTGTGTTCCCTCCATGTTCATTTGTTGACAGCCTAACCCACATAAGGATGTGATTATATTTGGAGATGGGGCCTTTAAAGAGGTGATTAAGTTAAAATGAGACCCCCCCTAGGGTGGGCTGTAATCCAATCTGACTGGTGTCCTTGTAAGGAGAAGAAATGTGGACACACAGAGAGACACTGGGGATGTATGTGCACAGAGGAAAGACCAGGTGAGGACACAGTGGGAAGGTGGCCATCTGTAAGTCAAGCAGAGATGCCTTAGGAGAACTCAGACCTGCCAACACCTTGGTCTCACAGTTTTAAACTCTAAAATTGGGAGAAAATAAATTTCTTTTGTTTAAGCCACTCAGTCTGTGGAATTTGCTATAGCAGCCTTAGCAGATTAATACAGATGTTGCAACAGTTAGAGCTCCCAACAATGGAATGCCTAACCCACAGCACAGCATGCCATTGTCAGTGAAGCTGCTGGAATTTTCCTTCATTCTTTCATGTATCAGGGAAAGTTTCTGAGGAAGCACTATGTGAGCACTATTAAAGTTGAGGCTCTACCCATGCAAAGGTCTAAGATCACAGTTACTCTAAACAAACGTAGGAGCAGAGGTTCTGAGCAGGGAAGAAAGACTGGATGACCACCTGTGAGGGATGCTGCAGGGGTAATTCCTATAGTAGGTAAGATATTCCCAGGGTCTCTGTATTATACTGCAGAAGTCACCATTAACAGTAAGGTCCATTAGTGCCACCGAAAGGAAAGCATCATTTACTTAGACACTTTCAAGGTGAGTACATGCAGAAGTTGGAAAACACGACTGCTCATTGTGTGTGCGTAGATGATCTTAGAGGGCTTTCTTAACTGTATTCTGTAGAGTCTGGTTCAAAGGCAATTTAGTGAAATTACAGCAGATTGGCAATGTGTATAATCCTCTGATGAAAAAATAAACAGTGTGAAAAAATGTAATTTGTGACATACCTGGCATCTGTGAAGAATACTGTCTCACATTCTAAAAAAGGATCTGATTCTTTCCAACTTTGTTCAAGAAGTTATGCCCTTAATATTCCAAACTTCTTAAAACTGGTACAGATACAAGATAATATGCTTAAAAGAGTTCTTACACCTAATTTAGTGAAAGCAAAGAAAAAAAAATAGTTTTTCTATCTTAGGATGCATACTCTATACAAATCTACTTAATGACAAACTTTGTTCTTCATACAACATAGCTGATAATTAGCAAAATTAACACCAAAGGGCCTTGTTTAGCAGCAATAGATGTAGGTCAGAAATTGCCACAATAATAACTACAGATTTAGAAACTAATGAATTGAAGATATGTATATAAAATCAATTATGTTATTACCCATTTTGAAAAGAATAAACACAAACTTACATTTGGATTAATTTTTCACAGCCAGTTGATCTAGAAAATATGTATAATAGAAAAGAAACCTGATTCTCAGTGTTAGTTATATTGGTCAATTCTACTTTTAAGCTGTACCCATGTAGGAGTAAAATCAATTTACTTCGATGTACAGATTACGTCTTAATAAGTAATGCACAATCACATGTGTTATATGACTTTCCTTGGAGGAGAAAGAGGCAGATAATCTTACTGAAAGTCAGACATGGGAGACGTTCAGGGGTTCAGTGATTCTGAAGGTGGAAAGAACACAACAGGATGTTTAACGTGTTGAAAAGAATTACACTAAAATGTTTACCAATAATGCTCTGCCTTTCATGTGACTTTGACAATCCACATCTTAATCCTATTGGCCTTAGTGGAATTCAAGGACAAATGTTCTTTAGAAAGTAAAAAAATATATATACCGTGACTTACGCAAACTTCTAGATTAGATTATTTATGCTTACTTCCCTAAGCTATCTACAGTAGAGATTTAATTATCTAAGCACAATTCCAAGCTTGAGTATTAATGTAACTTATGCAAGTGGTATCAATGAGAGGTTTAAGATCAAGTCTGTAGTTTAACTACTTAGGCTTGAATTTCAACACCGGCCTTTATGTAATCTGCGTACCATGAACCACTTAACCATTTTGCATCTCAGTTATTTTATCTGTAAAATTTGAGTAATAATTACAACTTATCAAAGGGCTCTTATGAGGATTGAAGGCATTATTTCATATAAAGCACTTATAGCAGGCATGGCACTGATGAGTGTTTGATACATATTAGCTCTTCTATTGCCTGAGCTACAGAAAACATCCAAAGCAAAAGGGTGCAATGGCTGGTATGCTTGGTTGCTTGGTATATAGCATAACCCAGCCCAGGGACACAGTATCTAGTTTCTGAAGCTAACTCAGAAGGTAATTCTGACCAGAGAATGCCACAAAACTGGCCAAGGCTCAGAGCTTCCTGAGATCTGCAGACAGATGGACAGGTGAATTCCATTGAGCCTCCTGTATTTCCTGATGTAAATCCTGGCCAAAGGGTCTTTTTGCTATAACTGCTCTTTAACACTTTTTGATCTCATACTCTAAAGCTACAAAGATACTAACATTCCATTTCTATGAACAGTTTTTACTAAGTGCATCCCATCCCTTCACACTTAACAACCTCCAAGTGTTCTCCACTGGAAGACCATGGCCAAACTCCTCAGCAAGGCCTAGGATACTTCTCCAGCCTGGTCTGCCCTGCATTCACCTTTCCCAGAATCATTACCTATCATAGCATCCTGCTCCCATAACTTTCTGGTTACAGTGTGACTGACAAGAATCACGTGAGTGAGCTTGAAAGTGGACTTTTCTCCAAGCAAGATTCAGATGACTCCAGCCTTGGCTCACATTTTATTTATTTATTTATTTTTATGTTTATTTATTTTTGAGAGACAGAGACAGAGCGTGAGTGGGGAAGGAGCAGAGAGAGAGGGAGACATAGAATCTAAAGCAGACTCCAGGCTCTGAGCTGTCAGCACAGAGCCCAACGTGGGGCTCAAACCCACAAACCATGAGATCAAGACCTGAGCCGAAGTCAGACACTTAACCAATTGACCCACCCAGGCGCCCCTTGACTCACATTTTAACTGCAACCCTTGTGAAAGACCTTGAGACAGAACCAACCAAATAAGCTGCTCCCAAATTCCTGATTTGTTGTTTGGGGCAACAAGGTACTTTGTTGTGTGGCACTTTGGCCACTTTTATTATATGGAAAACAGATAATTAGTACACTAACAAAAAAGAGGGAAGAAGCCACAAGTGAGAAGTTTGGAAGTTGTCACTCCATCCTAACAACGGGTAAAACGTACAGATTGAAAAACTGGCAACTCTTCTTAGTGAGTAAGACAAGGGCGAACACAGGCCAACTGTTGCCCCAGAATCAGATAGGCTGAAGCTTGAGGTAGAATGTTGGAAAAAGAACTAAGGTTAGAGAGGAAGTGCGGTGTCCACTATTCTGATGCCTTCATGGCTAGCAGACAAGGGGGGAGAGCACGAGAGGCAGCTGGAGACCCTAGCATGCTCTTTAGCAAAGCTAGGAGGGTGCAAGCTAAGGGGATTAAGGTCCAAGTGCTTATGACAAAGCCTGACTGTGATGCCAAGGGTTGGATTCCAAGGGTTGGAAAGTGAGGAAAAGTGCAGAGGAGAATGTTCTGGTGATGGACAGTGAAACAGACCAAAGTCTTCTGGCAATCCAGAAGTTAATGCCCTAGCTCAGGTATGAGCCCCATCACCTCATCCTTCAGGAGATACAGCAGATTGGGTACCTAGGGAAAGTGGCCACTATAGTGCCCGGGTGGGGTGTTGCCCAGGATACCAGAATATCCTTGAAATACAGTGCTTGGTTAACACAGTAACAGCATGTATTCTGTGTTCCAAACAACACGTGAGGCAGCTGCCAAAGGTGTCTGGGGCCATCCACTGGCATTTCTAATTGGTGATAGATGGTCAAATTGATTATATTGGCCCCCTCCCTTCAAATGAGTGTTCTAAGTATGCCTTGGTTTATGTGGACATTGTATCTGGTCTAACCCTTGTTCTCCCTGTCATTGTCCAATCCAGTCTGCCACCATTAGGGGATTAGAAAAACTGAGTGCCATGAGCAGATACTCTTGTCAAAAAAACAGTGATGGGAAGGGTCACATTTCAAAGGTCATGATGTGCAAGGCTAGGAAATGAACATAACATTGAGTGGACATTCTATCTCCCCTATAAACCACAATGAGCAGGGTTGGTAGAAAGGAAAAATGAAGTATTGAAGCAGTAGGTTAAATTACTAACAGGTAAAACCACCTTGGCCAAGTGGACTAACGTACTGCCCAGCCTTTGATATATTTGAATGATCAGCCAGTAGATACTGTTGTCCCTTATACCAGACTGGGAACCCTGCAGAGACATGCAACACCTTAAAGGTATAAAAGTCACAGAAGATAGAAGTTGGCCAGACTCTCACCGTGGATCAATGTGCCATGCTTCTGAGAACACCAGGCGTGATCATACCTGGGAAGGGTGTCATCTGCTGGAATTTGCAATGGGATGTTCCTGTCTGGATCGGGGAGCTACTTTATACTCCTGGGTGAGGGCATGCTCCTCAGTCTCCCCTGGAGTCCCATTGTCTTGCTGAAGCTGGGCGTGTGGAAGTACGAGGTACCTGGAATGGAATGCACGCCATTGCAAGAGGGGAGATTGCAGGCGTCCTAATCTGGCCCATCCCACCCCCACCATAGCTCTTCATGCCTGGTGGTGCCGCCTGCCCCAGGGCTGACGTGTATGAATGCACAGCCAGGGGAGGTTTCTAAAGCTGCAGCCACATTAACATCTAAGGATCAGGCCACAGCTATAATTATTTTTTTAATGTTTATTTTTGAGAAAGGGAAGAAGAGACAGAGGGAGACAGAGAAACCCAAGCAGTCTCCACACTGTCAGTGCAGAGCCCAATGTGGGGATCGAACTCATGAACTGTGAGATCATGACCTGAGTCGAAATCAAAAGTTGGATACTTAACCAACTGAGCTATCCAGGTGCCCCAGCCACAGCTATAATTCTTATAGAAGGGGAAGATCTTCCCATACAAGTTCCTAATAAATATCTATCTACAGCCTTAGATTTTTGCTCCTCCTGTGTTGTCTGGTCCTGGTGTGGGCACCTGATGGAAATATCTTCCTATAGTGGGTCCACTTGTAGGCCTGGCCAAATGTTGGGTAGTTGGCAGCTGCCCCTCTCTAGCTTATCAGACTTCCATGGGGAAGGGGGTATCACCACTTCAGGGAGGGGACTGGAAAACCTAGAACAGTACAGTGAGGAAAACAAGCTAGGACTAGTACTCTTCACTCATCTGATATTACCAGTACTTATCTGGAAAACTGGCTTGTGGCTCACAGTTGATAACACCCTGCATGGGTATTCTTTTTCTCACAAACTACACGAGCAGCCATCAAACTGATGACAAGGAAGGTGCTAAAAATACCACCATCAGAACACTCAGAATAAGTTCATGTGGCTCACACCAGGTGACGGACATTTGAGCACCAGGGCACCCCTATGCTGGGAACAGAAATATCACTCTAAACAGAACCAAGCCAGTTGTGCCGGGAATACAGGATGGATATTTATGGAACCATGAAGTCATTCTGTCACATTAAAGGAGAGTCAGTGGTTTGACACTGACCCATTACCCTGCCTTAGGGATTACTTGGGTAGCCCTGAATGGGACCCAGTGGTTGTATGGCACAGTCCTTGGCCATGGTTTCCACTTAGGTGGTTGGGCCACTGCACCCTTGTTCTACCTGGGCACAGAGGAGAATCCTCCCCACGGAAACAAAAATTCGTAACCTCACTCTCCTCAAGGAAAAGGGCACATCCTGTTTCTACTGGTATGATCGTTTGGGTACCATTTTTGTCCCCTCCATTGGTCTCAGGGATGTGATAGCACATATAGAAGCCCTTACTAAATTCACTAACAAGCCGGAGATGATAGCTGGCAACGGCTGTCCTTAGTGAACACTGAAAGGTCTCTAATTGGAAAAGCTGTGCTCCAGAACAGAACGGCCTTGGACATTATTATTGCCTCGCAAGGAGGTACCTGTGTCATTATAGAAACAGACTGGTGTGCATTCATACCTGATGAGTCTGCTAATGTATCCTCTTTACTGAATCGCAGGAGGATGCAAATGAACTCTGAATAATCCAACCCACAGCCTGCAGGACTCGGTAAATCAGTGGACTCTTGGTGGGAAAAAAAATTATTTATTTTGGTAATCATTATCTTAATCTGTGTTTTCTTTTTCACAAACCTGTATTATTGCCATGGTATCTGCTTCCAATGTAGGCAGACAGCTGCCAAGTGAGCTACGAAGCCCCGTGCTGACCGCGGCAGGCACATTGCAGAAGAGGGAGGTGTGGAATGTTAGGGGTGGGGGGTCATTGAGAAGACATGGTTACAGGTTGACTGGCAAGTTGGCCCCGGGCCATCAGAGGCTCCTCGACCCTCTCCATCTGTGAAACATGCATCCTGCCTCCTGTTCCCACAGCCGGCCACCCTCCAAAGATGCCACCTTGAGTGAGCAAGTGTTGTTGAGGCCATCTGAGCTGTAGACATGATGGAACCCCATTAAGGTCTCTCTGTAGACATTTGAGATTATGGTGAGTGGATGTGGAAATCTAGTGGTCTTGTGGCCACCTAGACATGCGTCATAAGTGAGTTCCTTTGTGCATTAAACCTGCTGCCCACGGGTCTGGAGCGGCTGCCTCTTTCCTTGGCTTCCCCCTGCCCTCCATGTGCAAGGCCAATTTCAAATTTCACCCAAGCAACTCCAGAGTTTGTGAACCAACATCTGTTGCCAGTATACCTGCCTTGCATGAAATGTTAAAGGAAGTTTTTTAGAGAGAAGGAAAGTAATATAGGTGGGAAATTCAGAGCTATATAAATGAAAGGAAGAGCGTCAAATAAGAAATAAGTGAAGGTAAAGTAAAGCTTATTCTTTTTTGAATAGTCACCATGCTATATGCTACCTTCTCAGAACTTACATCTCTTACAACTGGAAGTTTGTGCCCTTTGATCACCTTCTTACGTTCTTCTGTTTTTCTTATTCTTAACTGATCTAACAGATAATGGATTGTTCAAAATAATAATGACAAAGTATTTGATTACGTATGCTTAAGTATATATGTTGTGTGTATACAGATGTAGATGTGGATTTCCTTACATAGAAGTAGAAGTGAAATGAATGACAACACAGGGACAGCAGGGAGCAATCGGGATTATTTTGTGACTATAAGGAATGTGTCTACTTATTTATTTTAACAAATGCTAATCTTACCCCAGAGAAAAGAGTGGGGAATTTCAAAATTGTCTCAAGAGTTGTTTTTTTTTTTTATAAGCGGTGTCAAAACAAAAATTAAGTGAAAGGAGAAATTTTTTTTTCTTAAGTTGACAAATCAAGTAAAAGAGAAAATATATTTTAATTTTTGTGTGGGGATGAAAGCTTAGCCATCAGTATGTTGTTCCTAGTTTCAAAAGAATCCACCTATGTCACAAGTAAGAGCTGGACATACAGATGTAGGAAGCTGAAGGTTAATGCTGACATAACTGGGAACCATAAAAGGAACACAGAGAAGTGGTCACAGTGTTGTCAATTAGTATTGTCAGCGGCTGTTGCCATGTTACAAGTGTGGTCTGTGGCCTTGTTGCAAACAGCGAGACATTTTTGCAAATAAAATAAACATTAATGAGTTCATATGTATATAAGTTCTATGAGATGTGTTCTAAGAAAATAATCCATATTTGAAGCAACAGAAGTCTCTAAACTTATAAATTCAATGTATGTTCGTACCCCTTCTAAAAGATCCAAATATTACATCATTTGAAAATTATCCAATATTTTCTGGAGTTTTTAAGCATTGGGCTATTCACTAAAAGCTAAAGTTGTTTGTAAATACTTGAACAATGGAATCTCGCATAGAAGACGTGAATGTTGTATAATACTCTAATCTGAGCACAGAAATTGATATAAAATCTAATTTAGCAGAAGTAATGCTGATTTTAATAGTAAAACTAAATGAGAACAAGCACACTCATTCTTAAAAAAATGGGATGAGCTTATATGGTGCCAAAAGTACCCTAGCACCAATTACAAGATGCTTTTGGGCTCACCCTAACAGTTCAACCAACAAAATCCTAAAATTAAAGAAAATTTTCTTCTTCTGTAATATTTGTCATGAAACAAAAATCAACACTCAGAGAAGGGCAACTATACCTATATATCTATATATCTATATATCTATATATCTATATCTATATCTATATATAGATAGATATTATTATTATTTTAAAACTTCAAAATAGCTTGGTTACTTTTAAATATTAAATGTGTTGTATTTTGGGGTGTGCCCTCTCTCTCTCTGCCCCTCCCCCACTCATGCTCTGTCTCTGTCTCTCAAAAATAAATAAATGTTAAAAAATTTTTTAAAAATAAATGTTATATTTTTTTAATTTCTAGGTTATTTTATTTAGTAGTTATTTTATATATATACTTGATATATATCAAGTAAAAATTATTTTGCATTTTATTTTGATGGTTAGTTTTATGAGTTGGCTACAGTACCCAATTATTTAATCAAAGCTAATCTAGGTGTTGCTGTAAAGATATTTTGTAGATGTTGTTAAAATCTACAATAATTTGACTTCAAGTAAAGAAGTTTGCCCTCAGTGATACGGGTAGACTTCATCCAATCAGTAGAATGCTTTAAAGGCGAAACCTGAAATTCCCAAAAAAAAGAAATTCTGCCTCAAGAATAAAACCTCAAGCCCTCCAGCCTTCAGACCTGCCCTTACAGATTTCAGACTTGCCAGCCCTAACAATCACAAGTCGATTCCTTAAAATAAATCTCTTAATACACACACACACACTCACACACACCATTGATTTTTGTTTCTCTGGAGAACCCCCACTGATACAGTATTGAAATATAACATTTTATTACAGTATTTGTACATACCATTAACACCCACCTATTATGATTATATTTTTTTACCAAAAAACTTTAAAACTGCCAGTTAATCCTATACTAGAAAAAAAAGGACTTCTTGCCTATCACTGTGATTGTTTGTTATTATTTCTGAAGAGTAACGTGTGTCAGGAGTTTAGAAACATGAATAGGCATTTAACCACAGAATGGAATCCGAACTAGTCAAATTCAGTTCAGAATATGTTTGGGGGCATTATTCTCATGGTTTTCTTGGAGAAAACCCAGGGACTACTGAGTGGGGAGGGGCAGCCATCCAAAGGGAGCTCTGTTCCCTACTGTCAAATTCCAGTCTTCACCTATCTGGCTGACTTTGCACTTGATTTATACATCAGGTCTCTATCCACAGCTCTATTCGACCACAGGATCCCACTGCTGAAGACTGACAGTCATTGCCTTGCCAAGTAAATTGCAATCAGCTTAGATCAGAGGCATATGGATAATAGAAGTGAGGAAATGGAGGGATGCCTGAGTGGCTCAGTGGCTTGGGCATCTGACTTCAGTTTAGGTCATGATCTCACAGCTTGTGAGTTTGAGCCCCGTGTCAGGCTCTGCACTGACTGCTCAGAGCCTGGAGCGTGCTTGGAAACATTCAAAAAACTTTTTTAAAAAGAAGTGAGGAAATGGTTACCCGCATGAACAACCTCTGCCTCCTTTTTATGAAGAAAATATCAGATTTTTGAAGTCCAAGTTTGGGAGATTTTTTTCCTCTTTCCTAAAAAACAACCATTATTTTAGATAGAAAACTTTTCCCAAGTCAGTAACTTTCTTCAGAGATTTTTTTTCCTTTTGTTCTTTTAATGAACAAGTTTTCAAGGAGAATTATCAAAATTAATTTTACAAAGGGAAAATATCATTTTAGTGAGAAATCAATATGAATAAACATAAAATTATCCTTAATTCCTGTTTTCTTCCCTCTATTGTCCTAATTGCCTAAGAATCTCATAGAGCTGGTGTTCATCTTTGTCTTTGCCACATTCTGCTTCTGTGGTTATGATTCTTTCAGGTTTCCCACTCTAATAAAATCTCTGTTTGGGGATTTATAATTTCATTTCAAGTCTTCCCTACAGAATGACAACCTTTGCCCGGGAGACAGCGTCTTTATTTTAAATTCAGGAGGAATATGCCAAGTAGCTTTTTTCACTAATACATGTGTAGTTCAGTTTTCCTTTAGTAAGATGTTATGTTTATTTTCTCATAATTCAGCAGCTGATTTAGTATCAGGCTTCCTCCTTTAGAAAATCTGAACTCAAGAACACAGCAAGTCTTCACTCAACCATCATCAAAATAATGCACCGAGGTTTAGCTTTTTGATACACTCAAGCTTTACGTTTCTAAATAATTTAATGTGACCTTATATTCTTGGAGAATGGAGAAATTTCCTGAGGCTAGGCCAGTTAAAGTTGCTTGGCACTTGTGCTATTTTGGGAGGTAATAAGCTATTCCCTCCTTGTTCAGTGTCACAGACCCCAGTGTTTACACCATATTATAAAACCTGATGACAGACAGCATAGCACCAGCTGGCAATGTGACCTTTCTTTCCCTTAGTGACTCTGTACAAAGCAGGCACTTTCCTCTTCACTCTGTCTTTCTGCATTCTCCCTCCTTATAGTCTTGGCCTCAGCTTTTGTAGAATCAGTGAATTAAATGAGATTATACAGATGAGACACTGTGAGTGTTAATTGAAAGTATTTGTATGACTTGATGGCTGCCTGAATTCTTAGCTTCCTCTCCTGATGCGTGATGCCAGCATTTTATTTATTTGGTTGATAGGAGGGTAAAGTGAGAAGTGTGTGTGTTGTGACAATAGATCTGGATTTGAATTCGTTGTGTCAAAACGGGAACTAGTGATGGATAATGGCAGAGTAATTTGACCTGTCTGAGCTTCAATTCCTTCATCTGTAAACTGGGGGTTAAAATATCTACTTCTGGATGCATCTTTATGACTGTTAAAAAGTGTTGGCATCATGGGGCACCTGGGTGGCTCAGTTGGTTAAGCATCTGACTTCAGGTCAGGTCATGATCTCATAGCTCTTTGGATTTGAGCCTTGTGTCAGGCTCTGTGCTGACAGCTCAGAGCCAGGAGCCTGTTTCAGATTCTGTGTCTCCCTCGCTTTCTGCTCCTCCCCCGCTCATGCTCTGTGTCTGTCTGTCTCTCTCAAAAAGAAATAAACATTAAAAAATTTTAAAAAAAAGTGTTGGGCTTCTGATAGGCCTCAGTGCATTAAATTATAATAATAATAAGGATTAACTTTTCTGTAAAAATGGTAGTGATGAAGATTTTAATTTTGATCATTTCAATACTTACCAAAAGAGAATGGGCCAAACTGGTTCATTCTTCACCTCCTACTACTGTTGGATGGAGGAAACAGTCACCAGAGATAACCTGGAATAAGGCCGAATGGAGATCTGGTTCTTGAGAGTGGACTGGCAGGCCCTCAGGACTCTGTGTTATTTACACTCTTTTCTGACGCTTGGTGTATAACTTTATGTTAATTCCTGTGTTCATCAGAGTCTAAACAGTGGCAAGAAAGAAATGAGAGGAAAAATTTTTTATCAATTCCAGTTTAAAAAAAAACATTCTAGTAAAAACAAAAATTCATGGAGGAAAAAAAAGTTCAGATTAATGAATGCAATAGAGTTATAGTTTCTCTAGCATGAAGCATTAGAGAAATCACAGGCTTAGTATGAAATAGGTCTGAATTTAAACCTCATCTCTGGGGGCACCTGGCTGGCTCATATGGTAGAGCATGTGACTCTTGATCTCAGGGTCATGAGTTCGAGCCCCACATTGGACAAAGAGCTAACTTTAAAAAAATTTAAAAGTACATGAAGTTCCTGTTTTCCTTCCTTTACATATTACGAGAAACCTGAAAAATATGAAAGGGACAGAATTTATGAGGACGGTGGACAATTGAACAATATTTGGAAATATTATCCTCAAATGTTAAATCTCAAAACTTGAACCTAGTTGTATATAGTTGGATAGAGTATCTTCACATGTTGTGATTTCACTATAAAAGTTACTTTTACCCATAATATCAATGCTCAAACACTTTGTAGAACAGCAGGACAAGCTATTACAGGATATGTTCAGAGTCCATTACAATCTAAACTGGAAAATTTTTTAAATAAAGCCCTAAATTCTCATTGATTGTTTCCCATAGCTTATACATTTTGGAGTAATGCAGCTCAAATTCCCGTTTGCATCCCGCTTTTAAAACCCTCACTGCTCAGTGGGTTGGCTGCTCTCTTGCCTAGTCTGTAAGCAACCTTGGCTTTCCATCTCAGAAGGAATCAATGGGTTGGGGCAGGAATCTTCTCAGGATATTTTGTTCTCTGAGACAAAATCACTAGTCATTAAAAAAAAAGTGTTATTATATACCATACACTTTCAAAACCTAGGTAACAATGAACTCAACATTAACTCTGTAAACATTTCAGTATGCAAGGCAATATTCCTTTATATTTGATTTCTGACCTGTGCAAGGGCACCAAAAAATTCTAGGACACCAAAAGATAAGACAAACAGTAGTTAAAAATAGTTTATTGCCTCTAATACACTGATATTAAGCAAAAGGAGGAGAAATAAGTCAATAATTATAAAATGATTTTCTACCAAATGAAAAGCATTGAAATGAAAAAATATATATATATACTCCTTGAGTCTTTACCACCAAAAAGTTTATAATCTAGTAATTACCCTTTTACGACAAATGTCATATTGGGAGTTATTCCTTTATCTGGAAAGGATGTAAACCGTAATCGTAAAAGTGACACTGGTCACATTCCAGATTGTTAAAATAATATAAGGACAACCTCACTACCTGAAGAAATTAGTTTTTCTTAAAATTAGGTCTTCTAAATGATAATTTTATCATGAAAATTTAAAACCTAAGACTACTATCTTCTAAACAAGCAATAACATAAAGAACAGCCTTCAAACTCAAACACCTGGAGATTTCATTATCTGCTTGTGCATTCCCCCAACTCGATGTGCCTTTCATACAGAAGAGTTGATTAAGAGCAGGGTAAACAAAAGGCTATTTTGTTAGCCAGGGGAAATTATTCAACATCTTTGGGAAATATCCAGAGACGCTATTGTTTTCTCATGTGCTGCCTCAGGAAGAGTTTTGTGGGTTATCAAACATAACCCCATGCTCTCAATCGAATCGCTCCCTCATTCATATGTAATATCAATACTGTCAACTGCAGTGTTGTTTCTTAGTAATATATCGATGCACCATGATTCATGTAGAATTGAGGGAAGCAGAAATTGCTGATAATGGAAGTGCATTGAATTTGTCTTGTTTCTGTTTGGTAGCAGTGGTGGTTGGATATTTGAGGAGAGGAGGCCAAGGAAGAAAAAGATAAGAGCTCCTATGTCTATAAGTCAAAAAGTCAAACTACAGTAATACACTCAATCAGTTAAGAATTTTAAAAAAGGGAGAGAATAAGGTAAAGAAAAACTGATAAGAGAGGCTAATTAACTACTCTAAGTGTATAATAATAATTTTAGCAGAATAAAGAATACCTATTTCAAAGTGACAGTTACCATTAAACTTATAGTAAATAATAAGGTAAATCCATTAAAATCAGAACAGTTAAAGGGATACCTAGTTTTATCAACGCTATTTAATATTATATAAACATAGTTCAATGCAATGAGATAAAAACACAGAAATCAAAGATTTACATGCTAGAAATGAGAAGGTAAATTTGCATGCTCTATGATTATACACAGAATTTGCAACAAAATCAAGTAAAACACTGTTCAAATTCATTAAATTAGAGAAAATGAGCAACAAAATTAGCACAAATAAATGAATATAAGATAATTTAAATGGAATGAAAGGGGTAACATGTATTGATACCAGATGCTAATGCTACAGAA
Organism: Cryptoprocta ferox; assembly: GCA_028646485.1. Lineage (NCBI taxonomy): Eukaryota > Metazoa > Chordata > Mammalia > Carnivora > Eupleridae > Cryptoprocta > Cryptoprocta ferox. The sequence goes on along the minus strand of CM053566.1, from coordinate 75,915,236 downwards.
GGCACAATATACTAGTCTTACATTTTTATGCAATGCCCAGTGTAGTATCTGTGTATGTAAGCCCAAATCGCTGGAAGTACAACAAGAGTCTAGTAACCCTGTATCATAATAGGAAATTTTAATATATTTTTTCTGGATTTTACTTCTTAAGCAGATATCATATAAATAAGTTACAGAGCAGTGGTTCTCAGTAATGGCCAGTGGATATAAAGGAATCCATGATTTTCTTTTAGAGGGGCTGGGAACTCCTTGAATTTATATGTAATATTTTATGCATATGTTTTATATATCTTCTACAGAAGAGTACTCCCCACCTAAGGTAATCTGAGATGCAAAAAGTGTTAATTGGTATAAAGTATCTAGATAATTTCATCAAGGTATTTCATGTATATAAGTATACACACACATACACACACACACATATATATAAAGAAATTGTGGGATATCTATAAAAATCTATGATGATGCACTATATACATCAACACATAAAGATACATATGCAGATAGACTTGAACTCCTTCTCTAACACAGAAATTTAAAAGGCCACATTCTCTAACCATGACTCAACAATAGTAGAACTTAAAAACAAAAGAATAATTTCTAAAATCTAAACACTTGAGAAAATTAATATGTTCTTTTTTAAAAAATGTTTAAAGTTAATTTATTTTTATTCTGAGAGAGAGAGAGAGAGAGAGAGAGAGAGGCAGAGAGAGATGGAATGAGAGAAAATCTCAAGCAGCCTCTGCACTGTCAACATGGAGCAGAATGTTCCAAACATTGAGGGACTCAAACTCAAGTTTGACCTTGAGGGACTCAAACTCAAGAAATGACCTGAGCTGAAATCAAGAGTCTGACACTCAACTGACTGAGCACAACCCAGGAGCCCCAAAATTAATATGCTCTTTTAAAAATTAGTGTGTCTAAATAAACCGTAGGCTAAGAAAATGTGAAATGTAATATAATATAATATGTCAAAAGTTGTGTTATTATCAGACTGTCCTCAAAGGAAAATTTAAATCTTTAAAAGCTTCTATTATTGAAACTAGTTATGAAACTAAATAATACATTTAAGTTAAGAATTAAGAAAATTAAATAAAAAGAAATCAGACGATACGGATAATGATGAGCAGAAATTAGAACGGAAAAAGAAATTACATTAATAAATGAAGCAAGAACCAGTGCTCTCAAAATTGTCATTAAAATATCCCAAACTCTAGCAAGTCTAAAAAAGAAAAATACATGAGAGGAAATGCCAAAGTAAAGTAAAAAAAAAAAAAAATATATATATATATATACATATATATATATATATTCAAGGAATAGAAGGAACATTCTTTTTAATGAAAGGAACACTGCTGTAAAACACCAATATATTTCAAAGTGCAGAAAAAAATAGAAAATTTTCTATGAAAATATGAATTACTACTATTTTTCAAAGACATTAAGAAAATGAAATAGAGCCATAACTATGACTAACGATCAAACAACTACTCCCAAAGCACACTAATCAAGGGTTGTCTTAGATAAAAGTTTTATGTCAAAGAAAAATTATTCTGGTGCTATTCATATTGTTATCGAGCAAAGAAAAATATTACCATACATGCAGATATCCTAAACAAAATATTAGCAAATGGAATCCATCAGACTAAGGTAGCCTTACACGGGAGAATTTATTAAGAATGCAGAGATTACTTAACATTCAGAAATACGTTATTATGATGATGATTATCATAACAAGGATAAATTTAGAGTCAAATTACTTATTTCAGTAGATACCAAGAGATAATTTGATACAATTGATCATCCTTTAATAAAAAAAGGTCTTTGATAAATAAGAAAAGGTATCTTCCTTCTTAACACTAAAAAGAGTTCTCTAAAACAAATAGCAAACATTCCCTTTTAAGGAAAATAAAAGACAAGTCTACCATCTGTAATCATGGCTGTTAGCTAACAGTCTTCTCTAGGTCTCACCACTTAATGAAATCTATATTTCTAAGTATATTTCTTTCCAGGGAAGCTGTACTACTACTTGGTTTCAGACGCAGTGAAAGTGAATTGGAGAGGGATAAGAAATCTTTTTTGTATATACGATAGACTGGCAGGGCTTTTCTATGTCATTAATTCTTCAATAGATGGTTGCTTAATGCCTGCTCTCTGCCTGTCCCTTTTGTGATACAGGTATGAACAGTGCAAAGAGGATTTCTGGATTTTGATCATTTCTATTATTTCCAATTTAGTGATCTAGAATCCAAAGACTTTTGAACCAGATTGCTGTTAGCATGCCACTTTAATGCTTCTACCCTAAACAAAGTCCTACAACTTTTAGCAACCAGAGGATATTTTACTGAAAAGCAACTGAATGTTTAAAAGCACAGAACCAAGCAGCCTGGGAGGGAACACCGCTCTATCACCTACCCATGTGACTCTGGGCAAATTATTTACTCTCCTTGTGACTCTGTTTCTCATGTATAAATGGGAATAATAACAATACTCTTGTTTCATAGGGTAGTTGTGAGGATTAGCAGTACTGATAAGGTAACATTTAGAACAGTGTTGGGTTATGATAAGAACTATAGAAATAAATGCTATTATTACTTAAAAACTGAGCATGGTTTATTATCCCAAGGATAGTATTTTTTTATTTTTTTCATCTTTCTCATCTCTATAAGGGTTTAATGGGGGAAATAAATGGCTTACAGTGAATAAGGAACACTATCTCCTTCAATATTTTCATTATAGTCTCCCTCAGAAATCAGAGAACCCAATAGTATTAAATAATAATCATTAAGTATCCATTCTTATTATTTCTATGCACCCAAAGTACTCTTTTTGGAAATTTAAACACCTTAATGGTAATGTTTGAATAAGAGAATATGAATATATTCTAACATACCAGGAAGAGAGCTACAAAGTATGGAATCTCTTTTGTTCTTTTGCCCTATTCAAGAGATTAAACCACATTCTGAGAATCATATGTCAACATATATTGAAAGGTAGTTCGCAGGAAGCAGGAAAAACTGGGTGTGAATATAAAGGACCCATCGTATAGACTATAAATACTCCTTCAGCTCCTGAAGGCTCTTTTTAGAGTTTAGTCTTTTTGGTTTCACATGATTGCTTCCGTACCATTAGCAGTGAGTCTATTCAAATAAAAATAAAAAGTAGCACTTAAAAATGCTCTTTGGCACTTCAAAAGGCCATATATTAGAGAGCTAATTGGTATAGCTTTTACAACTTTCACATTGATTTTTTTCCCATTGATTTTTTCCCCCTCCTTTGAGCTGTCTTTTCATCCTGCTACTACTACGAATTCTGCTTTTCAGTTCTTGAGTAGATTGCACGCAAGAGAAGATAGTCAGTGTAAGTAACAAGCTTCCCAAGAACTTTTGTTCTTCTGTTCTGCCATATTTTTATTTCAGACAAGTAGAATTATTTGGGAGTATACTGATTGGACTATGTTGGAAACCTTTCTGCTTTGGAGACTTAAACATTTCCATGAAAATAAGATATTCTGGCAATTCGGCCTGGGAGCATTGAATTTCTCTATTGCCCAGAAAGAGTCTCCCACCTCAAAGAATTTGAGGAATGACAAGATTTACTTCTGAGAGCTAATTTCTTTCTACATTATAGAGTCATGAGCTAAATAAATATATTTTAATGTTTCAGATATTGGTATTCTATTCTATATTCTATCATCACTATCATCATCACTATGTATCTGATTATATAACCCCTTGTTTTGATACATTAACTTTCAGTAAATTATAAACATTTCAATAACATGAAATGATAATTGACGAAACATATTGGAGAAGGTCCTGCAAACAATTTGAAGAATATATATGTAAGAAATGCTTCCAAAACACATAAGTGCTTCAGACTTAGTATAAAATTTGGGGTCCTCTCCTCAGTGGTGAGTCCAAGGGCCTGTCCACTTTCCTCTGCCTTCCAAATGAACTAATCAGCCTCCTTCTCCATTACCCTAGCTCTATTCAGTGTTTTTACATTAAATAAAATACTTAGTGTTTATATTTGGCCATGCTTGAAATAAGGCAGGATTAACATTCATGGAGAAGATAAATCCATTAAAAAGACACTTAAAGAGAAAATCAACTGGTCTTAGTGACAGGTTATGGGAAGAAGGGGAGAATGAAATGACAGAGGGTCCCACGTTTCTGGCTGACTCTGCTCTGTGGTTGGAGGTGATGTCTACTAGGAAGAGAGATGTTTGAAGAAGACATTGCCAGGGGTGAATATTCTGAGTTCAATTTGGGACATGATGACTTTGCAGTACCTTGGTGACATCCAAGCAAAGATGTCCAGTAGACAACTGGCGTAAAAGTGCAAAAGCTAGAAGAAACCTGAATAGGTGTGCCATTTTGTTGGTTAGAGACTTAAAGTTTGGGTGGAGAATGCCATCAGAGTGAAATGTTGGGGCAAGTCAAAGTAATATTTGCTTCTATCACAACAGGAGTACAGGAACTAAAACATAAATTGTACTGTCACTCTTTTTTCAAAATTTCTCTTCCACCAGTACAGAAATTTCCAGATCCTTAGAATGCTCTTCTGTTCTTTTTTCCCCCAGTGTATTTTCTGCAATTCTTGAATCATCAATTTATGCTAAATATATTAACACATTTTTAAAAGTTTGCTTATTTTCTTGAAAGTTCATTTTTGTTAAATAATGCAAGTATATTTTTAAAATACTAAATGTATCATATAAAAAAATAGTAGGTTCCTTCTCCATCCTTCCCAATCCCTGGGTCTGACACCAAGAGGCAGGTATTCAACTCTTTTGCTTGTTCTAAATAATGCGCATATGCTGACATTTCTTTGTTTACAAAATTCAGATAATATCTCCTGAATTTCTTTTCTTGTAGTTGAGGATTTATCTCTGTTAAATATTATGCCCAAACACTTCCCTGAATTCTATCTTTCCAGTACTCTTGAATTCTTTTTTTTTATTTTTCATCCTTTAAAATTTCTAATATTTCTTTTTGTTCTCTCATTATTTGTTCTTACTCTGATCTCAGGGACATAATATCTTTACATATCTGCAGTTACTAATTAAATATTTTTAAAGAATTTGGTATGTTTCCTGAACTATCTGTTTTTCCCACAAACCTTGTTTGGTTTCTTTGTTTGTTTGGTCTCACTTCTCTCTTTTATTATAGAATGTTCTTCAAAAGCCTGATGATTTTTGACTTATTTTTATATATGCATCTTATATAAGATATATAAGAAGAAGACTCCTAGAAAGCTGATTGAAACTCTGAATGGGAATCAGCCTTTTAGGCTGGTCACTTCACCTCTAGGTAATCAGAAGTGTGCTTACAGGACAGGAAGCCTTTGGGGGGTCAAAGGGTAATACTTCCACTCCCCGTGGTATAATTGTACATGTGCATAGGATTTATCCCTGGATTTCAGCAGGTCCAGGGCTTATAGAAGTTTGGCTCGCTACTATGTGGTCTTTATCTGAATCTTCGTGTTTTTAGCCTTGGAGTTCCTCCCTGACTTCCACTATGCCCAGGGCCCTCAGTCTGAAACTTTGCTGTTTCTCACTAGTGTGCCCTGTGCAGCAGCTCTGCTGTGTCTTCTATATGTAGTCAGCTACATTGCCTCAATCTGACTTCTACTTGTAAATCGTGTTCAAACGTGTCATCCGTTTTTGCCTTCAGTCACATTTCTTTGTCCATTTTAGAGGCGCTTTGATAGAGAAAAAAGATAAATACACAAACTCACACAGTGCACCTTGTGTAACTGAATATCTTCCTTTCTATTTGATTTTAAAATCACCATTGTGTTTCCAAAGCCTAGCATGGTGTGTGGTTTATAAAAGGCAATCAGTACCTGACCTGAAATGAACAGAACTCATGGTGGTTTTGATAAAATTAATGAGTATTTTCTTTTATGAAAAAATATGAAAAAATATTACCCCCATTTCCATGAATATTATAACTCTGCCCTCTTCCTATTTTAATTGTTCAATAATTTCCTGGCCTTTTATGACACCAAAGAATAATTGTTTTCAGTAAGTGATAGGACACCACAACTATCTTGTGGGAAAATCCCAGTTTTACTGCATGGTCTCCCCCTCTCAGCACTAAGAATGGAAAATAGTTTTATATTATATTTTTATATTGAACTTAAAATCAGTTTTACCTTACATTACATGTCACAACAGATCTTGAAAAGAAGAAAAATCTAAAATATATCCCAAATAGAGTTATCAATATGGGCATAAATACATCCTAGTTATATGGAGGAAAACAAAGGACAATAATTATTTCATACAGTGACATTATTTTGAGTGGAAAATAGTATTTCTTTTTTTTTTAATGTTTATTTTGAAAGAGAGCACAGGCATGTGCAGGGTAGGGGCAGAGAGAGAGGGAGAGAGAGAATCCTAAGCAGGCTCCTGGTGCTGTCAGCTTGGAGCCCTGTCAGCTCGGAGCCCAATGCAGGTCTCAATCTCAATATCCTGGAATCATGACCTGAACCAAATGCAAGAGTTGGACACGTAATCAACTGAGCCCCCCAGTTCCCCAGAAAATAGTATTTCTATATTCTGTTTCACAGGTAAGAGAAAAATGAGATCCAAAGACATTACAGATCTATCCAGGTAATTAGTAGCTGAAAGATTCCATCTTCCAATTTTGGTCTAGTGTTTTTCACATTACACCAAAATTCATCTGAAGGTTTTTTAGTGAAGTTGTTCCATAGTTTTATGAAGTTGCCTGCACAACTCTGCCCTTGTCCCAACATCATGATTAATGAACTTGGCTTTGTGTAAAGTTTTTCTTCCCATCACACCTTCACATGATCCAGAATCACAGTTGTTTCTTTGGAAAAATTACTGATTTCAATTACATGTTATTCAGATAGCATTATTAGAGCCATTTAAAAATTTTATGCTCCCACATTTCGTCTTGATACCCTGTAATTACAATGAGATATAACTTTACCCTCTCAAGACTTAATGTTTCTTTTTCCTTAGGTGAGAGATGTTCCACTGGGTGGTGGACACTGCAAGCGTACATTTATAGTTTTGCTTCCCCGTGTCTTCCAAAGAAACATTTAACAAACTATTGCAGACGTATAACATTCACTATTTTAAATAAGGACATTTTCTGGCCAGCTCAAGGTCAGAAAGTATTTTCTAATTATTATATTTTTATGTAGACTCTAATATCATGCTCTCAGAACAGACTAGCCAAGTTAATAAAGATGCATAGCTGAATTCTTTAGAAATAGGATTCAGGATGCTATGCAACAGAAGCTGTTCTGTCGATATTGTAGTTTCACTAATCAGCTTGAAACATCTCTCAAATGGAAGGAAAACAAGATATGCATGCTTGCAAGTAAAATTCACTATCTAATCTTGGAAGAAATCAGTTAATTCTCTGTCCTTCCCTTCATACTGCTTAATAAACAAGTGAACCATATCGCCTATTTCCTATAGTTTGAAGTGTTATATTTATACTTCTCTCAAAATATTTGGGGATTCTTATATCTAGTGTTACATAAGGTAATTATGTTTTCTGACATTGGGAAATTTTTAATGCAAAACGGAAGCAATAATATTGCAACACTGAGTGTTGTTAACTGAAATGTGATAATTTAGGAGTGCCTGGGTGGCTCAGTAGGTTAAGCGTCTGACTTTGGCTTAGGTCATGATCTCGCAGGTCTGTGAGTTCAAGCCCCACATCAGGCTGTCTGCTGTCAACGTAGAGCCTGCTTCCGTTCCTCTGTCTCCTTCTCTCTGCCTTTCCCCCACTCACTCGTGGGCGCTTGCTCTCTCTCTCTCTCTCTCTCTCTCTCTCTTGCAAAAATAAACATTAAAAAAATTTTTTTAATAAAATAAGAAATGTGATCATTTAGATGAGGATTGCTATGTATAAAATTTATTTATGTACTATATCTGACAAAATTATACTAATAAACTATCTTATATATGTAAATATGTACTGCAAAGTCATATTTTACCTGCACTAGATGATTTTAAGGCATTCTCTTGATTATTGCAGTAGCAGCTCCTATTAATTGTATGAGGTTTGTACAGTATGGAAAGGCACAAAACAGAAGTCACCAGTAATCCTGCCAGGCCACCACAGGCCCTTTTAGTAGTTTAGTGTATTTCATATTTCTCCCCTATTTTTCCAAAGTTAGAGATAATTATATAAACTAGTCTACTTGATGCTACGCATTTAAAACCCCATTTTACATGTTAATTTGTACTCCTCTAGTCTTTAATAAAGGGCATAAATGTTTTCCCAGGATATTTGCATATTCTTTTATAACATGCTCTTCAGTATTTTGTTGTTTAAATATGCCACAATGTATTTTACCAATCTTTGGGGATACTTTAAGAAGCATTGTTTTACTCACAGGGAAATAGCCTGCTCGTGACACCTAATTTTAATCTATTCATAAAATGTTTCCCTGAAGGATCTCAAAGTAGAAAGGGTTGTTTTTTGTGGCTTTTTTTTTGTGTGGGTGTTGTTTTTATTTTGAAGATCATTCAAACTGTAGTAAATAATTAAAATGAATTAAGCTCTTTTATTTTAAATATTTGCTTGAATTAGTCGTTAAGGCATTTTGGCATGGCTTAAGAAACTTCTTGAGGTTTTATTGCTCTTACGATAGAAGATGGTTTGAGTGAAATTTTGATTTCATAAAAATTACACCAAGGAGGACATCTGGAAAGCTATACTTTTATTCTAGTGGCTGTGCCCTCATGTCCTTATATCAATATTAGAAAAATAATTATTCTTTCATTTCCAGCAGAAAACAACATTGAGGGGAAAAGACTGTTTTCTTGGATCAAGAGCTAATTCTTCATTCATATCTCTAGTCATATACACAGAAGATTCCATTTTTGTGGAACCCTTCAAAAAGCACCTATTTGGCAATAATGCTGCTCAAATGATTTATTTTTTCAGAGAGAAGTTTTCCTTCGTATAACAGGAAGCCTGAAAGGATCCTCTTTAGGAGAAAACAGTACACTGGACATGTTTAGAAGGACAGGAAGTCTTTGGTTATGCTCTGTGGAGTAGAAATCTCTTTTCATTTACAAAATAGATCTTTCTCAGGGAGCTCTGTTCTTCCGTCTGCTGAATAAAACAGCTTGAATTTCTGATGAGGATTCTTTAGAGTGTATTTGTCTTCTGCTGACACTGAGATTCATGGGAATAGTTGCCATTAACACAAATGGGAGCCAAACACATCAGTCGCTTCGTGTGAAGATTAAAATGCTCCTCTTCATTTGAACCCAATACATTATTGGTAATTACATTATGTGTCAATAATAATTACTCTTATTCTGTTTAACACTGCTGCTTAGAAACAGACATCTTACTGTACCACAAAGGTCATAAAAACATGAAAAACATGGAGATATTTTCTTTCAGAGTTTTGTGGGGCTTAACCTAATGACAGAAAGATTTATTAAAATCTTCTTGTGTTAATATAACTTGTATCTATTGCCAGCAGATACAAAACAGAATAAAACATTTAACAGTTTACATAAAATGACAGTTATAAGATTTATTTTTCTCCAGATAGGCTTCTCCTCTAATTTGTATCGAAAACAATTTGAAGACAAAAGGATTTTTTTTAATATGGCATATTCAAATACTGATGTATAAAATAAGACCAATCCAGGCCTTTTCATGTGGTTCTTATTTTTTTAATAATAAACTATTTACTTCATGATAAATCAATGTGACTCTAATTTTTCAAAATAAGAAGTTATTATTTCCTTAGATGAGCACATGCATATACATATTTATCAAGATTTTGTCATATTTTCCCTTTTTATGCATATCTCCTTAGGAGTTATTTTAAGCAGAATTATATTTTATTATGTCATATTTCATTGAATCTATGATGTCATCAACCTTAAGGCACATTCTTATACTACTGTGTACCATTAAGAAAATATAAGTGTTACTTGTTAAAGTATTACAAGATACCCTCTTATCACGTATTTTATGCTTTTGAAACATTAAAAGGTTGTCTTATGAACCCACCTAAAATAGCAGGGAAGGGAACACTGTTGAGGCCAACAGTATTTACGTTAAAACTTAATTCCAAGTTAGAGAATAACAACATCCAAGGAACCACTACTGAACTAGTTTTAAACTATTTATTCAGTGCTTTTATGTCAAAATGGCTTTTGGTTTATTATTGCCAAAGAGGATACTTTAAAGATCTGAAGATTACTTCAGAACTAATGGATCATCTTAATTTTTGAAATTCAGAATAAAAAATAAACATTAAGAAGCAATATATAAACACTCATAATAACTAAACCAAATCAGACTTTCAATACAGATAGTCTTTCAATAGATGAAAGATAAATAACAAGCAGCATTTCACCCATATTAATTTTTAATATCTTTTTAATTAATTTGTTAATTGATTTATTTATTTAGAGAGTGAAAGAGAGTAGGAGAGGGGAAAAAAGAGGGGGGGGAGAGAGAGAATCCCAACCAGGCTCCATTCTGTCAGCGTAGAGCCCAATGCAGGCCTTGAACCCACGAACCATTAGATCATGACCTCAGCCAAAATCAAGAGTCAGATGCTTAATCGACTGAGCCACCTCCATTTTAAATAATAACCAACCCCTCTTTTGGGACCAAAATATTCACATTTACCAAGTTGAGTTTTTTGGGGTTTTTTTCAGTTATTATGTATGTATATTGACACGTTCTCTCTCTCGGCCCCTTGCTATCCTAGGCAACTTCCTCTATCAACAGTCTTTCTGTCATACATGCAATGTCTGAGATTTTTTTTAAGTTTGTTTATTTATTTTGAGAAAAACAGAGACACAGTGCAAGTGGGGGAGGGGCAGAGAGACAGGGAGGGAGAGAGAATCCCAAACAGGCTCCACCCTGTCAGCACAGAGCCTAATGCAGGGCTTGAATTCACAAACCATGAGATCGTGCCCTGAGCTGAAACCAAGAGTCAGATGGTTAACCGATTGAGCCACCCAGGCTTCCCTAAGATATTTTTTTGTTATTATAAACTTCAATCATAAATCCTTGGGATGAAATCCAAATTACATATAGTACTTGGTTGATATCTTAGTTCCATCATATGTTCACAATATCATTATTTATTTCTATCATCAACTCAACTCTTCACTTAGGAGTGGATTTTACTAATTTACCTCCAAAAAGATTACCTATTTCCATGTTTTTTATTTTTATTATGCAAAAAAATAAGAATATAAAAGCATTTCCATATGTGCTTGCTAATGATCATTTTTATACAGTTTGAGTAAGTTTGTATGCATTTGCTAAGTATTTCCTAATTATCTCAAATCAGAGTTCATATTGGATCATTTTCCTTAGCACTGTCTAGAATAGAGCTCATACTCCTTGCACATGTTCCTCACACTGTGTGCACACAGTTAAAATAACCCAAAACCAGGACCCCTCCAGGCTGTAGGTCTGTGCTGTGAGCAAGTACATAACCTTGAATCAAGACTTTTCTTGGGCTTCCTGTCCTCTGGCATTCCATCTGTCTCTCCCTTAGCATCCATGAGTAACAAATGCAACTGCTTCCTATTTTTTTGCTTTTCAATTTTTTTTTTGTCCCCTGGCAGCGGGGATGGGGGGTAGTAGAGGGGGACAGTGAAGAATACGTAATTTATATTTAAAAAACTCTGCAGATCTGCATTGGGAGGAAGCATAGGCGATGTAAACACAGTCTTGAACCATTTGGAGGTGGGTAGGTGAAGAAACACAGCTGAGATAAAGAACTCTGGCTAGATGAAGGAAGAGCTCAGAGGCAAAGGACTCGTCAAAACAAATGTCAGTCCCTTCACAGGGTACTCAAGGCCATCCACAGCTTTGCTCCTGCTTCCCTCTCTTCAGCATCTTGAAATATGCATACCTTTTATATCATAAGCACACTGGGGCCCTCCTATTTCCTTTACTACATAGTTTTCCTTGTACCTAGAATGCAATCCCCCAGCCCCCCTAACTCTTCTTGGTCTTGGCCAACCCCCCAGTCCTGCTCCAGGCAGATACCCCTGCTCTGGCCCTCTTCCTTGTTATTTACCCTTTCCTAGGAAACATCACATTTGGATTAGTTGTTGGGTGCAAGATCTTTACCACCAGGCACTCCCTTCTTGAAGGTAGAACTCTGCCTTTCTTGTTTAGAGACACATCTCCAGGGCCTCACTTGTAAAACATTTGTTATGTAAATCAAAGCATTTGGTGACTGGTAGGAATAAGCAGGGAGGGAAATGTTTTTGTAAGATAAAGCTATTGGGAATAACTGGTGAAGCATTTATACTGCTGGAGGGTCAGGCATGGAAACATGCATCTTCTCAACATTCAACTTTCAAGGAATTGTTTGTTTTAATAGTCAGGAACTCACATGAACTGTCAGAAATATATGGAACCAACAGCAAAAATGTGGAATGTAGGTTGTGGTTCTATTTGTACTGGGCAGCATGGAGACTGAAATGGATGTCCCCCGATGACCACGCCTTCCACATTGTGTAGTACCTTGGCATACTAACTCTGGGCTAAGTATGTGACTTTCTTTGGCCAATGGGAAGTTAGTAAATATGAGGATTGCTAAGTGCTTTGTTAGTATAGCTTACCCTCTGAGGGTTTCCTCACACCATGGTAGAGTATTCAGTCTGTGCTGTTTGCGGGGCCACATTGAGGAAAACTAAGCTCCCCAGCCAAGAGCCCCAGCTAACCAACAGACATGTGAGTGAGACTACCTTCTACCATCCAGCTCGCAAGGCTCCAGATGCCTGGAGTCACAGGAGTGACTCCAGAGAAGACCCACAGAAGCACCACCCAACTGACTCCAGCCCAAATTGCAGACTTGCAAGCAAATAAATGGTGGTTGTATTGAGCAAATGCACAAAAAGAATATTAGGGTTAAGCAATGATAGGTGACTCAGACAAACAAAGAGGGAGAGAGGGAGAGAGAGCGGGAGAAGCTTTGCTTGGGGAAGTTGTTTTAAAAGGGAAGGAAAAGAATAATGACACCATAGAGGAATGAATCTTACTGACTTCACAGTTCTGCTCAGGATTATCTCTGACTGATTGAGCAACAGGATCTCCAAAGCAGTAAGACCCAATGATATCAAATTGATTATTTGGCAGAATTTCCCCACTACAGACTAATTTTCTGGTGGAACCCACTTGTCTTGGCATTAACATTTACACCCCCTTCTCAATGATGGGAGGCTGAGGAGATTGTGGAGAGATCCCTGTCCCATCCTCTATATTATTGTATAATAGATGAGTACTCAGGTTGCTATTGACTGCGTGAAAACAGAACATTTTATAGGCCGGGATGAAGAAATATAATTATTTATTATTGCTACAGTAATTAACTTTATTTGGAAAAAATAAGAAAAGCCTCAGTGGTACTCTTCTGATGCCAAGATATTACCTCCTCATTGCAAATCCCCAAAGATTTCTGAATTTTCCTCTCATATGTCCATTATATAACTTAAGGAAAAATCAAGACACCCAAATTATTGATTTGAATATCAGAGATCATAACTCTTCTCAATAATTATTGATCTTAGAATTATCCACTTCTCAACATTTGAAAACTGAATGCAGAGAACAGAAAATGATCCTTAAAATATATATCAAAATATTCAAAATCTATGTGGATGAGGTGAACATTTATATTACCTTACACCAGTGCCAATAGTAGGAATTTGGGACTCTTTTGTTTTTATCCAAGTACTACATGCACATATTTTAATACTACTAACCAAACTAATAGTATACTATATGTTAACTAACTGGAATTTAAATAAAAACTTGAAACAAGACCAAAAATGAAAAAAACATTTGCAAAATGTAGAATGCCACTCTTTTCACTAAATTGTTTTGGAAAACATAGCTATTCATCTTGTAATAGTTTATGTTAACATGCAATGAGTTTATTAATGTATTTTTAATGACGGAATAAAGTATGTTAAAACAAGTTTTTAAAAATACTGATGAACAAAATATAGTACAAATACAAAGGAATTTAAAAGAAAAGCCACAATCCCTGCTCTAAATTTCCTCACTTATAGTATCATTTCTCAGAGGCTTCTGTGTGGAGTTGTTCCACTAGTTACTGATTATACCTCTCTATGAGGGTTGTGGATTGATAATGCTGCTGCCACAGAAAATAATTTGGTATATCCAATCCAATGCCACCTTCTCTTTCTCCCCCCCCCCCCCTTTTTTTTTTTTTGGTTATGCTTAATGTAATTCCTTCATCTGATGTTTTCAGACTTTTAAGGATATTTGTGGAAGAGCTATAACAATACTATAAAAAAAAAAAAGTCACCAGGGGCAACTGGGTGGCTCAGTCATGTAAGCCTCCAACTCTTGATTTTGGCTCAGGTCATGATCTCATGATTCATGGGATCCAGCCCAGTATCGGGCTTTGTGCTGATACGGTGGAGCCTGCTTGGCATTCTCTGTCCCACTCCTCTCTTTCTGCCCCTCCCCTGCTCTCTCTCTTGCTTTCTGTCTATGTAAATAAACATTTTCAAAAATATTTTTAAAAATCACCAGATATCCTTCACCCCAATTCACCATTTAAGCAAATATGACACATTTGCTTTCTCTTTCTTGCCCTCATGCTCTCATTCACATATATTTGAATATATATAATAAATTGTAAATAATCATGTATCTTAATATGTATTCTATATAAGATAAAAATATATATAGTAAATCTTAAATATATACATATATATAATACCATTAAGAGTAGGTGGCAGATATTTTGCCCTTTTACCTCCTAAATAATTCAGTGTTGTATTCTATTTTCCAGAAAGAAGCATTCTTGCTATAAAATCATTAAATTTAGGAAATTTAACATTGACATACTATTTTTTTAATAAATTGACAATTTTTCCAATAATTTCTACTAAGATATCCCCACCGTCTGCCTATCTCAAGATCTAATTCTCCTTTAATTTGGACAAGTCCCTTTACCTCTCTTTGCCTTTTGTTGCCAGTTTTGAAGACTCCACAGCAGATGTTCTTTAGAATGTCTCTCACATTGAACTTGTCTGATATGTCCTCACGAAGACATTCAGATCATGCATAATCTGTAGAAATATATATATGTGGCATCTTTTCCTTCTTAGTGCATCACATCGGAAGGCACGTCTTAGTTCCATTATTGAGGATGTTACCTTCAATCCTGTGGACAAAATTTTGTCCAAAAATTGTCTTTGGCTTGCAAGTATTAAATAGCATATAGGGAGATACTGTGGAATTATATAAATATTTTCTCATAAAATTGTATTCAATAATTTTAGCATCCATTGATGACTTTTGCCTGAAGTAATTCTTTCCATACTGGTTGTAAAATGGCAAGTGTCTAAATCTATCATGTCTCTTGTATACATTTATTGGTTTGTTTGCTTGCTTACTTGATTCTTTGTTTTGTTAACAGTCTAGAATTATGTATGGGATTTTCTTTTTAGTATGTGAGTTATGTTACATTATTATTGTTTTTTTCCACAAATTTGATCAGTAAGAAGTTCTTCATGTTGGCTAGTTTCTGTGTCTTTGAAAATACCTTCATCTCTTTTTGTTTTTCTTGAGCACTTTCTTTCCAAAACAGCTTGTCACTCTCCTTCCTGTCACTGGAATCACAGAGCCCTAGTTGTCTTTGGAGAAGAATAGTATTTGGAAATCAGACCATAAAGGGTAGCTCACTAAGATGCTGTACTTAGAAACTACGGATATGGATTATTTGGAAAGATGAGAATTAAAAAGGAAGATTAGTTTTATGTTCTTTCCATTAAGGTAAATTTGAAGTCATGAGATGTTTAAATTAAAATAGTATCTTTTATTAAATAAAACAGTAAACTTAAATAATATCTTAATAAAGCTGATTTTGTGATCAATAGTTACAAAGTAGAAAGGAAAGCTGACATTATACAGTTAATTCATCCTGATTTTTTGTTTCCAAGGCAGGTAAGGAACATATAGAAGAAAATAGGAATCAAAGCAGCCACACAGTGAAAATTAATCTCATTAATTGTCTTACTGTTGAAACTTAATGGATAGAAATTGAGCTAATTTTACATATGTATCAATCCATTTGGGTAACTATAACCAAACATCACGGACTGGGCAATAACAGAAATTATATTGTAATTAAAAAATTATTTATAAAAGAAAAGAACACTAATTTATTTCTCACAGTTCTGGACACTGGAAAGTCCAAGATCAAGGTGCCATGTGGTAAAGGCTCTAGTAAAGGCCCTCTCACTGGTTCATTACCAGCACCTAGGGCTTCCTCACTGAGTGCTCACATGGTGGAAGGGGGCTAGTGATCAGTGGACCTTTTTTCATAAGGCACTAATCCCATTTGTGACTTAAGGGCTTCCTAAAACCATCCTCTCTGGGGGTTGAGATTTCAACATGAATTTGGAAGAACACAAACATTCAAACCATAGCATTATGAAAGAATCTTTCTTAAAGATAAATATTAATTCCACAATCACTGTACTTATATATTAGCCAGTAGGTTGATTTATTTGTACATTTACCAAAACACTGATTGTACATCCTTTTATTTTAACTTAATTGTGTATCTCAGCTCATCTGTAATGTAAAGCAAATCCGATCTTTGTACCTAGGTAGTACAGAATTGAGCTCATCAGCAAAAATAAGAGCCAATATATTCATTCCCAATTACCATTTTGTAAAGACATGTTTAAATCATAAAAATACTAAGATTCCTGGAATATTAAGATTTAACCTCCCAAATGAAATTACTGTCATTTTAAATATACGGTAGTTAGGTCGAAATTTAGACTTCAGCTATGTAGTTTAACAAGCAAAGTCAGAAGGAAAAATGTAACACTTGTAGCCTTCCAGTGGATGTCAATTCGTATAAATATAACTTAGAATAATGCAATTGATTATTTCCAGGTTGGCTACCTAACACAATACTGCTTGAAGAGAATTACTAGATGTTTCTCCTAGTCTGCAGTTAGATACAATGATGTTTATTAGTGTTTGAAATTGAAAACTATAATTTACCCATAGCCCCTCTCAGAATGGCTGTGTACAAAGAGATTTTTAATTGACCCCAATGTATGATGGACCTTGCCAGGCCATACTAGGTGAAAATCAAGTTGCATAGTTTTTTCTTATAAAAGAACTCTGCTCTTAACTGAAAGTTTATGTCCCCCCAAAATTCATACAGTGAAATTCTAATCCCCAATGTGATAGGATTTGGGCATAGGGCCTTTTGGGAGGTAATTAGGAAATGTGGGTGAAGCCTTAATATTGGAATTATTGCCCTTATAAAGAAAAAAATTGCTATCTCTCCCTCTCTCTCTCTCTCTCTCCCCTCCCCACTCCTCCATGTTGCTAGGTGAGGAAACAACAAGAAGTCAGACATGTGCAAACCAGGAAGAGGGTCTTCACCAGAACCTGACTTTGCTGGCACCCTGAACTTGGACTTCCTAGCCTCCAGAATTGTAGAAATAGATTTCTATTGTTTTAGCCACCCAGTCAATGGTAATTTCTTATAACAATGCAAGCAGACTAAGACTTTTAGGTCTATAATGTGATCTATCGCTTAAGAAGATGGGCTTCAAGTAAGTGCAGAAGCAGAAGAAATAAGAAAGTAGTGGAAGCTTGTGCTTGCTGTTTTTCTACCAGGACTCATGAACCACTCTGCACCTCTAGCCAAGAGTTAATGACATACACTTCAGTGATCCAGCCATCCTGCGGGAGTATCTTATACATTAAGATATGCCCTGCCATTTTTCCATCTTAACTTTTCTTTTACGTAGCAAGTTTATATAAAAGAGTATATGTTTTCTTCAGATAAATTTAATGAGTAGGAAAAAAGTAATTTTACTGGATACCTGCTTTATTGAATAAAATACTAATTTTATTGAATGCCTCCATATCTGCAAATCTCATTGAAGCAGTATTAGCTTGCTGATAAGAGGGATTTGGATCTGACTGCATGGATTTGAATCTAGTTCCACTACTTACAAGCTGGATAACTTTTGAGAGTTCATCTATGCTATTTGAACTTCAGATTATGAACTTGTAAATTGGGGATAAGCCTAACATCTAAAAGGATTGTTGTGAAGATTTAATGAGCTAATGCCCATAAAGTCCTTGGAATGATACCTGGTACATAATATAGTAATGCTCAAAAATGTGCCACCTAATATGGCAAATAATAGTTAAAAATGTGGGCTGTGGGGCTGGGCTGTCTTAAATTGAATGCCCACCCCATGACTTACCAACTGAGCCTCAATGTCCCAATCTATAATGTGGAACACTAGCTATGCTTACCTTGTAGGCTGGCATAGTTATATGACCTTGTGATAACACGGGCCAAGAATGACTTTGTTGATATGGGACCTGAGCAGGTGCTCAGGACGCTATTCTCACAAGGGCCCCAAAGTTGGGTTAATGTTCCATTGTTGCCACATTGAAATTCTTGCACTTTTTATTTTTGAACTTGTGTTTTGTAACTGAAGCCCACTGGGGCGATGGAATATACATGTGAGCAGAAGAAACACACACCATACATGTGTGTGCCATTCCTTGCCATCCCATTCACATATAGCATTTCCAAGGCCCTGTGAACACAGAATTCTGGTGGACTTATGCACGAGAGTCTAGTAAGACTCAGAGGCAGTACAAGGTAAGTGTGTTACATCCACACTGCATAAGTGTGAGCAACGAACAACCCCCCAAAACTACTCTTTCTGTTAGAATCAGAGCTTAATTATAATGCAAAGAAGTTAACATGCTTTAAAATACCCAACCAACCAAAGAACTCTATCATAGCCTCTTTTACTTGTCTCACAATGAAATCAGTGATCTAAGAGACGGAAAGATAGGGCAACATGGAATTCTTATTCCTTTCAATATTTCATTAGTCATCAGTAAGCCAAATATGAAGTGTTGGTAAAATCCACGCATATTAACAAGTGAAATAAAACAGGCGAGTTAGTGTTGTGTCACATTTCTACTGTTTAGATATGAGCAAAGGACATATGCATCTACAAGCTACCAAATACAAGTTGTATATTTCAGCGATGGTGCATACAAGTCAAATGTTCGTAATTGCACTAAAACTGGTCTTGCACGGTATGAAGATAAGTGGCAAAATTCACACTAATTACTTAAAAGTTTAATTTCCCTTTACTATTTATTTTGTATTATTTATTTACTCTTTTTACTATTTTTTTTTTATTTTAAAACTTCATTTCTGCAAAGCCAATCAAGAAGTGCTTGGAGGGGAGAAGTGTAAAAGTTATTCTCACGTCTTTGGGAACAGCAAGCACTTAGTTTGAGAAATGAGGACTGATTTTCCATTAAACAGCAAATCAAGAAAAGCACCATGATGAGTTGACAGGACATTGAAAGAAAGAGAATTTTTTTTAATTTTAGTACTTTTAAAGGTGACTTTTCCTTACTTTTCGAACAAAGTGGCTCTCATTTTCACCTTGCAGGAAGCCCCGTAAAGGTAGGCAGACGTGATGGGAGATAGATTTACTGGTTGGTATAGTATGAAACATGCAACGTATGCTCAATAATGATAAGCTGTTGCAGCTTTTATTTTATTGCAAACTTTACATTAATTCGCCAATTGATAGAAAGATGGTTTCCTACTGACCAGCTTTAAAATAGAGAAGTAGAAATGCAAATCAGTTACACACACCCACACACAAATCTCGCCCTCCCTTTAAATAAATGTGGGTATCCGTTTTTCTGAGTGTGCAGTATTCAGGGTCTTACACCAAACACCGTTTTGTATTTTGCATTTATCTGAACACATTCAGTCACATTTTCTGTAATTCTGGGAGGTGCAGATCTGTTGCATTCCCTCATTCTGTTTTCCCCGAATCCCTTCTATGTAAGGCCAACTACACTGTCTTGTCTCAGAAACGTATCCTATCTGGTTTCCCCATTCAAAGCAGCTGGTAAGTTTATATCTCCTGAAATCCTGGGCAAAGAGCCTGAAAATAGAAAAAAAAAAAAGATTCACTTCTCCAGTAGAGAAACCAGGCTACCCAGACTAACCACTACTCTGTGCGTCTAATATTTTATATCGGGTTTATTTATATGCATTTGTCATATGTTCATGGATATCCTGTGATTTATTTGTTATTGCCAATGTTTTACAGATAAGAAAAATAAAGACTCAAGAGGTTATTTAATTTTCCCTTAGTAAGGTAAATGAACCAGGGTTCGATTCCTGATTGATTCAAGAGCTGTCCAATAAACATGGTGTCTCATACCCTATTAGTTGTTCATGCTTGTTGACAGGTTATATTTCTTTTCCACCAAACAAAATCTCTTTGGGACATACGCATATCAGATGAGGACCCTGGAGAAATTGAATACTAATCTTAAAAAAAAATGAAGCGTCACTATTTTTTTAATAATTTATGTTCCCAAAATTATTCATTTATCACCTATCAGGTGATAGGCATTGTATTCAGTGCTACATTTTTCAAGGTGGAAGACTTCAAGTCTTTCAGTTTTCAAGTACCTTATGATTTAATGGGAAGACACACATACAAGCTTGAAACTCAGTATTTTTCAAATTCTAATTTACATCAGAATCACCTTACAATCTATAATACCACACACTGCTAAACCCAACCCCTGGAGATTCTAATTCCATAAATCTAGAGAGGCTCCAATGATTTAAATTTCTAGCAAGTCCTCACATGATACTGACATTGCAAGTGGTCTAAAGATTTTTTATGAGAACTACTACCCTAAGTCAATTGTTATGAGGGGAATTTGTACTACATTAAAATAGAAGACAATGGAGACCTACCAAGTCTTTAGGGTGAAATCATGAGAAGAGACACAAAAGAGGGAACATTTGTACAGAAAATTTGGGGGTCTGACCAAGTGAAGAAACAGAGGGATGGAGAGGACGGGGTGAGGAAGTACTTGCAAGTAGAAGAAATTCACATGTCCTTTCTAAAGCTGCAGTGATAAAACACTCCAGACACACTATTGATAACATATCAAGCTCCCTTAGTTTTGACCAAAGATTACAAGATAGTCAGTGACTGATAAACACTGTTATCAGATAAAATGCTTTGTTCCAGAGTCATTCTTAGGTATCTTTCCATAGAACTTGTCACACTGAATTCTGCTTGCTGTTTTGCTTGGGCATTTCCCCAGAATATGGAAAGTTCCTTGAGAAGAGAGATCATGCCTATTGCATTTTGTGCCTCCAAGCTCCAAAGTCTGGTTCAAAGAACACATTAACACATGTTTGTTTATTGAAGAATTGAGTGAATGAATAAATGAGCTGACCTAAAATAGAATCACCATAACCCACAAAACTTATCTGAGGATGAGATCAACCGTGAACCTTCCATTTGGAGCACAAAAACATGTTCTAATCCCTAAATTTATGGATTTAGTCTTAATAATTGTTAGAAAATAATGAAGATATTAATCACTTTAATGACTCAAAATATGGTTTGGCATTCTAACCAATTTTCCACTGTTAATGCAATTGAAGATATGAAACACTGGATGGAATTAGTAAAAGGGAATATAAATAGCTTGCGACAGAATTCAAGACAGCATGCTGGGAAATTACCAATCTACATCAGAAATGATGGTCCTGATGTAAACGCCCTCAGAGTCAGACTGTAGCAATCTGTCTGCAGCCGACATGGAGCCACACTCTTCTGAGCACACACACGGCCCCACAGCATGCATGCCATGAAAGCCCCCCAACAGGTCTCTTCATCAGATGCTTTAGGTTTGGGGTTTTATTTGTTTTTTGGTTTTGTCTTATTTTTTTTGTTTTCAGAATGATCTCTGTTTTGAAATATTCAGATAGAGTCATTCAAAATTACATTTATGGTGGACAGGACAGTATACCTACATTGATCCTTAAAAACGTGAAATGATATTTTTGGGGAACATGTGTTTCTTTCTTTTTTTCTTACTCTTAAGGAATATTCCATCTTCCCTACATAAAATTTTGTTTTCCAGAGGTCTTACAACCACTGAAGTCTCTAGGTCCTATTGCTCCTAAATATGTTGTTTAATTTTATATCTGTTTTAAAAATCTGCTTTGGCTGTGGTGAAAATGATTATAGAATTTTAAAACCACTTTGGTCCAGATGAGAAAGTAGGTTGTTATATGTTGTTATTTGCTGCTTTTTAAAAAGTGTTTTTGACATTGAAGGTCAGAACTCTGCTCTGGGTTTAGAGGAAAGGCTAGGCTTTTCGCAGACAGTAGAGAGTAAGCAGAAAGCATTAGTAACTCAGAGCAAAACAGAGCGAAGGCAGGTTGCCAGGAGCCTTCTCTGAAAGAATCAGTTGCTTCGTTTTCTAGACCGACATCTCCCGGTCCGTTTAATCCATCAGATAAACTATTCCTGCAAATGTAGCCATTTTAATCCCTGTGATCTCAGCGTTTGTATCTTAACAGTTAGAAAACCTTGAAAATATGCTCCTTTTCATTCTTACTCCATTAGTTGAAAATGATGAGACTATTCACTGATGATGGATTCAGGCTGAAGAAGGAACAGGCTTAGGTGTTAGGAAAAGAACTGACAATTGGCCATCCATCTTCTCTACCAGACAAGTCATATTACAAAAATGTATGTTACTATTCTAACTGTCCCCCTTACATATTGGATATTTTGTCTTCCACCTTCCTCAGGACATAGCACCAATTCACTAAAAATTATAGTCTCCATTCCAACTGTGAGTTAAATTAGGATTCAGTAGGTTGGGTTGATGTGGCAAAGTCCATTTCTTGGTTAGTTGACTAGTGTAAATAAGCAGAAATGACTTAAAATAGAGTGAATCTTGTATAATCAAAAAAGAAAAGGCAAAAGTAAAAACAAAACAAAAAAAATTAAAAACTCCCAACTAATTCTTTCCCTAGGATTATTATGGAATCTAATAATGATAATTGTGCTAACATCACAGTTTTGCTAACATCCAAACACTTAGCTAATCACTAAATATGCTTTAATTGGCTTAATCATTATAAAAATGCCCTGAAGTAGGCATCAACATATCCCTTTAACAAATAAAGACACTGAGGCTCAGAGATATTGCATAACTAGAAATTAGTCTTCAGTTTTCTGTTCCTTATTCACCTGTGTTTAATGACAACTCTATACTTATTTTTAACTAATAATATAGATAATGCCAATATTGGAAGAATAAGTACCTTTGTCTAAAATATCATAATGATTCCAGATGTCTGCTTTGTGCTGAAACTACTGAGTAATAGAATTCCTTGCATATCCTGCTATAGAGAATTTTTACTAATTGTGTGGGGTGGTAAGGGAGGGTTATCATTTTTGTCTGTTTTATTTTTTAAGCCTATTTTTGAGTAGTTTTCAATTTACAAAAAACTGAAAGAGGAAGGTACAGACATTTCCCATAAACTCCCTGCCTTCACAAATGCATAACCTCCCTCATTATCAACATCACTCACCAGAATAGCACCTTTTAAAATTTCTTTTAAATTTTTAAACTTTGTTTGTTTGTTTGTTTGTTTGTTTGTTTAGAGAGTGCACAAGTGGGGAAGGGGCAGAGAGAAGAGACAGAATCCCAAGCAGGCTCCACCATGCCAGCGCAAATCTCGATGCAGGGCTAGAATTCACAAACTGTGAGATCATGGCCTGAGCCAAGATCATGAGTCGGATGCTTAACTGACTGCGCCACCCAGGAGCCCGTGGCTATTTTCTTTTTTAGACAGGAATGAACCTACACTGACACATCATTATCACAAAAAGTCCATAGTTCACCTTAGGGTTTACTCTTGGTGTTGTACATTCTGTGGGCTTGGACAAATATATAAAGGGAAATAGCCATCATTGTAGCATCATACAAAGTATTTTCCCTGCCCTAAAATTCCCCTTTTCTCCTCTTCCCACACATACATCCACCAGTCACTGATCTTTTTACTCTCTCCTTAATTTTGCCTCTTCTAGAATGTTGTATAGTTGAAATCATACAGTAAGTCGCCATTTCACATCGGCTTCTTTTACTTAGTAATACTCATGTAAGTTTCCTCTGTCTCTTTTGTGACTCATTTCTTTGTAACACTGAATGATGTTCCATTATCTGGGCATACCATTGTTTATCTCTTCACCTACTGAAGGAAATCTTGGTTTGGCAATTGTGAATAAAGCTTCTGTAAACATCTCTGTGCAGATTTTTGTGTGGATATACATTTTCACTCCTTTAGGTAAATTCCTACCAAGGAGCACAAATGCTGGATCATTTGGTAAGACTATGTTTAATTTGTAAGAAACTGCCAAACTGCCTTCCACAGTGGCTATACCATTCTGCATTCCCACCAGGAATGAATGAGAATTCCTGTGGCTCCACATAACATTTGATATTGCCAATGTTCTGGATTGGGGCCGTTCTAATAAATGTATAGTGGTATCTACTTGTTTTAATTTGCATTTCCGTGATGACATATGATGTGAAGCATCCTTTGATGTGTTTGTTTGCCATCTGTATGTCTTGTTTGGGGAGATATTTGTTAAGGTCTTTGACCCATTTTTTAATTGGATTGTTTGCTTTCTTATTGTTGAGTTTTGGAGTTCTTTGTATAGTTTGGATGACAGACCATTATCAGTTGTCTTTGGCGATTTTCTGCCAGGCTCTTGGCTTGACTGGTAGTTCTCTTGACGTTGATTTTTGCAGAGCAGACGTATTCATTTTAATGAAATCCAGCTTGTCAACTATTTCTTTTATGGATTGTGTAAGAGGGAGAGAGAGAGAGAGAGAGACAGAGAGAGAGAGAGACAGAGAGAGAATCTTAAGCAGGCTCCATGCTCAGCATGGAACCAGATTCAGGGCTCAATCCCACAAACCTGGGATTATGACATGAGCCGAAATCAAGAGTCCGACCTTCAACCGATTGAACCACCCAGGAGCCCCTATGCGTTTGTGTTTTATATTCAGGTCTATGACCCATGTGGGTCAGCTTTCTATTCATGTTCATATTCTGTTCGTCTTCAGCCCACACTTTACCCATTTCCACCAAAAACAATTGCAGAAGCAATTACATAATGTGGAGAGATTTGAAGGTGTGTTTCCACTCTTCTTACTACTTTGTCTTCACTCTGGGAAAGCAGGAGCAGCCAGTCGGATTGGTGAGGGGTAGGCAAGGTGTGTGGGCAAGAATCCCAGGCCCGGAGCAGAAGACCTGAGTTCAACCTCCAGCGCTGCTGCTCTCTCCTTTATGAACTTGAATAATTCATCTAGTGTCTCTCTAGCTCAGTTTTCTTTAATAGCAAAGTAAAATTCAGCATTGTACTCACCTCATAGGTTCATTGTAAGGATTTCATGAGCCAATAGATACAAATGCTTGGAACTGTTCCAGGCACATAGCCGGTACTCAGTTTAAGAACACTTCTGGTTGCTGTTTGGTTATGAGTGGGCATTGTCACTGTGGTTTAAAATTAACCATCACGGATGCCTGGATGGCTCAGTCAGTTGAGCATCCAACTCTTGACTTTGGTTCAGGTCATGATCTCATAGTTTGGGGGTTCGAGCCCCATGTTGGGCTCTGTGCACTAACAGTGCGGAGCCTGCTTGGAATTCTTTCTCTCCCCCTCTCTCTCTGCCCTTCCCCCACTCACCTGTTCTATTTCTCAAAATAAACAAATAAACTTTAAAAAAATTTAATAAAATATAAAATTAAATTAAATTAACCATCAGGACAATAACAACCTCTTTGTTAAGGTGCAACATGGCACCTGATCATATCTTTTACTTTCTGAAGTCAAGGGAAGAGTTCTCCAGATTCTGGTGTGGTAAGCCCAAAGATGCTACCACTATCTCTATTCTTCCAGTGATTGATAGATTGGTAGAAAAACAACAGGAGACCTCACTGAGATAGTCTCTTTGATTAAATGTTTACAGGAAAGACTACTTTTGGATGTAGATGTGTCCTTAACTGAGCCATTCACATAATGCCTACAGTCTGATTTTTATTTAACTGCCAATTCTTGAACATTCTCTATTGGTAAAAAGTCAGAGCAGAAAAGAAGACTTGATTAGGGAAAGAATTAGTCACCTGATGCTGAGGCGGTCACATAAGAAATCTGTAACTCTAGTTGTATTTCTAGTTATTTTCCCCTCAGTCTTTGGAGAAAAGTATCCTTTTATGGGACTAAATGCCATGAGATAATAGAGGTCAAAGGGACTGTTGTCACTGACTAGTCTAGGGGTTTCCTACCTCCTGTATCGTGGACCATTGTCACTGACTAGTCTAGGGGTTTCCTACCTCCTGTATCGTGGACCTCTTTTTGCAGTATGAAGTTTATCGACATCTTTACGGGAGAATGTTTATAAATGCATAATGTAAAATATGTGGAATTATTAAAAGATATATTGAAATAAATTATAATTTATCTTTACTAATGCATAAGTGACAAGGTATACCAGTAGGTCTGATAACCATTGAACTTTTCAAATGGGGATGAACTTAAATGATGGTTTGAAAGAGCTATACTATCTTAATGTTTGTGACTTCTATTGTTGATAAAATTACAGGTAATGCTAGTACCTCTTTGGTTTATTGTCTATATTCAGTACTGAAAGAAATGCTCAATTTCAGTTGGAAGTCATTAAAATCCAGGAGTTAGGATTTTCTATATGCGGCCACATTCTCCTCCCCACCCCGAAGGCCTGTCCACAGCCAGGCAACATGGAGTCTGTGGACCTCGGGTTAAGAGCCTCTTATCTGGGCCAACATGATCACCTGGATGTGTAAACTGAGGGTCAGGTAGCTGGAGCTTGCCCAAGTTCATATATTGTCAATTTTAGGCCAAGTTGAATTCAGAACAATATGTCCCTGACGGCTAATCCATTTTTCATCGCCCTGTGCTGTTCTGTCTGCTGTGAAGCCATTTTAAATGAAGATGAGGAAAAATGTATTGTCATTATTTTCTAACTTTCGAATTAATTTTATTGTAAACTGAATATCATAAGCACCCTGTAGAAGAAAATGGGCAACTTAAGCAGATTAGGATCCAGTAAAAACCCAGTTTAAAAAAATAATAATCTCAGGAGAAAAGGGGTCAACTCCTTTGAGATTTTCACATAACCCTGAATTTGTATCTCACCAAGTCCAAATTAACTTTTTGTTTTAGTTTGAAAACATGGAGCACAGCAAAATTCACCTAAGTGAAAATTTGCTTGAGCTTAGAGAAAAGAACTTTTTGACTCTCCTAATCAACATATTTAATGTGGAGGCAGTAGTTCCTGTCAGATGATTATTTTTTTTCCTGTTTTCCTTTTCCTACGAATGCAGCTTTTTGTTTTGTTTGCTTGGACTCTCTCCATTTCTCCTACTAACCTGGCCCAAAAGTTACGTGATTCCTTGAGTGCCCTTTATTATTAAATGTATCAACTGAAAACCTTTGATTCAGAGCAGAATGAGAATTCTTATGTTCATGCCAAAAAAAAAAAAGGCAATCTATTTAAGCAGGGCAATGTAAATTAGCCAACAATTGAGTATTAATGGCTTATCCTTAAGGATATAATCTCACAGAGGTCCTATTTTGTTTTTTAGCTGACCAATGTTTAAATGGTGTCCCCAGGTCATACTCGGTGACAAAACCTCCTCATATCCTGACAGTGGAACCCTTGTGCAAAACCCCTGGGTCTGATGGGGTGTTTCCAGTGGAAGCCAGGATGTACATATTTGGGTGTAATTCATAATTTGGAGGCAATGCTGATGTGATATTATTTGCAGAACAGCAATATTACTTTCTTTTAATATGTTACTTTTCTTATAAACACTTCTAGCCTAACTCCTTGTTATCATAAACTACATGGTAACAAGTGACTGATGGAAACTATCACAAAGCTCTTAGAAAAATGGCACTTTTCTTTTGGCCCTACGTACAAATTATACACTCTACGCAACTAGAAAAAATGGGGAAAGTTACCGGGAAAGACTGGGGGAATGAAAGGGTTGTGAGCACAAAACCAAAGCCAAGTGACAGGTCAACAGTCTGTACTAACGCAGTGTGAAGTGGGTGATAAGCAGTTGGTGAAGCAGGATGTAGAGAGTCATTGCCTAAGTCCGGTTATTCATCTGGAAAATGTGTTGAGTTGTCTAGGACTGCCAGGCAGCTCAATCCACCATGAACTTAAATGTTGCAAGTGTTGGAATAAAGGATGCTTCAGAAGCAACATTTATTGGAGTAGAGAGGAGTGTTGGATACATAAAGATGTGACGGCTGGATTATAGTTGGTAGGCATGAATATTGTTTCAGTTTTCCTGTCTCTCACTTATTTCTTTCTTCCTTTTATCCCTAAACATACACTTGCTCCCCTCCCAACCTCACAAACAACAGGCCATCATACTAATGTCTTGTGTGTATGTGTGTGTCTGTGTCTTTGTATGTGTTCTTCCAAAATGTGCATTGTCTTTTGATGGGCAAATGTCTTTAGCTTTTACTATTCCTTTTTACCATTAAATTATTACTATTGAATATCTTATTAGTTTTTTTAATGTTTTTTCAGTGAATACTATATTTTTAAGATCTGTCCATGTTACTTTAGGTTGAGATAGTCCTCTGCTGCTTCTAGGTGTTGCATATTGCTCCATGGTATGTATCTAACACGTTTTTCCTATCTCTTCTTTTAGCAAGGATGTAATCCCAAGTTGCTTCCAAGTCCTTACCACTAAAATTAATGCTGCAGTGCACATTCTTGTATATTTGAGGATTCTACATTTTGCACACAGGTATAACATCTGATATTTTGCATCTGAAGTGAGGGTGCTCATAAGCACACACTTTTTTCATCTGGTGTCTATTTGTAGTTATCAAGGAGCAAAGGCATACTTACAGGAGCCATGTCGATCACCTGGGTTTAACTTATATTCAAACTCTAACATTGAGTAAAAGTCTTTCCTCTTTTTGGGGGGCCTGGGTGGCTCAGTCGGTTGAGTATCTGACTTCGACTCAGGTCATGATCTCACAGTTTGTGGGTTCAAACCCCACATTGGGCTCTGGGCTGACAGCTCAGAGCCTGGAGCCTGCTTCCGATTCTGTGTATCCTTCTTTCTCTGCCCCTCCCAGCTCGCTCTTGCCCTCTCTCTCTCTCTCTCTCTCTCAAAAATGAATAAACATTAAAAAAAAATTTTTAAGTCTTTCCTCTTTTTGTTGATTGCAATCAATTCCATCAGGTGGGCAACTTCTTCTTGCCTTTAGGTGTCTGGATACAATGACTCTAAAGTTCCCTGGGAACAACCTTACCTTGTAGTTGTAGTTCTGTTCAAACTTTAATGTTTCCTATAGAAGATATTATGGATGGAACTGTTCTCCCCCTAAATTTATAGGTTGAAGCCTTAATCTCCAGTGTGACTTTATTTGGAGATAGGGACTTTAAAGGGGTGACTAAAGTTAAATGAGGTCTTAACGTGGGACCCTGATCTAATAGGACTAATGTGTTTTTAAGAAGAGGAAGAGACACCAGAGAGATAGCCATGTCTCCCCCGATACACACAAAGAAGAGACCATGTGAGGATCCAAGGAGGCAGCCGTCTATGAGCCAAGAAAAGAGTTTCCAACAGAAGCCAATCCTGGTGACACTTTGATCTCAGACTAATATCCTCCAGAACCGTGAGAAAATATATTTCTGTTGTTTAAGCCGCCCAGTCCCCATTGTCTTGTTCTAGCAGACCAAGAAGACTAACACAGTAGGAGTGTACCCTTTTGGAGGCCAGGACCCTCAATTCTTCAGAATTCCAAGTTGTGGAACTGGAAGCACAAAATCCCTTAGAGGGTAATGTAGAGTGCTAGTTACCTGGCTACCCCTACTCTACCTCATGGTTCCAGGAGACCTTGTTGAGAACACTGTACCATGTTGAAATCTTGGATTTGATATATAAACTGCATCCTGAAGGATGACACCTATTCTATCAAACTGTTGCTTTTGAGTTAGTGTTTCAGCTGAGCCATTACAAGGCCATTTTAGCATTCCGTGAGACCAAGTACCTTTGGACTTTCACCAAATCAGTGGCCACGTACCATATCTGAGGCCTCATTAATCTTTTCTAGAAATGATAATACATCTGGCAAAGCAGCTTGATTTGGCCTTCTGCTTGGTTAAGTCTGCAGTAGCCTACAGTTATTCTCTAGGATTCATTCAGTTTCTGCGTAGACAAGAGTGGCAAGTTGAATGAAGATGCAATAGGAACTAAGACCCCTGCATTATTTGTGTGTTTTTGGTGGCTGTCCTCCATGGGTACAATATAGTTTTGTTTTTTGCTTTTTTTTTTTTTTAATTTACTATCTTGGCTGGGTGGGAGCTGGGAGGTGAGGGGGATTATGCTCCTCTTGGCCTTTCCATTCAAATAACACTTACCTGACAGGATAGAGAACCAATATGGCGGCTTCACCAAATGCCAAGTATATTAATTCCAGTTATATTGTCAGAGACTGGAGAAAGGACCACTTATGGGTGGACATCCTGGGCCCAACGGTCAGTGGACTTTAGCTGTGTACTCATGGGACCCTTGGGATTCATGATGATACTTTGGGACTCTGAGTCCCAAATCTTGTAACCAGTAGTCGACAAAATGCACCCCCAGATATTCTGTTATTACCTAGGGCATTTGTAGCAAAACTACGAGAATCCTCACTTACTATGGTCATGAAAGCTCTTTCTCCTAGAGACCCAGTTACCTCTTCTGGCAATGGTTCTGGACCTGCATATTGATTGGGGTCTGGGGATGAAGAAGGATGAGTTAATTTTTTTTAATTAGGGTGACCAGGGTTACCATCCTGCTGTTTCATTCTTTATTTTTGTTTGTGTGTGCATGTTTTTGTTTGTTTTATAAATGTTAAGCAGCACTCTCCATGATTCCTTGCCTGTCTGTTTTATCCCTGAGGACACTATGATCTAATAAGTATCTCCACAACTCCATGCCGATCAAACTCCCCAGCTGCCCTCTTGTTTTGCCAGGCAACTGTGGTCTCCTGGTTTCTGGTTATTAAGTGCGTCCACTTGCTCTCATTTACTCTATGTGGGAGGGGACATCAGACCCAGCTCCATGACTGCCTCTCGTACTGTGGGCACTGGTCTGTAAAAGAAAGCCACCACTGAACTTACTAATGCTGCAGCTGTCTGTCACTGACAACCACTACAGTCAGAAATCCGCACAGCTCATCTTCAGGGTCATCATGCCTCCACAACCCTGTGCTCTAAGGACAGAATGAATCTTTCTCTTTACGCTCTTGGAATTACTAACTTAATCTCATATGAAGCATAAATATAAAAGTAATCATGCATTAAGGGAGAAGGAGAAAATTAACAGACATAAATACATCCTATCTATCTCCGTCTTAAGTTATTTGCAGGATGATATCAGCAGGTTCTAACAAGTGGGCTGGGTAAGGGTTTGACAACTTAATGTACTTAAAGTACGTATTAAGAAGACTGAATCAAATTTGGAGAACGAACTTGGAGAACGGAAGGAAATTGTAAAAGAATCCTAGATGTGTTGACGCATGTGTTAAGTGGAGTGAAAACAAATAGAAAAGGCAAACAGAATGCCAGACAAATGGAGCGAAGTAAAATGGGTAGATAGAAAGGTGACAGAGAGCCCCAAAAGTCATCATTAATAAAAGAGGTAGTCGGAATTTGTAGTGGGATTTGAGGGCTAGGGTCAAGAATTCTATAAAACTGAAGTCTCGGCTGATGAAAAGTTAATGTTAATTATCCTAGTTTGAGCCCTCTGAAGAAAGCAAAGGCTCCGAAGCCAAAAGTGTAAACTAAAATTAATTCATGCATATTTTGCACATACAGCATGTTCTGGTATCACATTTATTAAAGTCACTGGTAGTTGAAAACAGCAAGCAAGCTACTCTGTTCCACTACCTTAATAAATGTATGGTAATTATGCAGAGATTTGGGGGGCTACTCCTTAGTAAATTATTTTTCACAGAAGACTTACAAACTTCAAATTAAGCCCTTCTAATTTGAAAGGTGTTTGTGCTCTTCAGCCCAGACATTAAGAATATTCTTCTCCTATCAGTGATTTCCATTGATTTTTTTAACCAATTTCCATAACACTCACCATATCCTGGGCAGTGTTCTAAGACGTGGGGCTGCAGGGGTGGTCACTACAGATGGGTTCCCACTTCCCAGAGGTAAGTGATCTATGATCTTCCATGATGGTGCAAACTTCCATGAACTTATCACTGTATTAGATTAAATGTTCAGATTTACTGATATGTATAAAAACTCATATATATTCAAATACACATCGATACATATGCAAAATCCTTGAGTCATTCTTGACTTTTTTTTTTATATCCCACCTCTTATCCATCAGCAAGCACCGCCATCCTCATCTTCAGAACCACTTTCTACTTTCTCCAGTGCTAACGCTCTAGACCAAATAGCCATTAGCTCCCCCCTCAAATTGCAGTAACTTTCTAATGAGTTTCCCTTTTTGTATGGTTGCTAATCCTCTTCCCCACAGTCTATACTCCACACAGCAGCCAGAATTAAGAGTCAGATTATGTCTCTTTTGCTCACATCGCCCGTGCCTTCCATCTCAATAGGAATAAATGCCTACTATGATTTAAAAGATGCGTGCATAAGATCCTGTTCCTGGAAACTCCCTGTATTTTACTTTATGTAAATCTGCCCTGGTGCTCACTCCACTCGGGCCTCACTGGCCTTGCTTTTCCTCAGACACAGCAAGCTGTAATTTACCAAGGGCCTCTGAACTTGCTGTTCCAGTTACGAATTACTGCTCCTGGGTATGGCTACTTCCCTCACTTCCTTCTAGTCCGCTTTCAAGTGGAGAATCCCTAGCAAATGCCTTTCTGGCTATCCTATTTAAAAAACTGTTTCTCCCCCTGCACCATTATTTTCTACTTTCTTATCCTACTTAATATTCCCTTATGGAATCATTTGGTTGTGTGCTTTTTAGTTTATGTGTTTATTGTTGCCCTTCTCCTGGTAAAATGTAAGCTCTGTGTAGGCAAATATTTACCCATTTAATCTGCTGCTGTATCTCTGGAGCTTGATACATAGTAGGTACTTAATAAAGAATTGTTGAAGGAATAGAAGCTTTTATTAAACACATGGGCATAATTCAATTTTATTACCCCCTAGATTCCAAGTAAGCAGTTCTTATAGTTTATGCCTGCTACCTTGTCCCAAGCCATAAAGAAAAAAGAAAATCCTTTTCTATAGAGAGTAGCATGAACCTTAGAGACCTGAGGAATGAAAATTGAGATTGCAAATGATGTCTAACCCAATTCAGGCTATTCCCATCTTTTTTGTTCTTTATCATCTCTCTTCTCAGGTAAATTGTGAGTTTTAGCCAACCCGTAACCTGTTTTATATTCTATTATAACACACATCCTAAAATTATTTTTAATGTGTTTCTAATAGAAGGATAAAAAGTATATAACTTAAAACAATTGAGTAAAAAATTCATCTGAATGCCTGTTTTGCAGGCATGTTACACCCCTAATATCTATACATCCCTAATATGTATATAACAGTAATTAATGTAAGGAAAGTGATATTATCCCATCTAACTGATGGGGACTATGGGTTCACCTGATTATTTGGCTGGCCAGCAAGCCAAAGTGTGGGCATCCAGAAAAGGTTCTCAGCCCAAGCACTTCAAATAATTTTATTGTTATTGGAGAAATGGTTGCACAATGAAAATTAATTTCAAAGCCTACTGCACAATAGAGCAGTATGTCCTACCTCTTTACTTGTTCTCATGCATGTTAGTATTTGTATATTGATGGGATGACAGTCTGTTGGCTTCATCCATGACACTTGTGTATTTCTCATTCTATGCTTTATGCTCTAGATCTAATATTTTTGAGAATGGCTAAACTTTTTGGGGTCTCCAACATGTTAGTAATTACAGTTTTAATTCACATTGATTAAAAAATTGTGCTGATAGTGCAAATTTAGTAAAATCCTAAATAAGTGTATATTGAATTAATTTCAGCCACCTCTATACATTGAGAAAAATACAATGTATATATAGATGTGTAAAGTACTCATGTGGTCTACACAGATCTGCTGGTAATGAATTCCCTCAGATTTTGTTATTCTGACAAATCTTTATTTCTCTCTAACTTTGGTCAGATAATCTCACTATATATAATTATATATTGCTGTGTGTTATTGTTTCAGCTCTTTAAATATTTCACTTCATGGTTTTTGTTTCTGGTTTTGATTTTGGTTTTGTGTGTGTGTGTTGTTTTGTTTTGTTTTCTTTTCTTTTCTTTTTTTTTTTTTTTTTTTTGTTTGTATGGTTTCTGATGGGAAGTCCTATGTATGGTTTCAACTTGTCCCACTCTAAGTGTTCCCTACTCTGGCTTCTTTCAGTATATCCTCTTTGTCTTTGGTTTTCTATAGTTTGAATATGATTCCTGGGTATGGTTGTTTGTATTAGTTTGCGTGGTGTTCTCTGAGCTTCCTGAATCTGTTGCTTGATATCTGTCATTAATTTCAGAATAGTCTCAGTTTATTACTTTAAATACTTTTTTCTTCTCTCTTCTATTTTTTCTTATCCTTCTATCATTTTAAGTTAACATATGTTACACCTTTTGAAATTTCCCCACAGTTTTTGGATACCTATTCTTGTTTTTTCTTTACTTTTTTTTAATGTTTTTATTTATTTTTGAGAGAGAGAGAGAGAGACAGCGTGAGCAGGGGAGGGGCAGAAAGAGAGGGAGACACAGAATCCGAAGACAGGCTCCAGGATCTGAGCTGTCAGCACAGAGCCCAATGCGGGGCTTGAACCCATGAGCCGTGAGATCATGACCTGAGCCGAGGTCAGACGCTTAACTGACTGAGCCACCCAGGCACCCCATCTCTGCTTTTTTTTTATCTTTGTAATCTAAGTGGGGCATTGACATTTATATATTTTTACACTTACTGATTCTTTCATTGGTCATACTGAGTCTACTGGTCCACCTACTGAAGGCATTCTTGTTTTCTTTGTAGCATTTCTTTTTGGTTCTTAGAGTTTTCATTTCTCTGCTTATATTACACATTTCTTTTTGTTGCGTACTTTTTCCAGTACAGCCCTTAACATACAAATCATAGTTACTTTAAATTTTCTGGTTAGTCCAATATCTATGCCGTATCTTAGTCTGGTTCTGAGTCATGTCTGAATATTTTATCTCTTGGGAGTATGTCTTTTTTTTTCTATCCTCCTGACATTATTTTAATTTTGCTGTTGTTGTTGAAAGCTGGTCTCTTTATATTGAGTAATAACAACTGAAGTAAATAGACCTTTTGGGTAAGGATCTACATCAGTCTGACTAGGAATTGCACCCTGTTGAACATTGGCTGTACCTGTGAGTGTCAGAAGTTTAAATTCCTGTTGTTTAATTTTCTTTCCCTCCTCTTGACTTTGGGTGTCCCTAAGCACTTCTCCTCAGAGACAGTCTGTGTCTTGCTGTAATCCACACTTAATCGGACTTGAACCTTGTTTGTTTGACAGTATGTGTGAGAGGAAGGAGGATTTCTATTATTTTAGGATTAAATTTCAGTTTTCAGTAGGCCTATATCTCAGACTTATGACTCCCACAAGCGTTTCTCCAAAGGTAGAGTTCTTTTCCCCTGTGAGGCAGGAAAGATAGTCAAGTCCAGGGTGGAAACAGTATCCTTCCCAATTGGGATAAGGCTTTGGAAAGCCTTTTCCCCCAGAAAGTAGTCCTTTGGTTTAGAGAGCACTTGGGGTATATTTTACAATTTCTTTTCCACTCATCTACCAAGTCCAGGAGGGGATATTACTGGGATCTTCATTAGAACCTAGTGGAATTAGTTCCTAGAGGTAAACCCATGAAACTGGCAAGCACCCCAAACCTCAGCCCCTTGCTTGAGGTTTCTCACCTCAAGCTAGTCTACCCTCATCTCCCAGCAGTTGGTCAAAATTACCATTTAAGTTTTCCCACCAGTCTATGGTTCTGGCAGCTTCTGGTCCAGGTAGGCAGGTCTTGAGTTTGACGTTCTGCATTCACCTGTCTCTGCAAATTGGGAGGTAGTGTCTTGCCATAAGAACTCTGTTCTCTGAAAGAATAAGAGAAGTGATTGGTTTTCATTTTACTTAACTTTTTTTACTCATTTTAAGGATAAGAGTGATGACTTCCAAGCTCTTACCATGTCAAAATTGGGATCAGAATAATATATATAAACTTGGTGTTTATATATATTATTTCATTTTCCCTCCCAAGGTGCCTGTGAGCTATAGGGCGAATTACTTCAACTCAAAGGCCACTTCTTATCATAGATGTGTCTCATTTCATTTCAAAGAACTTAGTGACTAGAGGTTGACAACAAAGAAAATACTAGAATTCTGTTTTCCATATTCTCTCTGTGATACATTTTTATTGCATTCTTCTCTTTGAAAGTAAAAATAAATAAGTTCAAATAGCTTGCTTTCAGTGAACCATTTATTCATTCATTTATCAAATATTTATGAAGGATTTACTGTGGGCTTGGCATCATGTAAGATCCTGCCAATACCACAATATCATCCAGGTTCTGAAAGAGCCCTGGTCAAGTACGAGAGGCAGAAATATAAACAAATAATTTAAATACTTTGAGATAAGTGATAACAAAAGAGGTTTGTACAGGGTGCAATTAAGATGGGGGGAAGGAGGTTTGGAAAACCAAAGTTG
This sequence comes from Cryptoprocta ferox, assembly GCA_028646485.1. Lineage (NCBI taxonomy): Eukaryota > Metazoa > Chordata > Mammalia > Carnivora > Eupleridae > Cryptoprocta > Cryptoprocta ferox. The sequence continues at coordinate 75,878,533 of CM053566.1, read as the reverse complement.
CTTTCCCCAAAGAGTTAATGTCTCTCCTTCCCCGAAATAGTGCCTAAGATAGTGTCCTTGATATTTTGACATTTAGCACACAGTTTGTCTGCTTGGCACTAAAAATTTAAAAAGAATTTTTTATATATCTTGGACTATTAGTGGAAGTACCATTTTCAGTAGCAATTTAGTGCCTGAACAATAATAATTTTACTTTTTGTAAGAACTCAGAGGTCTATCCCATTTTAGAAACAGATTATTATGTTTTAAAGGGAGCTAGAGAGGTCTAGGAGCACGGACACTGATATTTTTAACAGCTCGTCCTAAATGTATATGCTCACACGACCTTTCCCCCCCTTTACCACGGTAGTCACCTTCAGAAGTGATTCCGTTATTTTGGTAATATCACCATTGACCAAAAAATTACTGCACTGCCTCTTTTGGAATTGCTTTCCGACTCTACAGCCCGTTATTTTGTATATCTACAATGGTAGAAAATCTTCATCCTCAGAGATTGAATGTGATTTATGAACATAACCAAAGTCAAATGTAAGCTACACAATAAAGAATCCAAATGAATAGAACAAAATTCAGTCAAATTAAGATTTTCTTGAAAATAATAATTTTAATGTGCCTCATAAAAACATTTGTCTAGTATAAAACTTAAAAGGCAGGTATCAAAATTTATCATATAATGTCTAAGATTATTATTTTATAGACAATATTATTTGAATTTGTATATTTGGAGACTTTTAAATGCACTATACTGTAATGACATATCAAGTTTAAACTTGTATCCAAATCCAGGGCCGCCTGGGTGGCTCAGTCAGTTAAGCACTTGACTTCGGCTCAGGTCGTGATCTCTCAGTTTGTGAGTTCAAACCCCGCATTGGGCTTTGCACTGACAGCTCAGAGCCTGGGGCAGGCTTTGGATTCTCTCCCTCTGTCTCTCTCTCCCCCTCCCCAGCTTGCTCTCTTTTTCTCTCTCAAAAATAAAGAAACATTAAAAAAAATAAAAATAAATAAATGTGCATCCAAATCAAAGTCGTAGTGTACACATTTAACAGATTACACACAAATTGGATAAATCATACCATCACCCCAAAATTAGAGACTTCAATCAAAATCGGTTCAAATACTTAAAAACACAATGAAAATATCATTCTTTGTTCTTAACGCTTGGTTAATATCAGAGTCCCACATCCTTCCTTTTTCTTTAAATATTTACTATAATTTTTAAGAATCTCATCAGTTTCTATTGTGTCAGCAGAGCCACTTAAAGAGAACATATAAAAAGCATACGTTAACGTATTAGCAGATGATAAATACATACAAACTGAGTAATGGTGAAAATGGAGATGGGAGGGGTTAAACTATGTGCTATTCTCACAGTCTTGTCTTTTCCCGTGGAATAAAATTGCACTATGAAATACCTGACATCACGCACATTGCTTCGAAATTGTATCTTGTGGGTGTCTCCATAGTTGAGGCAATAAAATGTGATGGATTTCCAGTCTCTATCACTTCAGGTAGGATAAATTTAGGAAACAATTGGGATGTAATTGAGATCAATACCAGGTGCTCAGAAACTATAGTGATCTCACTGACTGATGGGGAGTAAGGAAGGGCCCACAGGTACCCTGCCTTGATGCCAAAATGTCCCTGTTTTATTTTTTTCTCCCCACTTCAAATTAGAGAAGAGCAGAGAAAGGAGGAATCAATTTCCTCTCAGTAACAAGAGGCATTTGTGGTGCCAAACATTCATAGTAACTGGGATCTCTGTTAGATGTAAACCACCACTTATAAGTAATGCAGTGTGGAATTATACTTTAAACTGTACGTTCAGCTGAGTATGTTTGGGTAATGACATAAGTGTTGAACAGCTCTGTCTGTAACCCTATTGAAAAATGAAGTCATTCAAAAAGAAAATCATCTTGCTGCAGAATGCAATGAATAATGATCCCTAATATTTATTGAGAACTTAACAATATGACAGGCACTTATCTCATTTAATCCTAACAACAACCTTTCAAAACCAGCCTTAATCCTATTAACCTTTTTTTTTTTTTTAACCATAAGTTAGGACAGAGAAGTTAAATAAGTTGCCCACGCTTTCACAGCTAATAAGTACTGGAAGTCAAATGCAGGTAAATGGAGTCCAGAGTTGAGTGTTTCATATAATTTTACACCAAAAAGACATGGTGAGGATGGGAAGAACTGCAAGATATCTCCCCAAATGTCATGATTTTTGACTCCACCAATACCAGAAAGAATTTTTTTTATCAGTTTCAGTGTGTTTACAGGTGTAAAGAAAAGTGTGCCTGCATTAATCATGTTCAAGAATGTAGCCTTCTTGGGGAACCTGGAAGGCTCAATGGGTTAAGTGTCCAACTTCAGCTTGGGTCATGATCTCATGGTTCATGAGTTTGAGTCCCACTTTGGCCTCTCTGCTGTCAGTGCAGAACCTACTTGGGAGTCTCTCTCTCCCCCTCTCTCTGCCCCTACCTTGAGATCTCTCTGTCTCTCTGTCTCTCTCTCTCTCTCTCTCAAAATAAATAAACTTAAAAAAAAAAGAATGTAACCTTCTTTCTTATTTTGAACCTTGGTACATACCACTGCAGCCTCCTGGTTATTAGCTTCATAATTGCAAGGGATTCAACTCTTCGTGAAATAAGTTGCCAAGTTCAAAGATCAGAAATGTAATGGCAGTGCCTTCAAAGGATACAGTGCTGTACTTTCTGCTCTCCCCACTATTTCCCCTCCTTTCTTGAGTTCCTCTTTGATCTCAAGCTAAACATCAAAATCTGCCTTTTAAAAAGACTTGAAGTGCCTTTCATTTTCTCTCAGCTGCCTGAGGAGCAACAACTTCTGCATCTTACATGAAAAAAATTTATTTCTCCCTAAAAATAACTCCAGCTTCAAATGCCCCCTGCAAAGAGGTGGAAATAATTTATCTTGAACTCTGAGAAGACAAAAGAAGGTAATTGCATGGGTGAGCCATTACCTGCAGCAGGGGATGCAAGGCGAAGGAGCCATTACCAATCCTGCAAAGGCAGTAACAGAGCATTTCCGGCTTAAGGCTTTGCAGGAGAAGAGGTCAGGGCGAAGTCTCTTTTGGGCCATTCACATCCTTTTTTGGACCATGAGCACTCACCGCATCCACATGAACTCCTGGATGTGCTCTGGTGGTTTTGCTCTCCTGTGGTTCTCTCCTTCCTCCCATTAATGCTGTAAGTGCTAAGAGTAGCAAGTGCTTCAACAATTAATTTCCTTGTTCCTTAGCTAAAAATAAGCTTGTTTAAGGGAAAATTTTTATGAAATTATAAATGGTGTTTTAAATTAATAGGGTAATATATGAAAACTCACAGACCAAAACTGGAGTATGGAGTATAATGTACATCCAAATACACATATACCTTATACATGGTAGCACTCACTATAAATTAAAGTTAAATATGGGTAAATAAATTAATTTGGATTGACACGTTCTCTTGTTGCAAGAAGTCTAGAATGGTCATAGGAACTCCATCTTTGAAAAATGTATTTTTTTACTATGGTCTGTTGTTTTCTGAAGAACTGTGTCAAGTTGAGGCCATTTTTTTTTAAGTTTATCTATTTTGAGAGAGAGAGAAAGAGAGATAGAGGAGGGAAGGGACGGGGGGGAGAGAATCCCAAGCAGGCTCCACACTGTCAGTGCAGAGCCCCATGCAGGGTTTGATCTCACGACTGAGATCATAACCTAAGCCGAAATCAAGATTCAGCCACTTAATCAACTGAGCCACCAGGCATCCCTCAGGCCCTTAAAAAAATTTTTTTTTTCATTTAGTCTTTGAAAAAAACAATGTGATAGACAGATAACACTAGCTATGGCACATTAGTAATTTATTATAAACATATATTCCTGAACCTCCCTGTTTCTTTTTTGCATAGCCTTCCAGTCCTGCCTCAGTTCCTCATTTCATTCACGTAGTGCATGAGGTTGTAGTAGGTATTTTGAACTTCTTACCACATACTTTTCTGCAAAAGCAATGATATAAACAATAGCTATATTCCCAAGCAAGCCCACAAAAACCCATCATAAACCTGAAATACTACATGTTTGCAATCATAATTTTTCATGCTATTGTTCATTGAAAGTCATTTAGGCAAGTCATTTAACCTTTGTGGGCCTCAATTTCCTCTTCTATAAAATTAAGGGGCTGGACCATATGATATCCGTGGCCCTTTCAGCCTTAACGGTCTGTGGCGACATTTATGCTGCATTATGACTCAGATGATGGAATAAACCGAGAGCTCCACCATCATCTCCAGCATTGTTTCAAAATTCATTCTGTGAAAATCTAGTTGGCTTCACTAGTGGAGCCAGTTTAGACATTTGGCACATAACTACCAACTGTTTTTTTGTTTATTTGTTTTTAAGTTAACCTCTTAGTACATAAAAGTAGGGTGAGTGAGGTGTAGATAGGAAGGTCAGAATGTTACTAAGCACTCTCAGCTGAACTCAAATTTAAGTCAGAGTGAGAAGAGCACAGTGCTGTTGTGCCCATGGTCTTGGAGGTCAACCTGAATTCAAGGTCCTGCATCATCACTTAATACTTCCTGTGACCTTGGGCAAGTTATTTAGACTGACTATGTCTTTTCCATAAAAAAGGAGGATAATGACCATGCCCACCTCATAGGATTTTTATTAGGTTTTTATTAGGATGAAATGAGGAATGAATGAAAATACCTGCTGAGCACTTAATAAACTATAGCTATCATCCTGAAAGATAATGCTTAGGAATTTCTCTTCTAGTGAAGTCAAATCACAGTGGTCCACCATAGTCTAATCCATTATTTTAGCTTTACCTTCAAACTTAAGCATTATCACATTTTTAATACAAACCTACCCTGATATTTGTCTTAGATTTAATTACTTTTTTTTTTACTCATGTTTAATCTTTAATTTTTTCCAGTTTTTTGAGATATAATTGACATACAACATTGAATAAGTTTAAAGTGTGCAATGTGATGATTTGATACACGTATATTTTGCAAAATGATGACCACCATAAGGTTAATTGACACCTCCCTCACCTCATATAATTACCATTTTGGTGATGGTGGTGGTAGTGGTGAGAACATTTAAGGTCTACTCTCTTAGCAGTATTCAAGTATAAAGTACAGTATTATTATGTATAGCTACCATGTTGTATGTAGATCCCCGGAACACATTCCTCTTATAACTGAAAGTTTATTTCTTCAACCAGAGTAAGTGGATAAACAAAAATTTGCTTATCGCTCTTATTATTGAGTGTGTATTTACTTATTTGCACCAAGTATACTTGATACATACAAGCCTGATCTTCTGTTTGAATTTAGGAGTCATGTAAATGTTTCAGAATGAGACAAATATCTTGTTAAAAATAAAGAGAAAAATATCATCTTTTCAATTCATTTTCTAGAAATAAGTGCTCACTATCTATTACTAATCAGATACAATTTTTAAATAAATGTAATTTTCCTAAGTCTATTGCTTCCTTCTCTCTTTGACTAAACTGAGCTCAAGTATTGAAGTATGCACTTTGGGGGTTAGGGTCATGTAGATGTTGCAAGGAAAATGGAGACTCAAGCTTTCTGCACTGTAGTCGCTTCTGCTCTACCCAGAGGAAGCCAGCACATGGTGTCATCTTCCAGTAATGCTGATCAATTGTGAAAATGTTATTGATTATTGGTATGTATGAAGTGCTAGTCAAATTGCCATGAAAATTTAAGAGTAATTCATGGAATATGCCTTCTAGGGGCCAGAATCAAATTATTAGATCTAAAACACTAGAATATAAAGACTGAAAATCAGAATCTCTGACTGGGAGGAAGTTAGGAAAGCTTCAGTATTTAATTGTGACATGGAACTGGATTTTGAAACAATGGGGGAGGCAGAAAGAGAGGAAAGGTATGATTCCAAAGCATGACATACATGTTGGGTCCTTTAAAACAGGTCCCATATGTCATCTCATTAATCCTTGGAACAACCAAATTTCCCACTATTGGGTGAAGAAATCATCACTCCAGGGAGTTGAATAATTTGGCCCAACATCACTAGCTGTTAAATTATACAAGTAGAATTGAAATGCACTTAAAGCCTGTGATTGCTCCTGTGCGTGCACCAGAGTAGGAAGTGGGTGAGAAAAGGCAGTGAGCAAATGCCACTATGAAGACGTTTCTTACAGTAAAATATTATGTATAAGATGATTGATTCCCAGAGTCAGTACTTTACATTACCAGCAATTATTGAGTATCAAGTTTATTATTTAACCTGTGTTTATCTTCTTAGGAAAGAAAATGAGAAGACTTTCATTATTGTTAGACTTACATTCTAAGTTTGCAAATCAAATGGTAACAAAACATTGCTGTAATGTTAGAGTCTGTGTGCAAATTACTGCAGAATCATGGTGGAGAGAAATTTGAATTCTACTTGGCAGATCAGTAAATAATTTACTGAGGCAATATTTGACATAAATATTGAAGAATGGCAGACAATTTCAACAGATGTAGAAAAAAGATGAACATCACACAGAAAAGAAAAATTTGAGCTTAAAAGCGCCAGATATTTTCCAAGCAAAATGTAATGCATAAAGAGTAAGATAGATGGGGGATCAAGAGAGGTCATGGGATGAAATGGGAACAAGAAGTTAGAGCTAGAGGTCAGCAGAAGGAGTGAGTCATATTTGTGGCATGGAAAGAAGGGGGCAGAGAAATCAGATGGAATGTTGGTAAAAGGATATTTCCAACTTATGATAAGATCCTGAGTTTGGTAAATAATCATGGCAATTGGGAGGAAGAGATAGAGACACCCTAAAAGCAAAATTACCTGGGTTTGCTGGCAGATCAAATAGTGCATCTGAGGAAGAAAGAAAGGGCAAGAGGACTCAAAAGTTACTGGGAAGAGTGGCATTACCTGATTTTGGAAAGGGGAGAAAGAGCATACGTTGAATTGGAGACAGTGTCTGGAGGCGAGTTTCACAAAGTATGAAATGGAGTTTGGAGCCTAAGATGTGGACTGAGGATTTTTCACACACAGTTGAATTTTGAAAGAACAATCAAACCTACGTTAAAATCCAGGACAGCTACTAAATCTAAAATCTTGTAGTCAGGGTGGAGGAGTCAGGTGTGTCATCCATTAATCTAGAGGAGGTGTACATTCATGAATGAAACTACAATGGCCTTTATTTTTAGAGAACAAAGTTGGTAAGGCCAGATATAGACAAGAGTACAAACAGAAGAGTTAGTTTTAGAAATGAAGAGGGGTGTTCATTTTTCTAAGACAACATAAAGGAAATTAGAGTTAGATGATGATAGATGGATAGATAGATAAGGAGGAAGAAGATCACAACTGGATCTTCTGAATTTCTAAATAAAGCAAAGTTAATATAAACCGTGGACCTTGGGTCACTGTAAGTTCATCAGTTGTAACAGATATACCATTCTGGTGGGGGAGGTTGATGGTGGGGCAGTTTGTGCATGCCTGGGAGTGGGAGGTATTTGGGAAATTTCTGTACCTTCTCCTCAATTTTGCTGTGAACCTTAAACTGTTCTAAAAATATAAAGTCTTTTTTTTAAAGTTTATTTATTTTGAGAGAGAGAGAGAGAGAGAGAGAGAGAGAGAGAGAGAGAATCCCAAGCAGGCTCTGCCCTAACAGCTAACAGCACAGAGCCCAATGTGGGGCTTGAATTCATGAACATTGAGATTGTGACTGAAGCTGAAATCAAGAGTTGGATGCTTAACCAACTGAGCCACCCAGGCACCCCTAAAAATATAAAGTCTTAATTTAAAATAAAATAAAATTAAATGTTGTGATCACTCAACTATGTGATTGGAAGTACAATTGAAGTTCTAAAATTAAAGACATACAAAAGTGTAAAAGTATTAAAACAAATAACAACCCAAAATAGATGTGCAACACAACAGAGTAGGAGGAAACTGAACTTTGAAATTAAAATGACTTGTGCTATAAATCCCAACTCTGCCTCCTAATTAGTCATATGACTTGGGGCAAGTGCTTTAAGCTTTCTGAACTGAATAATAATATCTATCTTACAAGATGTTCTTATGAAAATGAACTAGATAATACGCTTTATAGATCTCAAAATGCCTGGTAAATTATCAATAATTAAGACATTATTATCACCATTATTGTAATGCCCACACTGCCTAAATTAATATTCTTGTGGCTATCTATCTGTATTTCTATTATAGTTCATAATTCCCCAACCCTGAAGGGAAAGGATGATGAGTAGAAACTCTTTCCTGCCATTTTGTTATTATTACAATCGCTGATGTAGAATAAAGCTCAATTTAATTTAGAAAGTATGAATATCAGCACATTTCCAGAAATTTATTGCAGCCTGGGAAGAGGAACAGAGAAAAGAAAGGGTCAGTAACAGAGCATTGGGCTGTGAGAGAGGCAGAGAGAAAGGTTAAGTTGGAAGGGGGATGAAAGATGTTAGAAAGGTCACAACGAAAGTGGCTTTGTCCATGCTTCTGACTGTGCCCGACTTCATCAGCAGATCATACTGGCAAAACAGAAGGGAAGACATTGCATAGCCTGGGGCTCCCATACGAGGCTTGGGCTTTGTTTTAAACATACAGTGGCCAAATCTAATACGAATATCTGATGAATTGAATTCCACTGAACACCTTCAATGTGCTCAACACAGTCCTAGGTACCCAGTAAGATATGAAATAGATGATCTCTGCTTTAAAGTGGCTTTAAGTGAAATGTGGTTGCAGCCAAAATAAAGAAGAAATGAAAAGTGGAGGCATGAAAGAAACAAATAGTAATATAGAACATAGGGCTACTAATAGTTGTCATAATAATGACGATGGTGATGGACAAGATTTGTTAGTAACCTTTATGTTCAAGTCACTGTTAGACACTTTATGTATTTGTAAGCATTTAATTTTCACAACAGCAAGTGAGAGATCACCATCTTGATTTTAATGATGAGTAATACATACCGACGACAGTAAACTTGGATCTCAGATGCACAGTATCCTTATCAAAATAACTGGCCAAGGAAGAGTTCATAATCAAATACCACAAAAATTGGAAATATTACTTTGAATAAATATACCCAATTGCAATTGTTTTCCAATGCAGTTCAAAAATATATAAGAAGTACAGGATAGTAGTAGTTTTAATAACCCCTGGTGCAAGGAATTTACTTTTTTATGGGCCCATAAAAGTGTGTTTATACCACTAGTAATTTAAAATAACGATGCTACATGGAACCGCTATTATTGTAATACATAACTTAAGTGAACCAATAATTAAATAACACTTCAAGTTATTTTAACACTTCTGTCATGTATTTCTAAAATGAATTGCTTTATGTCATCAAAGCCTCATTTTTTTTCATTATTTGAAACATTTTCTAAGACGAGGCTTTCCAATAAGCATGTTATAGTGAAAGTGTAGTGTGTATTTCTCCTGCCTTCCTTCTCTCTCTCCCTCTCTCTCTCTCTCTCTTTCAATGTCCTGGGTACTAAGCAAACAATGGCAATATATAAAAGCAAGACTGTCTTCCCACAGTGCAGTCAATTCAAGATCATTTTCCAGCAGTGATTAGCAAAGTTCTTTGTTCCTCATGTTCAGTTGAAGAGGGAGTTGGTTTGGGCAATGTTTTTCAGAGGGACCAGTCTGAGCATGGAAATGAGTACAGTGGCAAGTCTTCCCACAGCATTATCATTCAAATTAGAGTTAATGCTTTAATGATCACCTTATAAATATTAATATACTCATTAGCTCACTTTGGCAATGGTTAGTTTTCATACCTGTGTCATATCCTACCCCAAGAAAAGGGAAAGAAAATGTCAGTTGGGGAGTCTGTGTTTGACAGTCTACTTCTCACTGAGGGGTCCTTCACTTATTTTACCTAAGTTTAGGGAAAATATTTTTGGAAGCAATAAATGTAAAAGAAGCAGTTTAACTGTGAAATGCAGTCTTCTCGGACCATGCACAGGATAACAGAGTTATTTAGACTTCTGAATGTGGGCTCTAAATGGTCAGAAAAATGTAAAATTTTGTGATTTAGATATTGTTTTATAAAAATTCAAGGGATAAGCTGAAAGATAACATAAAGATGGAATAAATTGAGTGAGGAGAGAACATGGGAAGGTAGGAGAGAGGAGAGAAGGGAGAATGGAAGAAAGAAATGGGATGAAGGAGGTAGCACAGGCAACTAGGCAGTCTCCTCACTTGTGGCCTGTGAGGAAACAGTGGAACCTACCACCCTTAGGTCCAGCCTCCAGGTCCCAGGGACAGTTTGGGCAACGTGGTGATGTCAGTACAGAAGTTTCTGCATTTCTTCTCACCTTTTCCTCCCCTTTTGCCATGTGGGTCCTTGTAGCAGGAAGCACCTTTGGTCAAGACAGGAAAAGTGAGTGGATTCAAGGACATGTTTTTCTTCTCTTCTCTTCTCTTTTGTCTTCCCTTCTCTTCCCCTCTCTTCTCTTCTCTCCTCTCCTCTCCTCTCCTCTTCTCTCTTCTCCTATCCTCTCCTCTTTGCTTCTCTTTGCTTCTCTTTGCTTTTCTTTGCTTTTCCTTTTAAGTTTTATTTATTTTGAGAGGGGGAGGGAAGGGCAGGGAGTAATGGAGAGAGAATCCCAAGCAGGCTCCGTGTTGTCAGCATGGAGCCCGATGGGGGGCTTGAACTCCCAAACTGTGAGATCATGACCTGAGCCAAAGTTGGACATGTAACCAACTGAGCCACCCAGGTGCCTCTGGGACACGTGTTTCTAATAAAATAAGGATCTTCTGAGGGTTTGATGTGGGATATGAAGGAAAGACAGGGATCAAAGATAAATTTTATTTTTGACGAACCAAGTGAACAGAACAGGGAGAGGAATGTTTGGGAAATAAGAGAAACCATGAAATCTGTTTTGTAAAGGTCAGGCAGACAGACCTGGAGATACAGATTTGGGATTCTACTACCCATGGATTAAAAATAGAAATCACCAATTCAGTTTAATTCATCACAAGTATCTGAGACACTACACAAAAGCTAATATAGGTCAATTGTAAAATCTAAATATCCCTTCAAATAAGAGTAATAAAGGAAACAGGTTGAACCTCATGTTTAGAAGAATTCTTCCTAAAAGAGAATAATTGGATGAAACAATACCCAAAGCCATAACTGGAAATTTCCTCAATTTGAAAAAGGACCAACTAAGCAGAGCAAGAGTGGAAACCATATTTGAGACAAAAAACAATGCCTTCTCCTGACCCACACTTGCTACTTTTTTTAATCAAAAGTGTAAAGAAAAATACCCTATAAGTACTAAGGTAAAAAATAAAAGAAAATAGGCTTATCTTCTTCTTTACCCTGTCTTAAATTCTTCCTGATATTCTATAAGGACTTTGAATAACACAGCATTCTTCCCAGGAAACTTTTTTTTTTTTTGGCTTTTGTTTTCTGCCCTTTAAAAATAGTTCCCTCTAGGAAGTGACGACAGAGACTGCCCTGATGACAGAAAGAAAAACACTTTGGGACAAGAAAATATACCTCAAATGTATTACCCGGTTGCAAGCAACACCCAATTTTCCAAGTGTCTGTGAGTTGATTCATTTCCCTCACTGAATGCGTTACATACCCCTGTCATCAGTGTGCTAGAAAATAAGTACAGGTTCCCAAACTCCCTCTTGGGCCAAGCGATAGTGCTGAAACCCTAAATACTTGGAAGAGGCCAGAGAGAAAATGGGAAAAGATGGCTTTGGAGCATTTTGAAGAGAGTTAATTCAGAAATTAATGTTTCCAACACATGTCTGCCTAGTGACGGTAGACAATGTTTCCTTAACATTTATAGCAGATCCTTGAGCTCCATTTTGGACCCATTGCATTGCTGGCAACTGATGAGTAGCTCTGCAGAATGGTGGGAGAAATTTCAACAGCGCCCCGCAGATATCTGATGCTCATCAGTGTCTGTGTATTCAGTTAGCAAATAGCAATAGAGCTCTAGGGGTCTGACCATGCACTGTGCAGCTAGCCTTCCTGGATTCAAGCCTTGCCTCTGCCCCTTACTCAGCTGTGTGAACTGAGCAGGTGATTAACTGTTCATGCCTCGGTTCCCTCGTGTGTGCAACGAGGGGGGTAATAATACCTACCACAAAGGGGATGCTGTGAAATTTAGATCGTTAATTTATTTTTAGTAACATTGAGTGTTAATATGTTTTAGGTGGCAAAAATTAAATGCTATCTTAATATGTATTACACAAATCTATCCTATCAGTACCAGGTGCCAAAGGCTGAACCAGATGTCAAAGATACAAAGATGCACCAAATGTGATTCTTCCCCTGTCTTGACTGTGCTGAAACATGAGGGGTGTGCAGAATGTATGTGAGCTGTGGGAAAATATGGGCCTGACCCCGTCCTCAGTCACACATATTCCTCTCGTCTTAGCTGTGTTGTACGACAGGCACCAGTCATTACACCCGTGGAAACATGACGCAACTCATATAGTATCTCATATTTCTATTGGTCAGAAGTTTCTGTTGGCTCAACCGGTTTCCCTACTCCCAGGTTCTCAAGGTCAAAATCAAGTTGCCAACTGGTTGGGTTCTTATCGTGAGGTTCCGTGAAGATTCTGCATTCAAACTCATTCGGGCTATTGACCCAAAAAGTTCCTAGCAGTTACAGGACTGAAGTTACCGTGGATTCGCTGAGTGGTGGCTACAGGCACTCTCAGTTTTTAGAACCTCTGCATTCGTTGGTTTGTAGCACTCTTCCCTTCTGCCACATCTCTCTAACAGCCTTTTCATCTCCCTCCAGCTAGTCACAGTTTCCTACTTTTCAGGGTCACATGAATCTGCCCATTTTGAGCCTACCCATCTAAAGTAGGCTTATTCAAAAATAAATATAAACATACATCTGAACATACATAAGTGTTTATTCTAAACGAACCTTAATGTCACCTGCAAAGTCCCTTCACGATCTTGCCTAGATTAGCATCTGGTTGAATAACTAGGGATGGCACTCTTGGGGGGTCATCTTTGGTATTTTGCCTAGCATGCCTCCCATTGCTAGAACATCATCCTTCTTCACATAAAGCTCCCAAGATGTTCTTTTTTAAATTATTCTCACCTGCATAGTTAAGCCAGAGGCTGGTCATAACCTGGGCAATAACACGACATGGCCAAAGACAGGGGAAGTCGAGGAGGAAAGGCAGGACCAAGTATATGCAGTAATTTGCCTGGAAAGCATGTCTTTTATTGATGTGCCTGGTTTCATTTCTGGCTTGGAGAACCCCAACTTCTGCTATGTTTCAGCCTAAGGTGACATGGGTAAGGACAAACCATCACCATGAGTTTGTCCCCATCTCATTTCTCTACTTCGAGGGGGAAAATACTGTTTTAGGAAAAAGATATAGATTCTAAATCCAACTGAGCTCATTGATTTTTTACTAGGTTTTTTTTTTTCCCAATGCATATACATGTTTGGCTTGCCCCATCACCCCATGCACCCAGTTTTGTGATCAGGGAAAATCATTTCAGTGTTCTCATTTGTAAAATAACCAGATATATCATTCCTATATCTGCTTTTCCCTATGTCCATAAATGACTAGATAGGCAACTTTTCTTGTTACACATGAAGCAGCTTCAAAATAACAGTTATAATTAAAAGTTCATTGTAAGAAATAAGTGAAGGCATACATGTAAAAGGCTTCATCCAGTGCCTGGCCCAGAAGAACAGTACCCCTTTGCCAATCACAGATGAAACTTATTCCAGGGTTGTGAAGTCATTTGTATCTTGCATGCTACCTGGAATAAGTTGTTTTTGGTGGCTCAGGACACTCTTGCAACAGAAGTAAGTGGTTCTAACGGGCAGAAAAGAAGAGAGAAAACAATAAGAATACTGGCATTAGTTGTTTCTGCAATGAATCTGAATCTGAATCAGCAAAAATCAAAAGTGGCAAAATTCATAAAACTGCTGAAAATAAAATAATTTAAAAATCTAGCATCAGTAAGTTTTGTTACCAAAGCAGAACCAGTGTTTTACTTTAATGGAAGCATCTGAACCCATTGCAATGTGTTTGTGTCCCCCAAAATAGAGATGATTTTAGATGACTCTAAGGTGGTCTATTAACATTTCTTTGTAATAGAGGTATACGGGCATTTTGCTGGCTTTCTGCAGTGCTGTTCATTTATTCCCTGCTTGTTGAGCACCAACTACGGTGCTGACATAAACAACAGAGATTTTAGTCCTGATAAGATGGAACTTAGGTTCACAGCAGTGATTCTCCCAAGTGTGATCTCTGGACCGGCAACCTCAGCAGCAAAGGAGCCCATGTTAAAAAAAAAAAGTAAATTCCTGCTCCACCCAGAACTAGGGAACCAGAAACTGTCCAGATGGGGCACCAGGATTCTGTTACGATTTCACAAGCCTCCCACTCCATGGTAAAGTTTGAAAGCTATTGACAAGATATATCCATAAAAGAGACTTGAGCTTCACCGGCTTGTACCTACCTACAAAGATGTCTTGCACATGTAAACCCTGTTGCAGCAAATGGGTTGCAACAAACACCTAAAAATCAGTAACTATATATAAGCTTTAGGGTCACATGACAAATAGCCAAGAACGGTTTAAAAATTCAAATATTTTTGTTTTTTTATAAGTAGTACGTGTCCATTTTTGCTATTGTATATTATTTCCTAGACACGAAAATAATAATTTCTTCTAAAGTCACTTCATCCAGGTATGCCAAATAAATTACTTATTTATTAATAGTTCATTGTGAAATAGCCCTGAAATAGGTATACGGGAGGAAGATCTATCTGTTTTGGATTGAAACAGCAGGTCCAGGATCCCTCAGCAGTGGAGAAGGACTTTGAGTATCTATCCACTCACCAATGTGTTTTTCAGGCTGTCAGAATGTCACTGGTTCTAACACCTGAAACTGACAACTGAAACTAACCAAATCATGTGATAGTAAAAAAAAAAAGAAAAAAATGTAGGCTCAAAGAATCATAAAGTTTTCTTTCTAATTTTAATTATATGTTTTCTTTCCAGAAGACTGATTTATTTCAGATTCTAAAATTTATGACATGGATATAAAACTCCTGATTTGTGACATGGATAGTTCCTTACACCCCATGATAAAAACATTTAGAAGTAAAGTTATTTGTTCTTGATCAGTGCGAATACTCCATCTGGAGTCCATGCCTTTTGCTGCAATATTGTCTTCATGAATATAGGGGCATGTGGGCAAGGGAATACTCTATGGAAAGCTTGGGACCGGATATCTTTGAATTTCATGTCCTTGCTTTCATAACCTTCATGATACGGCACATACCTAATCATTCAGGCATGTGGTGAACGTATAGAGATGCGTGCATAATTAATAGACAACTGAAGGCCTGAAAATAAATTGTTAAAGCTCATGGTAGGAAAGGCAGCCTTGTGGCATGATGATATTTGTGCTGCTTGCCTGACAATTGTTCATTACTCAGAAGAGCACAACAATTTTGTAATTAATGCTTGATACACATTACCTTTAATTGCATAAGCAGCCTGGCTTGGAGGAATCTGTGTGTAAGCATGAGTGTGCGCATTTGTGTTTCTGGGCAGAGCGAATTTTTGCCTCTAATGGAAGAGTTTTCTTCCCACTGATAAAGTACTTGGCTGATCCAGTTCAAATTTCCTGCTTGATGTGAGGGCACCCAGAGAGGGAGAGAAAAATAAGATACAAGTTGACAAATTAAACCAAAAGGTATCCCTGTATACCTTTTATGGAGAAATGATTTCATTGATAATGGACAGCAGACTTGATACCATGTTGAACTTTTGTTAGAAAAGCATTCTGTTTATTGCTGGACACATTCTCCGATAAAGGGAATCTATGACGGTGTTCATATCCAGTAAATGATCACTAACCCTACTTTCAGGTCAGTATTTGTTTTCTCCTTGACCATTTATGTAAGTGGCAGTATAGGTGGTTAGAAATTTACTTTCTTGGCCTATTTAGTTTATTTCTACAATAACATATAGCCATCCAGGCTAGATTGAAACCACAAGTTTAAAGCAAAATCGTGGAGGAACAATGTTCGGTTTCAATTCCCTTACCATTTCCTCCCAACCCCCAGTCACTTCTTGCCCTTCCTGGCTTTCTAGCACTTCTCATGCAACCTTACCTGGGCCGGTGTGATTAAGAAGCATGCTTTACTGTGGACCAGAATGCATAAATCAGAGCCCTGGACGTGGAGTCCAGCTATACAAGTGATTCTTTGGCCAAAAGGGTTTTCTCTTATAGTTCTTTTCTTTTGTTCTTAGTTTTAAAAAAAAAAAAGTAATTGAACCCGTTACCAACAACTAATAATTGAGATGGTTCTCATAAAACCCTAGATTCTTGGTTTCTTTTGAAAAGTCTGCATTTTACGAGCCACATCAGACTTCCATTCCTACATGGGACCATCTGTAGGAGAAAAACACAAGCTGCCCTTGTAAAAGGGGATGTGTGTGCTCTAGGCAGCTACAGTCCTCAGAACTAACCACCACCTTCCTCTCACTGAGGCTACGGCCAGCAGCCATTCATCACCAAGATTCTGCTATTGCCTTTCTTACACTTGCTTCAGTTTACTCATTTATATTACCTGCTGGCCTCTGTAGGCATTTTTGAGATTTTCAGAACCTGCCATAAATATTTCTTCTCCTTCCTTCCAATTTGTGGCCCCATAATCTTTTATAATTTATTATTTTATTTTATTTTTTAAGTTTATTTATTTGAGAGAGACAGAGACAGTGCAAGTGGGAGAGGGGCAGAGAGAGGGAGACAGAGAATCCCAAGCAGGGATTCTTCCACTGTCAGCACAGAGCCCAACTCAGGGCTCAAACTCACGAAACCACAAGATCATGAACTGAGCCAAAACCAGGAGCCAGACACTAAACCAACTGAGTCACCCAGGCGCCCCATAATCTTAAGAGAAAGCCAGTGAGCAACCAGCAACCCATCCCAGTCGCGTTGCCTCTCATTTTTGTGACCCAAATATCCACAACAAAATCGATAGCTTTCTGGCTTTATCCTTTTCTTTAACACTCAAATACAATTATTTGAGCTGTATTCCAGTATGACAATAATAAATCAGTTCCAAACTTTTGGGAAGTTTCTGGGAATTCACAAAGGTGACTTGAGCAGAGCCGGGGTTGGTTGAGTACCGTTTTCTTCTGTCATTGCTTGCTCAAAACACCTGCTCCCTCTCATCACCCCTGACCTTCCTGTTTCTCCAGCTTCTCCTGATACCTTTTTTCTAAGAAATGGGATTAGTCCTCTCTTCCTTGTTCTGAGAAGTGGATATCATGAAGCTTGACAAAGTTTGCTAATGGATTTGGAGACAAATTTCTTGTCTAAATGACAAGAAATGGCCCATAAGTGAATACTGGGCTGCCACTCTGGCTTCTCCAATAGCGACTTGCCACTATACTACAGGCATCTACCAAATTCTCTCTTCCATGTCAGTTCTTTCCTCTTTCTCGGCTGTCCAGTGGAAATCTGAAAATCTCGACATTGCTAGAACTGTAGTGAAAAAATGAATATATTTTTTCAATATATAGTGCAGGGGTAATTGTTTACCCATTAAAAAAAAATCAGAAGACTGTTAGCTCACAGCACACAGAAAAATCAACTGCAGGTAAATTATGTGTACATGAAGCTTTTATAAAATTATGTAGAACTTATGACCTTAGGGTACAGTAAAGGCATAAAAAGTATTAACTGTAGTGAAAAAGATTAATAAAATGCAGCAGCATTAAAATGAGTAAATTGTTTAATTAATGACAAGAGGTTGAAAAAATAAGCCAAAGAATGAGAGAGGATATATGGACACACAAAACACATACAACAAATATAAGACTAACACACACACACACACACACACACACATACACACACTTATATGGGGAATATATTATTGTAGTCTTTCAGAATACATATGATAGAAAACTGGAAAAAGAAAGGAAAATGGGAAAATAATTCTTCTAGAAAGATTTCACAGATAAATCTAAAGAGCCAAAAAATATTTGAAAAGGCTCTTGACCTTCATAAAAATTAAGGATATACAAATTTCTACTGCAATAAGAAAATGACATAATAGGGTTGCCATATTAGCAAATGAAAATTTGCTAAATAAGATGCTGTATTAAATTTGAATTTCAGATGAACAATAAATAATCTTTAATATATGTATGCCCCATGTAATATTTGGGACATATTTGTACTACATAATTATTCTTTCTCTAGTGAAAATTCAAATTTAGCTGTGTATCCTATATTTTATCTATTTTATCTATTAGTGTTTTATATATTATTATTTTATAGTTAATTGCATACTTAACAGAGGGGAAAAATTAGAATTCTGAGAATACCAAGACCAAAGTGTGGAGTAACTAGAGCCCCTTACTCTACATGTCAGGGGTATAAATCAATGTGTCCACTTTGGAAGCCAAATTTGGCACTATCTACCAAAAGTACATAAACTTATCCTGTGGCTCAACAATGTCCCATCCAACATATGCCCCACAGAGAAATGTATTAACATCTATATGAGGATACATGTACTAGTATGCTTGTATCTATACTGTGACTAAAAGCAAAAAACAAAAAAGTAAACACTACCAAAACATTTATTTTCAATAGAGTGAAAAATATTGGTGTATTCCTATGGTGGTACACTGTATGGCAATAAAAAAAAGTACAATGGTTAACTCTCAGATGAAAAGAGATTGTTATATAAAAGAAATAAAGGATAATTCTGGGGTGCAATAAGACAGTTTTCTCTTCCTCAATCTGTCTATAGATTGTATTTTATGTTTTTTATGCATGTGTATATTTCATAATATTGAAAAGATAAAAATATTCCCTTGCAAAGTGATATGCTCTACATATATAAACTTTATCTCAACCTTTCCCATCCAGACTAGGCATAGCCAAAAGGCCTATTGAAGTGTTTGTCAAGCAAAGAATAGCTATCTCAGAGATTCCTAGGTATAAAGTAAAATTATAGTTATACCTATGAGACCTATGAGTCATAAGGAACCCCAGGCTGACACGAATCAGTAATATGGTATAGTATTTTTTTAATGTTTATTTATTTATTTTTGAGAGAGAGAGCATGCATGTGAGCAGGGGAGGAGCAGAGAGAGACAGAGAATCCCAAATGGGCTCCATGTTGTCAGCATAGAGCCCGACATGAGGCTCGTACTCACGAACTGTGAGATATGAGCCAAAATCAAGAGTCAGATGCATAACTGACTGAGCCACCCAGATGCTCCTGGTACAGTTATTTTTAAGGCAAATATGGGACCTGGCTGCAATAACAGAAGTATTGCTATCAAAGAAAGTATTGGTCATTGGCCAGAAACCTGATAAAATTACCAATCTAATTTTGGTCTTTATAATTTTTAATGGGTGTATTCAACTGAAGCACATCTACAGGAAAAAAAAATTTCTAAAAATTTCTATGATTTAGTTAAACAACAGAAGATAAACCCCCATAAAGAAGGACCATGTCTTTTTGATTTCCTGGTGCTGCCTACAAAGGGCAGTAAACCCTGGGTAGTGATTCCTGATGACCAACCCCAACCCCAGCCCAGCAATGTTGTAAGTCCAAGAGCTGTTCTTGGTGCAACCAGCCTCCACTGTCCAGACAGAGGGCCCATTAGGCACCAGCAGGGAAGATAAGAAAGAGAAGTAACTCATGATTTCCTAAAGCACAGTCTCAGAGCAGGCATTGCTGCTGAGTTACTGGAAACAACAAGCAGGAGAGTCTGGCTGCAAGTGCCGCAGATCACACTGCAGTAGTTCTTTCTATCAAGTGACTTCATATTAATTTTGAATCTGGGGCTAAAATCTCATATAGCAACAGCCCTTCGAAAAGCAACTACAGCAACTATAAACATCTGTTTTTCTAGGTGGATGATAAGGGTTGCATTGTTTTATGTCTAGATATACCTGTGCAAGGGTACATAGCAGCCATAATGAATTCTATAGCTTGTCTACATGTATTAAAATTTAAATTGTACTCCCATCTACCATTCCCTCCTGACTTTTAAAACACTCCACCTAAGACACCCTACGCACAATCTAAGTCTTAACTTCTGGCCCTCCAGAAGGAAAATAAGTTATGTTTCCCTTGCCAGCATTCCTCGGTAGATGCTTCTAGAACCATCACGTTCAGTTGTGAAGAACATAGGGAATATATGGTCAAGAACTGTTCAATTGCTAGGGCGCCTGCAGGCTCAGTCGGTTGAGCGTCCAACATCGGCTTAGGTCATGATCTCACGGTTTTTCAGTTCGGGTCCCTGAGTCGGGCTCTGCACTGACACCTCAGAGTCTAGAGCCTGCTTCATATTTTCTCTCTCTCTCTCTCTCTCTCTCTCTCAAAAATAAATACACTTAAAAAAAGAATTGTCCAATTGCCAAAGTTTTAGAGTGGTGTGAGTGTAAAAAAACAATATCAATCCTGCCCATTTTTATTACAAGGATCTTCTGAGATTCAAAAGGGAAAGTGTATCTCATTATTAGGCCGCCATAAGCCTGGTGTCTTCATGTAATCACACAGTATAGATAAAAGCCATCCACCCTATTTGTTGGAGATAAATGGTGGAGCATATTTGCCCTGAGATCTTGTCCATGTACAAGGCCACCCCTGGAGACAGTTGCCATGGTGAAAGCCATGGTCACGCTATTTCTGTCTTCCGGCATCACAAACAACTCCGAGCGAAGATTTCACTACGTGCCCTCACACAATTAGAGGTAACCAAAGACCACGCCTGGAAAAACACATAACGTCTCCTTGATGGCATGGCCTCACGTTTTTTCTTCTCCACCCAAGACTCTGCATCACTGGAGAAGGCCACTGCTACTAATTCCAGCAGATTTAGATTCTTGTCCCTGGTAGGCTGTCACTGCTGGGCGATAGCCCGACCGCGCCTGCATTTTCTGTATGATGTTTGCGTTGCGAGAAGGGTCTGTCCTGCCTGCCTCAGAGGAACTTTTCAGGAAGCGTCTGAAGAACACGGATTGTTTTGGTGACCTCACAGTCCTTCCACAAGTCCTCAGTGATCGGTGCAGATGTGAAGGCAAGCACGCTGACAGAAAGTAGAAGTTGCAACAGCCCTGGCCTCATTCACCAGGGATTCACTTTGAGAAAGGGACACCATAACCCAGCCTCTCTCCTCCTGAATTTTGTGTCTGGCTGCAGAGATTCGCCTGAACCTATCAAATGGTGGTAAAGCTGACACTGAAGTTACTGCACTGCACAACGCCATCTCTGACACCAAAGGAGTTTCAAGCCTTCCTGCTGCAGGTCCAGTTTGGCCAGTCCCACCTCCCCCAAGTCCATCTTCCAGGAGAGCACAGGTCTCTGTAGTCACAAAGGGCAGCCAGGCTTGGGGCCTGGGCGGGGGAGCCAGCCTGAGGCAGCCAGGAATCACAGGTAAAGGGGGATTTCTGGGGGCCCCACTCCTGATGGGGATGTGGTTCTTCACAAGGGAGGACCTCTCCCGACTTAGCATTTAAAGAATGCTAGGAGCAGAGCTTTCCTCTAGACCTCAGCAGGAAGAAGATGAAACCCTAACTCCCCCCTCTTCCCAGGCGTGTCCCCACCAAGCCCTCTTTGCACACTTTTGCTCAGGTTGTGTTCTGTGTACCTGAGCAACCACAGCTCCAGCTACACTCGAACATCTTCAAATGCCTCTGTCCTTCGAGACTAATTAACCTCGGGTTCCGTAAGGTGAAAATAACAGCACCCGCCTTTGCATCATCAACAATATATGAAACAAACTGATGTAAATCAGGAGAGTGGGGAAGCAAATACCCGGCTTTTCTGAATTAAATTGAGAATCTTCCTTGACATCTGAGGTTTGATATCTTTCAGCAGAGATGACAGCTCTGAAAGTGCTCTCCCGGTGCTGAGCAGAATATAAAACAATCTGAGGCATCATTTACATATCACACAGACATCTCAAGCTGGCAAGCTTGTTGCTTAGTAAAGAAAATACAAATAAAGCGAGCTTAGCGGTGGGCTATGGGACACTGGAGTTAGTGGAGTAAGTGCTAGCTGGTTAATTAAGCCCTGTTATGCCTTGGAAGGGTTAAGGGAAGGAGCAGAGTTCAGTAAGGAGCTGTTTTCCTTCTCACTGTTCTCCACTTATCACCTCTCACCATGAGACAACAGCTCTGAGCAACAGAAGCAGTGATTGTGCAAATTATTTTCTTCCAAACACTGAAGTGATGTTGAATCCAGGGGGGAGGTGGTAGAGATAGAAACCAGATCAAAATACGCAGATGTGTTTTCGTTTTGCAAGAAAAAGCAGCTCTTCTTAAGAACTATGGAAAAACCTCAGTTTCTCAGCCCCCACCCTGTAATAGGGTGCTCTGTTCTCTTCAGTCTCCTGTTTCCAAAGCTCATTCTTATTTGATTTGCTTTTTCTTCCTACATCCTCTTATTTAATATATTAGCTTGTCTTCCTTCTGCTACAACAGCATCCTCTATTCTCAGCCTAGTATTTGACGCACAGTAGATACTCGATAAACATTTACGAAATCAAATGTTAACTAAGTGCACACACGATAATCTAATTTCCAAGTGAGATTCGCTATTTATTAACAAGGAGAAGGAACAGTGGAATTCTGGAAAGAGCTCTTGCACTGGAGTCCTAAACAGCTTGATTCAAATCCTGGTTCTGCCAATTATGTAAACTTCAGGTTTTTATTTGTATTTAGAAAAGGTAGGAAGGGTGAGAAGGAGGGA
This sequence comes from Cryptoprocta ferox, assembly GCA_028646485.1. Lineage (NCBI taxonomy): Eukaryota > Metazoa > Chordata > Mammalia > Carnivora > Eupleridae > Cryptoprocta > Cryptoprocta ferox. The sequence goes on along the minus strand of CM053566.1, from coordinate 75,855,772 downwards.
GGGAGGGAGGAAGATGGAGAGAAAGGAGGGAGAGAGAGGGAGGGAGAGAGAGAGAGGGAGAAGGAAAGAAGGAAGTTCATGATTATAATGAATATTGATTACTTAGTACAGGCACTGTTCTAAAATCTTTACATGCATTAGCTGAATACAACTCAAAACAATTATCCCTGTGAGAAAACTGAGACACAGAAGTTAAATAATTTTCCTAAGGTCATGCAGATGGTACATAGAAGGTCTGGGATAGAAATCCAGGCAGTATAACTGAAGATACTGTTAATCACTCCCCCCAAACACATATGTACGCACACACACACACACACACACACACTATACTGGCTCTCATGAGACTATAATACACTAACTCTTAGGCCTGCTGTGGGGATTGCATTGAATGAGACATCTTGCAGAGCCTGCCTGCCACTGGTGTTTTTAGCAAGCTCCTGGGACGCATGAGCACAAGAGGTTTTTTTCATGCCACCTTGAGCCTGAGCCTGTCCTGAATAACACATTCTCCCTCCAGTTTGCCTCCTTCTGGAAGCACCAGTGTGTCTTCCACCTTCATTTTAGATGTTGTGACAAGATATAACTTTCTCCAGCAATTCCCCTTCTGATTATACATCCAAAAGAATTGAAAGTCAGTCTTGGGTTGCAGACCCCTGTTCACAGAAGCATTATTCACAATAGCAAAAGGTGGAAACAAACCCAGATGTTCATCAACAAATGTATGGATAAGCCAACTCTGATATATATACATAATAAAATATTACTCAGCCTTAAAAAAGAAACAGATTCTGACACATGACATAAGGCGGATGAATCTTGAAGACATTATGCTAAGTGAAATAAGCCAGACACAAAGAGACAAATAGTGTATGATTCCATTTGTATGAGGTCCCTAGAGTAGCCAAATTCATAGAGACAGAAAGTAGGACAGAGCTGTCCAGGGGCTGCAGGGGAGGGTGAAAAATGGGGTGTTATTATTTAATGCATAGAGAGGATTCATTTTGAAGATGAAAAAAGTTGTGGATGTTGGTTTCACAACAATGCAAATGTACTTAACACGATAGAACTGGATACTTAAACATGGTTAAGATGGTGAATTTTATAATTTTACTTATATATGTTTTACTACAACTAAAAATGAAATAAGTTTCAATCTTTTAAAGGATTTTTTTTATTTTTAAGTAATGTCTGCACCCAGTGTGGGGCTCTAACTCACCACCCTGAGATCAAGAGTCTCAAGCAATCCCAACTGAGCCAGCCAGACACCCCAAAAATAAAATAAAATTTAAAAAGGCACTGTTATAGAAGCTTACATCAAAATGTCCTGTTTGACTAGTGCATAACAGCATGGTCAGTGCTCAGTAAATATACCCAGTTAGTTCAGATATTTGAAGTCTATGACTATCTATAGTCTTTTGTTGCTAGCAAATTCAATACAGATACTCTGATTCCAGAATTCTCTGATTCCAGTTTGGCAGCTGTTAGGAGAATTAAAAGGACGCAGGTGATTGTTATTAACCTGGCCGTATGGAATAAGGGAATAGAGTAAGGGATAAGCCTGGCAAAGGGAATGGTTGTATCTCCTAATACCTGCTATTTCTGGTCCTTCCTTCCCTGGCCATGTGATGAGCCAATATTTTCCTCCTATTGCAGAAATATTCCTTTCCCCTGACTTCTTACTACTTCCAAAGAAAGAAATTGCCCTTTATGTCCATCCATGGGTCAAGCTAGTTGAGAAAGAAAGTAATTTGAATTAGTAAGTTTACATTATATGTGTGAATGCCTAATAACCACACACTTTTCTCCTAGGATTTTACATATATTTTAAATTTGTATAACATATATTAGAGACAGAGAAAAATTCCTAATGTGCAGGACTTAGGAGGCAATGACAGTATAGAGCATTCTTGACATGTGCATGTTTAGAGCGGTCAGGAGGTGTCTCAAATCACGTCACTTGGTCCACAGCCTGCTTGTCATGAGATGGGGAATATTCTGGATGGATCCTAGGTTCACAGATCTTAAATAAGAGCCTTTCTTGGCATACTGATGGACTTGGGTGGCTTTCATTGAATCAGACTTAATCAGGGCTCCACAAACAAGTCTTATTTTAGAATCAACACAAAGGGAACTGACCTTTGATATGAGAAAACTCAGCCTCCTGCTCCCCTCACACCCTTCAAATCTAAATGACAGATTCCAAATATTCCAGAACATTCTCAAATTTTACGATATCACTAAGCAGCAAATTCTCTTTCAGCAGCAGAATAAATATATATATGTATGTACATGTACATATACATGTGCAAAAGCATATACATGTCTGCTGGGAGATGGGAAACAGGATTCATGGACAGTGTTTACCTACCAATAATATTTTAAAAGCTGAGATTTCTCAAAGGCCATTGCTAATTAGATACTTAAATATAACCAGGACAAGCAAAGTCTCACCCAGGCAAATTAAAACAGGCAAAGTCACTTTCCAGCAACTCTAACCCGCCCCTCCAAGGAACAAAGGACTGTGCCCTTCATTATATTACTCTCCTGGGTCCTTCTCCCAGCTTCAGTGAGCCTTCCACCAGCTCCTGGTCAGACCTGCTCTTTGTTTGACTCTAAGAGGCTGTGAAATTCAATCACAGAATGATGTCAATGACCAGTTGACTTAAATGCTACACCAGGTAATGAGCATCTCAATTTTACAATCAAATTATATTAGATTCGAAAGGGACTTCAAAGGTCATCTGGCTAATTTTTCCACATAATTAAAAGAAGTTTATTTACAGCTTTTCCCTCCCCACAAACATAACACAGCCTCTACCTGAGTACCTTCTAGCTACTGACGCCCATTCTATTACAGAAAGCATTTCCTGTGTCTGATGGCTTTACCAAGTAGAAAGTTATCTCTGTGGAGAGCCTGGGTGGCTTAGTTGGTTAAGTGTCTGACTTGGGCTCAGGTCATGATCTCATGTTTCGAGTATGAGCCCCATGTTGGGCTCTGCGCTGACAGCTCGGAGCCTGGAGCCTGCTTCAGATTTCTCTCTCTCCGCCCCTCCCCTCGCTCACACTCTGTCTCTCTCTGTCTCTCTCTGTCTCTCTCTCTCTCTCTCTGTCTCTCTCTCTCACCAAAGTAAATAAAAACATTAAACAAATTAGAAAGTTATCTCTGAGGTTTAACCATATTTTTCAATATTTTTATTTCTGTTATTTTAGATCATCATAGTTTCTGAACTTTTCACATTCTTTTTACTCTCCTGTGAACATAGTAATAGTTGTATCTTGCATATGCCAGGAATTAACCTAAGTGCTTAAATTGATTATTTTATTTGTCCTTACCACAGTCCTGTAAGATAGTTCTAATGATAAAATGAGTTATTTTTCACCAAAAGCATGATTTCTTCTAATGATGAAGGAAGGTGTAGAAGCTTGAGTGCACAAAGTCATGCATTCTTTAATGGACAGAATCATGATTCTGTCCTATCCCAAAGCCCAAAGTATTAAGATAAATTACTTTTTACTCAATATTATATTCAGAAATGTGCACACTGTGATGTATTTTTGCTTTCTACATTTTCTATTTGATTTAATTAATGTTTAATATTATTGTAAATAATATTTATAAAGTTCTTCCTCAGTCATGGAAAATGGGTATACAATTCTGCCATCTACCAGTAAATGTAAATATTGGCAAACAAGCCTAAATACTCTGGGATATTTCTAGAGACTAAACGTATGTTCTAGTTCATCACAGCCATCAAACTCTGGGGAAGGGAGACTCTGGTTACAGAATGTCTGAGGGTTTTAGGGGCTTGATGGGAGTAGTGGGAGGAGTTAAAACCTCAGAGGTGATGCCAAATTTTAAAAAATGAATATTTATTTTTGAGACAGAGACAGAGCATGAGTGGGGAAGGGGCAGACAGAAAGGGAGATGCAGAATCTGAAGCAGGCTCCAGGCTCCAGGCTGTCAGCACAGAGCCCAAGGTGGGGCTTGAACTCATTAACTGTGAGATCATAACCTGAGCCGAAGTCAGACACTCAACTGACTGAGCCACCTAGGTGCCCCAATTAAAATTTTATTTAAATATACCAGCAGCACTGTGAAGTGGCCTTCGTTAATAGACTCCAACTGAAATCAGAGAATGGGGCTGCTTCTAGGAGCCCAGAGCACAGATACAGGCAGATTCTCTTGACACAGATGGAGTGAAGGAGAGAACCTGACTACAGGTCAGGAAAATCTGGGTTTAATCCCATTTTTGTAATTCACTGCATGACCAGGCAAGCCCCTCAGACATCCCTAGCCTTTATTTCCTTAGCTGTAAAATAGATTGTTTATGTGCCCACCTCCCCAAATATTGTGATAATGACACAAATTTTTTACACTATTTGAAGAGCTTTGTAAACTGGCAAGGAAAATGTGGGTTGATGTATTTGATCAACAAATACTATTGAAGCCAGCTATCGTGTGGGAGCCACAAAACACAGCAGAACTAGCTGCCTGGGACTAGGTGCAGGATGTCCCACCCACAGCTTTCCCAGGGGAACTCTCCATGGAGGGCCACCTGGGAGTAGGTCGCCGAGCATGGCACAACAGCCATAAGAAGACCAGTCAAAGGACTGCTGCAGAAGTCCATGTAGCAGCAGCTGGGGCCCAAACAACAGCAGGTGAACTGAGAATGGAGAGACGGGGGTAAAGTTGGGCACTATTATAGAGCCAGAAGGTAGCCAACTTCGCGATTATTGTTTTTGATAAAATAGAGGAAAAAGTGAAAGATGGGGGAGAAATCAAACAATTCTATAAATTAATCTCAGCTTGCATGACTTTTCAGTGAGTATTAAGTCAAGAAAGGAAATAATGAGATATTGTGGAGGGGTTTGGGGCATGAATAGATGTTTATATGAGTTGAGGAGCCTAAGATCCAGGGACAGTGGCCACCAGTGAATTACATCTGAATCTCAGAGGGGGATTGGAGGTGGAGGTTTGAAAGTCATCACCTTCCAAGTGATAATTGGATCCATAGGACAAGTGCATAAAGTAAGAAAAGGTGAGAAGAGACAAAGTGAAGTGAGAAGAGGGCCAAGGACAAAACCTTGGGGGGAAGTCACACTTAAAAGTTAGGCAGAGCAATAAGAGTGGGAAAGAGAAAGTGAATAGTGACCAGAGGGAAAGGAGACCAGAGATAGGGGTTCCCATAGATGTCAGGAGACAGAGAATGTTCAGGAAGAAAGTGCTCAATTGTTTCAGAGGCTGGGAAGATTTTTTCATAGCCATCAAGAGTTTCATAGTGAAATGAACCTGACTTTTCCCCCCAGCTTTGCTGGTTAGGAGGGCACCTTATGCAACCTCTCTAAGATTTTGATCCATCTTATTTTAATTGGGGAAAAACACTTACCTCTTTTCGAAGGGCTAAAATGCTTAACCCTGTGCTAACTGCAGAGAAGGCACTCACCAACATTACCTGCTACTGTTAATTTTAACCCCTATTTATATAAAGAGGATTAAGAGGGAACTATTGCAGGTGGTAGTTAGGATGTTACTTGTGCATCTTTCAAGGGTAGATTCCGAGTGCCAAAGGCAGAAGTCCGAGTCTTTTGGGTTAAAAAACACCAAACTGGACCAGGTAAGATTGCCATTTTGTTCATCAGAAGCAGCCAGTGGTTGGTAATTTCTTCTGACTCACCATTAATAGGCAGTCAATTAGTTGTGGAGATATTAGATGCCCAGTACTTTTTGAAAAAGCATTGACATAGGGTGATGATAAATAGGAGGAGTTTTCAGGGCTGGGGTGTTGATGTTTATTCCGTTTTAAGGAAAGAAAGATTTGAGCATTTTTTAGAAAAGAGTGATCAAGTGCAAAAGAAGAAGATGAAATTACACAAGAGGATTTTTTTTTTTGCAAAAAAGTAAATTAAAGGAAGCATAGAGTAGTCCCCATGAGATAATAGCTACTACATCATAAGGTTATTGTGAGGTTTAAGAATAATATCTAGTATGTATGAGGAGTTCCCTAAGTAATAATACATTTATCATTACCATTACTGTTAGAATCCACATGACTAGGGCCCTAGAGGAGATGGTCCCCCTAAGACAACAAATCAACTGGGAAGATTTTACGAGCAGGTGAAAATGTCTGTTACCTCCACGTCTGAGGACCACAAATAGAACCACCATGTAAACTCTAAAATTCTACTAGAAGAGGGTCCATTGCCTTTAAACCTTAAAGCTTTCAGTGTCCAAAAAAAAGCTCAATTAAAATTAAAATGTGAGATGGGATTTATTCAGTTTTTTGAGGTATGTCATGACAAATACCACAAGCCTTGATGGCTTAAAACAAGGAAGGCGGAAGTTCTCCATCAGAGTGTCAGCAGACCTGCACCTCTTTTGCAGGGCCTTTGCTTCTTCCAACCTCTGAGAGTTCTAGATGCTTCTTGGCTTTTAGCTGTCTAACTCCAGTCTCTGTCTCTGTCCCTATCTTCACATAACCTTCTCCTCAGTGTCTGTCTTCTTCTTCTCTCTTATGAGGATGTTTATTGTTGGATTTAAGACCCACCAATGAATGTAGGAGGACTTTATCTCAAGACCTTTAACTTAATTACATCTGCAAGGACACTTTCTGCAAATTCACATTCTTATCTGTCTCAGGCGCCATTCACACTACAGAGACTATATCTTAAAGCCTCTTACCCTCTTCCTATTACTCTTTCAAAGATTAGGTGAGATGTACAGATTTTCCTTATAACTAGAGGTCATGAACTAACCAAATGTACCTCTGATTTTCAGCATCTTGTACAGTACCAAGCCTATTACATACACAATACATCATGTTGTTAAATAAGGACATTTGAAATAGGTAATTTATAGCTCTACTTGGCCTGGAGTAGGCCTTGCCATCCGCAACACTTCAGTGTAACTAAATCTTTTAATTTTATTTAATTCTACTCTAGATACCACCACAGCTATCAGGGAAAATGAGAGAAGTGATAAAAAGTTGTTCAAAATACAGAGATGCCTACTTGGAAAAAATAAAATCATAAGATTTTGTGGCATTTAATATGTATGTATTTTCTAAGAGATGTTTTATTTTATTACTCTACTTGGTACTAATGATCTCTTCCCTGAAAATATGAAGCTTGAAAATACTTTATGAATCTATATTTTAACATTTATATTGGAAAAAATTTATATTATGCTGCTATTATGATTCATAATAATCACACAGATTATGTGTTATTGTGGCTTTATAAGAAATAGATTTATATTACTCTCACAGACCCATCAAATCACAAGTAGAGCATATATTTAAGTTTTAATGCTCCCTCTAAAATAGGACACTTGGAATGCCTCCCCAATTTTCCTACAGTTAAGCTAACTTGAGGTTGTCACCTTCCAATAAGCGTTCATCTCTGTGTGGAGTAGTGCATTAGACTTACAGATACTAGGTCTGTTTTGTAAGTATCATAGGATTGCTTCTGCATTTAGATGCTACCCATTACAGGCTCTTCTTCACTCTCAGATGATGTCTCTGAGAGGTCTGGAAGAGACAATCTCTAAGATTCCTCTGGTCTGCACACTGTTAAGTCCTCTGACCTTCTACCAGCAGGGGTGTTTTTGAGTTATTTTTCCTCTGGTAAATAGTACTGACCCAGCCTCCTTCTGTCTCCAAATTCTTCCTGTGACACATGACAAACATTTGCAAGATAAGTGATCATGATCCTAGGTGCAATCTGTGGCTTTTGAGCAAAATGAAGCTAATTGCTCCACATGAAAATAGATCAGTGATCTTGTTAACACAACACTCTAAGCCACTGTCTGTATACAACAGATTCAGATGCTGCGAGCTCACAGAGATAGGTACACACGGTAAAATGTAAGACCTGCAACATACAAAAACAAAGCCAGCATCCTTTTCATTGCCTAGAGCCACTAATAACTTTAAGCAAGGTAAAGTTTCTTATTTAACATGCATAAGCATTTCTGTAGTCACAGGAGTACATCAAATTCTGTATTTGTACTTGTATTTGTCATTCTTGGACAAAAACACTAGAACCAGTGTGTGTGTGTGTGTGTGTGTGTGTGAGAGAGAGAGAGAGAGAGAGAGAGAGAGAGAGAGAGAGATGGGGGGATTTTTATTGAATGTGAATATTCAGGTTAATTATTTATTATTACCTATGTAAATAATATCATTAAGCAAAACAAAAATCTGTGATCAATAGTATTTTCTTAATTTGGTTCTCTAACCGTCTAGTTTAGTAGAAGACAAACTAACAGTGTATAACCATATGCTCATTAATTTTATGATGTCCACCTCAAGGATCCAACAGGCTCTCTGATAAAGTTCAAAAATGACATTCCAATTTTCAAAAAGGCTGGCAAATATATTGCCCACTAAATCTCAATCTTCCATCCAAGTCCAGAGGCTTCTCTGGAGCTCAGTAATCCAAACAACATGTCATTCCTAGAGGGTGAGAAATATTGCTATTTGAACACAAAACAATCTGGAAAAAGATGCCTTTCTGCTATGATATATAATAAACCACAAGAACTTTTGTTGACAATATAAGACATAAAGGAACTTTCACTACCCAGAATGAAATCTTGCAGTACCTGCAGATTCATATGAACATGGGTCCTTTTCTTTAAATTTGAGTCGCAGACAGTTCTGTGGACATAGTTACACAATCTTCCAGACATCTATTGAAATATATGACTTATATTACATTTCTCTGAAGAAGTTAGACTTGCTCTATCCGAACTTACTTCCACAACACATTGTGGGTTTTCTATGATACCTAGGATGTTAGTCACCCTACTTGCACAGAATTCTTTACTTAATTTGTTTGCAGACTTTTGAAATTATCTTTTGCTTTTAATCATTTCTGTTTTGATTTGAATTAAATCCTAATCTTGATGATGTATTTCTATGAGAACTCATTTGGGAGGAAAAAAATATCTGCTAAAAGAGATGAATTAAAGTAGGTAAAAGAGAGATTTCATTATCTGAAGGCCCCAAGATAAGAAGCAAAATCTCTTCTTATAAATAATCTTTTTTTTTTTTTTTTTGGTAATGATTTTACCCTGTCTGTGATCTCAGTACTAGCCAGTTAGCCTGGTGTGGGGTGAGGAAAGATAATTTTGTGGTCCAGAATATCACCAATTAAGGGACTGTACAAAGATGCATTTAGCTCTGAGTCAAACTGGTTTCCTTTACCTGCACTGAAATATTGTATGACCTGCTCTCAGAACAAGAAGCAAAATGCTGGCTTCTCGGTGAGCACCAGGTTCAGGGATGCAGCGTCGGCTGAAATTTAACATGATGTTACACAGCCAGGCTCATGCTGATACACAGCACTCTGAGTCAGCTAGGCCACACGACAGCCAGTGTCAGCTGGCCCATCTGAGAAACCTTTCTTTTCTTCTGTCTCAGCTCCATGACAGCCAACATTTATCAATAGTCCACTTCACCTGTAGTATATCATGGAGTCTCTTGCAGTATATTAGTGAGAGTTAGGTCTGTGTGTGTGTTTGTGTGTGCACATGCACACTCAGGGTCATAAAGTGTAGCAAATAACAAAATTATTTAATTACCCAAAATTTCCTTAACCATTTGGGTATTACAGTTCAAATTCAGCAATATCTGAATTTCCAGTAAATGGTAACACCAGTGTTTTGAGATGTGGTCATTTCAACAAACAGTTTGTATGTAGCACCTTACAATCTGACGATGTTCTTTCCTATGCATTATCTTGGATCCTCACACTAATCTAGTGCTATAGACTGAATGCAACTGCCCCCCTCAAAATCATAGGTTGAAACCTAATCTGAAATGTGATGGTATTTGGAGGTGACACCTTTCGGAGTAATTAGGTCATGGGGGTGGAGCCTTAAGAGAGACCTCACGGACCTCACAGAGCTCCCCATGCCTTTTCCCACGTGAAGTTACAGTAACAAGACCTTCTGTGAGGGAGGGGCTCTCATCAGACACTGAACCTACTGGTATCTAGATCTTGGACTTCCAGTCTCCAGAACTAAGAAATAAATTTCTATTTATCGGCCACTCAGTCTATGGTATTGTTATGGGAGCCCAAATGGGTGAAGATATCCCATGAGGGAGCTACTCTTACTTTCTTCAATAACACAGGCTAAAAAACAGATTCAAGGTGAAGGCCATGCCCAACTAAGTGCCCTAGTCTAGACTACAGCAATGTTAACAGAGCAGGAGGGAAAAAACTGAGAAGCAGATGCTATTTGTCTTTGTTCCTTCTTTTCATTTTCTGCCCCATGGCTTCTTCCCAGCACGCTATCCAGTGATTTCTCCAGCTCTATGGGGTCCTCTCAGAGCAAAACATATGTGTGAGGAACAGAGTAAAATCAGATTTTAAAAGTCCATTCAGAGGGCACCTGGTTGACTCAATGGGTAGAGAATGCAACTCTTGATCTCAGGGTTGTAAGTTGGGTCCCACCCATTGGATGTAGAGATTACTTTAAAAAAATCTAAATAAGGAGCACCTGAGTGACTCAGTCAGTTAAGTATCTGACTTTGGCTCAGGCCATGATCTTGCAGTTCATGACTTTGAGCCCTGCGTGGGGCTTCTGTACTGACGGCTCAGAGCCTGGAGCCTGCTTCAGATTCTGTTTCTCCCTCTCTGCCCTTCCCTGCTTGTGATCTCTCTCTCTCTCTCTCTCAAAAATAAATAAACACTAAACAAATGTTTTAATCTAAATAAATAAATATCCATTCACAGAATATACCTTTAATGAGAAATATTTTGTAATTTTGCAATGTCTTTGTCGGAGGCCTATAAAAACAGTATGGTGGTAGTATGTTTACAAGTCGTGTAGGAAATGAGCTAATGTGCAAATGATTGCTAGGATCTATGTTCAGGTAACATCCATTCATGTAAAAAACGGAGTTTCGGGGCGCCTGGGTGGCTCAGTCAGTTAAGCATCCGACTTTGGCTCAGGTCATGATCTCACAGTCTGTGGGTTCGAGCCCCCCGTCAGGCTCTGTGCTGACAGCTCAGAGCCTGGAGCCTGCTTCAGATTCTGTGTCTCCCTCTCTCTCTGCCCCTCCCCAGCTCACTCTCTGTCTCTCTCTCTTTCAAAAATAAAAAATAAAGACATAAAAAATTTAAAAAAAAAAGATGGAGTTTCAGCTAACGAGTCATCTGCTGGTCATGTGTTCCTGTTACCATCAGGTGAGAGCACCTCTTTGTTATACTGAATTCTGCTAAACACGTTCCCTCCATTAGTGCCTAAAAGTGAGCTATCCTGTGCTTGTATTTCACAATTATCTGTCAATTCTAGTCCGTTCTTATTTTTCTCATCCAGGTCTAAGCCTCTGTCAATAAATTTTATAAGGTTGACAGTTCTTATCCTGGCAAAGCATCTTATTGGGGTTAATAAACAATTACACATCACAATAAACCTAAGGAAGAGCAGCTTAATTAGTACATGTGCTACTGACTGTTCTCTATTTATGAAAGTGAAACTTGATATGGAATCATAGTCATGCAACAGGGAAATCATTTGCATACTTCCCTAAGGAGGCATGCAATGAATTTCATTAGTATTTACAAAATCTTTTGAGGGCCCCCCCGGAAGAGCTGTTTTGAGGATTAATTGTTGACTTTAAAGTGCTTATGATAACACAGAAATGCTAACTAATAACTCAAAAAGGCAGCATAGCACTAGAAATAATGATGAGTTGACATTCCTTCTCTCCCTAGTTTACGGAGAGAAGATTGTGTAACTTCCAAAACAATGAATGATGGACACAGATACCTGGGAATGAACAGGCTTTGTGTTAGAAGACAGATAACTGGAAATTAGAAGTGTTTTGTGTGGCTAGGCAAGCGACTTCAACCATGCATAAAAACAGAGTGTTAGAACAGGAAGGAATCTTGGGGATTCCTATATAAACAACATCTTGGTTTTATGGACAGGCCAAATGTCTTATGCAGATCCCACAGTGAGTAGGAAACATTCAGATCTTTCGACTTTCTAGTCTGATTCTTCTTCCAGTAAAACATGCACTATCATATCTGTCCCTAGACAAAATTGGGAAGGCACCTGTCTTTCTCTGCTATTCTCTCCGTTCGTGTCTCTGTCTTGCTTTCTTTTCCCTCTCCCCCTAAAACTGTGAGGCGCCAGATGTGCTCAGATGCTGACTTAGGCACCTTGTGTTCATCTCTTCTTTATCTCAGCCCTTCTCCTTCCCAGGCTCCACTTTGCACTGCACATGCATGTTTACCTCTCACCGTTTTCTTCTGCCACTTCAGGGTTCTTTTAGTTCTTCACTAGTTTACGATCCATCATTCACAGAAAATCTGCATGCCAAGGACATTTTCATTGGATATTTACATTTTCATAGATTTACTAACTCCCAGAAGTTGCCTTTATAACGATAATTCAGTCCCTGTGATGTCACATCGATGTCTGGCAAAAGGGTCATTTGGTGAGTCACCCGAAACAAATGACATAGAGTGTGCTCCTGACCACTTCCTGCAAATCCTCTCGACGGTGAACAAGGAGATAGGAATAAAGACCTCAGTTTTTCAAAAGAAGGAATTTTGAGTGGAGTTATCCTATCTAAGTAAAATACTTCATTCCCATGGAAAATTTCAGAAGCATTTTAAGTAAAACACAGTAAAGCATTTTTGCTTTTCTTAAAATTTCTGTTGCCCAAAATTTTCACACTTACTGTTGTAAACATTTTGTTTCTTATTATTTGCTTACTCTAGTATATCTGCATTTATGTGTTCCCATTTTTATTTCCATATTTTCCATTTGAGTCTTCAATTTTTTATTTAAGAAATCTCACCAGGGTTTTGTCAATTATGTTAATATTGCTTCAAAAAGCCAACTTTTATATAAGTTTGTTTTTAACTTTGCTAATTTATTTTGTTACCTTAATATTTAAGTCCATTGTCTTTGGATGAATTTGATTATTTACTCTCTGACTTTTACCTTGGCCATGTATCTTCTTCATTTTGACTTACCTTCTTTCCTCACATCGGCATCCTAAACTCTCTCTACATTCCTCTTGAACTGCATGTCATAATTTTGATAAAACATGTAAGTATTCGGAGCACCTGGGTGGCTCAGTCGGTTAAGTGTCCAACTTCGGTTCAGGTCATGATCTCATGGTTCGTGGGTTCGAGCCCCACGTCGGGCTCTGTGCTGACAGCTCAGAGCCTGAAGCCTACTTTGGATTCTGTGTCCCCCTCTCTCTCTCTGCCCCTCCCCTACTCATGCTTTGTTTCTCTCTGTCTCAATAATAAATAAACATAAAAAGATTTAAAAAAACATGTAAGTATTCATTTCCTATTATGGTTCTTCTCTGAACCTTAAGTAATTTGAAAGTATGCATATTTTATTGTTACTTTTCAAGTGAGTAGATACATTTTTTCCCATATTGATTTCCAACTTAACTGCATTTTTCTCAGAGAGCATAGTATGTATTAGACCAAATATTTAAAATTTGTCAGCATGTGATCTATAGCCCCAAAATGATCAATTTTCATAAATCCTCAACACTTCTCCAGTTGTTATATTTAGTTTCTATATATGTCTGTCGAATCACATTTTTTCAATTATTTCATTTATTTTTATTTTATTTCTTATTTTTAAATTTTATTTAAATCAAAATTAGTTAACATATAGTGTAATAATGGTTGCAGGAGTAGAATTCAGTGATATATCAGTGCTCATCCCAGCAAGTACCCTCTTTAATACTGATTACCCACTTAGCCCATCGGCCCATCCAGCAACCCTCAGTTTGTTCTCTGTATTTAATCTTTTATGGTTTCCTCCCTCTCTATCTTTATCTTATTTTTCCTTACCTTTCCCTATGTTCATCTCTTTTGTTTCTTAAATTCCACATATGAATGAAATCCTATATTTGTATTTCTCTGAATTACTTATTCACTTAGCATAATACACTCTAGTTCCATCTATGTTGTTGCAAATGGCAAGATTTCATTCTTTTTCATTACCACATAATATTCCATAATATATATAATATATATAAATAATATACCACATCTTCTCTATCCATTCATCTGTCAGTGGACATCTGGGCTCTTTCCGTAATTTGGCTATTGTGAATAGTGCTGCTGTAAACCTCGGGGTGCATGTGCCCCTTTGAATCAGCATTTTTGTATCCTTTGGATAAATACCTAATAGTGCAATTGCTGGGTATAGAGTAGTTCTATTTTTAATTTTTTGAGGAACCTACATATTGTTTTCCAGAGTGGCCGCACCAGTTTGCATTTCCAGCAGCAATACAAAAGCATTCCCCTTGCTCTGCATTCTCACCTACACCTGTTGTTTCCTGAGTTGTTAATTTTAGCCCTTTGACAGGTGTGAGGTGGTATCTCATTGTGGTTTTGATTTGTATTTCCCTGATGATAAATGATGTGGAGCATCTTTTCATGTGTCAGTTGGCCATCTGGATGTCTTCTTGGAAAAGTGTCTATTCATGTCTTTTGCCCTTGCGTGTTGAGTTTGATAAGTTCTTTATAGATTTTGGATGCTAACCCTTTATCTGATATGTCATTTGCAAATATCTTCTCCCATTCCCTTCAGTTGACTTTTAGTTTTGTTGACTGTTTTCTTCACTGTGCAGAAGCTTTTTATTTTGATGAAATCCCAACAGTTCATTTTTGCTTGTACTTCCCTTGCCTCCAGAGACATGTCCAGTAAGAAGTTGCTGCAGCCAAAGTCAAAGAGGTTGTTGCCTGTTTTCTCTAGGCTTTTGATGGTTTCCTTATTGCATTTAGGTCTTTCATCCATTTTGAATTTATTTTTTTGTATGGTGTAAGAAACTGGTCTGGGTTCATTCTTCTGCGTGTCGCTGTCCAGTTTTCCCAACACTATTCGCTGAAGAGACTTTTTTCCATTGGTTATTCATCTTTCCTACTTTGTTGAAGATTAGTTGGGCACACATTTGTGGCTCCATTTATGCATTCTCTGTTCTGTTTCATTGATATATGTGTCTGTTTTTGTGCCAGTATCATACTGTCTTGATGCTTACAGCTTTTAGCCTGTAAGCCTGATGCTTACAGCCTGAAGTCCAGAATTGTGATGCCTCCAACTTTGGTCTTTTTCAACATTACTTTGACTATTCAGGGTCTTCTCTGGTTCCATAGAAATTTTATAATTGTTTGTTCTAGCTCTGTGAAGAATGCTGAATCGTATTTTTTTAAATACTTGTACTTACTGATTTTTTTTGTACCTCAACCTATTAATTACAAAGAGAAGGTCTTAAAATCTCCCATTATGATATGAATTTAAACATGTTTGCTTGTAATTCCTTCTATTTCTGCTTTCTATATTCTGAAGCAATGTCATTACTGATTCAAGTTTGGGATTATTGTATCTGCATAGTGAATTCAACTTCATAAGGTAACTGTCTTCATCCCTAGGAATAATTTTCACTGTTTTATTTCTTTACCCTTATATTAATTTTCTTATAATAACATTTTCTTGGGGAATATTTAGCCAGGAAATATTTTTCTGGTTTTGTACTTACAGATTTTTTGTATCCCATTTTAGAAATGGCTGCAATGTGTTAACAGCCAATACTGTAATCTTTAATAAACAGGATGGTGTTTTAATACAGTCAGTAAAACTTTATCTTTCAATGGAATGTTTAGTGTTTTTACATTTATTGTGCTTACTTAAATGTTTGGATTTATTCCTACCACCTTATTTCAGGCTTTCCACATTTTCCTTTTTTTTCTATTTTTTGTTTTATTTTTTACCTCCTTCTAATAGATTAATTATTTTCTCAATCTTCTTTTTTTGTTTCTCCAATAATTTAGAAGGTACTTACTAGATTTGTTCTTTAGTGGATGTGAAGCACTATACATTCTGTTTTGTATTAACACACATTTGAAATAGAAGTGTTGTTGGTAATCAGTTTTACCCTCCCCCAGGAATATATCAAGGTCTTAAAACAATTAATACCAATTTATATCATTTTGGATTACTTTATCATCTTGCTGTATTTTAATTCAGTCTTGTAATTTGAAACCTCACATATTAGACATAGTTATTATTTTATGCCACTAGCTAATTTATCAATATGATTATAGAATTTTTAAAAATTATTAGTCTTTCACCTAATATTATACACTGTGGATCATATTCATGAAACACATCATTTAGAAATAGCATTAGCAAGAGTCCATAGGGGTAAACTTGTTTACTTCTTGGCTTATTTAAAATGTATTCATCTATCTCACAAATAGAAGCAAAGTTTCATGTAGTATGTAATTTTAGATGAATAGTTATTCTATCTCAGCACTTGGAAGACATCTTTATGCCCTCTTCTAACTTCCAGGGTTGCTGTTTAGGAGTGAGGTATCTATCTAATTGCCATTACTTTGCAGGAAATTGGTGTTTGACTAATATTAAGAAATTTTCTCATTCTTGAGTAATCTCAAGAATGAGATTATTCAATCTGAAATACCTAGGTGAAGATACCTCTTTATACTATTTGCAATTCTTTATAAATCATGAAGTTGAGGCCAGGTATCACTGATCAGCAACTTTCTCTCCAAATATTTTTATCTCTAATGTTTTTGATATTCCTTCCCTTCATAGATCTCTGACTAGATGCATATCAGGTGTTTCACTCAGTCCTCCCTGTCTTCTCCTCTCTTGTACATGTTCTATTTATTTCTCTACATGCACTTCTTATTGTGTTATTTTTAAATATCTTCTAATTCACTAATATTATGTTCAGCTATTCCCAATTAATTATTTAACTTGTCCAGTAAGTTTTGTTTTATCCTAGATGTTATATTTGTTGATTTACTTGTTTCAGATCTGCCTAGTGCTTTTTTTTAAATTATCTAATCTCCTGCTCTTACATTATTTATCCCGTGCTTTCAGTCTGTAAGTATACATTGACTTATTTCATAGTCTATGTTCCACAGCTGGTAATTCCAAAATCCACATTTGCTGTTTCTGTCCTGATGATTGTTGCTACTGATGTTTCTAAATTATAAACCTTATTTTCTTGTATTTTGAGATTTTTTTTTAACAGTGAATATGTTTACTGGAACTTCATTTGTAAAATAATTTGAGGCCTATGTTGAGCTTGTTGTGTGTGTGTTTTTTTTTACCCTAGAGATCATTTGAATTGTCTCTGCCAGGTGTCTCGGGACGCTCTCAGTACATGGCAACTTAAGTTCTCTGGTTGTAATTGTTTGACTGGCAAACAACTTCTGTGCTTATTTAATTCTCTGACTTTGTGTTCCTGCATTGTATTCTGCCATGGAAAATTTTCTCACTCTTTCCCCAAACTCAACCATACTATTCAACCAATTTGGAATGAGTTTTATTTATTTACTTATTTATTAGTTTATCTAGCATTTGTTGGAATTTCTATTCAAACTTTTTTAAGACTATTTGGTCCACCATGTAGATGGAGATAAAGTCTTCAAAATATGTTTCCATATGTAAAATCTCTCCTTCTACCAAAAGTCCCAGTATACAATAAAATCTGAAACATATATAAAAATACATCCAATGCAGGTAGTTATACCATAATAGAAATCTTGGATTAAGAAAATATTCTTAGCGACATTTTTGGTCGGTACCTCATATTACATTTAAAAGGTGATTAAGTAGGAATAAAGTAATTTTTTGCAAGGTCCTGGAATATCAGAGCTTTGGTTATAACCTATTTCACCCAAATCTCAGCTCTGTATTATCCATCCCTAAGTTTTAAACAAAATATTATGCATTTCAAACATAACATCCACCTCTCAGCACATCCACATCTACATCTCAGATATTTCATTACTTCCAGGAAAATTATATCCTGTATCCTGCAATCCTCAGTCATTATGCCTCATCTCACACTGGTGAAACTTTCTGCTGCATGAAGAACCACAACTCTTTTTTCCATGTATACATACATGAAATACTGACTTGTATGGGATTTATGAGCCAGAGTCAGACATTAGTTATAGAAAAGGCAATTATAGGGTAAAGGTTCAAGAAGTCTGTTAAGGGTTAATCACAAGCAACTCTGACAGATACAGGAAAATTTGTCAGGTGAGACCGATGTGCTTGCATGTGTGTGTGTGTGTCTGTGTTTTAACTATACACAAATGCCCCAGTTTTCTTCAAAAGTAGAATAAAATCTCTTAACTATAAATATAATATTGAAACAACAACGAAGTATGGCCAGAGAGAAAACTAAAGAGTAGAAAATAGCATATGCCAGTGTCCTGAAAGATCTTTTTCATCAGCATCTTGGATTATTTTTATTGCTTTATTTCCCCCCTAATGAACTATCTATGACAGGGTCAAGTTGTCATTGGTTACCAGTTAGAGCAACCATAAAACCTGGAAGAATTTGAAAAGTTTGGATGTCAAAGAAACCAGGAAAAAAATAAGAACAAAAACACAATGGCATCAACTCCATCTGGCACCATATTGCATCAGGATCCTTGGAAAACTTATATTTATTTCATCTCTTTGACATCGCAATAGTCCAGAAGTGTCCGTGAGAAATTTGAAAGACTTCTCTAGGTCAAGAGATTTATGGAACCAATGTGGAAGCTTCGGTTAAATGCCAAACTTTTAGAAACTTAATCAATCCTTGCTGCAGATAGACTCAAGTCCCTGACTGTTGGCTCTGAGGAGATAGGAAAACAACAATGACAGCAACAACAAAACACATTCTGCCTCTCCATCTTAAGTTTGAGGTGAAGAAAATTGAAACTACTCTTTGATATTGCCTTTCATGAAATGTAAGTGTGAAATTAAAGCATGAGTGCATTAAGAGAAAGAGAGGGAGCCAGAGAAAGAAAATTAGGACTGGCTTTTATTTGCTTTATTTTGCCCTTAGGTTGAAATTCCATGTAATTTATTCATTCATCGCTTTGTTCAAAGGAAGAGTAAGTGCCAATTATCACCAGTTATTGCCTTAGGTATAGCAATGAAACAGAAGGAAACCTGATCTCATGGAGCTTACATTCTAGTTAGGAAGCAAAAAACAATAAACAAATGTAAAATTAGTTATAATTTTTTTTTTTTTAAACTAGGCAAGGGAATTGAGTGTCTTGGAAACTACTCTGGAGTGGGTAGTCATACAGCCTCTTAACGGAGAAGACATTTAAGCTGATGGCTACCTAATAAAAAGAACCAAACCAAGTAAATACTTTATGCAAAGATATTTCAGCAAGAGAAATAGGGAGAGCAAATTCCACAAGGGAGAAATGAGGTTGATGTGTGTGAAGGACATTAAGAAGCCAAGTATACCCGGAAAGTAATAAAAAGGAAGCCTGATACAAGATGAAGTCTGAGAGAGAGTTTAGGCTGGAATCCAGTAAGGCCTTGTAGGACATGGTGAGGATGTGAATTAAATCCAAGATGATGGGAAGCCGTGGAAGAATTTCAAGCAGGGGACTGCTATTTAACCATACCCTCCTCATTACTCCTGCAGACCCAAGGGCATTGAAGATGTTTGGTCTGTACATTGCCAAAACAGTTTCAACCCATCTTTAGTTTTATACCACATAAAGTTTGACTCCCAAGGTATAATTTGTAAACTAAATGATATTATTCTTATACAGTGACCTGGGGAAAAGAAAATATTCAGTGTATCAATTTCAAGTGCCTGGGTATGAGAAGAAAATCTAATGTACTCTAGCTGGAAAGATTACAGTGCATCTTGTAAATATTTCTCCAGTGTATAATTCCCTACTTGGATGAGTTTTTACCTTGAATCAAACCTCAGTCCATTATAGCCAACAGAAAATGGAATTCAAATTATGAATTCTTTCAAAAATAAAGGGAAAAATGCTATTCTGCAACAAATGCCGAGGTCTGTGCTCTATCATCGTTCTCTCTTCCAGAGATCATCATGGAATGACAGCTTTGCTAACAGAGCATTTCTTGGTAAGGCCATGGACTGCTGAAAGGGAGCTATTAGGAAAACAAATGATTCTCTTTAGCTTCTTGGCGCTTGCATAGGTTTTATGCAGCTATATTATACTGTAGCCTCCACTGATATACAGGAGCTCTTCTGAAGTGTGTTAAAGACAAACCAGTGGCTGAAGTCATCATTCTCTTGCAATATTAAAGATCAGCTAGAGTCATCGAATATCACCTAGCCTGCTCTTATTTACCCAGCATCAAAAACTGACATTTTGATACACCTGTCCTTATTAATTAGAATCACTTATCTGATTAAGTTTATATCACTGTGTTAAAATACTTAACATTCATGGAATGCATATGTTTATGATTCCTAATTTTGTTTGTTTTAGATCATTCTTACATAATAAACAAATTAAGGTATCTACATGCTGTCTAACAAAGGAAAAAGTAATCTCACACTGTTAAGATGTACTCTAAAATTATCACATGATGTGGCTACTTTAAAATAAAATATTCAGAATAATCTATCTGTACAATTGGAGGGTTTGAGAGAAAGAGAGAGAAATTAGTTATAATGGAGGCCAGGATTTATTAAATGGACCAGAAATAATAAGCTGAATTGAAGCACACAAATTGGCTGTGACCAGCATACATTCTATTTATTCACACCTCTAACCAAGGCAATGATCCAGACGGGAGTAGGCATGGGTCAAGCTGCGTGTAGTATTTAAGCCAAGTATGGTTTTTCTACACCTGAGAAGTTTCTCACAGGATATTAGCTGACATTCCATGGACATGGCTGTTTATATTGGAAAATTTCTATTAAAAAGCTAACAAAATCCAGATTTTCTGATTTAGAATTTTTCACAGTGGAATCCAGGAATATATCCTTCAGAACATACTCTCCTCGGTGATTCTAGGTCAATCTTTCTCCAGGGATATCTGAACTTATCCTTCCTTAAAAAAGAAAAAAGAAAACAGAAAAAAAAAGTTCTTCAAGCAGATATTATTCTTTATCTTATTCTAAAAATTTTGTCATCAGTGTTTTGCCCTAAGTTTTGAGTAGTCTATTTTAGATTTTCTAAAACCAAGTCCTTTTGGAATCTTACAAATATTCTCAAGATAAATCTTTCTTCCCATGGCAATTTTTAGTGGTGATTTTCCTTAGACACCTTTAGAGATAAATAAAATTTAGAAAAGAGAAGTGTAATAGAAAGCACAGACTCTCAACTGTGAGATGTGCCCACCCTCTTGCTTACTGTTGTTTTGTCTTTCTTATATTTTGTACTCAGAAGACTAAAACATATTTCATACTCTAGGCCCTAAATTTAGGTGTAATGAATTGCAGACATTTTATTCTCTAAGGATCTCAAAACATAATGAGGTATGCTTCTATCTACCTCCAAGACGCAGCAACATTTGTAGAAGATTTTAAAATGGTACTCTTGTCTACCTCACTGTCACTGGGGGTTTTAGCAGGCTTGCCATAGCCTTCAACCTTCTGCATCCTGATGACTCCAAAACCTTCCATTTGGGTTCACCCAAACACAGCAGCAGGACCAACCATACAAACCCATTTCCACTTGACAGCCAGAAATACATACACTTTCACACAGTTAATTTTAGAATGTAATGCATGGGGCTCTTCCCAGATCCTCAGCACAGCATCTGTTCAGAGATGGTCCATATGACATAGTCTGACAGTTTTTTATTGCTTTTCCAAGAGAATCTCTTAATGATGTCAACTTCTTGGTCGTCTTTTGAGCAGATAAGTGCGATCTCTAATGTTAGGTGTTGGGATTTCTGGATCTGAATAGGTTACGTGTCTATTACCAATTATATTTTGTAAGAAATTCGTTCAACAAATGTTTATGAAGGTCTACCATTTGCCTGATGTTATGCTTATGACTAGGTGTAAATAAAAAAAAAAAAAAGCATCATTTCTGCTTCCAAGCAGAACTGGTGGGAATCAGAATCAAAAAAATATGGGAAGGGACCCTAAAGGTCACCATCTCCATCTTTGGCTTCACACCAAAGGTTCTTCAAGTTCATAAAAATCTGTCCCTGTCCTGAATGTCTGCAGTAATCCAGGAACAGAAAGGAGATTAAAGCACATGGGTGTACTTTCTGTACACAGCTGACAATGAAATTTAATTATCATTTAAATAAAAGTTTTTCTGCGTTCATCCTTATTTCATATATTTTTAAGACAAGAGACAAAATACTTGCAAATAAAAAAAGGACATATAAAGGAGATATGCACTCTTTGTTTATGAACCAGCATCTTAGTTACACAGAAGAAAATTGTAGTTGTGCCTGTCTTCTGAGGCACTCACTATATTTTACAGATAGCATTCAATTATTCCTTGCAATATGTCTATGATGCATTGTTACGAGATTACCTGTATTATGTACAGCATCTTTCCTCCTTGGACCTTGAAGGTGTCTTTGGCAGAATCCAGCATAAAAGATGGTAATTCTCATAGTGCCCTAAGGAGATGGAAAAAATATATTAAAACCCATGGAAAGACCAAATTGCTATTGGTAGCTAGGGAAATAAGAGTCACTGAGAGTTAAGGGGCTACACAACAACTATGGGGAGGGCTGGGGGAATCTTTGTTCCCACTTCTTAAAGCAACAGACAACCCTAAAATATATATACATATGCCTGTGTTCAGGGAGCCTAACAGAAAATGGAATAGTGGAAGTAGGTAAGGGCAAAAGGATACCACACTGATTCGAAGTCTTTAGGAGTCAAGACAAGTAGAGAAAGTGGGGCTGCCTCATTGCCCTCACTCTTGTTCATTTAATAGTCCTTCATAAACATGTTCAGTGTATTGTACCGTGCTAGAAAAAAGGATGGCAGAAATGAGGAAGACAGTTCCAGGTCTTCATATCTGCAAGTCCACACCCTACAGCAAGGGCAACAAAGAAAGAGCATGTGAAATCCATCAAGAAAGTAATGTTTACAGCTGTGTCCTTAGTGTCAGGCACATTGTAGGCAATTCAGTGAGTGGTTTTTTTGTTGTTGTTTTTGTTTTTGTTTTAAATAAATGAATGTGTTCTCTGAGGAAAGTTCCAAAGGATAGAAAGTTTAAGCTAAGCTACTAAAGCCCTCTTGAACTTCTCCATTTCTACCAAGAGTTCAAATAGTTTTCACTCTGTAGAAGTTTCCTGTAATCTGATTGAAAGACACACACATACACACACACACACACACACACACACACACACACACACACCCATTTTGTAGATAGCAGAATTAATTTTAAAAGACTTGCTCAAATTCACACAGGAAGCAGAAAGGAGACTTAACAACATATTAGCATCACCCACAGCTTGGAGATTTCTATACTAGAAGACATGATTGCAAATTAAATGCTTTGCTATCATTATTTGTACATCTGCCCCTCCCTGAATCTTCACTAGACCAATGTTTCTTAGTTATCAAAGACCAAAAATGTTGCTGCCTGGTGTTATTGATAATTGTAGCTCTGCTTTTCCAGAAGTATCCTAGCATCTTCCATCCCTGCAGAGATTGAATGAACCACCACATTCATCTTCTACTGAGGCAACCCAATTAGTGTCTGATGCATCTTGGTGATATTTTATGCACTTAGACACTGTTAATTTAAATTGATTTCCAAATCTGCGATCTCTTTTTAATATGTAGTGGCTAGAAAGTATCTCTTCTTCCATTTTTTTCTTTTCGTTAACATTTATTTATTATTGAGAAACAGAGAGAGACAGAGCATGAGCATGGGAAGGGCAGAGAGAGGGGGAGACACAGAATCTGAAGCAGGCTCCAGGCTCTGAGCTGTCAGCACAGAGCCCAATGAGGGGCTCGAACCCATGAGCAGTGAGATCATGACCTGAGCCGAAGTTGGATGCTCAACCGACTGAGCCACCCAGGCGCCCCCCATTTTTTTTCTTTCAGATATATTCAAATGTACCTGACTTAGAGTTTCCATTGGGATTTACAGAGTAAATCTCTTCTTCCTGAAACTGTTTTTATTTTTTTTAGTGATAAATACTAACTTTTTCATTTCTGAAGAGATACTATGTGACCATAGTATCTCAATTTCAGGAAAAATAGTATCTGCAGATATCACCATTCTTAAACATCATGGAAAATATCACTAGTTACCAGGACAGAAGTAATTGTCTAAGGATCTGTTCAAACAATTTGTTTGGGCCTATGGTTTAAGGAAATATTCAAGATTTATGCTTTGTGTAACTGGCTCCTTTAATGATCTCTGATTTTAAAGAAGTGAAAATAAATAACATGTAAGGAAAGAAAATAGCAAACAGACTCAAGACCAGTCCAAACTGATGTATCACTAGGATCAACTTAAAGGCTAAGGCAGCAAATATTTATGTTGGACTTGCTTTTTGAAAATATTAGTGACAAAATTTCTGGCAATAACTCATGGAGGCATTCATTTTTGCAGTGATTCATACACAAAGCATAAGTGAATGATATATGTCATAGTTAATTTGATGAGTCACCTGGACTGAATCACAGTATAACTAGATAGTTAGTTAAACAGTATTTCTGGTTGTGTCTGTTGAAGTGTTTCAGAAAGAAACTAGCATTTGAATAGGCAGACTGGGTGGAGGGGATTGTCGTCCTCAGTGTGCGTGGGCCTCATCCAACCTGTTGGAAGCCCACATAGAACAAAAAGATGGAGGCAGAGGAAGCGTGCTCTCTGTCAGTCTGGGACATCAGTCTTCTGCTTTTCTTTCTTTTTTTTTTTTAATGTTTATTTATTATTGAGAGACAGAGACAGAGCATGAGAGGGGGAGAGGCAGAGAGAGAGGGAGACACAGAACCCGAAGCAGGCTCCAGGCTCTGAGCTGTCAGCACAGAGCCTGACGCAGGGCTCAAACCCACAAACCGTGAGATCATGACCTGAGCTGAAGTTGGACACTTAACCAACTGAGCCACCCAGGCACCCCCAGTCTTCTGCTTTTCTAGTCCTCAAGCCTTCAGATTCAGACTGGAATCTATACTATCAGCCCTCCAGCTCTCAGGCCTTTGAACTATACTAGTGGTTTTCTTGGGCCTCCATCTTGCAGATAACAGATCATGGGACCTCCCAGCCTCCATATTCACATGAGTCAATACCTGAAAATAAATCTTTCTTTCCTATCAGTTCTGTTTCTCTTATATTGTTTTAACAATATAATTCAAGTGGTAAGAATATATCTGTCTATGATTCATTTTAGAAAAATTATCTGGGAAAACAGGAGCTGCTAGCTAAACTTATAAGAATAACTCAAAACAAGAATAAATGTAATATATAAATATGTTTAATAAGAGTTTAGAGATGACCAATGACAAATTGCAATTCTGTATGTCAACAAATATAGAGGATGCTTGGTATGATGTCACTTATAATTTAAATATCAAATGACTGTGTCAGGGAGATTCTCAAATAGACCATCTGTCCAAAAACAGCATATTTCACCAAAAACAGAGACACCTGGTTATGGCATACTTTTCTCTATTTCACAAGTAAGTATGCATGAAGCATTTACATGATTAGAAGTATATTTTTTAAGCAGAGATGACATGTTTCAACAGTGTAAAATAAAAAAAGGATCATTTCTTGGCATAGATTTAGGTGAGAGCACTAATGTGAAAAAATACAGACAAGAACACACACAGGGAATGCAAAATCCATGTTTTCAAATATTATTTTTGAGGACAGTTTATGGAAGGCCTAGCAATAAAACTAGAAGTCATAGCCAATTTAAGATAAATAATAGGCTACGTAGGGGTATTGCGTGGATAAAAGAGAAGGAGAGATTTAAGGCAAGAAAGGGACCAGAGAGAAGTAGAAGAAAAAAGGGTCAGGGACACAGCAGATAAAAGAGAAGGTACTAACGAATTAGCAGATACTAATAATTAGCAGATACTAATAAATTCTCCTCCAAAACTAAGACAAAGTGGGACAAGGTGAAATGACCATCTAGAAGGGGAATTGGTGGAAACATGTCAATGGAAATGAGAGAAAGAGAAAATGAGACGAAGCTGATTAGTAACAGTTTTCATGGTGGTGAAAAAGGGCTTTCAGACGAATGGGAAATGTAAGCACCTTCCTGACATCAGTGACTCTAAGTAGAGCCTACAAGGTAGTCTAAGGTTCACCTGTATGCGGGGAGATCCCACCCTGGGGACTGAATGGTGGCAGCAGCTACACAGGCGTGTCGGTGGTTTCCTGACATCCAGCTATGGCCCTCTGTGTCCCCGCGCATAGAGAAGTGGATCAGGATTCAAGGGAGTTAGAGCCACACATTTCATAGTAACAGGATCACAGAGGTATAGTTGGGATTCGGGACACAGCATGTGTTTACATCCATGATAGCACTCAAGATAACAGTATCCGTCAACCCCCAGAATTTTTCTTCGCCCATTGTAAGCAAGCACTACCACTGACCCATATCTCCCAATCCATGTTTTTCTAACCATGTATTATTTTGCATATTCTAAAATTTTATAAACAGAATCACATAGTCCGCACTCTTTCAGATCTGGCTTCTTTCACTCAGGTTAATTGACTCCAGATTATTCCTGTTGTTGTATCAATGGTTTATTCCGTCCATTTTTCCTGATCACTCTAATTAGAGGCTTATTAATTTTATTGAGCTTCTGAAGGAACTAGTTTCTGTTTCATTGTCTTTCCTCTATGATTTTTCTGTTTTCTGTTTCATTGTTCCACCCTGATCTTTTTTTTTATTTCCTTTCTTCTGCTTCTTTGACTGTCACTTGATCTTTCATTTGTAAAACAAAAATTTTTTTTTGGAGGGAGAGAGAGCTTGCAAGCAGGGGAGAAGTAGAGAAGCAGAGGAAGAGAGAGAATCCCAAGCAGGCTACAAGCCCCACAGGGAGCCCAAAGCGGGGCTTGATCTGATGACCCTGGGATCATGACCTGAGCCGAAATCAAGACTTGGAGGTTTAACCCACTAAACCACCCTCGTGCCCCCCAAGGTAGAATCTCATTTCATTGATTTAAGCCCTCTCCTTTTTCTAATGTACGTATTTAATTCTACAGATTTGCATTAAATACTGTTTTAGCCGCTTCAGTAAGTGTTGAGATGTTAGGTTTTCATTTTCATTCATTTCAAATAAATTCTTAATTCCTCTGTGGATTTCTTCTTTGACCAATGGGTCATTTATAAGTATCTTATTTAGCTCTCAAATGTCAGGATACATTACAAATATATGTTTGATTATTGATTTTTAATTTAATTGCATTGAGATCAGACATCATACTTGGCATGACTGAGTCCCTTCAAATTACTCAAGGTTTGTTTTATATCCCTCAATGTACATTTGAAAATATGTATTGTTGTGGTTAGTGGAATAGTCTGTGTAAGTATTGATTTGATAAGTTGGTTGATAGTATTTTTAAGTCCATCATATTCTTACTGAAGTCTTCTTCTTCTATAGCTTTTGGGGAGAAGTCAGATTAAATCTTTTACTCTAATTGTGGTTTGTTTATTTCTTCTGGCACTTGTCAGTTTGGGTTTCATTATTTTTGAAGCTCTGTTATCACATTCGTAAGTGGTTGGGATTGTTATTTTCTTTTGAGGAACTCACCCTTATATAATTATTAAATGACTCTCTTTATCTTTTATAGTATCCTTTGCTCTGACATCTACTTTATCTACTATCAAACTAGCCACTCCAGTTTTATTTTGTTTAGCATATATTTTGTTTAGTAGTTTCTTTTTTGTTTTTCTGTCTTTTCCTTTTAAACTATTTGTGCCTCGGGGCACCTGGGTGGCTCAGTCAGTTAAACCTCTGACTTCAGCTTAGGTCATGATCTCATGCTTCGTGGGTTCTAGCCCTGTATCAGGCTCTGTGCTGACAGCTGGGAGCCTGGAGCCTGCTTTGGATTCTCTCTCTCTCTCTCTCTCTCTCTCTCTCTCTCTGCCCTTCCCACATTCTCTCTCTGTCTCTCAAAATAAATAAATATTAAAAAATTTTAAACTATTTGTGCCTTTATGATTAAAGTGGGTTTCTTGGCAGCAGCATGTAGTTAGGTCTTGCTTTTTGATGAATCTGACAAATTCTGCAACTTGGTGGAGGTATTTAAACAATTTACTTTTCATAAAATTCTTGATATAGCTGAATGGACATCTACTCTCTCTAGTATCTCACTATTTCCTCATTCTATAGGTTCCTTATTCCCTTTTCACTCTCTTTTGTCCTTCTTTTATTTAATGGCATTCCTCTTTAACATTTCTTTGTTGTTGTTATTGATGATGATGATGATGTTCACTTATCAGGATAATTCTTTGTTATGTTAAAGGTTACTTTAAGGTTTATAATATATGTCTCTAAGTTGTTATAGCCTACCTCCCAGTGATATTACACGACTTTGGGAATGGTATAGTATAGTTTCGTGTAGTGTAGTACAGAACAGCATAGTTTTATTTTTCTTCTTCTGGCCTTTGTGTTCTTGTGGTCCTACATTTTCCTTTTACATATGATGAATAAAAATTTAATAGAGCTAGTTTTTAAAAGTTTATAAGAAAATGTTTTATTTTTTAATTTTTTTAATGTTTGTTTATTTTTGAGACAGAGAGAGACAGAGCATGAGATGGTGAGGGGCAGAGAGAGAGAGAGGGAGACACAGAATCCGAAGCAGGCTCCAGGCTCCCAGCTGTCAGCACAGAGCCCAATGCGGGACTCAAACCCACGAATGTGAGATCATGACCTGAGCCGAAGTCGGAGGCTTAACTGACTGAGCCACCCAGGCACCCCTATAAGAAAATGTTTTAATACCAACCATGCAGTTACTGTCTTGTTAGTCTCCATTCATTCATGAAAGCCAGGTTTCCATCTTGTATCATTTTACTTTTGTTTGAAGGATTTTCTTGTAAAACTCTTATAGTGTGATAAAATCTTTTAACTTCTGGGTGTCTGAAAAGTTTTTGTTTCGCCTTCATTATTCAAAGACATTTTCACTGGTCAATAAATCTGTATTAACTGTTTCTTTGTTTGTTTCATTTCTTAAAGGTGTTGCTACACTCTCTTCCCATTTGCATTGTTTCCAGTGAGAAATCTGTTGCCATCCCTGTTTCCGTTTGCCTCTATTGAATGTGCCCTCTTTGCTTCCCAGGTGCTTTTAAGATTTTCTCTTTTACCACAGTTGGGGCGCCTGGTGGCTCAGTTGGTTAACTGTCCAACTTAGGCTCAGGTCATGATCTCACCGCTTGTGGGTTTGAGCCCCACATCAGGCTCTGTGCTGACAGCTCAGAGCCTGGAGCCTGCTTTGGATTCTGTGTCTCCCTCTCTATCTCTCCCTTCCCCGGTTTTTAAATATTTTTTCTTTTTCACCAGTTTTAAATAATTTTCTTATAATGGGCACTGATCTGTGGGTTTATAGTTTTAATCATATTTGGAGAATTTTCAGACATTGCTTATTTAGACTTTTTCCTTTCCCTCCCACTTTGGAGAGTCCAGTTACACATAAATTTGGCCTCTTAAATGGTGTCTCTGTTCAGTGATGCTTTATTCATTATTTTTAGTATTTTTTCCTCTATGTATTTTCATTTTAGATAGGGTCTGCTGCTATCTCTTAAAGTCCATTCATTTTTTCTTCTGATATTCTGAATATCCACTGCCAATGTCATCTTTGACATTGTGGTTTTATTCTCTAGAAATCCTATTTTGATTATTTATTTATTTATTTTAATTTTTTTTATTATTTATTTTTGAGAGAGAAAGAGACAGCATGAGCAGGGGAGGGTCAGAGAGAGAGGGAGACATGAGCAGAGAGGGTCCAAAGACAGGCTCCAGGCTCTGAGCTAGCTGTCAGCACAGAGCCCGACGTGGGGCTCGAACTCATGAACCATGAGATCATG
Source organism: Cryptoprocta ferox (assembly GCA_028646485.1). Classification (NCBI taxonomy): domain Eukaryota; kingdom Metazoa; phylum Chordata; class Mammalia; order Carnivora; family Eupleridae; genus Cryptoprocta; species Cryptoprocta ferox. The sequence continues at coordinate 75,825,993 of CM053566.1, read as the reverse complement.
ACCTGAGCTGAAGTCGGACGCTTAACCAACTGAGCCACCCAGGTGCCCCCTATTTTGATTTTTTTTTAATTGCACATATCCCTTGTTAACATGTCCAACCTTTCCTCTAGCTTCTTGAGCACATGGAATATATTCATAATTACTGCTTAAATATTTTTGTCCACTAATTTTGTCATGGGTCATTTCTGTGTCAGTTTTGAATGATGGTTTTTCTCTTCATTATAGATAGTATTTTCTGTCTCTTTGCATGCCTGGTAATTTGTAATTGGATGTCAGATTTTGTATGTTTTACTTTGTTGAAGAGCCAAATATTTTTTGCATTCTTAATTTTCCTGTACTTTGTTTTGTGATGGTAAAGTTACCTGGGAAGAATTTGATCCTTTCAGGTCTTGCTTTCAAGATGTGCCAGGTGGGCATCCAACATCATTGGTCCCATGTCAAATTACCTACTACTGAGGCAAGACTTTCCTCAGTACTTTACCTAATATCCTATGAAATCTGAGATTTTTGGTCTAGCCGTTGCAAAGAGGCACTGATTGGATGTCCCCTCCCTACACTGCAGTCTAGAAACTTCTTAGGGAGGAAGATAGGGCCATCAGAGGGCTTACCTCATCTTTTTGTATTTTTTCAAGGTCTCTGTCCTTTTTTGCCTGGAATCCAGTTTCTTGAGTTTCATTGATTCATATATTTTATTCTATTTATTAGTTGTTTCAAGTTGTAAGATAAATCTGGTCCTTCTTATTCTGTCTTGACCAGAACTGGCAGCCCTCCCTGAGAGCCATACTTTAAATTTAATTTTACTTCATTGAATTTTTTGAAGAAAATTATTGATAGGGTTTGGGTTTTTTGCTGCTATTTATAACATGCCCTTCATAATGAAGTGTGACCCACCATTATGTTGTGATGCCTGTGCCAAGAGAATATAAAGGGTGTGTTGAATTAAATATATCCTCCTGAAGGAAACACTTAGAAAGGTCAGGGATGTCTCCACACAAGTAAACTTTCATATGGACATTAGCACTCTAAGACTGAGAACAGAATTCTGGAAGATGAGGCTGGAATTTGTTGGAGGACTAATGATCTTAAAGGGCAGGGATGGATATTTTACCATCAAGGGAGGGCTTTGAGAGGGAGTTTCCCTGAATATATCTGGTGTTTTTCAACATTTTAACCAACAGAGCTGACTTAACACAGCACTCTTCAGATACGGGCAGCACATGGGTAGAGTCTGTCATATGCATCATAGGACCTTAATGAAGACTGCTCAGGGTGTAGGGAGCAGGGCTATCATGGAACTGTCACCTAGAAATGTAACCATAATACATCTAGCCAGGAGATTTCCCAGCCTTCCAGACAAGAATAGGTATGTGGATGTGTGACAGAACTTCATGAATTTTGCTCAAAAAGGACTGACTTAGGTGGCAGAAGTACCTTTTATCTCCCCTAGTATGTCTTATCTGCTTCCTGGAATGCCAACATGATGAATAGTGTTGAAGCAGCCATCTTGGAAATTGCAGCAAACATGAGGATATTCTGAGGACAACAGAGAATAGCTAAAGGGAGCCATGTCTCTAACAACTCTGTAAAGCTTTCATGCCAAGCCTGGATTGCCTATTCCTATACTTCATTCATGAAAATAAACCCCTGACTATTATTTTTGTTTTTCTCTTTGGGCAGCTAAACCTATTCAAAAATGATTCAAAGTACAATGTAAGAAAATTTCAAGTGTAAAAATGCTGGGCAAGTACACACAGGATACCAGAACCCAATTGATGATGTCAGAGCAGAGCCAAGGTGTGTGGATAGGGTTCTATTCCAATGGCAGCAAGATACCAAAATCTGGGCAAGTCTGAGATCTGAGCCACTGTCCATGAAATGGTCTGGAATCATAAGTGCAGAGGACAGAGGATCATGAAAAGAGGGCAAGACAAACATTTTTGTGATTTGGCCATATAGGAGAAATTCTGAGGAATATTAGTAATAGTCCTGAGCTCCATTTATAGACATGGAAGTTTCAGCCTTACAACACAATTTAATCTGCTTTCAAACCTTTGATTTTCTGAATCCAATATCTGAAATTCTGCGTTATAAATTAAAAATAAATAAAAAGACCCATCTTCCTTAAACTCATGGTATTCATAGTGGAAAAGCAAATGAAAAAGGAAAATAGAAAGTTATGTATATAAAGCCAGTTCACATCTGTACTTCTAGACTGTAAAATGAAAATTGTGTGTGTCTGTCTGTCTGTCTCAAAGACAAAATGGTATCAGAGGCATTAAGGAATGGTAAGAGTGGTCACAAAATAGAAATGGAAAATGAACCCAACTTCCACAAGTGAGGCAAAGCATGGACTGTAGTAAGGGAGCTCATTAAGGGATTTGAAGCAGAGGAGTGGTATTTAGATTCAGAAGGGAAGGGAAGGAGGGAGAAGAGTCAGGGAGAATGGGAAGCTGAAAGCAGCATTGGAAAGGGTCATGATGGGAGTAATGACCTTGTTCATTGTGCTGTTTAGATGTCCTCCTTCAAGGTATAGCATCCTCTTCTTTCAAGGTCATCTATCATCTCCAGTGGCAGGTGAACAGTAGCTACAGAAAGCTGTGGGACTCTTCATCTGTCCTTCCTGTGTGCCTGGCCAGAGGAACAAGCACAGCACCAGGAGAACCCATGATATCCCCTCGTCCTCAGGGAATAGCTTTCTGTATCTTCCAGGGTGCAAATATTCCATAAAGATATACCTGGTAATAATCTGTGGGTTTGCTCCTTTATCATAGCCCTTAGAAAAATATTTTGAGGGGAAAAAAGTGGAAAGCATGCGCTATTTTAAAAAATAAAAAGAAGAGATTTTTTTGTTTCTTTTTCTAGAGTTCCTCAACACCATATCCTTAATTCTCTAACCATTAAGCATTTAACCACTGAAGAAAAGACACAGAGGCAAAACTAACTGGCGTACGAAAGGAAAGAAATTAAATGTACTAATTATAGAGACCATGCTCCATTCTGGATATTTTCTGAAGCTAATTGAATATCTTGAGCCTCAAAATTTGGCTACTAAAGATGTTAGAAGGAGAGAAGGAAAATGAGCAAGATCTGGGCAGGAGATAGAGGGAGAGCAAACACAAGAGCAGAGAACACACAGTCTCTCCCCACGAAATCACCCAGCAAATCCAATTTTATAAAATTAAAAGGAAAAGGAAAAGGATGGTCAGGCATCCATTCAATACACTTTGGTACATCCCCAACACAGTTGGACTTCGAGACAATTGCGAGGTGGGGAAGAAAAAAGAAATCACAGAAATGTAAAAATTTCAAATGTGAGCTTCAAATTATTGATAAAGTGCAGAGGTGGGAAAGAATTTATCAAATTTCAATCTGAAAAGATGGAACATTTAATTGATAATTTGTGGTCAGCTCATGGGACTATAACTGTCTGAAATATAATCATAATATACAGAGACTCTAAAAGCAGAATAGAGGAATATGATCGCTGATGTTTTAAACTTTTTTGGGCCTATGAAGTTGAGCAAAAGGTAAAAAATTCAATAGTAATCCATAGTTAAGGCTTCCTTCGTAGATAAAAATTATTGCTCTGGGCCATAAAAGCTAGGTTTGGGATAATAGAAGAGATTAGCTATGGAAATGCAGGAAACCATATTTTTCCCTTATGGTTAATTCTGTTTTTTACTGAAATGATGGAAGAGAGACAGGATTCAGGAAACCAAAAGCCATATAATTACAGTAAATTATTACCCATGTCCTAGGCCCATAAATTAATTAAACATTCATGTTTGCCTTATTATAAAAACCCACTTTTTTTCTTAACATATATGATTCTTTTTTAAAAAACTAAATACAAGAATGAAAGGGCTTAGAATTACATTTAAAGGATTTTCACCTTCATGAAATATATCACTCTGTAGACTAAATGGTAAATTGGAGAAAATTTTGCCTAACATAAAATCACTTCTGCTAATGTTCTTATTCTATATTTCTTAATAAAACCAGGTGCAATATTCTGCAGTCCTTTTGTACCATTCTCTTCCTCCAGAACTCTGGTTAAAGCATTAAGTTATTTTAACTCATTTTGAAGGATTTGTTGTATTTGAATTACCACCCTCTATATCCCCAAGACTACACATAAATAGTAAATGACAACCAGGCATTGAGGGCAGGAAAAAAAAAAAAAAAAAAAAAGCCATGCTCACAAATGCTCCTGTATTAAAATAGCATTATCAGCAGGCTATGGAATATAACCAGGGCAAGGAAAAAAGGTGGTACATCACATATGTTTTATTCCTAATGAAGGTGAGAATTTTATGAGCTCTATGCTCCCCTTTCACCCCAAAGCACATAAGATTTAGAGGCCAATGTGACATCAGCAACATTAGTATTGTTCTCTGCTACAGGCACAGAGTATCATAGCTGGATAAGAACCCAGAAACCCAAGTATGAGGGAAAGAGACACTTGAGAAAAACAAACAAACAAACAACAACAACAAAATAAAAACAAAAACAAAAACAAAACCAAGGGAGCATCTCACTAAACAACCAGATAAAGAGAAAATGTCATTTGCTGGAAACGACTCAGCAACATATTATGTTGCATTTTCTAAGCAGATCTCATCCTGCAAGACTTGACACGTTCACCCAAGTCACTACCTCTCAGGCCCACTTCCAATGTGGGTTCAATGGGAAGTCTCCATGTCTGATCTGGGGGCAGCCATCCCCACCACAGGGGAAGTGATCAGAGAGGATGACCAACTTGGAGAGTGATCCCCGGGGGTCTCTCTCTCCTCACCAAGAACCAGGGAGCAATCACAAACACACTCACACCTTTAGAGTCATAACTCTTTTTCTCTGAACTAGAGGCAGTAGAAGCTGAGATGATATTTTTGTTTGTTTTGAAAGGGATTTCAAGATGGGGTGCTAGGTACTGTTTGTGGAGATTCACTTGTGAGCACATTGGGTTTCTGTGTTACTTGATCTTTGCTCCTCTTCATTGTTTTTCTTCTGTAACTTGACTGCACACCAACCCCTCACTTTCTATGAAGGTAAGAGGGGAATCAGGCAGCAATGACTTGTTCTACAATCCAAACGTCACCCTGTTTATCCTGTACACTGAGTATTACATGATCTTGGGGCCATAATCTTTGAGACAAAACTGACATGAGTGAGCAAAGATAAGTCCTACAAAATCCTGGCATTCTCTTCTCATGATCTGACATCCACAAGGTCTCCACAAAGCTTGCCAATGGGCTGTATCTATTGCTATACATGGACTCGTGGCATGAAGTGGGTCCCTAGCCTCACCTTTACTTCCTTCCTAGTTTACGTATACATATTTGGGTTTGGTCACTTGAAACCATCTAGGTTTTTAGAAACACATATTTAGATTTTCTTAAATCTTAATATGCATGATCATTCCTTTGTCTGCCCCAGATCTTCATATTTGCCAACATGTCATGTCAGATTTAAACACTGTCTGTGAACCTGAATGGTCTTACCATCTAGTGAGAAAAATACAACATGCCCCAAAACAATACTAACACAGTGTGGAATACGATAAGTCCCACAGAAAAGATTTGCCCGCAAAATGCTCTTATAATAGAAAAGTAACTAATGTTTTGTCCGCTTGGAGGTTGAGAGAGTACGTAAAAAAGAAGGCACCAAAGGAAGAAAGTACCATCTGAGCCAAGTCGGTGGTTCTCAATCCTGGTTGAGGAGCTGTTAAAAGTTAATGATGCTCCGACTCCAGCCTCTAACTCAATCTGATTCCAATAAGCACACAGTCACCACTATACAACAGGTGTGAATTACAACTGTTGTATAATTTTTCATTTCCAAATAAGTTGAAAATATTTCTGCTCAAAACAAACAATAGCATTTCAGTATTTGTGGCCTCTCCAAATCAAAGGATCTCCTCTATTCTTTGAACCACTGACTGAAATCAGCCATAGCATCATACCCCTGCGATGGAAAAATAACAAAAAAGAGTAGTGAGTTTTTATTTAAAAAATTCTTCAGGAATTAAAGAAAAGTGTTTATTTGGCAAGAAATACAGCCCCTTCCCTTTTTTTAGAAATAAAAGTCCCACTAATAAAGCAAAGCAAATATGTTTATTTAGGCAAACAACCATATGTATTAAAATTTAAGTAAATTTAAATGTATGTGTTTAAAAAAAAGATATCCAGTGATTTTATGTAACCAAATCAAATGGATTTAATGTACATTTGCTAGAAAATTGAATTCAAATATTTAGATATTTTCATTTAGTTGCAAGAAGACACTGACAGACTGTAACAATCTACTACTTTTCAACACTAGATGTTGTCAGTGCAGTCTAGCTAACTCATCTTCTTAGCACAGAGCACTGACATATTTTTACAAATAAATAATAATATATGATAGAAGAAACAGTTAAAGGCTCCTTAGTTCAAGGAATCTGAAGTACTATATACTTTGAGAAGAGTTAGTAATATGTAAATAAAAGACTTGGCTGTGACCATTTAGGCTGTTGCTGGGTAATTTTCTCACATTTTCTGTTATTTTCCACAGCTACAGCTCTATAGATATTTACTATCATATTGAGAGACATTTTAGTCTCCCTGACCTGTTCGTTCTTTGTTTGAGGACAACTAGGGGGTGGAAATTGTTTTTATTTTTCCTCAAAAAGAAATCTCTGTCCTTGAAGACCTTGACACATCACAGCACATCATTTCCAGACCCAGGTCACATTTGAAGGAGTGTGTGGTACAGTACAGCATCAACAAAAATAGGCTGAAGTTTCCCTAATTCCCAGTCACTGTAACTCTTGGTGACAGATTCACGCTGCTACTAATCAGTTTCACACCAGGGAGATACACACGGTGGAAACATGCAGATTGGGAACAGCACAGAAGTCGTTTGGAAAATGTCTGAAAACCAGAGCTTTCCAGCATCACCTCTCTGTGCCAAGAACTCAAAAACATATGCTTCCCCCTTATTTTTTGCTTTTTTTTTTAATGTAAAAAAATTAGCTCCTGGTAGACTATTGCCTGCTCAGAGACTTCTGTCACTGGTAATAGGATTGAGTTTTGCCATTTCTAAGGAGAGTTAGGAAAGAAACATCAGTCTTTTTGCCTATTTCCAAGGCAAATTAGAAACCATTTTCCACCCAGTTTTCTTTCTTTTTTTTTTAAATACAGTTTTCAGAGTTACAATCAGCTATCTGAATTATTGCTATTACTGGCCTAAACTTAGGTTGCTATTTTCATCTCCTAATAAAGAGATGCAGGAATCAGGTGAAGTCTTAGATCTCAGCCGAATATGAAAGCTGGAACACGGAATCACTGCACTCATGTGGTGTGAGTAACATGAAGAATTGAGCTCCTTTGTTAGCTTCATTTACATGAACAAACACTAAGATCTTTCAAACCCATTCATCAGAATTAAAATACATATTTGGTATGAGTTTAATATCTTAGATAATTGATAAAATGAGAAGTCTTACAGACCCAGTATTTTTCAGGTGAATTTTCAGCGGCAGGGATAAGAAGTAGATCAGGTTCGCTTCTATTTGTAATTACTGTCTGAAGATTCATTTTTCAAGGTTAGGGAAGACGAAAACTAAAATGACTGTCAAATGAACTTCCACAATACAAGGAAAATAGATTCAAATAGCCATGATTCAGTATTTTTGTCCGGATGCAATAATAAAACAGGAAATATGTGCCCAGGATCAGTAATAATCAAAATCATCTGGCTACATTGTCCCATTTAAAAAAGTATCTCAATTATTGGGATTGATTTTGTTGTACTAATTGTTCCATCAGGTAGATCAACAATGGTTTAATTATTCGACCTAGGAAAGCATACCAGAGCGCTGACAGGGGTTTGCTAAAGACATAATTTCATAGATTTGTCGGGGAAGTAACAGGGACTTACCACATGAACACCGGAAGAGAGATCAGTTTCTTTTCACCCACCATCAGCCTCCATGCATGAGAACATACACGTGACCAGACAGGTACAACTGATGTGTAGGTTTTGTTATGATGTAGTAGGAGTATGGAAGAAAGAAGTCTTTCTTCTTTCCATGTAACTTTCCCTGAGGTTATAGTCAATGTTTATGTCATGAAGATTATATTGGCTATTTGGAGAATCAAGCTCCTAAAATTAGGTATACATCGTTTTCCCTAACACCCTCAGATGTTAACCCCCTTATCAGAACACATGAGACCACATCATTCTAACACCTCCCTCTACTCCCCTTTTTGGAACCCATGAGGTACTCTGACTATACAAATCCCTGATTTTTTTTTGCTGTATTTTAAGGGTTCCAGTGTCATTTACCCTCCATTCTAGTGCCTTATCTTACCCATCTCCATTTGTCACCACTACTGAGTTCTTTTTTTAATTAATATTTATTCATTTTTGAGAGAGAGACAGAGTGTGAGTGGGGGAGGGGCAGAGAGAGAGGGAGACACAGAATCGGAAGCGGGCTCCAGGCTCCGAGCTGTCCGCACAGAGCCCGACGCGGGGCTCGGACCCACGAATGTGAGATCATGACCTGAACCAAAGTCGGACGCTTAATTGACTGAGTCACCCAGGTGCCCCTACTACTGAGTTCTTTGTGCTAAAGACAAGAGGATGTTGGAGATTTTAAAAATGTCGTTTTCCCTGGATATCAGGAAAGTACTCCATAGATTTCCTGGGAGCATCTTCAGTGGGATACCCCTAGATAGTCTTTCTATATTAGCAAGCATTGGTTTTAATGATCCTTGAGATTGAGTTTAAAGTAACAGCCAGTTACTTTATTTTTGTTTTATATCAATTTTAAAAAATGAATCCACAAGGGGCACCTGGGTGGCTCAGTTGGTTTGGCGTCCGACTTTGACTCAGGTCATGATCTCTCAGTCTGTGAGTTCAAGCCCTGCACTGGGCTCTGTGTTGAACAGCCTGGAGCCTGGAGCCTGCTTCAGATTCTGTGTCTCCCTCTCTCTCTGTCCTCCCCACCCCACGCTCTGTCTCTCTCTCCCTCTCAAAAATAAACATTAAAAAAAATTTTTTAAATGAATCCACGACACCAAAAATTATCTTGGCACGTAGAATACTCAAGCAATTAGTTTAATGAAAAATTAAAGTATATCTTAAATTCTAGGGAAAAAATTGAGACACTCAATTCAGGAAATAATATCACTATATCACCAAAGTGAAAATTGTGTTTTTTACTTCGTACAGAAGCACTGAGTTTTATTTGAACAATTTCATAAATGCACAAGATGTCCCTATATTAAATGCCAGAGTCTAAATAAGTACAAAGGAGTAAGATTTGTTTCAGGACTACTACTAATTTACAGTCTATTTGCAGAAATATCAATGGCCAAATCAAAGGAGTTCTTTTTATTCAGTAAATGTATTTTTGGAGAGCTATGCCATAAAATAGAATTTTTAAATGGCGTCATATCCTCGCTTACTTTCTCTATTTAAAAGAATGGTGGATGGGAAGGTAGACTAGAGTTGAGTTTTTCCATTTTCCTTTTCACTTTCCCAACCTCCCAGGGAATTCCGTGAGTACCGTGTGAGAGCTAGGATAGATACATGCAGGCTATTTGAAAGATCTGCATTTTATTTTATATCATTTTGTTTCTTTATTTTATTTTATTTTACTCTAGGTTTTTTGGTGTGGTGAAGTCACCTTCAGCTACTTGCTGGGGGTTTCCAGTAAATTCTCTGAACATTTATTTAAATAATTTTCACTCCAAATTGTGTTACAGGCAGTTCGAGTAAGAAAAACTTTGTGGCTCTAAAGTGTTAAAACACACAATAAAGTCTTGATTTGGGAATGGTATGTTTAGGGACATTGATCTTAAGTTCTGTTAATGGAAGTGTTATCTAAATCTCATTCATGTAATGAAAATTTCTCCAGCTGTTAAACCACTGAATCTTCTGTCACTTTGATATAGAGGTTAGACAACAAAATGGATTACCTTGTCCATCAAAATGTGCTAGGAGAGAATATCCTAGTCACATTTGGAAAAGGAATGACACTGAAATATGGGGTAAAGGTCATAAGAAATTTGAGGAATTCAGGAAAACACTAATCACTTGTGAAGGGGACAGAATAAGGGGAATTTGATACTAAAGGTGCTGCTAGAACTTTTTAGAGAAAAATAGTGCAATGTTGAACTTCAAAATACTCTGGTATGCTTTGTTGACTAGGAAATGGTAACCATAAATCCCTGGGCTTTTTTTTTTTTTTTCTTTTTTCCCCCGGCATTCATTTAGAAACATGTAAAGATTGTCTAAATTTAGAAACTGACCTGCCTAATTTCCACAATTGATGCCTGTGAGCTTTATTTGATGTCCTATTTTGTTGTTGGTTTGGATTTCAACATGATTTAACTCTTGCTATATTTTGTTCTCATGACAGCAAAAAAATTAAAATAAAAACAGATTGAAAGGACAGTCTTTCTTATAAACACAGTCTAAAAAGACAGTCTTCCTTATAAACACTGTATCTTAATGTTCCAGGAAATTAATTTTTACAGAAATATAAAATGTTAATTTTCTCTCCATATAAGAGGCTAAAATCATATATGGATATCATAGGCAGAATTTATTTAGGAGTCCTAGCAAATTTTAAAAATTCATGAGATCTAGTTCAATTGCTTTTTTTTTTAAGCTTAGAAAATGCTCTGAAATGATGAAGGTGCTTAACTAATACCTATTTAAAGTAGTGGAAAGGAAACCAGAAGCTCCCTGTCATATGTCATCAGAAAAATGCAAATTAAAACAACAATGAGATATCATTACACACCTATATAGAATGAGTAAAATCCAAAACACTGACAACACCAAATTCTGGCTAGGTTGTGGGGAAATAGGAACTCATTCATTGTTGGTGGGAATGCAAAATGGCACATCCACTTTGGAAGATAGTTTAGGAGTTTCTTACAAAACGAAGCTCAAACTCTTAGCATATGATCTCGCAATTATACTCCTTGGTATTCATTCAAAAGAGCTGAAAACCTATGTCCACACAAAAACCTGCACATAGATGTTTATAGTAGCTTTGTTCATAATTAGAATAAAAAACTTAGAAACCCTCAAGATATTCTTCATAGGTGAATGGGTAAATAAACTTTGGTACATCCAGGCAATGAAATATTATTCAACACTATAAAGAAATGAGCTATCAAGGCGCAAAAAAGTGTGGAGGAACCATAAATGCATATTACTCGGTAAAAGAAAGCAGAATGAAAAAGGTATGTGCTGAACAATTCCAACTATATAATACTTTGAAAAAGGCAAAACTATGGAGACAATTCCAACTATACAATACTTTGAAAAAGGCAAAAAATCAGTGGTTTCCAGGAATTAGAGAGGTGGAGGAGGAATGATTAAGCAGAGCACGGAGGATTTTTAAGACAGTGGAAATACTCTGTATGCCTTTTTAATGGTGGACACTTGTTATTATATATTTGTCTAATCTCACACACCATTCAACATCAAGAGTGAACTGTAATATAAACTAGGGACTTTGAATGATAATGATGTGTCAATGTAGGTTCATCAATTGTAGCAAGTGTGTCCCTCTGGTACAGGAAGCTATACATGTGTGGAGGCAGGGAGTATATGAGAAATCTCTGTATCTTCCTCTCAATTTTACTGTGAACCTAAAACTGCTGGGGAAAAAAATAAAATCTTGAAATATTAAAAAAAGAAAAAATACAACTATCTTCTCCGAAAGCAAAGGAAGCTTCCTCTCTTATCTATGTAACTAACATGATCTGCTTCACAACCTCCTCATATAAATATGGATACAATCTCTTTTTAATTTTTCAAATGGATTCTTGAGTACTCACCTCCTTACTGGCAAAAGGTATGTTTTCTCCCCTGATACCCACCTCCCCGCATATGCAGATCTTTCAATTGTCCAAAAACCCTTAGGGATTTGCATCATCCAAAGGAGGCCCATTCTTTTTTCCAATTACAGGAATAGAAAGTATTGCCTGAATTACCTACTACTGCTTTTGCTACTTCCACCCAAATAGCATTGCAACTGAAACCTGGTCCTTTCCCAGAGATACTCGCCCACTTCAGGGCACTGGTCTAGGTCCCTTTACATACAGCCATGGTGCACCACATTGTTGTCTAAAGTTGTATCTTCCTTAGTTTACTCATTATATACTCAGTCATTTCTCCTCAAGTGGGACAATGCATGTCATTTATTTTGCTGTTATTCAATAACACCAATAGTATTAGCTATATTAATGTGTGTTTTAGGGGCACCTGGGTGGCTCGGTCGGTTAAGTGTACGACTTTGGCTCAGGTCATGATCTCGTGGTTCGTGAGTTCCAGCCCTGCATCAGGCTCTGTGCTGACACCTTGGAGCCTGGAGCCTGCTTTGGATTCTGTGTCTTCCTCTCTCTCCCTCTCCCAGTCTCACATTCTTCTCTCTCTCTCTCTCTCTCTCTCTCTCTCTCTCTCTCTTTCTCTCTCTCTCTCTCTGTCTCTCTCTCATTCTCTCTTTTTCTCTCTCTCTCAAGAATAAGTAAATATTAAAAAAATAAATATATATGTATGTTATTTTATATATTTTAAATATATATATTTTAGTAAATAGAGGTACAGTACTAAACAGGAGACACTACACTTTATACAATGCTTGGAAGAATTAGCACTTTTACAATAGTCTTTTGTAGAAAGGGAGAGAGAGTATGACTATTGTAGTGTGAGTAGGTGACAACGATGACATTAAAATACTTCTAGAAACCCAGTCGTGTGAGGGGATGGGCTAAATGGGTGACAGGCATTAAGGAAGACACTTATTGGGATGAGCACTGGGTGTTATATGTAACTGATGAATCACTAAATTCTACTCCTGAAATCATTATCACACTATATGTTAACTAACCTAGATATAAATAAGTAAATACATAAATAAATATAAAATACTTCAAACTGTTTATTTCAATATTAGGACAAGCTAACACTAAAATGCATTTATTTTAAATATGAGACATAAAGTAAATTAAATTCAAAACAACAATAATAATATTATAAAGAAAAGTTGACAATTTATTGTGTTTAGAGACTCTGTGTGCTGTCAAACATAACCAGAAATAGCTCTCCTCCACCAAAAATAAAGTTTCTAGGTACTTGTATTCATCTTCTTCCCTCAGCCCAGACTGCCCGTCTTCCTTTGTGAGATTTTCCCTAAGAATCCTGGTATCCTTTCTTTCCAAAGACATTAATTATTGTGATATTAACGTGTAGGGTCTGTTCAACCAGATCCACTAAGTCAGGATTTACAATTCTCAAATTTCTCAAACTTCAGGTAGTACTGCTTGACTGTCTCTGGCAAACATGGAGATGCAATGACAGATCTCCTTCTGACGAAGGACTTGTGGCCGGCTATGGGCACAGAGTCAACAGCCAGCCTCCAGCATCACATCCTTCAGGACCTGCCCAAAGTGCAGAGACCCTTCTTGCTCAACATCACACCTTCCCATCGCAGCCCACATTGGGAGCAAAGCCCGAGTAAAAAGGTAGGACCATTTCAGATTATACAAAGGGGAAATTTTGGTCCAGAAAGCCTGCTGGTTTGATGGAGACTTTGTCAGGCTGGCATAGAAGTTCACTTTATTCTCGCCAATCTTCCTTGCCCCTTTTTTCTGTTACATGCATTCATTTGTAATAAATATCTTAACATCTCAATTCCATCTCTACCTCTGATTTTGAAGACTCCATCTGTGCCAGTTTTGCTTTCTTTCATCCTAGAAAGGAACACCTGATGCACCTTGGTCTATCTCTTCTCTAGAACTGTACATAAAAATGATTACTGTCACTGGAGACTCAATGACAACAATTAATGCGGACTCCCTCCTTAATTCATGAAAGGTTGCATACCTTGTCTTCCCTCTAGGAACCTATTAGTCATATCTAAGAGAAGAAATTTAAGTGACTCTCCTCTGAACATAATACGTGTTCCATACTTGTTACGTCCAACTATGAAGAGAAGTAGCTATCATAATTTCATTCAATTCTGTATCATCAGATACACCATTAAGTGTATTATAAAATGAATTCAGTTTATGTTGATGGGTCACCACAGAAAAGAATGGAATAACTTAAAATATATTACTAAAGTTGAAAATATTCTAACCTAGTCCTCAAACCATATGTTGATTAAAAAAATAACTAATTTTTAGTGAGTGCTTACTATAACCTATGTAATTTACCTGGTTTATGACATCTATTTCTGAAGCCTATGGAAATTAATAAACTTGCTCAGGATTGTTCTGCTAATAAATGGCCCAACTGGACTTAATATCCTGGTATGGCAGACTCCAAAGTTGAATCTCTTGACCATTTCTCTCTCAGTTCCTGAATTTGTTACTGGTTCCCTTCTTCTGCTCTTCTCTCTCTCCTCCCATGGGCTCCTTGAAATCAATGAAATAGTAACAAGAAGGAAAGAAGGGGAAACAAAAGGAGTCTGAATCTGAAGAAAATAAGCACAGTGCAAAACCATACTTGGGGAGCTAATAGTGGAATGATTCATATTCTTTAAACACAAACACACCTTCTGTCTCAGAGTAAAGGTAAATAACTAGATTTTCATTTTTTATAGTCTTGTTTCCTCCTGTTCAGGATTTTCTTTTGCTCAGATATCCTAAAATATTCTCCTGAACCGAACCTTTAAAATGTCAATCCAGTGTGCTTCAGAAAAGACTTCCTCAAAGACAGGTTGTTTGGCTTGAATTAGACGGTGTCGCAGTGGCCAGATGGAAAGCTCAATTTACATTTAATTTTGTTTTCACTGATTTATCAACTCTTCCATTGACAAAGAGAGGTGTGACTTCATGGAGTGAGAAAATGCTATTTTCTGCTCATAGTTACATTAAAAAAATCAAACCACAGCATATTCAAAGTTAACATTTGACAAAGATTTTTAATCATGGTTGCCTATCTTCTGAACACCTTCTGCCCCCACTTCTAGAGGTTCAGAGAAATTGAATTCTGCTTGTAATTCATTATGCGACAATCTGCATGAGAAGGGAAAAAAAGAAAGAAAGAAAACCCTTCTTCTGGGTTTGTTCCCCACTGTAGGAAGAAAGAGTTTTATAAGTTGTGCTTAAATCTATATAATAGCTTTTCTAATCCTGCATTACTTTCCTTTCTTTCCCATATTTCCCTAAATTGAGTAGGTTCGGGCAAGTCAAAACTGATACCAGGGGAAAAGGGAAAAATAACTCTAGTTTATAGAAAAGTAAATAACTCTTTAGGAAAAAGTATACATTTGTTACACATCTGAGTAGGGTACCTGTTTAAGTTGCATCTAATTGGGTCCTAAAACTTTTGATCTTTACAATGTTGGAGGTTCTAGGATTTGGAGAAGGAAGCTAAAATTCACTCAAAATGTGCTATATACTAACAGACAGATATAGTTAGGTACCATTCACAAATAAGGAAATTAATGGTGTTAAAGCATAAACACCTTGCGCACGTCTTCAGCCATTAAATGATAGAATAAGGATTTGAACTTCAATCTTTTTGGTTTCAAAATCTACGCTCTCTTCATTATATGGCACTGCCCCAGTTGAACACATTTGTACGTCATCTAGTAAAAACTGATGTAGATCATCAGGAGCATGAGTTTACAACAGGAAACAGCAGGGTGTACCTAGAGTCTGATTAGAATTTACTCAGAGGGGTGACTGGGTGGCTCAGTCGCTTAAGTGTCCAATTCCTGATTTCAGCTCACATCATGAGCTGAAAGTTAGTTTGAACCCCAAATCAGGCTCTGTAGTGACAATGCAGAGCCTGCTTGGTATTCTTTCTCTCCCCCTCCCCCCCGCCCCGCTTCTCACTCATGTGCTCTCTCTCAAAATAAATAAATAAATAAAACTTAAACATAAAGAAATTACTCAGAAATGTCATTTCCTAAATAAATTCCCCACATTTTAATTCAGTTACATAGACAATGAATAGCTGAGTTGTGATCTTTATTCTATCCCTATGAGAAAGTAGCATGTTTATTATAAATGCATAGGCTTTAGAAAATTGAATTCTAGAAATATAGTGGCAGCAGTAAAAATATAGATTCTGCATCTTCCTAACCCCCACATAGGTAGTAAAATTACACATTTATCTATGGCCAACATTTAAACAGAAGTAGGTGCAAAGATACAGAGAAGAACCACAAAATATGAGTGGTTGGGAGAAACCATCAATTCCTGGGATGTTAGCAACATCTGAATTAGAGGAAACAGAAATGACAAGGCACTATATAGACCAGAAAATAGAGAAATCCCTGAATTACCATTGAATATTGCTGGAAGTAGAAGGCAGGCCAATCTGAGAATGGCAGCTAAAAATGGGACAGGATTTACCTTCTCCAATGGTGGGCAAATGAGAACACCAGAGTGAAGTTAGAGGGGCTAGAGCCATTGGACCATGTATACTCCTGAAATTATCCTGGCAGAGCTTACCTCCAGGACAGGGACCCACAGTGAAAAGAAACTGCTACAAGTGGGTTCATAACTGAAGCAGAATAAGGAAAATAAAGGTAAAGGAAAAGAAAGGTCAAAACTAAAGTTGGGCTAGACCTGGAAACATCAGAAGAAGAAAAAAAACCTGCATATTTTAAAAACTATTTAAAAACAACAGAAGAATTTACCTGTGAAATTAGAAATGTTACCTGAACTTTGAATCCAGCCTGCTAGTAAATGTTAGCGACAACTAAACTCATATAAGAGGGAGAGGGAGAGAGAAAGAGAGAAGAGACAGAGAAGAGACACAGAGAGAGAAGGAAGGAGGGAGGGAGGGAGGATGGAGAAAGGGAGGGAGGAGGGAGAGAGAGAGGAGGGAGGGAGGGAGGGGAGGGGGGAAGGAAAGGAAGGAAGGAGGAAGGAAGGGAAGAAGGAGGGAGGGAGGGAAGAAGGAGGGAAGGAAGGAGGGAGGAAAGGAAGGAAAGAAGAAAGGAAGGGAAGGAAGAAGTAAGGAAGGGAGGGAAGGAGGGAAGAGGGGGAGGGAGGGAGTGAAGGAAGGAAGGAAGGAAGGAATTTAGGTAAAATCCCATGCAAAGTTACCATAAGGAAATAGAGAACAAGGGACAGAATACCTTCTTATCGATAATAAAAATATACCAAGGAGATATATTCAATAATAGAGCAAACTACAATGTATTAATTAAAAATTAGCTTTAAACATTTAAGAAAATAATACATGATGTGGAAGAGTTAGAAACAATAACTAGAAAGTGGGAAAAAAACATTTTAGAAAGGAAGACTAAACTAGAAGGAACACAAGAGTGAAAAACACATCATAAAATTTTCCAAGATAAAAAGAGGATAAAAGAGGAAGAAAATGTGGGGGAAGGTGGCGCCTGGGTGGCTCAGTTGGTCAAGCAACTGACTCTTGATTTTGGCTCGGGTCATGATCTCACATTTTGTGAGTTCGAGTCCCATG
Source organism: Cryptoprocta ferox (assembly GCA_028646485.1). NCBI lineage: Eukaryota > Metazoa > Chordata > Mammalia > Carnivora > Eupleridae > Cryptoprocta > Cryptoprocta ferox. The sequence continues at coordinate 75,808,542 of CM053566.1, read as the reverse complement.
TTGGGCTCTGTGCTGACAGCTCAGAGCCTGGAGCCTCCTTCGGATTCTGTGTCTCCCTCTCTCTCTGACCCTCCCCCACTCACACTCTGTCTCTCTCTGTGTCTCAAAAATGAATAAATGCTTAAAAAAAACCCACAAATGTTATGTAGACAAAATTAAGTAAAAACTTTAAGTTTGAATTGAAAATATCATCACTAAATCACAAGCTTCTTTATATCCTGTCTCTGTGCACTAAAAAGTCAGAAACAATTATCAACTGGTAGCAATTAGCATCTCTAGGCCGAGATTCTGATAGTGAAATACCATTGTCCATTCAAAGAAATAAGGTTTCTTGTAGAAATGTCTGATTTCAGGTATTTAGGAAGACATTGACAAGAAGAGTCGGGAGTATCTTGTCATACCAGAGAGCCAGGAAGCTACCAGAAACTTCTAGCGTTGTATCAAAAAGATTAAGGCCAAAGATTGAGAAATTCCAGCTTCAACAGGAATGAGAATTCCAGTAGATCAGAACATACCACATGTATTTTAAAACAGTAAGTAAAAGGGAAGAGTCAGCATTTATTCCTACTTTTTTATACACGACTGAGTAACCAAATCCTAGATGAGTAAGCTTCTTCTTTTAAAATTATTTCAGCAAATAAGTGAAAAAGAAATGCCAGCATATCACCATTTGCAACTTCCAATGAATTAATGTTGTAGGCATTGAGCATCAGTAGATGCTAAGATGAAATGAGCAAAACCCAGATCTCAGGTACCCTTTGGTGAAAACACTCACTCCCTCTAAATTCTTGCCCGAGGGATCAAACCTGAGTCTGCTTAAGCCTCTGGATCCAGATGTCAATTAACAAGAAACAACACACAGAACAATGGTTTGCATGACACCATGAGCATGCAACTACCCAAGTCAAGACAGCTGTACATGCTACAGACAAAATGGTCCAGTTTATTCAGCAGGTAAATTTTAAGGAAAAGAAAGAGGATTCCATATATTAAATGAGACATCAAATGTATACCAAGCCTAAAAGGATGTGAACATCTGAAGTATACTATAGAGACTTACATTTGGCTGGTAAAACATAAACAAATGTAAGGAAGTGATTAATCTAAAAGTCAGGGTAATGCTTACTTTGGGGGAGGAGGGTGCTTCTGGAGCAGGTACAAACTTCCATTTCCTGACCTGGATGGTGGTTACAAATTCATTAGCCTTATAACAATTCACTCAGCCATGGATTTCTTATGTGCCATTTTCTGTAACTGTGTTTTATCTTTGTAAAAGAGACAAAGAACAAAAGTTGGGGAGTCAGACAACTCTGAGTTCAAATTGTGGCTCACCGTGTCTTATCTGTGAGACTGGCAAGTTCATAACTGAAACTTAGTTTCCTCCTCAATAAAATGTGAATAAACCCATCCTCTAGAACCATCCTAAGAATCAAAGGCAATGATCTAAACCCAAAATCTGGCTACTCTGCTTTTTCTTTCTTTCCTTTCTCTACCCTCATCATTCTTAACTTGCTTTGACATTGTATTTTCCCTACCACACATGATGGATACTTGTGTTTAATAAGATAATAATATCAGATATTGGACTAAACTGCATGCTTCTGTAGGTCTATTCTAAATAAGCATAATGTGTCTTTACTAATTGCAGCTGAATCCCAAAAGCAATGACTAGTGCCCTCGAGGAAGGGGCTGATTTCTATCGACACGTCAGATCCCAGAGCACTGAATTAGAGCACAGTGCCTCTTAATTCTGGTTACAAATAAGAATGATGATTAATATTTTGTGGGGCAATACATAATAATTTTTTAATGATGGCATGTCATTTATCATAAAAATCATGTTCCTTTTATTGAGTAGGTACTCAATATATTTTTTAAATGATTGATTATGTAAACTTGACTTTAATAGCTTCTTAGTAATGATGGAAACAATCCGATATATAAGGCAATGTCAGGATAATTGGGGGAAGTTTTCTGGAAGAGTTAGTTTCAAGTGGGATTAAAAGAGGGGATAGCATGGCACTATGGTAGGAGCCCCAGCCCACATTCAGGATACCTGAGCCATCATTTCTAACAACAGGTGTTTGGTGTTAAGTGTGTACCGTGTACTAGGCCAAGAGCTTTCCATACATTAACATATTTAATCCTTCTAGTAACTCTGTGAGATGACTTAGGTCTCCATCATATAGATGGAGGAACTGTCCCAGAGAAATGGTAACTAGAAAAATAAAAGGCCATGTATCTAGTACACTGTGGAGCTAGGGGTTCATAACCAATTTAGCCTGACTCTAAAATTCTTACACTTAACTAGGTGGTCTCTATAATCCCTTCCAGTGCTAACATTCTATGATTTATGATATCTCTCCTCCAAATGAATTTTTCATGATCTATTAACTCATCAGTCCCCTTCAGTGACACATGTCTTCTTTGTTTAGCTTTGTCTCCTTCACTGGTATCAGCATCAGTAAACCTCACTCAATCTATGAACAAGGTCTCACCCACAGTGACAGCATGCCACCATCGATGGCAAATGAGAATTTGAGGATCACGGTTGCTTTATAGCCAGAGACCTTTCTCAAGCCCTCTTCTGTTTCTGGGAATCAAGCTCCTAGTATTGAGCTTGACTGTAATTCTTTACACTGTTTACTTAAAGGAAATGAAACACAAACTATGTTGCAGGAAGACGGAGCAACAATTACATTTTAAATTAGTCACAGGCTTATCAGCTCCTGCAACTTCTTGTAATGGAAAAATAACCCAGAGGACACTGTCATGTAATATTAGGATAACAGGCTTTGAGCGAGTGACATGTTTATATTGCATGACAGAACTATTTCATTTTCTTCATTATTTTCTGCATGGCAGTTTTGAAGTTACCTAGAATTATTCTATCCAGTTTACCAGAAGGTTTCATGTTTCTGCCTCCTATTATCTAAGGAAATACTTATTTTCTGGGGTCCGGTTCCTATTACCACTTGCCTGAACTTCTAAAGTCTCCTAGTTAATAGCCCTTCTACTAAACTATTGTGTCCCTAATCAATCCATTATGGCCAAATGTCCCTCAGCACCTCCTGTGGAACTACTCTAATTAAGTCACCTACCTCATGTAAAAACATGTAAAGTTTCTCCTACTTATAGGAAAAAATCACAATTATTAGTAGGGCCTTCAGATTAACTTTATCAGGCTTCGAAGTCTCTTTTCAGTCTTGTTTTCTACTAATCATCTTAACATAACATAGGCCAAATTGAGCAAATCTCTGTTTTAGTTTATGGAGGAACTCAGAGTTTTTGCCACCCTCCCTTGCATTGTTATTTCTCCACATCCCCGGAACCAAAACTATGCAAGTCTCAATGCCTTGCTCAATTGTTCCAAATAAGCTCCAAATAAAAAACTCGTGGGGATCTTAGATAGATGATAGATAGATAGATAGATAGATAGATAAATAGATGTCCTGACCTACTGCAATGTACAATAAAGTCTTAATCCTGTGGCCTATCATACTTTGATTAAGTTGGTTCTGAATTTCAACCTAGAAGGTCTGGAAGCCATCAGAGACCCTTGACAGCAGGCACACAGTTAGGCAATGAGCCTAAGGAAGAGTGAGTGCCATGATATTCTTGACTATAGCCAGGAGAGTCCACGAATAGTGGACAGATTCACTGGAAATTATGTCTGTCAACAAACTCTCCTGCCTTGGTCTGAGAAGAAAGAAAAAAAAATGAGGAAAAATAGCATGCCTTTTGGAGTGCATAAAAAAAGAGAATATGGCTCTTTAAAGCCAGCTAGCTAAAGAGCTACAGAGTAATGGTAACACTCAACCTTTTTTTAGGTCCCGGACCCTGAATAAATGGTTCTCCTGAACTTAATTTTGAGAAAAACAGCTCCCCATTTTCTCAAGTCTTACGGTCCATTTTTTATAGTTTTTTCTCAAACGTTATTGAAAATATATGAGAACTTTGTGAAAGAAACACATCATCCACTTCCAGAGCTCACAGTAGCTCTGGTTGCTTACCAACAAACAGAAGGGAACATTGAGCATCTTGTAGAAGTGAAAGGTAAAGTAAGGTAAAGCTATGAAGCCCCAACCACGCTGTGTCTTGAGCCTGACATGGCTTTAATAATGTATTACAAAAACATGGTGTCGGCCTAGAAGGAGCAACAGGGGGCATTTTATTAAGTGAGAAAAGAAGATTTATAGATAAGTCACTAAAGAAGAGTTATAGTGAATCATATGTTTGCTAACAAAAGGTGTCGAGAACAATATTTTTTCCCTGCTTCGTCAACATCTAATGTCCATTTATCTCTGTTACACGATTCATACATAGTCACCATCACTCCATAAATTCATCACCATGGATTGTAAAGCTTGAGACAAGGTCAGAAAGCTCACAAAAAGCGTCAGTAATCTATCCCACGGAGAGTTGAGGAATGTTAATGGTGGTAACCTGGTGCACAGGGGACCAGCTTCCATTACAAAAGTGGCTGACCATCAGTCACTTTCTCAGTGGGTCATCCTGAAAAATGCCATGAGCTTGGTATGGTTAGAAAAAAAAAAAAAAAAACAAACACTGCACAGATCAGAGCTGCCAGACCAGACCACAGCTGCTTCTGAAATTTTGTGCTAGAACTTTGGCGAGAGTGAGTTCTCTTAAGATCACTAAGACATATTCCCAGGAGGACGGATACCAGAGTGGCATACTAGCTGGCAGCCTGCTGTGGGTACCACGACATCACTTAAGAATGAGCATCACTTTTCTTTGTTTCCCGTATTTGGTATGATAACCTTGAGACATTGCTCCATGCCCTGTGACTTATAAGTGTTGTCAAAAAGTGTTATATATTAGTATTTATTTTTTAGGTCATTCTTCAAGTTCAACAAAAACCATTTTGGCACCAGGAATGAGATTCAGGGTTGACTTTAACTTTAATTTCCAAATAAAATAACTTCAAAACTCATTCTACATTTACTTCTAGAAACTTATTCTTTTCTCTAATCTTTCTTTGAATCTGGGTGTTTGGAGGTAGTGGATATTCTGTATTCTATATTGTATTATATAATCTGGTCATTTATCAGTCTTCAGTTCTGTAACCACTGGGTTACATGAGCTCCTCCTATGGGCTTATGTCCTGTCTTGCTCCAAACTGTGATCTTGGCCTCATGCCTATTTTAGGCAGAGAAAGATAAGGCTTACTCTAATTTTTAATGGTTGAAAATAAGTCTTACTGAAGACTGAGACTGAAGAGGTGATGGATAGGAAGAAAGAAGTAACAAAAGAGAATCAAATGCAACATCAGGATAGGATAGGGTATTGGTCATCACTATTTCCAATGTTCATTGTTCATCTAGTGTCTCAGAAAGTCCCTTTGTGATGACTTTCCTCTTACCCTTATAGTCTGTCTTTTATTTTTTCTTTACTATTTCCAGTCTCTCTGAATAACATTAACTTTTTCATCTCCCCTCTCCCTAACAGTTTTAAGGCACCAAACACCAACTTCCAGGTCTCTCTCACTAAGATAGATATATCTTAACACCAAAATAATTTCTATACTCAAAAAAACAGTACATTTACATTAATTTTCAGAAAAGTTTTGTCCCAAATCTCATTTTTCTTTTTCTTACTTTTACCTCAGGTCCATTTATATATTTTCTCCAAATCAAAATGTCTACAGAAAAGTGAATTCAGGTTTTCAAGTATCAGAAGACAAAGAAAGAGCAGAGCCTTTGAAATAGATTTCATCCAGTTGTTTTAGGATAAGTTCAAGAAATAGAAGTCTGATGAAGGTGATTTCACTGCTGTCATCATGAGTAGTCCTTTAAGTGGCAGGAAAGTGACTTGATGAGAAAAAGTGGAAAATCTATTTCTTCTTTTCCACAAAAAAATTTTCCAGGATGTCATGGCTTATTTCCCCCTCTCATCTACAACTATATCTATATCTATATTTATATCTATATCTATATACACACATATAAATGTATGTATATATGAGTGTGTATACACACACACAAACATACATAGTTCAGTTTTGAAAATAGACCGTACTGAGGATATTGACCTCTTTATTTACTTAACATATTTGTTGCACATCTATTATGTGTCAAGCACCATGATTCATGGGATATGATAGTAAAGTTATACAGAAAGTCAGGGGCCATATCATTAAGAGCCCCATGATACATGTTATAGGCTTTGATCTTTATCCTGAAAGCCATATAAAGCCATTAAAAATGGTATCAGAGAAGTAGGAGAGCAGAGGCATGTTCATGCACTAATGCTGTGTCAAGAATGGATAGGATGAACAGGGGCAATGGCAGAATAGGCAAGAATAGATTTAGGAAGTACCAACAAATGCTACCAGAGTCCAAGTAATGATGATTGAGACTGGGTGGAGATGAGAAATTGATAAAATAGTGAGAGCTCCTGGTAAAGGATTGTGTATCTGTAAAGGTTGATAAACAGGAATCATCTAGACTCTTAGTATTCTAGTTTCTGCAGTTGAATGAATGACGGTGCCTTTATGTTGAGCTTGATGTATCACTGAGAATTCAAATTTTAAGACTGACTAGATACTTATATGTGATTCTGGAGCTTAGAAGAAATATGGAGCTAGATATATACATTTGAGTATTACAAATATGTGATGTCATTGGAAGGTAGCACAAGATGGATCACCCACAGAAAGAGATAATATAGGGGTACCTGGGTGGCTCAGTCAGTTAAGCATCTGACTCTTGGTTTTGGTTCAGGTCATGATCTCACAGTTCATGAGTTTGAGCCCTGCATCAGACTCTACTCTGACAGCATGGATGCTGCTTGGGATTCTCTGTCTCTCTGCCCCTCCCCTGCATGTTCTTGCTCTCTCTCTATCTCTCCCTGTCTTTCTCAAAATAAATAAATAAACTTAAAAAAAACTTAAAAATAAAAAGAGAGAGTCTAGGAAAAGAAGAGAATTCAGCACTCCTCGATTAAATGACTAGATATAGATTGCATCTTGTACCTTGATTTGAACCTGGTCCCTATCCAAGATTTTTGGTCTCTTTTCTAAAATATTTTATTTTATTTTTAGACCATTTTTTCTAAAAAATTAAGTAAGGTAAATTGTCCTTCTCTCAATATAAATAAATATGTATCCACTGACCCATATTCTCTACTAAACTAAAAGTTCTTCTCTTTTCTGAGAAAACATCAGGTCGTGTAAGGTCTGTTGTATATTTGGAAGTATCTAGTATTGGGCTACCCACAAATTATATATTCTTTCTTCACTTCCATAGTAATACTAACATTCATTTGATGTCAACCATAGCCAAACATTGCTCTGAGTTTTTTGTCACATTGATCTTTACAACACCGTGGTGGTCATGGTCATCCCATGATGGATGTGGATATCAAGAAATAGAAAGCTTGAATAATTTCCCCAGGGCACAAACTGGCAGGTTGCAGAACAAAGATGGAAGCCCATGCCATGTTTAACCTCAATATTCATCCTCCTTCAATATATATATATAATATATAATACTGCCTCTCCCTTATCAAAATATATCCACATTACCATAACAGTTCCATGTAGTCATTTTTGTGAGTACCTTTTACCTATAAATGCTGTTATGTCATTGGTTTCAGTCCTTGGCCCTTTTTTCTTAAGTTTATATAGTCTACTTACCTGACTCCTTCCAGAGAGAAGGGAAATACACAACTTCAGCCCAGACTAGCCTTCCTGTTCCACTAAATAGGTGCAGTACTGAGAAGCATATGTAAAGTTCACGGAACCGAAGCAGAGACTTGCCAAAAGGTGAAGACCCAGTCACAGTGCTATAGAATGCTACCCCTACCATACATCTTACCACCCCATTACTGAAAACCTATTGATGGTAGTTCCTGTGGCACAGGACATCATCTCTGATTATCAAGAAAAAAAATATGAGGCATTCTAAAAGGCAAAAATCACACTTTGAAGAGTCAGAGCAAACACTAGAACCAGACTCTGATAGAGCAAAGATATTGAAATTATCAGACCAGGAATTTAAAATAATTATGATGAATATGCTAAGGAATTTAATGGATAAAGTAGCATGCAAGAAAAGATGTGAGCAAAGAGATGGAATTTCTAAGAAAGAGCAGATAGGATGTGCTAGAGATCAAAAACACTATTATAAATATGAAGATTGCCTTGATGGGCTTACCAATAAACTGGACACAGCTGAGGAAAAAAAAATCTAGGCTTGAGGATATCCCAAGAGAAATTTCAAAAACAGAAAAGCAGAGAGCAAAGACGGAAAAACAAAAACTGGAACAGAATATCCAAGGACTGTAATGAGAATATGAGAAAGAGAAGAAAGAGAGAAAGGAACAGAATAAATATTTGAAATTATGACTCAGAATTTCCCCCAAACTCATGTGAGATACCAATCCACAAATTAGGAAATTGAATGAACACCAAACAGATAAATGACAAAACCTACATATAAGCATATAATTTTCAAGGTAGAGAAAAAAATATTGAAAGAAGCCAGAGGAAAAAATGCCATTCCTATAGAGGAACAAAGGTAAGAATTATATCCATCTTTTCCTAAGAAATCATGGAATCAGAAGAGAATAATGTGAAGTACTTAAAGTGTTAAGAAAATAAAAGCAGCAACCCAGAATGCTGTATCTTGCAAAATTATACTGCAAAAGTGAAAGAAAAATAAAAATTTTCTCAGCAAATAAAAATTAAGGAAATTGTTGCCAGTAGACCTCCCTTGCAAGACATGTTAAAAGAACTTATTTAGAGAGAAGGAAAATGATATTGGTCAGAAACTAAGATCTACATAAAGAAAGGAAAAATGGAAAAGAATATGTGAAAGTAAATAAAAATGTTTAATTGTCTTACTCTTAAAAGATCTAACATATAGCCATTTGTTCAAAATAATAATAGCAGGGCACCTGGGTGGCTCAGTTGGTTGAACGTCCGACTTCACCTCAGGTCATGATCTCACGGTTTGTGAGTTCAAGCCCTGCACTGGGCTCTGTGCTGACAGCTCGGAGCCTGGAGCCTGCTTCAAATTCTGTCTCCATCTCTCTCTGCCCCTGCCCCCACTCACACTCTGTCTCTCTCTGCCTCTCAAAAAAAAAATAATAATAATAATAATAAAACATTTAAAAATGATATAGCATTGAATGCATATATTAGAAAAGAAGAAAGATCTAAAATCAATTATCTAAGCTTCCACTTCGTAAAACTAAGAAGAGCAAATTAAATCCAAAGTAACCAGGAAAAAAAAATAATAAATGAAATTGAAAACAGGAAATCAATAGAGAAAATCAACAAAAGCAAAAGCTGGTTCTCTGAAAAGATCAATAAAATTGACAAACCTCTAAGCTAAGAACAAAAGAGAGAGGACACCCTATATTACTAACATTAGAAATGAAAAAGGGGACATTGCTACAGATCCCATAGATTAAAAGGTTAATAAAGAAATACTATGAAAAACTCTATGATCACAAATTTGATAACTAATATGAAATACACCAATCCCTTGAGAGACAATTTGCCAAACTCTCAGAAAGAAATAGACAATATGAATAGGCCTGTAGCTGTTAAAGAATTGAATCAATAATTAAAAATCTTCAAAAACAGGAAAGATTAGTATCAGATGGGTTCATTTGTGAATACTACTAAACATTTAAGGAAAAAAGCATACCAATCATCTACAATCACTTTCAGAAGAAAGAAGCAGAGGTAATACTTCTAATTCATTCTATGAGGCCAGCATTACCCCAATACCAAAGCTAGACAAAGACATTACAAGAAAAGATATAGACCCAATATCTCTCATGAATATATATGCAAAAATCCTCAACCAAATATTAGCAAATTGAATCCAACAAGGTATAAAAAGAATTATACACAGCAATCAAGTGGACTTTATCTCAGCTATGCAAGACTGCTTTATACATTCAAAAGTCAAATAATGTTATCCATCATATCAGCAAAAGAAAAAAGAAAAATCACATGCATTTATCAATAGATGCCAAAAAGCATTCAACAGTATCCAATACCTATTTGCAATAAAAAAATATCAGCAAACTAAGAATAGTGGGGGAACTTCCTCAACTGGATCAAAAAAACAAAAACAAAAACAAAAAAAAAAAAACAACTTAGAGCTAACATACTTAATGGTGAGAAACTGGAAGTTTAACCACTAAGATCAGGGAAAAGGCAAGGATATCCCCTCTCGCTACTGGTTTTCAGCATTCGACTGGAAATTCTGACTAAGTAAGACAAAAAAAAGGAAGTAAAAAGTATATAGGTTGGGAAATAAGAAATGACACTGGCTTTATTCATAGACAACATGATCATCTATATAAAACTCCAAAAGAATCAACAACAAAAAGGCTTCTGGAACCAATATGCAGTTAGAGAAGGAATCAGGATACAAAGTTAATATACAAAAGTCAGTCACTTTTCTATATTCCAATGATAAACAAGTGGAATTTGAAATTAAAAATACAATTTCTTTTACATTAGCACCTAAAAAATTGAAATAATTAGGTATAAATCAAAAATACATATAAGATCTATATAATGAAAACTGTAAAATTCAGATAAAAGAAAGTAAAGAGCTAACTAAATGGGGAGATATTATGTTCCTGAATAGGAAGACTTAATGTTGTCAAGATGTTCACTTTTTCAATTTAGTTTATACATTCAATGTAAAACCAATCAAAATCCCAGCGAGTTATTTTGTGGATATCAGCAAACAGATTCTAAAATTCACATGGAGAGGCAAAACACTCAGAATAATCACCACAGTATCGAAGGAGAACAAAGTTGGCAGACTGACACTACCCAATGTCAAGAATGAGGCTGCAGTAATCAAGACTGTGTAATATCAGTGAAGGAGCAGACAAACAGATCAATGGAATAAAATAGAAAGGCCAGCCTACATGGCTCAGTCAGTTAAGTATCTGACTAGTGATTTCAGTTCAGGTCATGATCTCACGGTTGCTGAGTTCAAGCCCCGCATCAGGCTCTGAGCTGACAATGTGGAGCCTGGTTGGGATCCTCTCTTTCTCTCTCTCTCTCTGCACCTCCCAACTTGTGTGCTTACATGCATGAGCGCTCGCTCTCTTTCTCTTCAAAAAAAATAGAAAGCCCAGAAATAGGTCCACAAAATATAGTCAACTAATGTTTGGCAAAGGAACAAAGACAATACAATAGAGAAAATTTACTCTTTTCAACAAATAGCTCTTTGCTGAAACTGGATAACCCACATTTTAAAAAAAGGAACCTAGACACTGACCTTACAGCTTTCACAAACATTACCTCAAAATGGATCAAAGACTTAAATGTAAAATACAGAACTATGAACCCCCTACAATGATCTCGGGTTTGGTGATGATATTTTAGAAACAGCATCAAAGGCATGGTCTGTGAAAGAAAGAATTGATAAGCTGGACTTCATTAAAATTTAAAATTGTTGCTCTGCAAAAGACATTGTCAACAGAATTTAAAAAAAAAAACAAAACCACAAACAAGGAGAAAAAAATTGCAAAAACCTATCTGATAAAGAACTATTATCCAAAATATACAAGGAACTCATAAAACTTAACAATAGAAAAGCAAACAACCCAATTAACAAATGTGCTGAAGACCTTAACAGATACTTCACCAAAGGAGGTTTGCAGATGGCAAATGAGCATATGAAAAAAGATGCTCCACATCATGTCATCAGGGAAATACAAACTAAAACAACGAGATACCACTACACATCTTTTAGAATGACCAAAATGCAGAACACGGACAACAAACACTGGTAAGTGTATGGAGCAATAGGAATCCTAATTCATCCCTAGTGGACATAAAACATGGTACAGCCACCTTGCAAGAGAGTTTGCTGGTTTCTTACAAAACTAAATAAAATCTTACCTAGATGATCCAGTGTTCAGGCTCCTTGGTATTTTTCAAAAGGAGTTGAAAATGTATGTCCACACAAAAATTTGCATGTGGATGTTTATAGCAGCTGTATTCATAATCCAAAACTTGGTACCACCCAAGTGCCACCTGTAGATGAATGGAGAGATAAATTACAGTACATCAAGAATATGGAATATTATTCAGTGCTAAAAGAAAGTGAACTATGAAGCCATGCAATGACATGGCAAAAACTTAGGTGCATATTATTAAGTGAAA
>CM053566.1:75655813-75795870 GCA_028646485.1 Cryptoprocta ferox | reverse complement strand
AGAATATGGAATATTATTCAGTGCTAAAAGAAAGTGAACTATGAAGCCATGCAATGACATGGCAAAAACTTAGGTGCATATTATTAAGTGAAAGAAGCCAATCTGAAAAGACTATATACTGTATGATTCCAACTATATTACCTTCTGGAAAAGGCAAGTCTATGGAGAGATTAGAAAGTTCAGTGGTTTCCAGAGAGAAGGAGGGTTGAATAGTCAGAGCAGAGATGATTTTTAGGGAGATTGGACTACTCCATATGATAATATTATGGTGTATACATGTCATTATGAATTTGTCTGACCCGTAGAATGTACAACACCAAGAGTGTACCTAATATAAACTACGGACTTAGGGTAATAATGATAATGATGCTTCAGTGGAGGTTCATCAGTTGTAACAAATGTACCACCCTGGTGGGAGATTTGATAATGGGGAAAGCTATTGCAGATGTGGGGACAGGGTATATATATATATCATATGTAACTCTCTTTTTCTCCTGTTTTAAAACGTAGTAATCAAGACTGTGTGATATGGAAATGAGGATAAGCGTACTGATCAATGGAATAACATTGAGAATCTAAAATAAACCTTCACACTTATAGTCAAGTGTGATTTTCACTCTGGATGCCAAGAAATGTCAATGGGAGAAAGAGTAGTCTTTTCAAGAAGTGGTGCTGGGACAGCTGGATAGCATAAACTCTAAGAAGAAAATATAGTTATAAACCTTTGTGAGTTTGGATAGGCAACAGATTCTTAGTTATGACACCAAAAGGACAAGCAACAAAGGAAAAAAGCAATACAATGGACTTCATCAAAATGAACGGCTTTTGTGCATCAAAGGACACTATCAAGAAACTGAAAAGACAACCCACAGAATGGTAGAAAATATTTGCAAATCACGTGTTGGCCAGAGTCTAGTATCCATAATGCATAAATACATTTTGCAAATCAGTAATAAAAAGTACAAACAACCCGATTAAGAAATGGGCAAATGACTTGAATAGACATTTCTCCAAAAAAGATATACAAAAAGAAATACAAATGGCCAACACACACATGAGAAGTTGCTCAACATCATTAGTCGTTAGGAAAACAAATCAAAACCACAATGAGATACCATCTCACATCAACTACAATAGTAAAGAAATATGAACTGTCATTACATTATAAGTAGAAATATAAAATGGTCCAGCCACTGTGAATAACAGTTTGTTGGGTCATCAGAAAGTTATCATATGACCCAGCAATTCTACTCCTAGGTATATAACCAGAGTACTTAAAATGTATTCAAACAGAAACTGGTACACAAATGTTCAGAGCAACAATATCCATACTAGCCAAAAAGTGGAAGCTATGCAAATGTCCATCAAGTGATGAACGAAAAACAAAATGTAATATATCCATATAATAGCATATACTGCAAGCTTCCTTCTGACAGGCTTCCTTCTGACAAGAAATGAAGTATTGATACAGGCCACAACATGGATGAACCTTGAAAATATACTTGTAAAAGAAGCTTTTTACAAAAGACCACATATGTTACTCAACTGATAAGAAATGTTGAGAATAGGTAAGTCTCTAGAGATTGAATGAAGATTAATTATTTCCAGGGACTAAAAGAAGAAGAGAATGGAGAGTGACTGCTAATTGAGTATAGAGTTTGCTTAAATATTATTAAATATTAAGTATTTAATGAACTTAAATATTATTGATGACTGCACAAATCTATGAGCATACCAAAAACCAGTTAATTTTACATTTTAAAGGGATAGATTTTATGGTATGAGAATTATAACTCAATAAATCTGTTATTTTTAAAAGGTAAAAAACAAAGCAAAACAAAAAACTACACGTGAATTAGATAGAATTTCAAGCCCCTCAACAACAAATGCAGCAGGAAAAATTTCCTGCCATCTATAAAGAAAAACTAATTTCCACAAATATCACACCTCTCGTATTTTGTCTTTTAAGACAAAAGAAGAGTTAGAGTAGTTGATATGGACAGTGAATAAAAAATAAAATGAAAACATTCTGCTAAATGAAAGTCAAAAGACAAAATACATCAGATGCTTTTTTTTAAAGAATGAAAACATTCTGCTTAATAAATGTAAAAAGGAAAATATTTATGAGGATAGTACAGTATCAAAATGGACCATCAACAGTTTTTTTCAACTGGCAAGGACCCAGTATCCATTTCAGAAAATACTAGTAATGTATGGCAAAATATAACTGTGCCTGAGTACCCTTGAAAATGTATCATAATCTACGCCTGTTTAGCAGGTGAGACACCATCTGTATAGTGCTCATGTATCATTAACTGTCATGCTGTAATAAATTACACAATTAAACAGTTTTGCCCAACATATTTTTGCTAAAAATTGAATTCCACTGATGATGCCTGAAGATGCTACAGGATTGATTTTGGCAGTCGCCCTCAATGTTGATGAACACAGGCATAAAACTGCCCCCCAATCACCACACCATGGGCAGGCTGGGGTGAGCAAAACAAAAGCAAGGGCCAAGTCATCCCTGTTAACCAACAAAGACAAACAGGAGATTGCACACTCCTCTCTGTATACAGGCATGCAAAATTATATCTTCCTTATTTGCCTGTATCAGTTCAACCTACCATTCAGACCTGTGTTCCAACGTGCCCTATAAAAGCAACAGCACCAACAACTTAAACTTGACTACCCGTTCAGTTTAACTGTGCCATTACTGGATTTAAATCCATGATCAAGTATGAATTTCAACCCAGTTGTACCAACATTCCTGCCTCTTGTCCACATCTCTTGTTCACAGTGCTAGTTTCCAAATTGGTGGGTTAGAAGAAATCTGACATAGCATCATAGGATTTTCTGGTCTGAATACCATCCTTGAGTCCTCACTGGCCTCCATAGAGATACATTTTCCAACCTAGTCCTGAGCATCTGACAGCATTTGCCTCTACTGCTGATATCCCAAATTCTCTGTCTTGTGGTCTGTTCTTTTAGAACAAGCAATTTGCTGTTGGTCTTGGGAAGCATGATGGTCTGTCTACACCACCTCCTACCACCACTGCCAGCACCAGCACTGACCTGGTCAACACTCATTGGCTCGCCCTTATATGGCTGGTTCTCTCAAAGTCAGCTATGTGCTACAACTTGTTCTATATATGTGTGTGTGTGTGTGTGTGTGTGTGTGCACGCGCACACATGCGTGCTGCCCAGCTAACAGTCTCCACCAC
Organism: Cryptoprocta ferox; assembly: GCA_028646485.1. Taxonomy (NCBI): domain Eukaryota; kingdom Metazoa; phylum Chordata; class Mammalia; order Carnivora; family Eupleridae; genus Cryptoprocta; species Cryptoprocta ferox. Next base: position 75,792,646 of record CM053566.1, on the reverse strand, counting down.
GGGGCCCCCTTGTTCTTTTCCCCTCTCTAGAGCAACAGCCTGAAAAAAGCACACAAGCACCAAAATTCTCATCTATATTCTTTGTTTCTCTTGCATGTGTATCTTGGCTGGAGTAGGAGGGTAAAAGAACTAGAGAACATAGGACATTTTTGTACATCTTTCCATTCTGCAGAAACCAAGAAGCTCATGATGGTGATCAGTGCTGTCCCAGGCCCTTTATGCCTACATGCAGCATGCCACCTTTTCTAATCTAACTAGCACAGATGTCATAATTTAGCAAGGGGACTTTCAGCAGGTCATCTTATCCAAGACATCCCCATTGAAATCACTCAATTGACTTAGATTATTTCTCCCTATCTGAAAGGGTAGAAGGAGGTCTCAGTGAGGCCAAATAATGGAAGAAGAGTAACACATAAAAGAAACTAAAATATTTCATAGTTTAACATAAAATTATGACATTTTATTTTTTTAATATTTATTTATTTTTGAGAAAGGGGACAGAGAGCAGAGAAATAGGAAGACACAGAATCCATAGCAGGCTTCAGGCTCTGAGCTGTCAGCACAGAGCCAGATGCAGGGCTCCTTGAGATCATGACCTTGAGATCATGGCCGAAGTCAGATGCTTAACCGACTGAGCCACTCATGTGTCCCAAATTATGACATATTCTATTACAAATATCACCTATCATTGATTCACTGTTGTTATTGTCATTTTTTTATTACTCTTAATATTTTCTTCCGCCTCTTTCCCAGAATGGCAGTTGTTGTGATGATAGCAGAGACGCACTGAAGAGGCCATCAGCTCCCAGTATCAAAGACTGGGGAAGGCCTGGGCCCTCCTTTCCCCTCCCTCCAGGAAACCCTGGATAGAGAGAGCCAGGACATTAAGCTCCACACAAGCACTGACAAAATAATCCCATTAGAAGAGTCAGTTAAAAGAGTAACACTTGACTTACCTAAAGGTCACATTTTGAATCTAGATGAAGTAGGGGGGAAAGCCTGTGTGTGGGGGAAAAAAAAGTATCATAGAGCCTACAAGTTTTGCTCATGAGACAAATTGAAGGCTACCTGAGACAAGGGGATTTTCAGTTACTCACAGAAAATTCAGTCTCCTAATTTTTTCCCAAGGCTTACAGAAGACAGTGGCATATAGGTCTTTATCTATCTTGGAACCCTCAAGTCACCAATGCAGCAATTGAAATATATTAAGTATTGGGGCGCCTGAGTGGTTCAGTCGGTTCAGCGTCCGACTTCAGCTCAGGTCATGAGCTCGCAGTTTGTGGGTTCGAGCCCCACATCAGGCTCTGTGCTGACAGCTCGGAGCCTGGAGCCTGCTTCCGATTCTGTGTCTCCCTCTCTCTCTGCCCCTCCCCCACTCATGTTCTGTCTCTCTGTGTCTCAAAAATGAATAAATGTTAAAAAATTTAAAAAAAAGGTATTTACTAAAATTCTGTTGGTTTGGTTGTAACTGAAACGAATTGAACTTAGCTGATAAAAACTGGAAAATTACAAGTAATCATAGAAAGGAATAGAAGAAACAGGAAAATCATTAGCAGGAGACATTTAGTCTGAAGCCTTTTAACATTGGAGAAAACATCTTCATAGACAATAACTGCTATATTACAGGACTGTACAATACTTCACATCCATAACAATAATTCTGAGTTGCCAAGAAAAAGCACAATTATGACCAAAACTCTAAAAGGCAAGAGTGCATGACAGAGTTTTGAAAGTTTTTGTGGTTGTTATCATTTCTTTGTTAAATATGCAATGGTTGAAAATAAGAAGGTTCAGTTTCTGGAAGGCATGTTTTAGCTCTTTGGAAATTTTACTTATGTGTGACAGTTCATTCTCTGAATACACTAGACAGACAAAATCCTATTGTGCTTATCTGGAAGGTAATGCTAATAAAAATGGGAAATATTATTCTGGAGAAACTCCCATTCATAAGAACCCTGACAACAATAGATCCTGAGACATTTATAAGCCAATAACTTTAAATAAGCAATATTTTCTCATTTGTTCCTAATGAAGCAAAATTCTAGTAGTTACATGTCTAGGGGGAAAAAATGTTCCTTTGATGTGACCACATTTGGCAAATAAAGCTAGAGCACTCCGATGCAAAGAGGAAGATGAATTACAGGGTTGAGTTGTGCTTTTAACAGACTAGAATATATGGAAGGTAAGTTCTAATGAAAAATACAAAGGATATATTACATATAAACTATCCAAGATTGTTTTTAAATTATCAGTCCATTGATCAGTAGACTCAGAAATGAACCAGAATTTAACTGTGATCAACTGGAATGTACATGAAATGATGAAAAAAATTGGGGTTTTTTCCTAAGGTTACTATTACAATTTAGCCTTATTTGCATATTACTTATTTTAATTCATTTGATTTATTTGATGGTGTCCTGTGATAGCCACTGTGTGTCGTGTTGCATATAAACATGTCAACAAGTTGTAGCCTGTGGCCCCTGACTACCCACAGATACAGAATGTCTGGCTGTTGCAATGACACTATTTTTATAGGTTCCCTGGAATATAAAGTACAGGAGATACTCCATGAGAATATTTTGGAGTTTTTTAATTAAGTTTATTATTTTAAAGTTTATTTATTTTGAGAGAGAGAGACTGAGTTGGGGAGGGACAGAGAGAGAGAGAGAGAGAGAGAGAGAAATCCCAAGCAATTGACAGTGCGGAACCCGATGTGGGGTTCCAACTCAGGAACTGTGAGATCATGACCTGGGCCAAAGTTGTATGCTTGACTGACTTTACCACCCAGGTGCTCCTCATTAAGTTTTTTAACAACTTGGACTATGGTCAAAATAAAGGAAAATTATCAATCCTGCAGATCAGTCCATGGGACAACACTCTGGTCAGTCTCTCAGGTCTCCCAAAGTTAATATTATTTCTTCTTCCCACACAGCTTTGTTCCTTGTTTTTGGCTTGGCAAAACTGACTAATCCTTTAAGGCTCAAATTAGCTGTAACCTTTTCTCTGAAGCCCTCTTTGAAATTCCCTTAATCAGGACTAATCACATCATAATGTGCCTCCTTATAGCATTCCACACATGCCTTCTTTATTAAAGCACTTAAGAGGTTGCAGTGATTGGTTATTGGTTTATGTTCCATATGAGTTTATGGAAGTTAGTAACAGTGCCTTATTCATTTCCATATCACCATCTTCCTGAACTAGTCCAGCTTACAAGAGATTCTCAGTAGTATTGGATTGATCATGAGAATGCACCCCAGACCAGGGAGCATAAGGGTCTGCTCAAGTAAGGAAGTTCAAATTTCCTTCCCAAGGATGTTCCTAAAAAGAGCTGATAAGCACTGAGCACTCAATCAGAGAGGAATGAACAAAGCCTTGATTCTCCTTAACAGGTATTCAAGGGCTATTTTGCCACTGAAGTGTCCATACAAGTAAGAGGCCCATAGAAAATCTCAATACATGATGGATGTAAGACAGGAAGAGCAATTCAGCACTGACTCTCTGGGCTGAGAGCGAGAGAAGCTCTGAGCCCTGGGGAGTGAGAAATGGCCTAAAGGGATCCACAGGAGGGTAGTCTGGTTGAGGGAAGGAGCTTTATTCCCAAGTCTCACTGCACCTTATCTGTGTTAGTGGTATAAAGACAAAAGCACCACCATTGTGGTCAGTTAAAAAAAAAATTAAACCTGTTTACAATCCTCTTTTAGTAATTTATTTTATAAGCGGTGTAGGGCAGATTAGGGCAGATTATTTACCTCAAAAGACTCATTTTTCTCACTTAGAAATGATTTTCTTACATGATTTTTTGTGAGGATTAAAATATATATGAATGTTCTTGGCGCACACTCATCGTAATTATGAAGTGAATGTTGGTTGGTTATGAGTAATTTGGTGAGGGCGAGAACTTTTTAATCATTGTGTGGAGGCCTTGTTGACATGGAAGAACCTAAAACCATTTAAAATGCTTCCTGAGACCTTGAAACAAACTCATCCCATTCATGTACGGAGAGTGATTGGGTCTTCCGCAGTTGGGTTTACCACCACCAAGGATGAAAGCCAGAGCTGGGAGCAATCTTGAAGATTATTCGCTGATACTAACCAATTCACTGATGCTAACCAACCTTTTATTTTAAATATCATATGATTAAAGAGACACTTACTGAGAGCTTTGCAGTTCTTTGCAGTGAACTCTGATCACCACTTTACTACAATGAGACTACCCAGCCATGTCTCGTTTCTCTTTCTTCTGTTGTTGGAAATCTTCCTAAAATACATTAGTCCTCTTTTCTGCCTTAGCAGATGCTGTCCTGCAAATATAATTGAATCTTTCTATGATGAGTGAGCATCTTGTACTGCCTTGGGGGAATCATTTGGTGTCTCCAGAATTGCAGTATAGTGTTGTAGTTGTAAATATAAAGAATAAAGAAGATTGGTCTGTGGCTATTTGACCTCAGGACATACCTTGATAGTCTTTTGAAAAAAGAAAATCCTTTCTTACAGCTTATTTTCTTGTGTATTTCCTCTTCACTAAAATTAAGCACAGAAGAAACGCAACCCTAGTTAATTAAAGCTTTATTGGATTCCCATTGATGGGCGGTGTAATGTACCTTATTTTGGAATAATAGCTTTGGGATGGGAATGTGGGAAATGGTCTTGCAAATGCACCCCTGGGTTATCACAGGAGGAATTTCATATAAACATTTTCTATTAACTGTTAAAGGCTTGGAAACACTTTGGGAGTTGCTGGAGAGTTTTGATGAGCGGCTTTCTCAAATGTATTGATAAATGCCTGTGTCTTTCATAAGGGGCTGGCATCATTTCCTTGTTCTTCTGAAAATCTTTGATTCAGAATATGAAATTCCCAGGCCATGCTTCATTTATCTCAGCCTATTGTCTACAAAGTGTGACTTGATAATTGGAAAGCCCTTGATCTTTAATGATTACTCTAATGCCTTCATGTGCTTCTCACAGCCCCTCTGAGCCACACAGCAGTCCAGAAAGCATTAAATATAAGCAGCAGGGCTATTTTAATAGAAATGCTTTGCTACAGTGGTTTTGTAATGTGAACACATTTTTACTTTAAAAACGAGGCTGTTCAAAATGATTGCTTTTGCCTAAAAATGAATCCAGCATGTGCAATGTCTTTACAGTAGGAAATGACCAAGTATAGGTGCCACAATTAGTAAATAAAAGTCTAGAGTCTCTGCCATAGGGATAGGTAACCACCTATTTAATTGATTAATTGATGATTTGCTACACAGAATCTAGATAAGCAGGTTAGAAACTACATTAACTTGAAGCTCTGCTTTCCTACCTCACCCTCCTCATGAATCATTTAGTTTGCTGATGGTTATGTGCTTGATTAAATTATGCGCTTGATTAAATGATATTCTCTAGGTCTAACGTTTTAATACAGAAGCGTCTAACTTGCTTGAATGCAACTTACCCTAACGAAATGAAGGTTCTGATCTCTGCTATCACTCACTTACATACAATCTGATAGTGCTACTTCTCTCTCTTTCACTGTCATTATAAAGGGTGCCTTTATACTTAAAATTCTACTGAACAGGATTTCACCTTCTACCGCATTTCACTCCTGCCTCATAAGGGGAATGTATTTAACTCACATACCTGGAATCAGGGTTATTTTGTTGGATCCTTGATTTCCCCCAAGGTAGGCCTGGCCTACATTCCTTCTCCTGTAAGCTCAGAGGGAGCCTACACAAAAGGCTGATTATGTCCGCACTTATACAAGCTCCTTCTCGGGCGTCACACAACAGGAGGACATCCCAGTTACAGAGGTGGAAATCTGACCCACTTTTCAATCCACTTCTTTGTGACTCGATGCATTAGCATACCCAAGTGAGCTTGAAAGATCTAGGATGTCCTACAATGGCCCCAAATCTCCTTCCTTCCCTAGTCCCTCACAAGTGGGATGTCATGGTGGGTGACTTCCCACATTCCCAGAGCAATCAAAAGTAATTAGGAGTTCCTTTTCTGTGCTGTTGAAATTCTAGATTTTCCTACTATTCCCCACCTCATAAAATAGACGCAATGGGGAAAAGTAGCCTTCTTTAGATTTTCAGGCTGCTCTTTTCAGAGTTTAGGATAGTCAACAGTTTTATGAAAAATTGCCTTCTTTTATAAAAGGAGTAGGCTTACAATTCAGAATCAAAGCTAAGGTTATTAGAGCAGGAAAAGACACTCCTCCTTTGGTCAGACTTCACTCACTCTTCTAGATCCTGAGTTGACAAAAGTACTCTGAGATTTTTATGAGGAAACCTAAAAATTGACAGGAAAATTAAAAGAATTAATTGCCAAGTGTAAAACATACAATGCATATTTGGCCTTCAAGGTAGCCTGGGGCAATGGTTCTCAAAGTGTGGCCTTCAATCAGCAGCATTAGCATCACCTGGGAACTGGTTACAGGCCCTGTACCCCTTGATTTTTTTCAGTGTTGTTTATTTATTTGTTTGTTGTTTATTTATTTATTTATAGAAGGAGTGAGGGGGGCAAAAAGCCTGGGGGGGCGGAGGGCCGCAGGGAACAGGATCCCAAGGGAGCTCTGTGCTGACAGCAGAGAGTCCGACATGGGACTCGATCCTACAAGCCATGAGATCATGACCTGAGCTGAGGTTGCACACTTAGCCGATTGAGCCACCCAAGTGCCCCCCAGTACCCCTTGATTTTTAGGTGCTGGAGGTGAAGCCTAACAATCTGTTTGGCAAATTCTCCAGGTGATTCCAAACTACCCAAAGTCACACAACCACAGGATTTGTGAAAATGCCTTCCATTGTTCTATAGCAAAGCTACTCATTTAGCTCTGGGGAAAACTGTCAGGATGCTTAGCTCCCTTAAGTGCACTAGTGGGAAGATTCAAAGAGGCATCCTCTAACAGGTGAATTGTTTGCAAGCTGTTGCCTTAAAGGGAGGGTGGGGGGCATTTAGGAAATGAAGTTCAATGTTTACAAGTAGGAGTAACTGACCGAAATTTTAAGAGCCATTCTTTTCTATAAGGATGAAAATTAGGTAGATGGAGAAAACCACACATTTGGAATTAAGCTGAATACATCCTTTACATTAGGATTTACCATAACTATGCACAATTTCTAGCAGGAGAGAAAGGTGGAAAAACGGTGAGCCAGGTAAGAAAATATGTGTTTTTCTTTGAAATGTCCTTACTAAGAATTTCACCCTGTAGACTGATCCAGAAATGATTTCAGTGTGGGGGAAGTTTAATCCACCTCAGGAGTCTCTTCAGTGTTGTAATAGAGCCAAGAGACTGTGCTGGCTTTAGCGCGAGCCCATGAAGCAGAATTTCTAAGAGTTATTTTATGTCTTAGAACTTCAGATTCTTCCTTGAATTCATTTCATTTGGTGACAAGCACTCTTCATAGCTCTCAAAAAATGTTCCTTCATAATAATTATAACACACCTAAGTACAGTGAAACTTTGCAAAAAGAAAGGACCAATTACTATTAAATCTGCAAATTGCCTTAAAATTAAGATTTAAATCCTAGGGATTAGATCTTATGGGGGAATGTTGGGAAGCTTTGTGTATTGGAGAAAACAATGCACACCACCTGAGTGTTCTAATTATTTATTCCTCCTTTAGCCAATGTTTATTGGCAGTTGGCTTTAGGAAGCTTGGTCCTAGAAGCATGGCAGTGAGCAAAATAAATTCCATGACCTCCTGAAAGTTATTTCTAAGGAAGGAGACAGACAAAAGGAATAAGTACATAATATGATTCACAGCGAAATGAGTACGATGAAGGGATAGGAAGTAGGGTGAGGAGAGAGTAGCTCTGTACTTCTGCTCTAGTGACAAAGATCATTCTCTTTGTGACTGCCATTCTCAGATTTCTTCTTTGGAATTTGGCAACCTCGTTTTAGAAAATACTACAAAGTCTTTTCTTCTTCAGTAATTGGGTCAGAAACGGGCATCCCATCGCAATATGGAGCCTAATGGGCTGACAAGCAACAGTAGTATTGTCTGACATGAAAATAGATCATCTAAGGCAATTAGGCCCCTTCTCTCCCCGTGTTTAATACTAAAAATATGAGACGAAATTGCCAGTCTGGAGTTTAAGAGATAGGAAGAGGACAGTCAGCTGGGAAGGGCCCATTAACAGCTATTCCTGGGAACCAGGAGAGCCTCAGGAAACACGTGGAGACCTTGGTACTAGCACTTGGTCAGTGATGTTCGTGAGTCAGTCTCCCCTCAAATAAGGCGCTGCAAAGGATTCCCTCCACACACTCTCCATTGGGCCCGGAAGTATCTCCATTGGGCCCGGGAGTAGCATATCAATCCGGAATCCGGAAGGGAGCATCCTAAGAATGGAACTAGAATGCTTTCTTAACCCCTGGAATAGATTCAATTCCTCTGTTCTGTGTTCTCATGACTGCTTACACTTCACTGCCATTTAACATTCATCACACCAGAAGGACTTGTTCTCTGTCTGTACCCCCCACTCTACTGTAAACTTCATTCGCTCAAGTGCATTGTTCTCTCTTGTCAATCCCATATTTCCTATCCTCAGTAGAATTCCTAGAAGATAGAAGGTGCTCAAAAATACATATTAAAATGTATTCAAATAAATCGAGTTAAATGTGTAGGTTGTTATTGTTGTTATTGTTTTTATAAAAATGATGTCTTTACTGTTTTCCCCCTTCTCTCTCCCAGAATGAACAATTAGAAGTATTAGATCAGTATCTGAATTCACTGGAGTGTTTAAGGTGGACACTCCAAATATGAAGCATGCCTGCAATAAAAAAAATGTTTTATGCTGTTCAATGCAAATTGTTGCCTAGCCTTTATTTTCCTATCTATTCCTATAAGTGCCTTATCTCCTCTGTCTTCCTCATTTACCTGCACATAAAAGTGCCTACATTTTTCCAAAGATGGGCCCAGGTATTTATTCAATGGATGTGCTAAAATAAGATTTAGAAACAATTTCTCAATAGGAAATTCCCAATTGAAAAATTTCTCAATTTCTACTGGAGTAGAGTAGGTGCCAGTATATAATGAGTAGATACTGTACTGCGATCATCCAATTTAGTGACTAGACAGTACCAAAAAAAAGTTACTCTAACCTGCCTTTGAAGGACAATACCCTCTTACATTCACACCTTTGTTTAAATTTCAGAACAAATGCAGTATACCTTTCCCTTATAATTTTCTCAAAGATTGTATATAGAGAAAAGCAGTCTGAGTACGTTATGACAATCCTTTTAGGGGTCAGTGTGCATTAGAAAACATAAAGTAACAGGGGAGTTGTTCACGTCTACTTCTAGATCCTTAGTTTACAAGTTGTTGGCAATATTTAGCATGCGTCCCACATCATGCACATGTAGCAGGAGCAAAAAACCAGAACGCTGCATCCCACTATTTCTGATATGAGCTTGTACAAGGACAGAAGACACCCTGAATTGCAATTGCAGGGCCTGCATTTAACCTGCCTGTGGGATTCAGATTCAACCAGAAAGCATAGGGATTTCAGTGAGCTCCAGTAGGTGATGGTGCATAATATACGCTTCAACTGAATAAGAAATATAATTCACGATAGGGGATTTCACAGTACAGGTTTCCCCCGCTTTTCAGAAGTTTGCATTATGCGATGTTGCTTTAATGAAAGAACTATGTTAGTCTTTTTTGCTAACCCGAAGAACTCCAAAGAAGATTTTCACTTTTACGAAGTAAAAGTAAAAAGCAAAAATAGCGTTCAGCATTCATTTTGAAGTGGGCCATTACAGAGGCAGTGCGCACCCGGCAGTGAGAGTGCACAGCCAACCTCCCTCCCTGGGAACTGCACTCAGCATCTAAGCATCAAGCTGCTAGAGCTTTGAACTGTGTCTGTGAGCATCTGGGCTTTATTTGATTTATTTTGTGCATCTGCTAACAAGATGCGTCCTAAGGTATCAGCAAAGCCTAAGATTGGTAATTGGGGGAGGGGGCGGATCTGGGAATGCCTCACAATTTTTCCATATAAATTAATAGTTATTGCTTCTTTGCTTTATGCCACTTTGGCTTATGAACGGTTTCATAGGAACACTCTACTTCCAGATAGTGGGGGAAATCTGTATTGCCATGTAGAAGTGATAACTTTACTTATGCCTACCCAAAAATAGCTTGTGGATTGTTCACACTCTTAGCCTGCCTTTTCTTTTTTAAGTTTATTATTTATTTTGAGAAAGTGTGCATGTGCATGCAAGAGAGGGGGGAGGGGCAGAGAGAAAGGGAGAGAGAGAATCTGCACTGTCAGAGCAGAGCCCAATGCGGGGCTGCACCTCATGAACTGTGAGATCATGACCTGAGCCAAAGTTGGACACTTAACCAACTGAGCCACCCAGACATGCAGGTGTGTCAAATCCAGCTTACTGTGTATGGCACCTGTGCTATGTGATAGCGACCCTGAGAAAGGAAACATATACCAGTCAGAAAGTGGAGATCTATTGATAAAAACAACTTCTATTCTATGGCTCTTTGATTAATTATCTCATGTAGGGTGAGTGATTGTAAAAGCAAAGAATGTGAAGATATGGTCCCTGCTGGGCCCAGTAGTAGCAACAAATGTTGAGAGGTCCTTGGTTCTATCTATCCATCTCCCTCTCCAATTTCTGCTACAGTCATACATCGGAGCAGTGCCTGCATTAAAGAGTCAATCCTAAAAAAATGTCATAGCTACAGTCATCAAACAGACTATAAATGGATTCTTTATACCCTGTTATGGGCTGAATTGTGGCTCCCCAAAATGCATAGATTGAAGTCCTAATCCTCAAGATGCCTATGTTTGGGCACAGGATCTGTAAGAAAGTAATTAAGGTTAACTGAAATCATAAGGGTAGGGTCCTGACCCCATAGGTTTGGTGTCTTTATAAGAAGAGGAATGTCACAGGCACCTGGGTGGCTCAGTCAGTTAAGCAACCAACTTCAGCTCAGGTCATGATCTCATGGTTCCTGAGTTCAAGTCCCACATTGGGCTCTCTGCTGTCAGCACAGAACCTGCTTCAGATCCTCTGTCCCCCTGTCTCTCTGCCTCTCCCCTGCTTGCACTCTCTTTCTCTCAAAAATAAATAAACATTAAAAGAAGAAGGAGAAGAAGGGGAAGGAGAAGAAGAAAAGAAGGAGAAGAAGAAAAGAAGAAAAGAAGGAGGAGGAGGAGAAGAGAAGAGAGAAGAGAAGGAGAAGGAAAGAATAATCCCAGAGATGTCTGTGCATAGAGAAAAGGTCGTAACTATGCCATGGTGCTGCTCTGATTGCTATCTAAGATTCAAAACTTCTGGCCTCTCCTTCCACCACACCTTTCCTGGTTCATCTTTTTTCCTTCTAATTCCACTGTCTCTCTTCTGAGGCCTCTGAGTGGAGCAGAGACAGAGAGATTATTTACCAATATCCCAACCATCAGTTGGTGATAGCTTTCATATTCAGGTGATCAGATAGCCCCAAGTGAAGTCGATGAATCTCCACACTATCTGTCCATGTGGGTCTAATAATCCTGAAATAATAATAACTAACATTTATTAAATTATTTCTGTGTTCACTCAAATCTTTTAGATTTACAGACATTAGCTCAGTAAATCCTTATGATCACCTCCGGAGGTAAATTTATGATAAATCTGAGAACTAAGCCACAAAGAAGTAACATGCCCAAAGTCAGGAAACGAGGAGGTTGTCTGACTTTCAGGCACACTCTGTTCAAGATCTGAGCCTAGTGCAGAGCAGTTTTACTCTAGAGTCTAAATCTAGATTTTAACTGCCACTTTTTACTTGCTTTACTCTAGGAAGCCATCTGTGACATACAGAAATAGCAGTAAGTTCTTCAGTCAAGAGGCTTAATTTCGAGTATCAGCTGTATTCCTTATTATTTGTCAAATCTTAGGAAAAACACTTCACTTCAATTACCTTGTCTTAGAGAGGGAAATTACTATCTATCTGATAAGGTTATCATGATGATTAATTGAAATGGCATGTGTGAAACACTTTGTGAACACTAACACCCAAATCTGAACAGTTATTAGAGAGCATTGTGCTAAAGGTAAAGGAACATACAATTTGGAATTTAAAGACCAGAATTTGAGTTTTCACTCCTTCTTAAACTTCACTACACTTCACCTATTAAGTGGAAATAGTAAATGATGGGTTTCTCGAAGACACTGCTGTGTTATGGTTAAGTTTCTAGCTTCACAATCTAGCCTTGCAACTTCCCTGGAGTAAGTTAGTGCTTCATTCATGTCTCTTTGGTAAAATGATACCTAGTATTTAAAATGGTGTTGTAAGGATTAAATAACAAATACATTTTAATGTGCTTTGAAAAATATAAGGGATTATATAAATATTGTTTGAATCTTGAAGGGTGATCATACATCTAAAACAGGACAGCTAATCCCTCTGGGAGGACCCTGACCTCAAGCTCTCAAATAAATCAAAGAAGAGAAATGGGATAGATATGATCCAGACAAATATGTATGATAATTATTAAGTTATTCAGGTTTTGAATGAGAGAAAGATCGCTGCTACTATTTCTTGAGTCCTAGAGATAGTATTCAGCAGGTCATTCTTCAGGAGGCCAAGCAAATTAATGATTGTCCTGAAAAAATGTTCAACCTTTTTTTAATAACAAACAGCTATAAGAAACCAACTCTCTTGCAAATAAGCCTGATGATGATTCTGCAAGATCGAGAATGTTTTTGATTAATGTGTTTGGCATTTTCTAAGCTCTCCACTAACGTTCTGATCATCTATTCCTGTGCACCAAACTGTATAGTAAAATTTAGTGTCTTAAAACAAGCATTTTAGGGATACCTAGGTGGCTCAGTCTGTTGGGCATCTGACTCTTGGTTTCCACTCAGGTGATGATCTCATGGCTGGTGAGATTGAGTCCCGTGTCAGGCTCTGGGCTGTCAGCTTGGATTCTCTTTCTCTCCTTCTCTCCCTGTGCCCATCCTCTACTCTCATGCTCTCTTTCTCTCTCTCAAATTAAATAAACATTTTTTTTAAAGCAGCCATTTTTTTTCTTGTGATTTAGGGGTCAGGAATTTAAGAAGGACTCAGCAGAGTAGTTGGTCTTGGATCTGTGTGGGGCAAGTGAGGCCAGAGGATCCGTTTGAAGGTGGATACTTCATTCACACACCCAGCACCTGTCCCTTGGGCTCTCTCCACCCGATGTTTGAGTTACAATCTGCCATTCTCTCTTTGTCAAGCCAGCACAGGGCCTGCCCAGGTTCCAGTGGGGGGAGAAATCAACTCAATCAGGTGATGAGGGAGTGGCAAGATCACATGACAGAAAAGTGTGTAGGATAGGAGTTTGTTGAGGCCATCTTCGGAAATTAAAGTCTGCCACAACTACCATGAAAAGTTTAACTGAAAGAAATAACCCAAATAACATTGTTGTAAACTGACTTTGGCTTTGAGGCATGTGATTACTGACTTGCAACCTCACAAAAAATAAATTTTCTGATATTTATTCATGCATTTATTCATCAAATATTCATATACCTCCTATATAACTATCACCAAACCAGCTCCTCAGAATAAAAATAAGACTCAGTCTCTGCCTGAGGAGGCTCACAGTCCAGTGGGAATGCTGACCTATTCAAATTATAATACAGTATCACTTACATAAAGAAATGTATATAAAACTTCCCTAGTAGTTACTAAGTGATAAATAATAAAGAGTTCAGCTGTATTCCATATTAAATAGGACAATAGGCTCTTTTCTGTGACACTGAATTTCCACCCCTACTGGTCTTTCTTTCTAGGTTACTTATAGCTACTAAAATCAGTACAGTAGAGTTGAATTTAACTGCTTTCTAGTTGCTGTATGTACTTTTGTTCTACCTAATAAATATAAATATCTTTGAATTCAAACACAGAGTCCCTGGATTACTCTAGCATAATTTTGAGCACATAAATTGTAATCCACAAATATTCACATTCTCAAAATCTAAGCTGTTATTTAACATTCAGATGTGTAGGTGCCCGGTTACTTAATGCTTGGTGAAAAATCTGATACCTATAAAATCTGTTTCTTTCTTTCTTTCTTTCTTTCTTTCTTTCTTTCTTTCTTTCTTTCTTTCTCTCCTTCCTTCCTTCCTTCCTTCCTTCCTTCCTTCCTTCCTTCCCTCCTTCCTTAACTTCAACAAACTGTAATAAAGGTCACAACAGTGACAGAGAAGCACAGGAAATTTCTACCAAATCACATACACACACAAAAAAGAGGAAAACATTCCAAGGATATTTCTAGCATTAAAAATCCCCTCAAGGGGAAAGAGAACCCCACTTTTATGTTTCAGAGCAAAACTCAAAGACGAAGCAAAAAACACAAAAATGTCTCAAATAATTACACAGCTGAAAACTATTCAAAATGCAATTTAATGGCAAATTCTCCAGGATAAAAGTCATATTTTCAGGCATACTCCATTTGTGCATACCTCTGATAAATAGTTCTATCATTATTATATTGAACAAGTGACAGAAGTCATGGGTGAGTAGGTAGTTGGTCATGAGTTAGAGCTGTTTTTTTTTTTTCAGGGATACAAGAACCTATGTGATAATCAGGCAAGAAAATGGATTTAATTGCATATTAGTGTGTCCTTGTAGTAAATTCATTTCTTTCTTTTTTGCAGACTAACAAAGCAATTAACTTCTTGTCCAGACAGGGAGCTTAGAAGAAACTACTGGGGGTGGTGTGCATGATGGTAACAGTTTCAGTTCTCTCCATGGGTTTTGTTTTATTTTCTACAAAACATTTGCTGTAAATATACGTAAAATGATTTTATAAACATCATATTTGCAATTCCACACAATGGAACTATTTGCGTAGCTTATTTCAAATATTTTGACAGTGTAACACTTTGTTTGTAGACGTGTGTCTTCCTTTTTCCTTTGGAACATAGGGCCCTGGGAGGCAGAGATGACCCCAACCAAGTTATACCTAAGATTTAGTATTTTTTTTTCTTTTGTACTAAAACAGTAAACATACTATTGAATATTATTTTCCTATTGAAAAGTATCAGAGTTTTGTACTTAATTTGTCTCCCTAAATTCAAGATCACTTCCAACTTGTCTTGGAATGAATTTCACTCTCTTGAGATAACACAACGATTTTAATGTCAAGTCAGAATAAAATGGGCCACCTTAAACTATCAGTGTATAGTTATAGAGAGAATAGTCCATAGTTTTAATGGAGAGAATACAGTTTCTCCAAGAAAGAAAACGTATCTTCAGATCTGAAACCTAATCAATAAGAGAGCCTAGGGTGTAAATCCATGACTCCCTCCATCCCCTCCTGGCTCACTGGTGTTCCCATCCTCCCAGTCAGCTCCCTTAAACAATACTGCCTTTACAACTGCCTTATTCTCTATTTCTCAACGCACATATTTTCTAAAGTCAAGTGTTTTCCTCTCTTTGCCATCATTCCTCTAGTTTTAGCAATTGGGGTTCTTCAGGACCCATATGCTACTGGGAGAGTAGGACAAGGTAAATCTTTGGAGGACAGCCCTTTTCCTTGTTTTTATGATTCTTTTACAAGTTGTGGTTTAGTGTCTGTAAGTGAAATAGATCCTTTTCCCATGATCCCTGTAATAATATGCCTTTTTACATCTGAAATCAAATAATTAAATTCCTTACACCAGTCCCTACTGTATTCTGAAACTCAGTCCTCATGTTTTGGATATTATAAGTTGAATTTCCAACCCAAAATAAAATGACATTAAAACTTGTTTAGGGAGAGCCTGGGTGGCTCAGTCGGTTGAGCGTCCAACTTCGCCTCAGGTCATGATCTCATGTTCATGAGTTCAAGCCCTCCGTCAGGCTCCGTGCGAACAGCTCAGAGCCTGGAGCGTGCTTCGGATTCTGTGTCCCCCTCTCTCTCTGCCACTCCCCCATTCATGCTCTGTCTATCTCTCTCTCTCTCTCTCAGAAAGAAACATTAAAAATAAACTTATTTAGGATTGAGGTGCCTGGATGGGTCATTGATTAAGCATCCAACTCTTGATTTCAGCTCAGGTCATGATCTCACAGTTCATGAGCTCAAGCCCTACATCAGCCTCTATGCTGACAGCGGGGAACCTGCTTGTGCTCTCTCTCTCTCTCTCTCAAAAAAAAAAAAAAAACAACCCATTTATTTAGGATAGTGTATTTTAGATACCTACTAATTTAGATAGTGTAATTTAAAATGGTTTATTTGCCTTGAATGTGATGTTAAATTAAATATGAAATGGAGCTTAGGAAACTTTTTGTTCAAGGACAGATTGACAGTGGGGATGTGAGTATATATTGGTGAATTGTGCATTGTCTCTCTATGTGTAAATTTACCAGCATATGTATACATCTGTAGATAAATTGATGCCCAATCATTGAATCTGTGCCAGACTTTATATCCATATTAGTGACTGTCTTAGAATTTCTTTATGGCAAGGCTCCATCTGGTTGGAATGATGAGTTTGGAAGTTCATCTAGGGCTATATTTACTTAGCAGGTTCATGTTGTACTTAGACTGGATGTTTCTTTGGATTAGTTAGTGGGACCCAATGTTGACAACAGTAGGGAGTGCACCAAGACAGTGATGTTCTTGGAATCTTGATCCCTTGGTGATGGACCACTGATTAAGATGGAAGGAACATGCCTTCAGCAGCCTTACTTTGGAATCCCCTCCCCTCCTTTCTCTTCTGCAAGCATACTGCCTTTACAACTGCCTTATTCTCTATTTCTCAACCCACATATTTTCTAAAGTCAAGTGTTTTCCTCTCTTTGCCATCATCCTTTGATGACAATGAAATGGCCGGTTAAGAGTGAGTTTAGTCTAGGATGTATCATAGAAAATCTAAAACTGACATTGTGACAAGCCTCCCTGTACTCACTTCTTTCCTGGTGCCTGTTGTTACATCATCCTCTTTGTTCTTATTTTCCTCTCAATGAGTCACTGCCCAGTTGTGACAGCCACTCTCTTGGACACTTACATCTAGTAGACGTAGGTCTGGGTGGCACCTTATGAGAGCAAGACCCTGGTCCCACTCCGTGGGTAGAGATGTTGCCGTGCACAGCCAAGATAAACCAGTGAGAAGTGGTAATGCACCATTGAAATAATATTGACTTTGGCATCCAACAGACCACGTCAAATCCTGGCTGCCTCTTTCAGGTTGTGTTCCTTTGACAATGTTTCTAAATTTGTCTGGGGCTTAGTATTATTCATCTGCAAAATAAGGGCAATAATATTTTGTCCTATTGTTCTGGGAAGTATAATACTATGTATGATGCTTTTGTGTATTTTACATCTCAATCAATAGCATATTAAATAACGCCATCATTATTTAGTAAATATGACCCTACTTGCTCTCACCTTATTTTTCTCCTTTCTATTCTCCTATCCATTACTACCATGGTCTGAAGAAAATGGGAAAAAGTCAAGCACAGAATTCTGTCCCAATTCATTTATACTTTGAAATCGCAAAAGACACTATCAAAGAAGACTCCTCTGATCAGAAAGAACTTCGCCCTTGCCAGAAAAAAAAACAAAGATTAAATTATTGAAGAAAGAGATCTTCATTAACCCCCACAGGGAAGAAGGTACTTCTGACCCAAAAGGCTATTTTCTTCTCTGTGTAGGGAAAGAAACAATGCTCCATTTTTACCATAAGGCAGGTCCTTTGCTAAGTTGTCAAAATCTCTGTTTCTCTCAGTCTCCTACCTCTTCCAGGCTTCTTTTCTATGTGGGACCTGTCATCACACATACCTTTGATGAGGGAACCTAAGGCAAGCTGAGGGCAAAGCACAAGCTAGCATATCCTCCCCTCCTCCAAAGGTGGGATATCTGTGACATCCCCCAGGCGCTCCTGGCTGCCCAAGAACAAAGGAAAGGCCAGAAACAAATGGTTAAACTGATAGAGTCTGCATCAGTTTACCAATGTCTTCGTACAATTACAAGAAAAGGACAATCTTATCAACAGCCTAATGTCCAGGAACTCCCTACTGTCTTGTTAATGCTTTGCTAGAAGAAAAAACAACCTTAGCTTGACTCCAGTAATCTGTGAGTCTTTAGTATATGGAAAATCCCTTTAAGAAACTTCCTCTTGACTTTACCTCCCCCAACTCCATGGTATATACCCAGTCACTCTTCACAACCCCAGTGCAGCTCTTTATGCCCAGGGGTCCTGTCCTCATGCTTTAATAAAATCACCTCTTTGCACCAAAGACATCTTCAAGAATTATTTCTTAGCCATCAGCTCCAAATCCCCATCAACCCAAAAGCCTATCACCTTTAACCCCTTTATGTGACCGAGGGCTATAGCTATGCTTTTCTCCCCTTTTTTTGTGGGAGCAAAGATTCATAAGCTTTAAATATGAGAAGAGAAACCTAAATGAGGAAATAATGTGTAAACTTCCATTTTCTTCACTATAAAAATATTTTCCTTTCCCATTCACCACCCCCCACACACAGAATAAATGTTTTTCTGTTCCATTATATTTCAAATTAAATATAAATAAATTATTTAAAAAAGAGAAATGTTAGAAAATGTGGGTTCCTGTTTAACCCTGGCACTATTTGACTTGTCACTACTTTTTGTTGTTGGTCAGAGATGAGCATCTTAAAAATTAATGAAAGCACAAGACCTGAATCTTCACTAGATCTTACTCTAATTTTGAATAAAAATCATCAAGGAAACATTTGATTAGTAAACTCCTATGTATATGGAGTCAGTGCTGAGATAACCAAAAACAGAGTTTTATATTCAGGACTCAGTTTGGGGAATAAAATGTCCATCCGCATGATGGAGATTTGGAGTGGTGGGTGTCCAGGGCAGATGGCCAAGGAAGAATTCTTGAGATGTCTTTGGTGCAAAAAAGATGATTGTATAAAAGCACAGGGATGGGACCCATAGGCAGAAAGAGCTGCACTGGGTTGTGAAAAGTGACTGGTTATATACTATGGAGTTGGGGAGGTAAAGGCAAAAGGGAGGCCTCCAGAAAGACCTTCATATGCTAAAGAGGACTCATAAGATGCCAGGGGCCTTGCTATTATTAAGCTAAGGTTGTTTTCCCTCTAGTAAGGCATTAACATTAAGACAGTAGGGCATTCCTGGAGAAATGTTGTACTCTGTATTTGCCTCAAGTATTTTTCAATGGACTAAAGGTTATAAGGAAATTTAATTTTATCTACCCTTTCCTCCTTGCCCTTGTGCCCCACATCGCGATGGAGGTGAGGGCGATGTTGGGGCTCCAGGAAGCTGAGTCTATAGGTTTCTGGAAATTAGGCTATTGATAAGATTGTCCTCTTCTTGTAATTTACTAAGATACATATAAACTGATGGAGACTTATCTTGCTTGACTGTGATCTCTATCAGTTGACCATTTGTTTTCCCCTTTCCTTTGTTCTCTGCCAGCCCGAGTGCCTAAGAATGTGACACATATCCCACCTCGTGGTGGGGCGGGGCGCAGTGTTTGCAGGGTGTCAGCTTGTGCTCCCTCATCATCATCAAGAGCTCTTACTATAACAGTACCTGGTTCAGTCCCATCCTGTTTACTGTTAGACTTCACAAGGACACTTATGTTCATACCAAACATGCAACTAAACCATAATACAGGGATCAAAATCACAAGCACACCTTTCTCTCAAGGAGCACCTGTTGCCCTGGAGAACTGAGATCAGACCTCAACCCCTGTTGGGGGCTGATTCTCAGATGCCCCAGCAAGCCTGACACAGGGACAAGGAACAGTCTGCTGGCCCTGAGTTTGGGCTTCTTTCGTATTTTCCATATAGCTGAGATAATTCAGAATCTCTTGATGTGTTTCATTACATAAGATCAGGCTGGAAAAATAGAAACTAAAACCCCAGGCAAATATAATGTACAGATTTAGTATTTAAAGCATTTTCACCAATGCCAGAGAGTTCTTTCCTTATTATGAAATCAAATTCCTCAAACTGAGAGAGATTCACTAGCCATTGCTAAATGCAGACATGTCTTCTTCGTGACAGTCTCATTCAGAGAGTTCTTACTGGGCTGCCTGCCTACTTCTAACCATCAAGAAATGTACTAATATGGGGAGAGATGGGACGAATTAGAAAGTAGGAAACATGGCACGGTTTAAATCCACCCCAGGTTATTATGGAATGAAAAGTTCCGTCATCTGACAACTGTTAAGGAGTTTAAAAAGAGCTGGTGGCTGCTTTCCAAGTAAAATATTAGTGAAAATATATACAGAGAAATGTCAGCCTAATGGAATTTCTAAAGACAATGTTGGTGCAAAATGGTTCCAGGCCAAGAGTGCAGGTCTCTGATGATGAAATAATGGGAGCCTCCAAATGCCGTCAATCAAATCGGATCCAAGTTCTACTCACAGTACTACCAGGAAGCTGATTGTTTCGTCCCAGATCCAGCACACTGGAGGCACTGGTAAATACCAACGTCCTCCCTTTCTATCACGCTGCTGGGTTGTCAGGAAGGGGTAGTAAGCCTGAAGCCAGCCCATGCTCCTTCTCTAACCAAACCTATAATTGACTTGAAATGAGAAGAAAGCAGACGTGCATACCAGCGTGGAGGCAGCTTTTCCAGTGAACCTCTGGTGTGACTCAGATGGATACCCAAGGAAGGTAAAATACAAAAACTTCACAATCTCTGGGTGCACCAATTTCTAGATCGTTATTTGATTCCAAAGTTTGGCCAGAATTCTCTAAAAAGTCTCGTTACAGAGGATTATAAACCTTGCCAATCTCTGAGGTCAGGTCCCCATAGTTTCTCGTGGATTTTGACCCAATGAGCCGTGCAGCTGCCACCCATACTCTCATTTCTACGCAAAAATATCCAACTGAAGATAGTGACATCAGTTCTCTCTTTGCAAATAGTAGGAATCCGTGAAAAATCTGTGGAAAGTAATTTGGGGTTGCTTACAAATGAATTCTCAAGTTCTAGAAGGCAGAGATAACGATATTGTACATTTTGAAACATTCTTGAACTCCCTTGGCATTGGTACAGTGGTCTGGGACACATGAACCCATACTAGGCATATTTATTCAACCCGGTAATCAAGGTTTGAAAAATTATGGTGAAATATACCAAAACCAACATGAGATAAAATGAGGGACTAGTCATATGGGGAAAGCAGGTTGCGATTCTGGATAAATTGAGGAAACAAATTAATTTACTTCAGAAACATAATCAGTTGTCTGAAAACAGAAGAGAACAATAGGTTATATCTCAGCTCTGACTCCAGAGCGTCACAAAATATGAGATTTCATCATTTAAACACAAGTGGAAGACCCCACAGGGGCTTCATCAGGACCCTCATAACTTTAAGCCAAACTTTTTACACCCTTCCAGATTGGACCATCTTCCACCAGCATTATTGGAGAGGGGTATTACTTCTTCTGCTTCCTATGTCTTCTGATTAGTTCCCAGAGTGACTCCAGCCAAACCATCAATTTTAATCAAAGACTTTTGCCTTGAAACAAATAAGAGCTCCATCATTTTCACATATGACACCAAGCCAAGAGGAGACAAGAAGGGGGTGGTGTGACTATGGAGCAAAATGTACGTATTATATGCTTTTTTCCTGTAACAAAGGAAAATGGAGCATAAAATAGTCATGAGTCGCTGATGATATATAACCCTGAAACTCCCATTACCTAGGAAAAAGAAGCATTGAACTGCATATTATCATGAACGTCTGTTTTGTTCATCCACCTAGGAAAATGCTTTTGAATGCAGCATCTTCAGTGATTGGCAGAGAATAATTATATTGTTCTTGCATAGTTTTGAAAGATTTAAAGGTAGATTAAAAATAATTTAAAGGTAATAGTGTACATAGTTATTTCTCTTCAATTTGTGTAAATAATCAGTAACCAGAATGGAAGAAAGAAAAAAAGCCCTCTTTGATAATACACATTGTTATGCAGGGTGTCTGTCATTTCGGCATAATCAGATGAATTTTTGTTTGCAAATTATAAATTATTCAGAAAGCTTCTTATTACAGTTATGTGGCTGTTTACTGTGGGAGGGAGGGAACGCGTACTTCATTTTCCTGATGTACACTCTAAAAATGGAGACAAAAACAAAGCGTTTGGCACATTTAGTGGGAGTGCCTGTTCCGAGCTAAATACAAAGGGAAGACAAATGCAATAATTGAGCTGCATTTATGAAACCAAAATATAATTGCATTTGGGGATTTTGCGGCTGGTTCTTCACGTGCAACTGTCTTTGTACAGCAGGCTCCAGATAGCGTGCTCGGAGACTTACATTCGGAGGCAGGGTCATTGTCCTTTCTGAAGGTCACCATACAGATCTGACAGGAACAAGAACAGTGTCCAAAGGCGAACTGCCACTTTGAGAAGCAATCAAGCAGTTTCCACGGGGCTGATTGCCTCCAACTCCACCTCGAGGCAATTAACAAAGTGGCAGCCAGGTCTTGATTAATCAGCAGAGGCACTAATGAAGCAGCCTTGCCTGAGGTTTCCTGCGCTCTCTGATTCCTAACTGCCTCTTTAGTGAATGACTTGGGGCCTCAAGTGAGCCTCAAGCCAGCAACCCCAATTCTGCTCCGGCACAGACTCTGATGACAGAGGAGAAAGTCCTGCGAAGTGGTGCGTTCGTGTTGGTGGTGGTGTCTCAGAATGCTCCTCATATAAATATTTAACTTGGGAGAGTGAAATGCCGGGGAGACTGGGTTAGGATTTGGGTCGAGAACTTGATTTGCTCAGTGACCCAGTTCGATTGCGGGGGACTATGAGAATCAGAAGCACTGTATAGCTAGTCGACCCTGGACCAATGTGGGGGTTAGGGGTGCTGACCTCACACACGGTAAAAAAAAAAATACACGTATGACTTTTGACTCCCCCAAGACTTAATAGCCTATTGTTGATTGTAAGCCTTACCGATAACATCGGCAGCCGATTAACACGTATTTTGTACTATGTATACTGTGTCTTGTATTCATACAATAAAATCAACTAGAGAAAAGAAAATGTTAAGAAAAGCATAAAGAAGAGAATATACATTTATAATACTGTACTGTAAAAAAAAAATCCACATCCAGGTGGACCCGTGCCGTTCAAACCCATGACCTTCAAGGATCAACTGCATGCACTAATGCATAGAGCGCATAACTGTGTGCGCAGCTCTGAACACGGTTTGGGCACACAGCAGTCTCCCAGAACACAATAGCAAGATTTGTCTCAACACGTGCTCAGTGGGCTTTCTGAGTATGGCCAGGAAATAGGAAGTGGAAGGTGACTGCTGTCATAGATTGGGGCTCTCCAGAGCACAGCCTGAGAGCATTCAAGTGTGAGTCTTGTATTTAGAAGACAATTCCAACAATTTCTGGAAAAGGAGAGGGAAAAGCACCAACCAAGTATGTATCATCAACTAAGTTGCCACTGCAGGCCCCTGAGGCTTAATCCCCAGAGAGCTCAGAAAACTGGTGAGGACATGCACCCAGAGTTGTCCCCAAGGGCAGGCTTGCCAGGTTCAATCTCCCAGCTATTTGGGTCACGGATTAGGAACTGCTGGCGCGGAAATCGAAATCCATCTCCTATCACGTTGATTTCTGACGCGCATGGGCAGAGAAGACTCTAGCACCACAGCAAAACCTCAAGCAGAGGCACTGGAAGTAGGGCAGCCCAGGACAACATCGTCAGGCTCCTACAGCATCTGTTTCAACTACAAAGCTAGTGTATACCTACATTCAAAAAGCATTTATCATCCAATTGTCCCTAACACCTTGGATTAAAATCCATATTGGTTTGTTTCCCCTAAGCACACCCTGAGTGGTAGCTGGGTGCACAGCCCAGAAGCCTAGTAAGTGGCAGGAACAAGTTGTTTGTAATACTTTTTAATATTTATTTTTGAGAAAGAGACTGTGCAAGTGGGGGAGAGGCAGAGAAAGGGGAATAGAGGATTGGGAGCTGGCTACATGCTGACAGCAGAGAGCCCAAGCTTGGGGCTTGAATTCACAAACCCTGAGATTACGACCTGAGGGGAAGTCGGACACTCAACCACCTGAGCCACCCAGGTGCTCCAAGTTGTTTGTAAGATGTTAAAAAATTCCCCAGCTAATCCACAAAGTAGATTCATGCCCCTAGATACAGAGATGGATGGCAATTATTTATTTTTAATTTGTTTTCATGTATATTTATTTATTTTTTGAGAGACAGAGAGCGAGCACAAACAGGGGAGGGGCAGAGAGAGAGAGAGAGAGAGAGAGAGAGAATCCCAGTCAGGCTCCATGTTGTCAGTACAGAGCCCCATGGTTAGATCCCATGAACTGTGAGATCATGACCTGAGCCAAAATCAAGAGTCAGACGCTCAACCAACTGAGCCACTAGGAGCCCCAGGATGTCAAGTGTGTAATGTATGCTGGCAATAGCTTTAATGGTGTTGGTACTGGCTACTATAGATAGGTTTTCTGGTAGCAGATCCCTGGCAAAGTCTACAGAAGTGAACAGGTTATCACAGCTGGAACAAAACAGCTGGTCTCTCCTTGGACCTGACAGTCTGGGTTCATATATAAGCATCCATGGTGGACAGTCCTGATACACTCTTGGACACAGCCTTGTTTGGTCTAACATATGCAAATCCAAGTACAACCGTCCTATCCCAACCAGTACTTCACATATCAGTGATGAAGAGTCCCCCAAAATTCTCAGCCAGTATCCCATTGCTCATCCAATAATTATGGGGTTTTTTACCCAGACAAATTACTTCTATTTAATCCAGTAAAATATTTTGTAGGAAACCATAACTTGCTGTTACAATCATTCCATAATATTTTCTGCTGCATACAATTTTACAAACAAGGCTTATATCACACATTTGGTGGGTCAAAGTTGTATGTTGAAATAAATTATGAAACAGGGAATATCCAACTGATGTCAGTCATCAGAACCAAAAGTAACTACAATAAGCAATGCCTCTTCTCGTTAATTACTGCCTTTGCAGTTGGAATTGGACTTAGTGCTTTTCACTTCCTGTTCTTAATTGTTGTTTAGAGATGCTGAGGGCAATTAAACAGCTCTTGCTTCTCATTCTAGAAGGGGCTAGATTTGGTGGCAGTTAAAATGTTAGGATCCTGTAAACAAATAGCTTCCTGTTTGTGTCCCATCAGGATGCAAGTGCAAGTCTGAATCTATAAAGATCTTGGTGGTCGGTATCCTAGCTGCCTAATTGACTCTCTCTTTCTCCATATGCTGCCAGCAAATAATTTGAACAAACAAAACATGTAACATTTTTACCTCCAAACCACCTGCTTCCTGAGCCTCTCTGAGTCTTCCTGGAGCTGTTGGATTAAAACACACACACACACACACACACACACACACACGGAAATGGAGGTACTTCCGGGGTCAAACAGGTTAAAAAGTTCCTGCCACGAAGGTTAAAGAGAGAAATAAGACTATTTTCTCAACAATTCAGATACCCCCTACCTCTGTCTAAATTGTCCATGTAAATTACCTGCAAAACATGATTGCTTCGAACTTTCTTGGAATTGTTTAGATAAAAGATGCATTTCACAGAAAAAAATTATCCTTCAAGTGTTTCACTTCATGTCTTAAAGAGTTGATGAGTATGAATGTGGTCACATGCTCTGCAGCTCCCCCAAACTGGATGTTCTGTACCCCTTCGCATGAAGTTCAGGCTTCTGCACAGTTTTGCTTACTAAATGTTGCTATGGATTCCCAGGGAGAGGTCCTGAGAAATAACTGAATATCTTGAGGCTACAGATGCTGAATATGGTTGCAGAGAACCATTGCTCATCTCCAGGGGAGCCATTCTTGGGTTTGGTCATCCTGGATTTATACACTTTCCTGCAGATAGCAGTACAGTGTTGTAAAGGAAGAAGGGCTTGGGGCGCCTGGGTGGCTCAGTCAGTTAAGCATCTGACTTCGGCTCAGATCATGATCTCACGGTTCGTGGGTTCGAGCCCTGCGTCGGGCTCTGTGCTGACAGCTAGCTCAGAACCTGGAGCCTGTCTTCGGATTCTGTGTCTCCCTCTCTCTCTGCCCCTCCCCTGTCTCTCTCTCTCTCAAAAATAAATTAAAAAAATAAAACATTAAAAAAAAGTTTTAAAAAAAAGGAAGAAGGGCGTTCTCACCAAGAAGCCCTTTGGGCTACTAAGGACATGTTTGCAACCAGTAACGATGTGGGCTCTGGGTTTATTGAAATGCTTGTTAGCCTAGTGCTGTGGCTGGATTCTAGGTCACAGTTCTGACCAAAGTACCCTGAACTAGTGCCAATGGTTCTGAAAAATTCTGAAAAATTCACATCTAGGAACCCCTGGGTGGCTCAGTCAGTTAAGTGTCCAACTTTGGCTCAGGTCATGATCCCATGGTTCGTGGGTTCAAGCCTTATGTCAGGCTCTGTGCTGACAGCTCAGAAGAGCCTGGCGCCTGCTTCTCAGTGTCTCCTCTCTCTGCCCCTCCTTGGTGTGCTCTCTCTCTCATTCTCTCTCTCTCTCTCTCAGAAATAAATAAACATTAAATTTTTTTAAATTCATATCTAACCCAAACATCAGAATGCAACCTTATTTGGAAATAAAGTCTCGACAGATATAATTAGCCAAAGATACAGATGAGATCATACTGGATTAGGGTAAGGTCTAAATCCAATGACTAGTGTCCTTATAAGAAGAGAAGACACACAGAAGGAAGAAGGCCATGTGAAGATGGAGATCCCAATCCTCCACCTGGAGATTGGGGTGATGAGTCTGCAAGCCAAGGACTGGCAGGAACTGCTGGGAGCCAGAGCTGGTGGAGGAAAGGATCCGTCCTTATTACAGGCTTTGGAAGGAGCATGGCCTTGACAACACCTTGATTTTGGACTTCTGGATTCTAGGACCTTCTCAGTTCCTCAGCATCTTTGGAAGTTTCAATCATGATATAAAAAGAATTTGCCATAGGGACTCTTGGGTGGCTCAGTTGGTTAAGCTTTTGACTTTTCGGCTCAAGTCATGATCTCACGGTTCATGGAATCAAACTGTGCTTCAAGCTCTGCGCTGACGTCTGTGCAGACATGGAGCTGCTTGGGATTCTCTCTGTCTCTCTCTATCTCTCTGTCTCTGTCTCTGTCTCTCTCTCTCAGCCCCTTCCCTGCTCCCTGCTCATGTGCTCACTCTCTCAAAATAAATAAATAAACTTAAAAAAAAAAGAATTTGCCATAAACCATAATGCCATTATTAAGAGTCATGTTTTGAAAAAGGAAGGAAAATGTATAGAGGTTTTAATAATTTAAAAGACACAAAAGGTAAATTTTTTAGCTTCTTTTCAGTGGAAACCCAACATCCATATTTACTAAGGATTGTTAATAGAACATTGAAGATTTGGTGAGTTTGTTTTTATTTTCTTATTTGGGGAGACCACCCCTTCCCATATGTTCTATTGAATGGCCTTTCAGGTTTCAACTTTTGTGCCTCTGTTGCTCTTTCAATGGAAGAAATTAGCAGGCCTTTCACATTTTCTGAAGGAGGCATCAGCTAGGGTCCATAGGAAAAGTAATGGCTTAGAAACCGTGATGAATGCCAGTTCTCTCAGGGCACATCAGCTCTAAGTGTGCCTGTGTGTGCATGGAGAAAATGGCAGATTTGAATAAACATCCTGAGACATTTTGATAGAGTTCCAGAATCTGCTAGCTATCCACATTTATTGTGTGCTTTATTTGTGCTTGATCCAGCTCTTCCAATAATGAAGTCAACCCTTTCACTGACGATGGCATTATAGGGAGAAAAAGTTCTGTTAAAAATGGCCCAATTGTATTCATTCAAAAATGACTTATCCAGCTCTTGGTGCAAAGCGTGATATAGACACTAGGGTAGATGCAGAAATGATTCCTTGTCTTCAAGGACTTTATATAGTAGCAAAACAGAAAGACACATAAACAATAACTCAAAGTAGAATGTTTAAATGAGTCATAAAGTAATCTAACAGGGCATCCCAATATCCATGTATGTCTGGGCATAGCTTGAAGACTAGAGAACCATTTTGCCAGGAACTCGGTTGTATGCATGGCTGAAAGGCATTTAGCATAATAATAATAATCTCAGGAAAAAGGGTCAAAACAGACCACTTTGGCCTGAGAACAAAACCTGGGGATAAGTTATTCTGAGGAAAGCTCAAGGAAGGAGGTGGCTCAGATAATCACACAACCAAAAAATGCATAGACTACTTACACAAAACATGGGATACCATAAAATAATGTGTGTGGAAGAATCCAATTTTACTGAAGACCAGTAAATACACATTTTGTCTGACCCTCTGTTCTTACACTGTCAGTCTGTCTCTTAGATTCTATCCATACAAACAAGAAAAAGGAATGGTTGGAATTGGGGTACTCTTTATGTTCTATGTTTACAAGTCTATGTTGGCATTTTTCCTGTAAATATAATGTATGTTAAAAAAGCAAAAACTTAAACCATTAACATTTCATTTTAAAAAATTGTAATTGTTTAATAGCCCATTATATGAACGTTTCACAATTTATGTAAATATTCCCCCCCTCAAGGCCTTTAGGTTATGCCCCGTCATTCCTTTTGGCAACCCTATTTATTATCTCTATCAGTTGTCTAATTTGGAGCCTTTATGGATCACTTTTTCTTTATCTACTGTGTTAGTTCCCCAGTGCCATAAATCGCTAGGCCAGCTTCAACGTAAGCCAGGACACTCAGTGTCTGCTAGTGAAAGAATTAATATTAATGAATAAGAAATCCCAGTACTGACCCTGAGGGCACCGTTGAGAGCGAGGGTTTCAATAACAGCTTCAGTAAGTCTAGGATATATAAAGATCAAGTTGGGCTAATGTCCATAAACAGGAAGAAGCATTAATTTGTGTTTCATTTGTACTTACCACAAAGAATAACCATTTATCAGCTTAAGTAAAAGGGTCTGTGACTTGCCAATTACTTTCTTTGTGTGAACATGTGAAACATGGCAGGCTCTTGAAAATGTCTACAAAAAAATAAGTCAATGATTCATTTCACATGAATTTCCAAACCTTTATTTAGCATTTCTTTATACCAAGAAATGGGCTTAGTGCAGAGGGAATAGAGAAGCAAATGAAAAAGATAGTCTCAATTCATAAGGGACTCCTTGGCTAGAAAGGGAGATAAGAAAACAATGTGCTGTGAAGAAAATATGTTAGTGGATTTCTGGTACTTTTCATGCATTGCTGTACATGCTAAGGAGATACAGGAATGTTCAATTCGGTACAGGACTCTGTGTTCAATGAGGAACCTATCCTTAATGTAGATACATAGCCACAAGTTAATGCGGTACCCGGATGTGACATGAAGAGAGGACCCTTTACCTTATGAAAATTAATAAAAGGAAACCTCCTTTAAAATGCAGTTGGAGGGTGCCTGGGTGCTCAGTTGTTTGAGCATCCGACTCTTGATTTTGCCTCAGGTCATAATTCCAGGGTCATGGGATGGAACCCCATCTCAGGCTCTGCACAGAGCATGGAGCCTGCTTAAGATTCTCTCCCTTTCTCCCTCTGCTCCTCTCCCCTGCTCATGCACTCTCTCTCTCTCTCTCTCTCTCTCTCTCTCTCTTTCTCAAAATACAATACAATACAATACAGTACAATACAATACAATACAAATAAAATGGAATTGGAGACCAGAAGACAGAGCTCTCACACCTACCACTCCTTACAGCCCTTGGCAAAACCAGCAGGAAGACACCTGTTGCACATTCCCCTCAGGAAGACACTTATACCTTACTATCCAGCAGGAGGAAGAAAGATTTCCTCCTCGCCCAGCAACAACCCAGCCAACGAAAGATGGTCAGTCTCAGCCAATGAAAAGCCGCTACACTTCGAACTTAAGTTTACTCCAATGGACTTTTTGTTTAGAACAATCCCTTCCAACCCCCTTTTTTCCCCAGTAAAAGAGCACTCCTTTCCTTTGTTCTCCAGACTTACTTATGTCCTGAATTGCAATTATTTGCTATTCCAGGATAAACTCATTTTGCTGATAAAATTATTTTTAATGTCAGCAGGCTTTATGGTATTTTTTCCAAAATACCTTAACCTTAGGGTAATCATGTAAGCAAACAAACAAAAATGATAAGACAAACCCAAACTGAGGACTAACCTACAAAATACCTGGTAGTTACTTCCCAACAGTAGTGAGTTCATGTAAGACAAGAAAAATCCTGAGAAATTATTACAGTCCAGAGAAGACCAGAAAAACATGATAACAAAATGCAATATGGGATCCTGAATACGCTCCTGGAACATGTTGGAAGTTGGGGGGAGAAAAAGAAAAAAAAAAGAAAACGAAAAAGAAAAAAGACATTATTGGAAACCCTGATGAAATCAGAGTAAAATATGAAGTTTAGTTAATAAGTGCTAATGTTGGTTTCTTAGATTTAACAAACACACCACAAAAATATGAGGTAATGACCTCAGAGGTAGCTGAAAAAGTGAGGGGTATGTGGGAAATCTGTGTCATTGTAATTTTGCATAAATAGAAAACTCTTCCAAAATAAAAAGTTTATCAAAAAATAAAAGTGTTAGTATAAGGTATTTACAATGATGAGATTTCCAGGTTTTCTCTTCAATTCTATAAAGTTATATACAAAGTGGCAAGAGAAGGTCAGTGTAACTAATTTCACCCCGGGATGCAAGAATAACTTCAAGAATGAGATAAAATTTGAGATGAGTCTCCATGGTTGAGTAGGGATTTGCCACCTACTAAGAAGGGTGCATGCTTTAAAGGTACAAAAAACAGATTAGTGAAAGAACACTGCATATTTGAGAGACCCAGAAGTAATCATATTGTCTGCAGCTTTAAGAGTTAGGGTGCCTTGGGGCACCTGGGTGGCTCAGTCAGTTAAGCATCTGACTTTGGCTCAGGTCATGATCTCATAGTTCATGGGTTTGAGCCCCACATAGAGCTCTATGCTGACAGCTCGGAGCCGGGAGCCTGCTTTGGATTCTGTGTCTCCTTCTCTCTCTGCCCCTCACCCACTTGTGCTCTGTATCTCTCTTTTAAAAATAAATAAGCATTTTAAAAAAGTAAAAAAAAAAAAAAAAAAAAAAAAGAGTTAGGATGCCCAAAGCCAACTTACTCATTGGGCCCAGAACAAAAGCCAAAGGTCCATGATACTTTTAAGGCTCCACAAAATGACCTAATTTCTTTGAAAATCAGAAAAAAAAAAAAGAACTTTTAGATCTATGAAAATTTTAAATGTATATTTTAACAAAATTGCCTTAATAACAAGTTAGTAATATTTTTATTTTTAAATTATAGAAAGAAGCTAGGAAATTCACGATGTGTCCTGGTGATATTTATTTAAATATCTTCTTATATTAAAAGGCCTGCCTTTTTCCAGAGAAAAAAAAAGAGTGAACCTTTAGGTCAATGAAAATGTTTTAATATATAATTTTAACACATTTGTCTTTAAAATAAGAGTCGTAAAATATAATTTTCAGCATGTTTTGTTGGAAGAAGGTGCCCATATCTGTGAAATGCCAAAGGCCCACGAAAGCAAGAATGTGCCTTTGATGGTGTTTCACGTGTGCCATCTTTTACTGAGAAGCCAGCTTGGTAATATTAAATTGAGATTAAATTAAGTCAACCTAATGAGATATTTTAGTTGGTAATGGAAATATAAAAGTAATATAATTAAATAATTTCTTGAAAGTTAATTTTTTAGGAAAATCAGAACTAGCAAGCATTAAATATATATATATCTCAAACATATATATCTATGTATATATTATATATAGGCATATAAAATATATATAGCAAACATCAAATATATATAAATAAAATATGGACTTCAAGGAATTTTCTCTATTCTTTATATTATCCCCTTTTTTCTTTGTCTATTCTTCTAGCCCTCATTTTATTTATTCTATACCTTTTTCTTTAAATAGCTGCCTTAAAAAGAGGGAGGGAGATACGAATTTAAAATTAAATGGATATGTGAGCAATTTGCTTGATTTAAGCTAACTTCTATCTAATTTATTAATCAGTAAACACTAACATACTTAAATATGTATAAGGGTTAAGAGAAGAATCTAAATTAGTTTACATAATTTAATCTTTCGATTTACTTGTTCATGTGCAGAAAGCTAATAATAACCCCAGTTATGTAACTCCCTTTGCTAAGCAAAGTAAAGATTATACATTCTTTGTTAATCACACATGGCCTTAAATTGTGGTCTGAAAACATTGACACCTCCCAATGTATGTGTGAAATGGGGAATTTTACCATATTGTTGCTGGTTTCTGTGCTATCTTATATAAAGCAGTCTTCATTATTTTTAAATAACATTCCTTATTTCTGACTTAGAACTTCTACCTATCTTTATTTTTCAAAAGTCAAACAACATAGCACCTCAAAGCTGGTCCTACAAATAGAACTAGTGGATTCCAATATAAATGGAAGGTTCTGTGTTTCCATCCATCCATCTAAACATGCACAAACACACACATACACACACTCCTTTTTGCTAAGACATTGTCTCCAATTAAAATGAAAATACTACTTACAATATTTGTACCCCCACTTTCAGTATTCACACCATTTCTTGTAAAAATTAGAAAAGAATGAAAGACAAAAAAAGTTACCAGGAATCTGTAGAGTCTCATGTAAAAAAACAGACTCAAAATTGTAACAAGTGGTGGGAAACCTTATTCCTGTTCAGAATGTGTTTGTGACTGGCCTGAAGACAATTCTAGATAATAAAAGATAAGCAGCATATTACCAATAAGTTCTGAACACAAGAATTCGAATCCTGGCTCAGTCACTTACTGGATGGTGCCACCTTTGGACAGACCACTTGGCCTCTCTGAGCTTCAGTCTCCACATCTGAAAATGAACATAATTTTAATTCCTAACTCAGAAGGGTCTTATGAGGGTTAAATAAATGAAGTTATATATAAAGAAAGCTCTTTGAAAAAAATACGCACAAGTAATTATTATTTTGATGATATCTACAATGTGTGAATATGTGTGTCTTTGTATATGTACACACGTTACACATTTGTTCTATCAATATCCATTGAATGTATCTGTACATAGATTACGTACACCCTTATCACACATTAGAAAACACCAACAACAAAACCAAGACCATTCACACATAACAATCGCAACCTGGCATGTGACTGTCCCTCTGATGGCGATCTATTTCTAAGTAGGAATTGGTGAGTGAAAAAAATGAAAAGGTCTTGTAGCCAGCAGAGATTGGGTTTTGTCCAGACCCCTGCTGATTCTCCACCTCGCGTTATTGTTCTTTTCACCACTCATTAGCGTTCAGGTCCAAAGGAAGAGCAGGCTGTTTGCAAGGCTTGCACTAACCTTATAGGTTCCAAATTGTTTTCACCCTTTCCTACTTTGACACAATCCAAAATCTAGTACCCTCTGAAAACGCTGCTGGGCAAAACCCAACCATAACTCGAAGTCTAGTGTTGGTGTCTGTTTAAATGTTCAGTCAGCACTTAGACTAGCAGAAAGGAGAATCTATGGAGGCTTCACATTCTTTCTCTTATCAGTTAAGAGTTCTCTATCACACTCCCTCAATGACTGTTGAATGTTGGAAGTAAGTGTTGATCCTGTTAGGATAACTTGCACTTCTCTGTTTTTCATTCACAATGTTTGAGATCATTTATGCAAGTGTTCATATATCTAATGAATAAACAAAGTGAGGAGGGCTATGGTTTCATTTGTGTTCCCCCAGAATTCACATTTGGAAATCCCAATGCCCAATGTAATGGTATTAAGAGGTGGGGCCTTTGGCAGATGATTAGATCATAAGAGTGGAGCTCCTATGAATGGGATGAATTCTTTTATAAAAGAGACCCCACAGAGCTCCCATGCACCTTTGCCATGTAAGGACACAGCAAAGGCAGCCACTTAGGCACCAGACACTGAATCTGCTAGAGCCTTGTTTTTTGGACTTCCCAGAACCATGAGAAATAAATGCTGTTTATAAGCCACCCAATCTATGGCATTTTTGTGACAGCAACCCGAATGGGCTAAAAAATGAGTTCACATTTCTATAGGTAGATGCTGACCTTCAGAAATACTTTAACCATTTGACTATCTCTTTTTTGCCCTCTGGTCATTCACTTTTCACATTTTTTCAGCCCATTCAGTATCCCAAAACGGGAAAATGAAGGAAGAAAAAAAAAAGGGAGAGTCTTTCTGTTCTACAGTCAGGGTGGGGGAGGGATGAGAAATGAGCGATCAAAATGACAGCATTCCTATTTTCTGATCCAGAACTTCTCAAACTTGTCTGATTATTTGAATCATCTGTGATCATCCTTTGGGCAGCTGACCCTAGTGCTCCTCCCCCTCAAAAATAACCTAACATCATAACCTCCAGGGGATCAGCCTGAACTTATGTGTTGAGTTTAAGTTTGTTAAAAATTTTAACAAGTATCCTAGGTGATTCTTTTTTTTTTTTATGTTTATTTGTTTTTGAGAAAGAGGGAGTGTGAGCTGGGGAGGGGCAGAGAGAGAGGACAACAGAGGATCTGAAGCAGGCTCTGCACTGTCAATGCAGAGCCGGATGTGGGACTCAAACTAACTGACTGAGCCACCCAAGTGCCCTGTATCCCTGGTGATTCTTTAATCAGACAAATTTGGGAAACTGCCCTAGTCTAAAGGAGGAAGCACTGCTCAAATTTGTTGCCTGTGGTGGGTAATTTTGACTGTATCATATACATATTTTTAACTAATCTGGAGCTAACAAATATAGTTCTGTTTGCATTTTTGACTTTGTGGGGAGGAGATTGCAGGAAGAGAATGATATATCCAGATTATTGCTGAAACTCAAGTTCCTGAGTTCTGTGGGCAGAGACATAGGGAAA
The DNA here is from genome assembly GCA_028646485.1 of Cryptoprocta ferox. Taxonomy (NCBI): domain Eukaryota; kingdom Metazoa; phylum Chordata; class Mammalia; order Carnivora; family Eupleridae; genus Cryptoprocta; species Cryptoprocta ferox. Next base: position 75,757,848 of record CM053566.1, on the reverse strand, counting down.
AGCAGTGGGAGTTTCTCTTGATGTGAGTTGAGACAATGCCAGGAGGGAGGGATGGGATCCCCATATCATGGTCTGTAGAGAGCTCCCTCAGAGAGCACGAGAGGTCACCCTCCATTCACACTGGACAGCAGAGATTGGGATGTGGCTATGTGTTATGCTGTAACACTCTTTGCTTCCCCTCTAACACTTTGAGGAACTTAAAGAATTTTCTTGACAGGCCAAATATTGAAAAAAATCACTTGCTTTTGAAAAACCCAGAGTTTCCCTCAAGGAACACTGAACTGTGCTGCCTGAATGTAGCCACAAGCTTTGTGAGGAGGGGCGTAATCCTGGATGGACACCAGAAACACCATACGTTTCAAGTAGGAATTTCTTGGAACAGTCACCATTATCAGCCCAAGATATTCCAGGAAGTTGCTGCCAATAGAAGTGAGAGAAACTGCTGAGAGGATCCCCCTGGGCTCTGAGCAACTGCCAAGGGAGGAGTCTCTGAAAGCTTCCAGTACGTTGCACTTCAGCGCCATTGGCAGGAGCGTTTGCAGAGTACAGGCACAGTTGAAAGGCTACAAAGAACACCAGAGCCAGAGGGTACTAACTGGTATTTTCAAGTCTCTCTTATATTATCCCCAGTGACTCTGGGCATCCTGGAGGAAATTAAAGATTCAAGATAAACCTTACATAACTGCATAATCCCACCCATCAACCATCCATCATTCTTCAATGATCAAATATTTACAGAGCCCCTAGACGCTGCCAGAACATTTTCTGGATGCTGGAGATAAGGTGGTAGGAAAGGAGTTGAGAGCTGCATTTTTACCAGGATTGAGCTTCTTCCACAGAAGTACAGGAGAGAGAGTGAGGAGCGATTGTAAGTATGGAACATGCCCACAGGGGCAACACACAAGAATATAAAAAAATTTTAAGAACAATAAGCTGATCATCTTTTGGAATGAAGAAATTCAAGTTGTATGGATAGTAGGTGGTGGTCGGAGAGTGAGGTTCTAAAAATCAAGGTCTAGAAGTGATGAATTTATTGTGATGAACAAGGATGTGACCACAGCGGAGGGAGGCAGAGCAGAAAAATAATCTACTGAAAGTAAGGAGGTCAAGGAATAAAGACACCAGATTTCCAGATGTATCATTCATGTAGATAATAAGTATGCCGCATTCAGGCAACACGAATGGGTCTGAAGGTTCTGGAATTCTCTGTTACAGTCTCAATAGAGATCTGTAATACCTGAGTTCCCAGTGATGGATATGGAAAAGTCATGTGTATAGAAATGACAAGCAACAGTCTGGAAACTGTTGTAAAGTTCGTGAATATACACATGAGAGATGTACGCATGCCTGCCTCTTGAAATATTCTCAATCCATCCAAATAAAGGAACACTGAAATTCTCACTGTAGAGTTTCTCCTTTAGACAAACATACCCTGTCTCCAGAGGACTTGTTGCAAAATAAACATCTTGCATGGGGAAGTGTGTATTAGGACATTAACATTCACAGGACATTAAGTCATGACAGTTTAACAGATTGGCTAGTTGTCACATAATCTGGACCCAGCCTCAAGAAAATGAAAGAACTGGAAATGAGCAAGGAGAAGAAGGCAAAACCAGGAATGTCTAGGAATGGCAGCTTCCCGTTGAGGAGCCCTGATTATCCTACCACCTGCAGGGTAGGACAATTGTCTGGGAGACAACAACTTGTGGCAGGGGGTACATGGCTCCTCTGTAACATGGAGGTGATACCTCACTCGGAGTATGAGATTTAAGTGAAAGAATATACCTTAAAATTCTGGTGCACATTAGGCGATCTCTACATGTCAGCTGTCTCTCTCACGGCTTCTCTTAGACAGAATGCATATTTGGGTTCCAAGATGATTTTACACACACACACACACACACACACACGCACACACACGAATGTTAGTCTGAAAACACAGACAAAACAAGCCATGTAATTCCACTGCCATTCATGTAACTCTTCATTTGACTGGGTCTGTAGTAATCATTTGGCTTCCTTTTAAAAGCTCGTCTGTCTTCAAATAAGACATTTTGCAACTTGTTTCAGGAAAGGAACTTTACACAAATGAGAAGATAGTGCATGATTCCATTTATACAAAATTCTAAAACAATTTAACTTATGATGGAAAATATCAGAACTACAGTGGCTTTGAGGTAGGGGTGAAGAATGAATGGAAAAGAGCATAGGGGAGCCTTCGGAGACGATGGTAATGTCTACATCTTGGTAGGGTTTGGGATGCAAAATTCAATCAATGCACATTTGAGATTTAGATTTGTGAATTTTGTTGCATACAAATATTAAAAATCCTGAAAAAATCCAACTGTAGTTAGTGGTATACATGGTAAAGTATTTAGAAAGAAACTAATATTGGTAACTTACTTTGAAATGCATAAAAAAGAAAAAAAAAACTGGGTGGCTCAGTTGGTTAAGCCTCTGACTCTTGATTTTGGCTCAGGTCATGATCTCCCAGTACATGAGATCGAGCCGTGTATCAGGGTCACACTGATAGCACAGAGCCTGCTTAGGATTCTCTCTCTCCTTCTCTCTCTGCCTTTCCCCCAGTTTGTGTGCTATAAATAAATAAATAAACAAACAAACAGTTTGTAAAAAGATGGAGAGTAGGGTGTATAAATATGCGATAAAATAATTATAGTAAAAATTTATTGATAAAATCCAGGTGGTATATATAAAGCTGTCCACTATAAAATTCTTGCAACTTTTCTGTGTATTTGAACATTTTCATAATAAAATAGCAAAGAAAAAAATAAGTAAATAGTAATAATATAGTCTCTCACTTGACCTTTCCTGGTTTCTGTCCCATTTTTTGAGCAAAATGTTGAAATTCTTTCCTTACAGTAGTTGGTAATGAATGTTTTAGAAATGGCAACATTTGAGTTGAGACAAATGCATTTTCATCAATAGAGAAACATGCATTCAGCCCTTAGGTAGTATGTGTGAAAAAACACTTAATATTGGAGAGCTTCTTGTCACTTCTTGATAGCTGTCAGCTCCACATCCCAGGTGCTCAGCAAACTGTAATTTCCAGGGCTCTCTGACTGAAGGCATAGAGAACTATACACCTGACCTCACAAAAATATTATAGAAATCTACTTTCCATAAAAAACTAAACGGATCCAAGAAGACCAATATTTTAGTTCTTTAGGTGGTCGTGCTCCCACAAATACGTTTTTATAAATATGCAACCCCTTCTCCCATCCAGCTTACACAATAAAAAGCCTTGCGTTACAAATATTCAAAATATTTCATGTAATAATCTCAGTTCCCAAAAGATGTTCTTAATTGAGTACCCTAACTTTTAAAGGTAAAGAGAAAAGAAATGAGCCACCAGTGTAGATTTTGTAACTCCTTCTTCCTGGAAACATACCTTCCACTCCACCCCTCCCTGATTTTTCTTCTTATCTCTCTTGGTCTTTTACTTTGGGAGTTCTCCAAGGCTCCGTTTTGGGGTCTCTTCCTTTTCTGACTTACAGTTAAATTAATGATGATCACACATAGTTTCCTAACATCTTAAATGTCTTAAATGTCATCTAAGTGCTGATGATCAAAATATATCTTTTTAGCCCAGACTTCTCCTGATTTCCACATATATACACTCAGTTGTCTGCTTGGTGCATCCATTAGCAGGTATAATCATCACATAAAACTTAATATGTGAAACTAAGCTCCTGATCTATCCCCCCAAATCTGCTTCTCCTAAAGTCTCATCCCCATTTTCATTCACAGCAATTCCAACCTTCCAGATGCTCAAGCAAAAACCTTTGGATTTATCTTTTATTCCTTTCTCGCACAGACCACACTTTGTCATCAACCAATCCTGATAACTCCATCTTCTCAATGTAGCTAGAGTCCTACCGCTTCTCACATCCTACATCACTACTGCCTTGGACTGAACTACCATGATTTCCCATGTGAATTACTGTAGCCTCCTGAACTGGTCTTCCTGCTTCTTCCCTTTCTCCCCTATTCTTGAACCAACCACAGGAGTGCTTTTGCTAAATGTGAGCTGAATTGTCTTACCACCCTGCTCAAAATACTCCAGTCAGTTCCTTTTACGTGCAAAATAAAACCCAAAGGCATCAAAAAAGTCTGCCAAGTCCCACACAGTTCGGTACCCCCATTCCAACCAAATCTCCTGTTGCCTGCCCTTTTTTCACTGAATATTCCTCCTCAGTGCCTTCATTTCACATGGGCCATTTCCTCTGCCTGGTACTCTCTCATTCACAAGACTTGCTCAAATTTCAGTGGAGCAGTTGGGTCTTCTCTGGCCTATTGAAAACTATGTGCATCTACTCCTCCCCAGTGCTTCTTCCTACCACCTTCCCTACTGTGTTTTCTCTGTAGCACTTGACATCGTGTAACATAGTATGTATGTGTGTACCTATTTTCTGCCTTCACTGCCACATTAGAGTAGAAGGTTACCACGGAAGGCATTTTTGCCTATTTTGCTCCTTACTGTAAAGCAATGAACTGAGAACTGAACTTTACAAACATGATATCATTTCAATTTATCAAGAATAATGAAGGCTACGATGGAAGACCATGAATGTTTCTCTTTCAGCCCAGTCAGATCTATCCCAATAATTTAATTTAGTATCACTGTATTCTGATAAGAAAAGTTCAAGAGGTTATTCACACACATTCCTTAATTCCATATCTTTCTTGATATTTTTTACAGTTGATACCATTGGTAACTGTTTATTTTATTTATCTATCCCAGGAAATATCCAGCCTCTATTTCCTTTTGTTTTAATCTTAAGTGATCATATGCAACTCCAAATTCTCCGGATACTTTATCTGACTTTGCCACTCACTGAAACTGACCTAACCCAACTGGGTGGTCAGAATCTTTGGTAAGTATCAGTAGCCTTCTATGTTAAAGGTAATTCATAGCAACACACCCGATTCTCACATTGCTACCAGATGGTGTTTGGCAATGAAAACCAGTCTAATGCAACATAATTATGTGATCACCCCAATGTAAAGACTTTTATTAGCAAGAAGGCCCAGCCCTGCAACCTGTTTGCTGTTCAGAAAAGGTCTTTTTCATTCTGACATATCGACTCACAGCTTATATGAAGGCTTATCCTACTGGCCCTTGCAGGCATTTGTGTCTATTGCTTTTATCAAGGTAGCTTTTTGCATTATATTATAGTTACAAGTATGCAGAGAATTCTGGATTGGAATCTTTACCCTTCTGAGTGCTATTTCTGTGACCTTGGGCAAATTTTTAACCTCTCTCTGGTCCATTTTTCTTACTGATAATGTGGGAGGATGACAGTAACACCTACTTCAATGTACTGTGTTGAGAATTACCTGAGGTAATGCACTTAGAATGTTCTTGGCTATGTAAATATTTATTGAGATTTTATGATATCACAAGCACTGCATTAAGCAATTTACACACATTATCTCATTTATTAGATAAATATTATCATCTCCATTATACACGGAAGGAAACTGAGGCTTGAAATTTGTATTATTTTGCCAAAGTTTCCACAGTTATTAATTAGTGAAGCCAAGATTTCAACCCAAACAGTCCGGTATCAGAGCTCAGTTTTTAATCAGTAATCAATATGCTGAGCCCTCAGTCACTTTCATGTAGCTTTAACATACTTGGATGATATTATTCAATCCTTCCTACATTTCCCAGACAACATGTGGCTTTGATTTTCTAATATTTCTCTACGATAAGCAATAGCTGCATTTTTATATGAGTCAACCTGCAAAGCTATTATTTTTTCTCTCACCCTTTGCTCCATTTACAACAGCTGATAACCAAAAAATTCCATCTGATTCTCAAAAGTCATCATTTTTTCTGCATGATTTCTTTCTTTAAGAACTACCTAGGTAGTGGGGAAGTATGTGCATTTAGGTGTAAAGAATGCATCAAGGCACAGTGTTTTCATATAGTCTTCAGACTTAGAAAGGTTTCTTCTACAGAACATGTCAACTATCTCTTCTTCAAATCTCTTAAACAAACATCTACAGAAACGTCATACTGGGTCATGCAAACTTTGGGCCCAGTAGCAGGAAGCATATCTTGCTAAGGAAGGTTGGTATTAGGCAAAAGTCTGGAATTTCTTTCTGTAGTAGCAGAGCTGAGAAGATGAAGAATATTTTGAATAAGATGAATATTATAACCCAAACAGGCTTGAAAACTTGTCAACTTCTACTGCAGAATGCTTAGACTTACATTATATAAGGAACTTAGAGTTATCTTTGTCACCTCCAATTTTTTATTTAAAAATCTCATAATTACATAGTTTAAGGAAAACATTTACCAGTGATTTACATCTGTGTAATTAATCATTTTATATCTAGAAGAACAAAAATCTTACATTTTATTTACAAACCCAATCATTTGTAAATAAGAGTTCTCACACTGCATGTTCTTTACAAGGCTGAAGAAAAGATGGTTTCCATCTAACTTATGGAACATCCAATTTGCCTCTTGAGTATCTTTTGCTTTCTTTTTTTTTTAATTTTTTTTAATATTTATTTTTGAGAGAAAGAGAGAGAGAGAGCATGAGCAAGGGAGGGCAGAGAAAGAGGGAGACACAGAATCTGAAGTAGGCTCCAGGCTCTGAGCTGTCCACACAGAGCCCAGCATAAGGCTCAAACTCACGAACCATGAGATCATGACCTGACCCGAAGTTGGATGCTCAACCAACTGAGCCACCCAGGCGCCCCTTGAGTATCTTTTACTTTCTAACGGTAGCCTCAGTTTTCTTGGTAGAATCCATCTGTAAAGTTTATTTCAGCTTCTTCTCTGTTTGTAGATTTCAGACTGGCCTGTCATAAATTCACATTGGAAGTAGAATTCCCACGATGTTGCAAAGGAGCTTTCCACGTGAGTTTCTCTCTTCCAGCATCTAGGTCCTTAGGAATTTACTGGGAACCACAAAGGTGGTAAAGAAGTCTACCATCCACACATAAAATCCATTATATTTGGCTGTTCCCAGATACTAAAGGTAACTCAGTAACAAAACAGAGGAAAAGATACTAAAGGTAACTCAAGGACAAAACAGAGGAAAATGTACAGCTGATTTTTCCCTGTCTTCAGAATTAGGAAATTTCTAGTCCTTCAGCCTAGGAACATTGAAATAAAAAGGTAACATCACAGAACAGAGCACCAAAAGCACCGCAGGAGACTCTGTGATGTGTCTGTCACCCTTTCAGGTAAGCGAAACCCTATTGAAGGTTACATGGGAAGTATACAGTCTGGGCGAATTTGAGCCTGCATCTACTGGCTCTTAATATTTCTTGGCTTGTAACATTATTTTTACCCTCCACTCTATGCTTGTGTGACAGATTTCACACAGCTTTAGTATATGGTCTCTTCGAAATGATATAAATCAGTCACTTGCAAACTCATCCCTGTGTCGGCCATGTCAGTAGACTCCTTACTCCATAGTAAAGTACTGGCAGTCTCTTTACACCTAATTGGCAATGAGTTCCAACTGTTTATGGACACTTATAAGAAAAATCTTTCTGTTGCTACTCTCTGAAATAACAAATTTTAAAAATGTTTTGCTCCTACAACATTTTTGAAATTGTCAATATTTAAAAAATCGTTTCAGGGTGATTGGGAGACAAAATACCACAGTCCTCAAAAGATGGTTTCCAAAGTGCATGAAGTCCTTTAAATGGCTCTGAGGCCTCCTTCTGTCCATGTTTTATTTGTGATGTTGGAGGCAGATTTGTTTCCTCACTTCAGCCGCTTATTGCTATTCTTGGTTAACATACAAGTGATATAAACTAATATCTACCTCCCCAGTGAAATACATTGGAGATGTATATGTATAAAATCTTGCAATATAGACTTTGATTTTCATCTAGGGGTATTACCATTATTATTGTCATCATCATCATCTTTATTATGTTTAGGGGAACTTTGTGACTTATAAAAAAGTACACATAAAAAATTCGGGAAACCAAAAGGAAAAAATGATGTGTTTTTATATTCTAAAAATAAAGTTTTACTGTTAGACAAAGTGCCTTGGGCCATTTGTGTGTGTTTTCCACTTTGTTTCTTTTTGGTATGTGTGTTATTTATTTTTCAGAGGAAACCTAAGTTCCTTCTTTACTTTCAAAGTTCGTAAGCTTTAAAATATTTCCACCTATGCTTACTTTTTATTGAACATCTAAAATCTATGCCATCCACTTTAGTTTTTTAACATAGAATTTATATATGGAAAAAAAATGTTTCTACATTATTTGCTGCTTTAAATAGTCTCCTTTCATTACAGTTTTTGATATATTGTTAATATTTGACTCAAAATACTTAATATTCTGCTTTGACCTTGCTTTTTATGAGTTCAAACAAATATGTGATTATTCTATTTTTATAAGGATGTTTTGCACTATCTAGAATAAAATGCAATTATAATGATAAAAGTATTGAACTTTCACTTCAGTTTGATAGTCAAAATCTGTCTCGTGACATCCTGACACATTTGAACAAATAAAGGTTAAAAATACAAGTGTATATCCACCAATAACCTCTGGACACATGGTGGAAAATCAAGCATGGAAGTACTCAGAGTCAGAAAGCCTGTGATCCAGTCATCATTGGGTTTTTATATCATCTTAACAATTTTTTTGAGAAATTCAAAACCACCCACATCTTCTACTCTCTTAGATGTTACGATAATGCTTGCCTTAATTCTCACAGAACTTGTAATGTATTAAGCACCCCTTATATACCTGATTTATACCAGATCCTTCTTTATATTCATTCAAGTATAATTAATCAGAAGCCGGTTTTGTTTTCTCTGCATCATAGATCTTCAGAGAGGTTCAGTAGTTTTACTGGTATTTGGCAGAATCAGGTCTTATCTTGACTGATAATAACTCCTGATCCAAGATATAGTAAGTTGGAGGGAAAAGAAAACACCAGTGTTTTTGACTTTATCTTTTCTTAATCTTACCAAAAAAATTAAATTTCCCGAATATTAATAAGAATTTTCTGAAAGTATTCTTCATACATTGAAGTACATTGGCTCATATTGAACCTCAGTAGGTATTTCTTAATACTTTAATGTTCTTGCATAATTTTGAATGATCAAAATTTACCATGGATTCAGAGTCAGCATGCAAAATGCTGGTCTTCTCAAGGAAGAATTTCTGTTTAATATCCATGCATTATTCACCAAACATTTAGTTAATACCTACTATATGCAGTGCATTATGGAACTGTTTAAAACTTGGTCATAAGATCTAAGTTTTGAGAATTAGAATGTTCCATAATGATCATTTAACTTAATTGTTTTATTCAACAAATGACAACTTTTTTTTTTAAGTCATCATTTTTTTCAAAGTCTCCTGGATTCTAAGTCTCCCAGAAGTAGATCAGAAGTGCTGCCACAGGAGAAGTCTACCTGTTTTCAAAATATTTGTTGTTCTCCATTATAACATTAACGTCAGCAGGCCATCATGTCACATGTTCAATGTAGACATAAAGGACCGTACACACAGCCAGGTGGTTTTTCATGTAGGAAGGCCACAGACAGGCATTTTCAGACACTCAAGTATAGAATGAACATCTTTCTTAAAACATGACTTTCTTTACACAAATGCATGAGGATATTAGTATATCTAAGAATATACAAATGACCACTGTACTTTTTAATCTTATGTATTTATTTATGCTTTTACTATTTTAGTGTACTTAGTGGGTTTTTTGTTTATTTATTTATTCTGAGAGAGAGAAAGAGTGAACATGCAAGTGGGGGAAAGACAGAGAGAGAAGGAGAGAGAGAGAGAGAGAAAGAGAGAGAATCCCAAGCAGGCTCCACACTGACAGTGGGGCTCAAGCTCACAAACTGTAAGATAATGACCTGAACTGAGATCACAAGTCAGATGCTTAACTCACTGAGCCACCCAGGTACCCCAACTATCCTTGGTGTTTTAAAAAATATATACGAATCATTTGTGCTTCACACCACCCACACTTCACAGGGAGACACATTCGCCTCTGAGACCTGCTTTCTCATTGCTGAGTTGGCCTCCTACACTGTTCCTCAGTGTCCCTATTATCATATGTAAAATATTATAATCACATAGTGCCCATAAATAATGGGTATTTGGCCTCTTACCAAAAATATATAGGGGATTAACTTAATTTTATGTCCTCTACAAAAGCTACTTCTTAGACTTATTACTGAAATATCAAATTGTTCTTAAAATGCCAAATTATTTTTGGGGGCGCCTGGGTGACTCAGTCAGTTAAACGTCCAACTTCGGCTCAGGTCATGATCTCACGGTCGGTGACATCAAGCCCCACATTGGGCTCTGTGCTGACAGCTCAGAGCCTGGAGCCTGCTTTGGATTCTGTGTTTCCCTCTCTCTCTGCCCGTCTCCTACCCACACTCTGTCTCTCTCAAAAATAAATAAACATTAAAACAAAGGGGAAAAAAAGCCAATTATTTTCTGGGAAAAGGTTCCTTGTTTGAAAGTTAAAGACATTTCTTCAAAACTTAAAGGTAATCATCACAAGTCACTTTTACTGTGCGTTCTTTTGTGTTTTGTTTTTGCATCTTTAGACACAAAGACAGCACCCCAAAAACTGGTACTAGCTTTGAAATGTACTGCTGCTCCTTTACGTTTTAGCATTTTATGTATCACTCACTAAAACCCTCTTCCATTATGCTTAATCCTGCATATGGCTCTATTATGACCAAGTGATTTCATTCTCTCCATTTCCTTGAAATGCAGAGCTACATGTATTAGATATTCCCCCTTTTTAAAGAAATGGGACATTTTGGAATCATTAAATGACTGATGGAAACTTAAAAATTTCATTAGTAGTAAAGTTCAGATCAGATAGAATTATCTTGCTTCCATAATTAATATCCCACCTGTTCATGACATGAGCCCTTTGTTCCCCCTTAATTTCCACCCAGTCTTATTTTTAAAATTCTCTTTTTTTAATTTATTTTTGAGAGACCGAGAGAGACAGCGTGAGCAGGGGAGGGTTAGAGAGTGAGGGAGATACAGAATCTGAAGACAGGCTCCAGGCTGTGATCTAGCTGTCAGCACGGAGCCCGACACGGGGCTCAAACCCACAAACCGTGAGGATCATGACCTGAGCCGAAGTCGGACGCTTAACCGACTGAGCCACCCAGGTGTCCTCCACCCAGTCTTAAATCTCCCTTTCTGTAGACAGTCATATTTGGGTCATTATCTTTATCTTATCTATATCATTGATCCTGATTGGTCTAAAAAGAGTGAAAGCATCGTTTTAAAAAAGGGAAAATCCCGTATCTTACACAAATGCAAAATGATCACATGCAAGAGATTTTACTTAATCTGTTAACTAAGAGAAAACCGGTGCAATGTTATGACTGATTCTGACAGCATTTGAGAAGCTGGGGTTTTTATAGGATGGTAAGATTCCCAGATTTGATACAAAACTGGTCCATGTCCCACAGGACCATAAACTGTTGGGCTGATCTGTTCCATCACAAAGAAGTTATGTGTATCTCCACTTGACAAAATTTTACAAGTCATTGTTTAGCTGCATTAAGTCTGGGGCCTTTTGTCAAGAGTAAACAACAGGCTAAATGGTATAAACAATCTCAGGTAGCCTCCGCCACTGTGTGACACTTAAAACACGTGGCACCCATCCTTTTCACTTTATTTTTCACTTCCAATGCTTTTTCTGCCAGAGGTTATTTCAAAGTCACACAGTCGCTCTCAAAATTTAGGAACAAAATTTTGCATATGGTCATGAAAGTATAGGTTCCTAATCTGGAACCAATACTATCCATTTCCAGCTCAGATTCCACATCTTTTTTGGCAATTCCTTTCAGAATCTGTAAAAACAGTGTGAGCAAACAGATTGAATAAAGGTAGTTATTGGATTTTTCAGGAGTGTCATTAGAATGAACTTAAATATATGCTTAATAGGGCACCTGGGCGGCTCAATCAGTTAAGCGTCCAAGTCTTGATATTGGCCAAAGTCATGATCTCAATAGTTATTGAGTTTGAGCCCTGTGTCAGGCTCTGTGCTGATGGTGCAGAGTCTGCTTGGAATTCTCTCTCTCCCTCTCTCTCTCTCTCTCTCAAAAATAAATAATTAAACATTAAAAAAATTAAAAAATATGTGTAGCTGATGAATCACGCCTTCTCTGTAAAATATTAAGATGCAAAATAGACAAGTGAGGAGCGTTGGTGCCTGTGAACGAAGAGGAATACTTCCCTTAGAAAGCCCACAGGTGGAATAGCAGTCTTAACTAAATGTGAATACTTCCAGCGGGAGGTGGGATTCTTTAAAGGCCATAAGATGGCTTAAGACTATTTATAATCATTTGTATTTCTCTGATGAAGTTCAATTCCAAGAAAACTTAAGGGTAAATGCTTCCACATTTGAAATTTGTGTAATGAATCACTGATTGAAATTCAATGACATTCGCATATCTGATTTTTTCCCATGCCAGTGTCTTTGAAGATGTATTGATGTTGAGAAAATGATTCAAAGCTTTGCATGCAATTCAACATAGTATATGCAATTTTCAGTTCACTGAAGCAGAATGGAGCTCAAATACGTGGATTGGTATTTGTATCTATAGGCAGGGGAATGTCTTCCCTTCTCTTTCAGGTTTTAATGTACAAAGTGGTTTGACTACTTAGATGCATTCCTTGCCATCAGCTTTGAAGATAAAGCAAATCAGAAATATTTGTTCAGATTATTAGAAACTTTTTAACCACTTCTGATAAAGAACTTGACTTTCGTCATAATAATAGAGAATCCTGGGGTTCCTTGGGGAAAACATGGGAAATCTATTTGTAAACAACCACTCCTAATAGTTTAAAATACGTATAAAAATATATATGTGGAAATACATGAAAGAGTTTTATTCCTAGTAAAAAGAAAAAAGTCCAGGAGAAAAACCCTCAATGGTTTTTTATAGTCTTGCAGAAAAATGCTAATCAGTGGGTGGTCAGGGGGAACATGAATATTATATAGTAAAATGTCATTAAAAACACCAGCTCCATTACTTCCTCCTCAAATGGAGGAATTTGAGGTTGTGATTCCCCAAAATCTTCTCACTTCAAATCTCTCCTGTCACACTCCTCAAAGTGCCCACCCACTTTGCTCCTTTGTCTGTCTTTCTGGATCTTTGTTTCTCCTTCCAACAGTTCTCAACTCACTGGTTATCCCTGTACATAATGAGGCTAAGAACCAGAAGAAGGCTAAAAGCCATTACAGGTGGACAGTGGTAGGACATCCCTTAGAGAAAGGAGGAGGGGTGAGTTATTATTAAATTATATATTGTATTAGACTGTGTTATATTTTTCCCCCTGTTACCCAGGGGGAACCATTCCAAGTCCTTTTTTTCATTTTTTCCCCCTCATGATCATTACAAAGACAGAAGAAACCAGAAAATTGAAATTACTTTCCTCCATGTTTCATATTTTACTAATCACGGATTATCTTTACTTCCTACCATGAAATGTGTTTTCTCATGGCCCTTATCTTTGCTCACACTACTTTTTGTGTCTAGAAAGTCTTGCTACTTTTTCTTTCTTTTACCCAGCTAACTCAAACTTGTTCTTGAATCTCTCCTAAATTTCTTCCTCCGAGAGCCTGCTCTGGGATCCAGCCTAGGTTGAATGCCTATTCTGGATGCAACCAGAGTTAAATAAATTAAGTCCCATTTTTGGCTAAAAGTATGGCCAATTGTCTCTATAAAAAATAAACAATAGCGTTTTGTTAAAACTAAGGAATGACAATACAAACACTATGCTTGCAATGATCAGGATGGCCAAAGGTTTAAAAAAAAGAGAGACATGCTTTCTAACATTGTACAAAACAAAACCAAAAACTGAAAGAGAAAAGAAAATGGACTATGTTCATGGTCTTGATTTGCACTCAGCTGTATCATTTACCACTTACCTGATGTTAAAGGCATATGGAGCATCACTACATTTTTTTTCAACTTTTATTCATTGTTTCAAGTTTATTTATTTATTTTAAGAGAGAGAGCATGCGTAGGGTTGGGACAGAGAGAGGGGGAGAGAAAGAATCCCAAGCAGGCTCTACACTGTCAGCGGAGAGCCTAGCACAGGGCTCGAACCCACAAACTGGGAGATCGTGACCTGAGCTGAAGTCAAGAGTAGGATGCTTAACCAACTGAGCTAACCAGGTACCCCTTTTCCAACTTTTAAATAGGGAGGGGCGCCTGGGTGGCTCAATCAGTTAAGCGTCCAACTTCCGCTTAGGTCATGATCTCACCGTTCCCGAGTTCAAGCCCCACGTCAGGCTCAGTGCTGACAGCTCAGAGACTGGAGCCTGTTTCAGATTCTGTGTCTCCCTCTCTATCTCTGCCCCTCCTCCGCTCCTGTTCTGTCTCTCTCGCAAAAATGAATAAACATTAAAAAAATCGGGAAAGTAATACACATCATATATAATTGCCATAAAGCATAAGTATGACATAACCTGTAAAGCAAATTGCTCTTTTCCTGACACATGTTGAGTATAAGATAAAGATTGCTTCCATGACACACCAAGGTTCGGAGAGGTTCCAATTGCTGTCTCTATCGTACAAAAGTAATACATCCATTTAGAGAAATACTTTCCTAATTAAGATTTAAAAAAAAAAAAACATAAGTAATATGTCATTGTTTGGGGTGTGGGGGGAGGGGAAAGCCCAATGGTCACACTGAATGTTTTCCTTCTCCGGCCATTTGTACATTATTATGTGGATGCCATTGCCATGACATTCATGTAGTTATCCTTGACCTAAGATCACATATACACATCTTCAGTAGGATGCTAAAATAATAAAAGCAAAAATACTGTTTTCTTCTAAGGGATCTAATTTCAGTAAAAACGTGGACTGAGTTTTATATCTGCATCTTGTCATCTGCAATTGCCTTTATTTCCGTAACTACTGCCCGGAGTGCCCTCAGCAGCCTCTGTGGTATCATAGCATTTCCTCGCTGGCTTACGCAAGGGACCTTTATTTCTGAATCACTCATCAAGGAGTTAACTAAATAAAACCCAGCGTGTTTGTGACACTTTGAAGTAAATGTTTATTCTGTTATATGCCAGCTGTCCAAGCAGATACTTGCTTCAAATTAATTTCAATGGCAATGTTAGGTTTGGATTTATGTTATTTTTACTGGAATTTACTTATATAATTCAATATTTATTAGAATGAAAAGTAAGGTGACCGAATTACTTATTTTTCTTATAGATGTCTCTCAGTCTCCTTCAAAGATAACAAATGCTCTCACTTATTCCTCTGTAAATATTCTAATTTAAATTTTTATTGGCAAGAAAATTTTCCAGACAATTTTCTTGTTAATCCATTAATGAATATGCTTCTGACAGATGGAGCTTTTCTTGTAATTAATGTTATTTTTGCCTACAAATAATATCAAGTCTTTTCTCAAAGCAAAATGTTCTTGTTGCCGACTCAGGCTATTACTCCCTTGACTTCATTTCATTACTGAATTTCTTAGAAGAGTAGTCTCCAGTTCCTTCCTTGCCCTTGGATCCAGTCTTTAGCCTAAAGATGTTTTACCTTCAACTAGGTTAGCTGTGCATGGAATCCAGAAGAATTTGTAGGATTAAGAAAAAAAGCCTTCCAGTTGCTTTACCACAAAATAATAATACATTTCAAGTAGAGATAAGTGTGTAACTCTAGTCCCAACCATTAAATGCTCCCTCTCTGAACTGGGCATACCTCATACCACACTTTACAAATGTTCCCCTGACGTCTCAGACTCTCCCAGCCCAATGGGCACCAGATAAAGAGAAATGTGTTCTTCTCTCCTTTTTCTTGGTGAAACATTTCAAGCATACGGAAAATATATACACAAATAAAGTAAGTACCCAAGTGCATACAGTCCAGCTTTATTCAGTCATACCAATATCCCATACTTCCTTTTGTTTTTCAAGGAAAAAACCATGTCGGCTATAGATGCAGCCCTTCGTGTGAGCTTACCTGAGTCCGTTCTTTTCCCTTCACCTCCTATGACCTGGTTCCTGAATTTGGTGAGTTTTTTAGCTTCCATGTTTCCTGTTGTGCAATACAGATACAGATATATATGTTAATTATTTTGTATGGTTTATATATAAACTGTATGATTCTATAAAGGTATGATTTTAACTCGAGGGTTTTTTTCTTAGCATTATGTATTTTTAAACTTGTCCACATAGCTCATTTTAAGTGCTATATGATATTTCATGGTATGAAAATACCAGAATTTGTATGCCTATTCTCGTGTTGCTAGGGATTTGGTAACTTTGGATTTCTGTGATGCTAACAACACCACAGTGAACTTTTTGTTCATGTCTCCATGCATGCAGCATGTGAGGATCTCTCTGGGTTATAATATTATTCCTAGAAGGGAAATTTCTACCACAAATTATGCACAACTTCAGTTTGCAAGAACTAGGGAATTCTTGAGAGAAGTCGTTTAAATTTCCCCCAGTCCCCAACAGTCTTTGATTTCTCTGCTTCCTCAACCACAAGTCTGATTGTCCAATTTTCCTGTGTTTTTTTTTTCAATTTTATGGTTATGATCTGGCAGCTCATTATATTTGAAATTATCAATTCTCTGATTATTAATGATATTCAGCCTTCTTATTATTAATTGATTTGAATTCCTTTCATATCTTTTGTCCATTTTTCTATAGGTTTTTTACATATCGATTTTTAGGATGCCTCGATATGCTCTGAATACTAATTCCACTCTGAGGCTCTTCTACTTTTCTCTTGCCCTTGGGAAAATTGCCACTATTGGGAGTGGCAACAAAAATAGTACATTTTGTCCTATTTTACCTGTTCCCTCTTCACTGTTTCTGCTATTTATTGTTTTAAGAGAAGTAGACAGGGGCAGAGAGATGATTAGAATAAAATCACCAACCTGTATTGCTAGCTTTGTCTTTGCCTTCCTTCCAACTCATGAAAATTAAGAATATGTCCAAGGTCATATAACAGAATGTAGTGATTAAAAATGAATGAATAGCTCTCAAAAGCACAAACTTTCTTCCCTCCAACCCCCCGCCACATTGTGGAATCAGAAAGTGATATAGCAAGAAAGGACCTTTGAGTTCAGTTAGGCTGCACATTCCATTTTATAACTGAGCCCTTAAGACCCAGAGTTGAGTTTGTTTCAATAAACCAAACTTCCAGTCTGCCTTCTTCCTTCACCACCTCTCTCCACCATTTTTCTCTGTTTGCTTTTTCTTTGTAATGCTTATAACTATTAATTATTCAAAATGTACTAATTATTTTAGCATATATTAAATCATCTTTAGCTATTTTCTGTCTCCCCCACTGTAATGCAAACTGTGTGAAGACAAGGCCACTATCTTCTTTTGTGCTGAATTTCCCAACACAAAGAATATTAGTAGGTGCTCACTACCTATTTTTAATGTACTAACTGCCTACTATGTGCCGGCTGCTATAAGAAAAAGTTCTTGCTCTTAAAGAATTATTGGTAAATTGTCTACATTCACAGTTAGTTATAGTTTGAAGCCAAGAGTTAAATTCTTCCACCCCCATATTTAAGAGAGATACCTCAGTGAAGGAGCAAAGGCACGAATATATAAATGGTAGGGGGTTGAAGAAGTAGGAAAAAGTATTAAATGCTTTAAATTTATTCAGAAATTAACAATATTGAGAAAGTCAAGATCAAAATGTGTGGATTGCATTAATCAGGGGATAAAGGTAGGAGTAGATTCCCAATGTCGCTGATGAACTTGGCCCACTTGGGTGAGCCTGAGTGATAGATTCACAGGTGATTTGTGTAAACTTTGCAAAAGTCATCCCCTCCTTTCTGTCACACTTCCTTCCTCTTGGTAAACTGGTAACACAGGAATTCTTGGAATCTACTAAGGGAATGTTGAGTTCTGGACTTTTTTCACTTATGCAATATTTTTATGAGTTTTGTGGTTACTTTAGCACATAGTTAAATGATTGCTAGCTGCTCTCAAGTATAGGAAGACTTCTCCAAATACAGTTACCTGTGCAGACACTTCTGGCATCATTTAAGGTGCAGGCAGCCACTACAGAATTCATAAGAACCCCACAGTGAGGATGTCTGTGAGTCTCATTGTTTCAGCCAGGATTTAAATCCCATCTCTGAATAAGAAAACTTGGAATGCCTGCCTGAATTCATACAGCTTATACATGGAAGAAACATGATTCCTGTCTTGCTAAATGTGATGCTGATGAGGGAGCATGAGGCAGGCTGAAGGCCAAGTATAGGCTGACAGCATCCCCCGCCCCCCCCCATTTGGGATATGTGAGATATTCCTCAGATACTCCTGGCCACCCAGGAACAAAGGAAAGGGATTTAAGTGCTTGCCATGGCCATGTGGGAAACTAAGGCAAATGAAAAATTAAATTCCCTTACTGCCTACAGCCCATTGACAAGTCCTTGAAACGGGCAGAGTGACCCTCCTCTAGGAGCTCAGCTGCCTCAATGATGACACTTTGCTAAGAGCAAAAGGGAATCTTGGCTTAACACTACCTGACCCCTCAGGATCCTGTAAGTCTACTTGAACATATAAAAATTCCTTTAGAAACTTCCCTTATCTCAACTCCCCAAGATATATGCTGGCAATCATACTTCAAGCTTATGGCCCCTGATATATATCTGAAGGGGCTCATGACTGAAGTTTTACTAAACCGTAATAAATGGATTTTCCTAACAACACCTAACCTCTCAAGGTCCCGGAAACCTGCTTCCAAAATTCCTTACAGACTTACTCTGTTCCTAACCCCCACGCAACCTGAGGATCTATAATCAGTTACCCATCACAACCCCAGCGCAGCTCTTCCTGCCCACGGGTCCTGTTCCCAGGCTTTAATAAAATCACCTTTTTGCAACAAAGACATCTTCAAGAATTCTTTCTTGGCCGTCAGCCCTGGACCACCCCGCCATCACCCCAAAACTTCATCAGTACGAATCTTAAAATTTTATATGGCAACACCAATAAGAAGTTATGAAATGAAAATAACATTTTCAAACCTAAACTAAAATTAAAATTAAAACTAAATCTAAATTAAAATTTAAAAATAAACTATTTTAGGGGCACCTGGGTGACTCAGTCGGTTAAGCGGCCAACTTTGGCTCAGGTCATGATGTCCTGGTTCATGGGTTTGAGCCCCGCGTCGAGCTCTGTGCTGACAGCTCAGATCCTGGAGCCTGTTTCAGATTCTGTGTCTCCTTCTCTGTCTCTGCCCTTCCTCTGCTCATGCTCTATCTCTCTGTCTCTCAAAAATAAACATTTAAAAAACTTTAAAAAATAAAATAAAATAAATAAACTATTTTAGAAAAAGTACCTAATTATATTTCTATTCTCTCTGTAAAAAAATTATACTAGAAAAGTAATGTCATAGGAAGCCACAAACAGAACTTGGCTGAAAAAAATATATAGAAAACAAAGTATTATGAGTGTTTCAGGCAGGTAGATAAGAAAAATATACTGCTGACTTTCTGAGGTTTGTTATACACAGGTTTGTTGTTGTTTTAATTTGTAGCTCCTCCTGCAAATTGAATACCTCTAATCTAATTCTGTATTTGTAATTTTGCAATCTTTTTTTTTTCTTTTCTGAAAGACTCCTCCCTCTCCCATCCTGAGCCTCTGGCCATCCCTGAGGTCCAGGTGGTCATCGGCTTGGTCAGAGCTGTGCCCACTACATTCTGTCTGTATTCTGAGAGAAGGGAATGAGGCACATTTGGTGGCTTAAGGGCACAACCCTGAAGTGGCATAGGTTAGTTGTAATCTCATGCCATTGTCAAGAAATGTCTCGAAATGTTGCAGAATTTTTTTTAACTCAAAACCCATGGTTCGTTGTCTCACCACTTTGAAGAATGAAGAGGTGGACACAAAATGAGCAGCAGGCAAAAGTTTATTAGAGCATAAGATCAGAAAGGAAGAATAGTAGGAAAGCTCTTACAGAGAGGGGTCATTAGAAAGTGAATGCCCATAACTATAGGCAGGAGCCTTTGTTTTGTAAGGTTCTTGTTGCCCTTCCTGTCCCTGGTTCCCTCTCAAGTTCTACCCTTATTGTCTTGATAGCTGTAGGTGCTGGGTTGTCCATTCCTGATTGGGTTGTTTCCATTGTATGAGGGGTGGTCTATGGCCATACTGTTCCTTGTGGGTCATACATTTTATGGTCTACTTATTTTTAGTCAGGCCTTTTGTCAAATTCCTGAGGGAAACCTGAGGGGGAGGAGATGGTGTCTGTTACATTCTTAGAGGAACCTTAACCCCTGACGGTTTGCTATGGTCAGACACTCCCAGCATTGTTCCAAAATATGTGTTTTTCCCCACCCAGGAACCTCAGGTACTAACCTTTCCCTCTCTGCCTATTTTATCCTATCTTTTCCTAACAAAAAAGTTGTTCTGGGAATGTAGTCTTTTGTGTAAGAACATATGCTCAGCTATGACTCTTTTACCTTGAGGAGAAGGGATTTTGATAGATAACTAGCAGCCCCACCATATATGACCCATTAGAAAGCGATAATAGAGACCGTCTCCTTGTTGTCCCACCCTTCTTCCCTGCCACATGTCACACCCCACCAAGGGGGTACATCTTAACACAGCCAGAGAAGTGGGCATCCAGCCTTTCCTGGTTATGAAAGATTCACTAACCCTCAAGGAAACCTCCTCCATCTACCATATCTCGTTGTGAGAAAGTTATCTCTCATATTTGTGCTGAAATCTGTGTCTATAATTATTAATTAGAGTATGTTTTTTCCAGGTATTGAAGGACACAAAATTAACTTTCCCTTTTTTACATGTAAATCCTTTTCATTTCCTTTCTTTTCTTTTTTTTTTTTTTTTTTAGTATAGCTGACACACAATATTACATGAGTTTTAGGTGTAAAACATAGTGATTCAACATCTCTCTGTATTATGCTATGCTCACCACAAAGTTAGCTACCATCTGTCATCATACAAGACTATTACAATATCACCAACTATATTCCCTATGCTGTGCCTTTTATTCCTGTGACTTACTCATTGGATAACTGGAAGCCTGAATCTCTCTCTCCCCATCACTCATTTTGTTCATCCCCCCTCCCTTCCCTCTGGCTGTCATCACTTTGTTCTCTGTATTTATAGGTCTGATTCTGCTTTCTGTTTGTCTATTCATGTGTTTGTTTGCTTGTTTTTTAGATTCCACATGTGAGTGAAATCACAAACACATGTAAATCCTTTTCAGAAGAAAACTGTAACACCATGAAACTTGCTCCCTGACCAAGTTCTATTTCTTTGAGTGTAGAGGTCCTTCGAATATTTTTCACGAGATAGTTCCAGAACTGTTACTTCCATAATATTCAATGCCTTTTTGAATATAGTTTATTCTTTCAACTCCCTTTTTAAACTGTGAACATGGTCTGAGAATATATACACAGAGGGACAGCTACCCCCTGCTGGATGTTTTTATTCTCTTTAGAATGCCCAAGTGGGTTCCTTCTTTTTTTTTTATCAACCCTCATCCTAGAAGATTCCTTCTAAGATTGTAGGAACATCCGAGGCGCTATGATCTTTTTTCACAGAAACTTCTGGTGAGCTAGCATCCCCCCATATACATGTGTAATTGCAATTAGCCCAAGGACAATATCTGATCTGTATCTTTGTTAAATTTCTTTTTATCAGATTTATCCCATTGTTTCATGCTGTCAGTATGTTTTCAAGTCAGGATTCTGAAACCAAGGACATTAAATCTCACATTGATGGCAACACTGAATTTCACCACCATGCTTTCTCGTTGATAAACAGGTTGAGTAAGAAAGGATTGATATGTGAGCATTAAAAAATATTAAAATAATAACTCCCTCCTTGCTAACTAATGAGTGTGTAAAAAGAGAAAGAAAATGTATTTACCTGCCATGTGTCAAAGCTTTTAAGTACATTTTGTCATGTACTCAAAGAAAGTCTCCACAGAAAGAAATCTAAAGCACAATCTAAATTATTGTTTATCTTACAAATGAGGAAAATTGGGTTCGGAAAGTTCAAGTACATTTCCCAGGATCATAAAGCTAGAAAATAGCAGAAGTGTCTTCTGATTTACCTTAGTTTGGTAATACTTTCAAAAAAGGGTATCAGCTTCAGTTTGAGAATATCATAAGGACTCCTCCAGTATCTTAATATCTTAATATGCTGATAGGTATTAGTCTGCAGAGGTGGAAATAAGGAAAATAATGACTCTGACTGGCTGTTTCATCAAAAATCTTTCAACTACTATGCACAGAAAATGAAAGATACTATCGCACTAGACTGTCTCCATCTTCTCACTTCACAGTGTTGCCTTCTCTGGCATTTATTGTCAGTGGTCCACTCCCTCACCCACACATCCAAAAGTACACAGAAGACCTGAAAATTACCAGCTGCCTGATGAGGGAGGATGGGGCAAGCTGAGGGCAAAGTACTGGCTCACAGCCCCACCACCACCCCCAGGTGGGGTATATGTGATATTCCTCGGACACTCCTGGCTGCCCAAGAACAAGGGAAAGGAAAGAAAGCAGATGGTTGACTGATAGCGATCACAGACATGGTTTAACACTACCTGACACCCCCCCACCCCCCCGCCCAGGATCCTCTAAGTCTACTTTAACATATAAAAATTCCTTTGGAAACTTCGTTTATCTCAACTCCACAAGATGTATGCTGGCAATCATACTCCAAGCTTATTACCCTCTGATATACATCTGAAGGGGCTCATGACTGAGGTTTTACTAAACTGTAATAAATGGCATTTTCCTAACAACACCTAGCCTCTCAAGATCCTGGAAACCTTGCTTCCAAAATTCCTTAGAGACTTACTCTGTCCCTAACCCCCATGCAAACTGAGGGTATAAATCAGTTACCCATCACAACCCCAGTGCAGCTCTTCCTGCCCACGGGTCCTGTCCCCATGCTTTAATAAAGATGTCTTCAAGAATTCTTTCTTGACCATCAGCTCCAAACCCCCCACCATCACCCCAAAACTTCTTCATGCAAATTAGACTCACAGATACCTACAAAACACTCCAGCTAACAACACACTCCTCTCAAGTAGACCTGAAGCATTCTCCAGGAAGGACCACATATTAGGGCAATAAAACAACTCCCGATACAGTTCAAATGATAGAAATTATACAAAGCATATTCTCTGACCACATTAGAATAAACTTGGTAATCAACAATGAAAGGAAATTCAGGAAAATAACAAGTATGTAGAAATTAAATGACAGATTCTTAATAACTAAAAGAGCAAAAAGAGAAATCACAAGGTAAATTAGAAATTACTTTTAGATGCATGAAAACAATAACACAACATACCGAAACTTACAAGACTCGGTGAAAGCCATGCTTAAAGGGAAATTTGTAGCTATAAATACCAATTTAAAGAAGAAGAAAGCTCTCAAATGAATAACTTAACCTTCTACCTTCTACCCTAAGAAATAAGACTAGGAAGAGCAAGCTAAATACAATAAATAAATAAATAAATAAATAAATAAATAGCAGAGGGAAGTAAATAATGAAGATTATAGTAGAAATTAATGAAATAGAGAATGGAAAAACAATAGAGAAAAATCAACAAATCCAAAAGCTGAGTCTTTGAGATTAGCAAACTTGACAACACTTTAGCTAGACTGGTAGAAAGAGAAAGAGAAAAAGAAAGGAAGAGAGAGAGAGAGAAAAGGCTCAAATTACTAAAATCCAAAATGATACATGAAACATTAATATTGACCTTATTGAAATTAAAAGGATTACAAGGAAATCCTATGCACAGTTGTACACCAACAAATTAGATAAACTACAGGAAAGGACAAATTCCTAAGCAGTCACAAACTACTAAGTCTGACTCTAGGAGAAATCTCTTAACAATCTATCTGAATTTGTCATGTGTCTGTCAAATAAAAGACATGGGGAGGGGAGCTGTTACCCTGGAGGATTACTCTGGGTGGGGGGCATGTTTGCCATGCGGAGAATGCTCTGACCTGGATACCTGCAAATGTCTCTAAGGTCCAGGCGGAAAAGAACTTTCCTTTCATAAGGAGGAGTAAACAAGGCCAGAAACAACCAGTATGGGGAAGTGTGATGTGAAGGACAGTCAGGACAGGTAGGAAGCGTTTTACCCTGAGGTCAGCCTATTCCTGGATGGACCTTTAAGGAGGGTCTGTAAGCAGCTCAGGCTCAGAGTGGGTAAAGTTCAGGGACCTGGGGAAGGAGAGAAGCTCAACCAATGTTTGCTTAACAAGCATTTTGTTCAATTTGGTCATGGGGACAAAACAGTTCTGCCAATTATTTAAGAGCCAAAATGTAGGAATTTGGAGGGTTTGTGTTGGACCTTGTCATAGAGGAACCAAGGTGGCATCCACGGGTCTTATCTACATCATATGTTTAAGGGTGGTTTCTTGGATTAAGCCAGCTCCTGAACACCAAGGAATGCAAATCTTCATTGTTTTCCAGGATCACAGGTCTCAAATAAAGTCCAATATTGTCCTCACTCTGTCCTTCTCAGCTTTAGTTTATCCATCTGCAAAACAAAAGGTGCACCTGGTTGGTAGTTTACAAACTACCTTTAGCAAGGAAACTCTTTTTTTAAATGTTTATTTATTTGTGAGAAAGAGAGTGTGAGCAGGAGAGAGGCAGGGAGAGGGGGCAGAGGATTGGAAGTGAGCTCTGTCTGACAGCAAAGAGCATGATAAGGGAGGAGCTCGGACTCAAGAACCACAGAAAGGACAGAAACTGTGACATCCTGACCAGAGCCGAAGTTGGACACTTAACCAACTGAGCCACAGAGAAGCCCCAGGAAGTCTTTTTAAAATAAAGTTCACCTGGAAATCCTATATGCAAAACAGATTAAATTGGAAATTCTCTGCTCTGATGGAAGAGGGAGGTAGCACACTATATACTGTGCTCCCTGCCCTGCATGCTGGGTCCCTGTAAGGGATCTAGAACTTGGTCAATTAGCTTGACTTAACGTGAGACAGGCTTCCTCCTGACTCTAAGCCTTGACCTCCCTTTTCTTAGAGCATTTACGTAAGAAAACATAATTGTGTATTTTTGCTCAGCCTTTTTAAAGTGTAGACAGGTCGGGGCACCTGAGTGGTTCAGTCAAAACTCTTGGTTTTGGTTAGGTCATGATCTCAGGGTTCGTGGGATCCAGCCCCACTTCAGGCTCTGCACTGACAGCATGGAACCTGCTTGGGATTCTCTCTCTCCCTTTTTCTCCATCCCTCTCCAGCTTGTGCTCTCCCTCTCTCTCTCTCTCTCTCTCTCTCTCTCTCTCTCTCTCAAAATAAATAAATAAACATTTGAAAAAATACAAAATAAAGTGTAGACAGGTCTTCTCCCAGCCTTTTTACCAGCTTTTCAACCCGGGATGTCTTTCTCAAGGAGCTGGAATCATCCCTTTGAGATGTAATTATTAAAGGAGACATTAACCCTGTCTACCGATGTCTGGTAAGGCTGGAGTCTAACTTCAATAACTGCCAGCTAAGAAACACAAATGGTCTAATCCACTGACTGACCCCACTGCCCTCCAGTACGTTTCCATTAGCTCACACAGCACTAAGAAGCCCTCCCACCTTTCCTTTCAAACCGGTTGAGCTCACAGTCTCTCCACTACTGCAATAATCTTGAATAAAATCTTCCTTGCCTGTGTAACTGTCCGGAGCAATTTTTCTTTGACACAACTTCTAGATTAAATTATTGGCATGTTTCTTTGCCATTCTAACATTCTGCAAACATGAGAAATCAGTAATAGGTCTGCGTTCTGGATTTAGAAAAACCTGGAAATAAAGATGGTACATTAGGTTTGCTTATTAAAGAAAGAAATAAAATGGTAACTAGAGTCAGGTGAAGATCTTAAAGTGACCAGAGACTCACAATGATAGTCTCCTCCCCTCTTTCACTTCTGAAATTGCTAGAGGCCTCTAAATCCATGCTAGTCTTTCGTTGCTATCTCTGCAGATAAATCTCATGGTTCCGTTTATGTCTTGCTACCCTAAGTTGAAACAGGGAGGCCCAGATGCTTACTATAATGTTCTGTCTCCGCATTCAAGATGAAAGTTAGAAAACTCTTCTTGAAGGTTACTTTAAAAATAGGAACATTTGCTAAGCAGGTTCTATGCCATACACATCCCTCTTTAACAGCCATATTTGGGGCTGCAAGTCCAGTCCTCTGACACTGAACGTTATATGCCTGTATAAATAAAATAAAACAAACAAACCAAATCAACCTGAACCTTCAGCAAAAGGCCTACTCGGTTCCCAGGAGGAAAAAAAATCATCTTTTCAAGTCTATTTAAAACAATGCTATTTCTTTATTATTCATTCCTTTCTGCCCTTTGCCTCTCAACTCCCCTTCACCACCTTTAAGATTTGCATATAAATGGCACTCTTTTTATTTCTTCAGAGTTCATCAGCCTTGGTTACTTATTCCCCACCTGAAGTCTAATCCTTGCTTTGCAACTTCACAATTGGTTGCTGTGGAAATGATTATGTTGTCACAAACAGAAGATTAGAAGTTCCGGTAGAGAATAAGCAGCAGGAACAGATGAACTCTTAATAAATAAAGATTCTGGTATCATGTAAATGCACCCAGATAACAAAAAGAACTGTCACAGGTGGGAAGGGGAGAAAAACGGGGAAAAAATCAAAATGAGATTGCTAAGCATTTCTAAACTAGAAAATTGTTAGCATTTACTAGCAAGAAATCATTTTGCCATGAAATCACAAGTCTGGGGTTAAAATAAAAACACTGCATACATCAGCAGGGAAAGATTGAGTTCCTTTGGATTCAGGGGACTCTAAATATAAGTGAAAGATGTAGAGGAAAACTAAAGAAATGGAGACTAATCCTAAAAATGATAGCAGTTCTGATCCCCCAGATAATTCACACACATACACAAAATGTCAGCATTAGCATCAAAATTGTCACTGTCATTTAGCAGTGTTGTCTGGAAAAGTCATTACCAAGGTCAGGCAACATCTGATCATAAAATAATTGCATTTATATAGGCTTAGAGCTGCACCCTCAATGAGTGAAAGTATAGAAGGCAAGTGTTTCTTCACTCTACTAACCAGACCAACCAACCAGAGAGGCTCAAGAGGAAGCCATTTGGGGAGCTTGATTGGCTGGTGAATGGGATAAGGTCAACCAAACAAGTGGGTTTGCGAATCGTAAACCTGCAGGTGCCCTCAATCTCCATTGGAGGTCACAGAGAAGTTCTTGAAGAGATTGAGGGCAGCGTGTAGCATTTGGAGTCGCTTTGCTTTTCCCTATTATTTTCCTTAACAGTGGTGCCTTCTCTCATTTTTCACTAAGTTTGTGAAGAGGATACACACCTGCATTGTATAATTGCTTCTGTACCTTTATGCAGGAGTCCTTCCAAGGCACCAGCACTGTTTGCACTTGATCCACAGTGGATAGGAGCACATTTCCCCAGAACCATATCTGTTTGCCTGGAATATTCATCTCTTTCCATTAAGTTCTTCTTTCCTCCTATTTGAGTAAGACTACAACACTGCCATCCATTCAGAGACAAATTTTCAATACTTACTGGAACGTTCAAAAGCATCAGTGAAACTGAATCTGAAACCATAAAATGACATTTGAAGCCATCTGAAGATATTGGCAATCACAGATCCAAGGAATAGAAAATTACAGTAATTATTGGCCCTTGTGCTTGAAAACATCAATTCCATTTTTCTTGCCCGAAATTGTATGATCTCTCTACATGTGAGATTTGTAGGATGCATTAAAGAGAGGAGCCCTTTGTTAGTAATCAGGTAATATTCCTCTTAAACGTGGGGAGAAGGGGACAGACAAAGAAAGACTGAGGAAATCAGCCCTTTCTTGTAGCGGCCTTAAAAGAAAATGCTCCCACCATATGCTGTGTCAACCTGAGTCTCAGGGAGAAGAAACTGTCAGTCACATGGCTACAGCCTGGGACAACGGAAGGGAGAGCAAAAGACAGAAGCACCCCCCTTGCTGTCAGTCCACAACTTTGGAGTTATAACCCACTTCAGCTGACGGCTTGCTTTCATAGAGGTGCCCTGATGCAGTTTTCCAACAGATCTGAATATGTTACTGTCCCCGCCCCCCAATCCAAGTGACCTCTCCTGAGAACTCTGAGTATAGTTTCACTCTGAACAATGACAAATGTAGACAGGCTCAGCTTTCCATTCATTTCTTGAGGAAATTAAAGACATTTAAAACAATACAAGGAGAAGACAAGGACCTTGGCAGTGAGCTAAAGGCAAAGAGGGGAACAAGGAGCCTGGTTTGGTGTCTATCACAGTGGTGTTCTTCTAAGGAAAGGGAAAGGTCCTTTCTGGGGTGGTATGAAATCAGAAAAAAAAAACACAACAACTGTGTCACCCGACACGAACAGGAAGAGCTACTCAGGGCAGCTTCGATGACAGAAAACTGACAGTTTCTATCCATGTGAAAAAGCAAGTTAAACTCATTTACAAGGGTCAGTCCACTCCTTTTCAAACCAATTCAGGAACTGTAGCAGGGAGTGGAGTCACCGCACTGGCTTATTAGCATTTTTAGCAGGAATGTCAGTCAAATGTGGAGCTGGGCCTTTCGTCTTCACACTTTCCTCTTTATATCCTCTCTGCCAAACATGACCTGGAGACTGAGGCCCTTTTCAATAAGAAACTTCAAAAGAGTCTGGTTATAGCGTAGCTCCAAAATTAGGTTCTTCTCTAAGATGTTTAGGATACAAAACCCTTCACTGGGAAGTCAGACCATCAGCAGTGGGTATCCATGGCCTTCATTCACTCCGCAATTTACAGAGAGTCCACACCAGGCTGGGGGAACAGAGAGGAGGAAATGGAGTCAGCCTGTGTGGGTCTTCATCTGAGTACTGGACGCTGATGGTAACACGTAGATGCGTGAGTAGTTAGGAGATAAGAGTTTGTTCAGGTCATATGCAAACTCATGTACTGGGGCACCTGGTGGCTCAGTCGGTTGAGCTTCGGCTCCGGTCATGATCTCTCAGTTTGTGGGTTTGAGCCCCGCATGGGGTTCTGTGCTGACAGCTTGGAGCCTGGGGCCTGTTTAGGATTCTGTGTCTCCCTCTCTCTCTCTCTCTCTCTCTCTCTCTCTGCCCTTCCCCCTCTCATACTCTGTCTCTCTCTGTCTCAAAAATAAATAAACTATATACAAATTTTTATTTAAAAAAAAAGAAAGAAAACTCATGTACTAACTTAGGAACCAGCAATTGACATCATTCAGATCCCAGGTGCTCTCAGAGGTGAGGGTTCACCCAACTAAAACAGATAAGGAACCCAGTGTCCTTGTTGCCAAAATGTTAGCATCATGATGTGTAGGTGAGTTCAGCCCTTGGAGCCAGACTCCAGTATCCATATCCTGATCTGTTACTCAGTAGCTGTGTGATGTTAGATGAGATGTTTAGACTGTTTGGGCCTCTGTTTCCTCATGGGGAAAATGGGTATAAGAATAGCTCTATTCTCTCCCTAAAGGATTGAAAGACTTATTATAAGAACTTTGTCCAATGCATGATTGATCCCACAAGTATTAATTATTGTTATGAGGACCTTCAAAATTCATGATTCTTTCATGATTTTCTTTCTTTTCTTTTCTTTCTGATTCTTTCCATGGAACATGAAAAACCAGTGTCCCAAAAGATCAAGATGAAACATTTTTTATGCCTCCTGCCATCTCACTCTCTCACCGCATGTGTCCAGAATCACCCCACTTCTTAGGATCATTGCTTGCCTCGGGAACTCTATGCTTCCCTTTTTCTCAGCCATGTGCTGTTTTCTGTAACATTCAGTGCCTTTCTGAGAGAGTGAAGAAAACAAAAAGGGCCAGTAAATTAATTTGACTTTAAAATTCCATTTAAGCTATGAGATACAGCAAAGAATGTTCGGGTAATTAGTGCTCACTGCTTTAAACTTCACTCACATAAAGTCCTGTGCACTTTAGAGCATGGAAATTTTTGCAGATTACCTTGTTCTGCTGAAGGCCTCTCCAAATTAATTATAATCCAAGGATAGTTGTGATTACTTTCCATGGGAATGGAAAGCAGGAGGAAATGTTGTAGGAGAAAATAAAGCATATCCCAAACAGTTTCACATTTCCATGGTGTTCTATTTTGTTTAACTCTGTCAGGGAGACCTAGCTGTGCCCTCCCAGAGCTTGTCACCTGTAGAATAAGGGCTTTGTCCCTCAGACGCAACAAAATGATGTCCCCTAGTTTTAGAGGAGATAAATACTTCTGCTGGTAGAGGACTCCTCCTCCTACTTCTACAAATAAGCAGTAAGGAATTTGGCAACATTCTCTGGAGAGCCCAAGGGAACCCACTCCTTTGCTGAGACTTCCACCATCTGCACCATCTACACCTTGCTGCACATTAATCTGCTAATATTAAGATGTACTTTTAGCAGTCTGTTTTCCCTCTTCAAGCCAAAAAAGAAATATTTTCATTATGCACTCCCTTTATACTTCCTTATCCAAAGAATTGAAGCTATTTCATCCCCCCTCCCCCATCATCTCTATGGTGTGATGTACTTCTTAAGAAAAGACAGGGCAATATTGTGCTGCAGGATGGTATTGAAGGTGTGTGTGTGTGTGTGTGTGTGTGTGTGTAATCTCCTTGCACATTCACATACAGCTAAGATTTCGTATATAATTATCTCTTCACAAAGAGCTTAAGAAATAAGGACAAGAGAGATCCAGAAAAAAATGCTCCATTTGGGAGAAAAAAAATCTTAGAATAAACAGTACTTTCTATTTCTCTTCTTTTGTTCTTCATAATTGAAGTCATTAACATGAAAACCAGATCTTTCTCTCACAGTTACTATGCTCCCACTGTAGTTCCCTTGTGGACTGCTGTCTCTTTGTTGCCTCACATCCCTGACTAGAATCTGTGTGGATGGCCTTTTTTCCAATGCCCCTCTTCAGCGTGGTGACCCCAGAGCACTAGCCACTTAGGATGCTGCACACTCTAGGGACATACATGCCAGGTAGGAGTGAGTGCAGTGAACAGACTTGCTCATCCATAGTTACCCCAGAACCCTGCAAATCTCTGAGCCAACCCCAGCTTGGAATGAGATTTCATGGCTCCTCACTCCACAGTGACAGGGCAAGCACCAGCCTGTTCCTGAAATGCAAGTTAGCTTCCGTGACATCAGTCACTGAACAACCTTGGGACACCATTCACATAGACTAAGAGGTGTACATCACAGTCTATGGGAGTCCTGCCAGCCCAGTGTCCCCTTTTCCACAGAATCACGTATATCCCACATCCCTTTGCTCTCTTTCCTTTACCCATGACACCACCTGTTCTTGAGGAAGGATCTGATATTAGAATTTTATTGCAGTGAAAAGGTAAGCTGATGCCAAATTATTCAGAGGCATTTCTAAAGCCCTGTAATTGTAGACTAAAAGCTGTCATTCTGTCAATAAACATTATTGCATTCCTCCTAAGCGTCACTCACCATGTTCCATTCTGGAGTTAGAAAAACTACATTCATAGAGGGCTTTACAAATTTACAAAAACCTTTTCACACCAAGAGAATACCAAGAATCACAAGCTAATAGATACGATGTCGTTGCTTTGTTGCTTTTATAATTTGAGTAGAGTGATCGCTGTTTTAGGTTTCCTAAAGAAGTTTAAAATCACAAGATGGCTTCAAGCAGATTTCCAATGCAAATAGACTTGAAATGGACAAAAATAAATAACTTAACAGTGATTCTGTGAACTAGAAACAAACCATCAGATCAACTGTCCTCCAACAAGTGAAGTGAGGAAGAAAGAAGATTGGCGTTTTCCATGAGTACAAAAAACTGAATTTTATGTGAAAGAATCTTTTTGCAAATGGCAATCCTATATTCAATATTATCATATTGAAAATATGTTTTCAAAAAAAAATTGCTGATTTCTAAGCACTGAGATCAGCATCATGAATGTCAACTTAAAAACCTCATCCTGGATTGTGAGAAATTTAGTAGATGCTGTTAATTGATTGTGCAATAACATATAACATAGACTGAAACATTTATAGAGTTTGTGAAACTAACTCCCCAAATGTCACCAGACAGCCCTAATTGAAGAGTGTGAAAAACACCGTCAGCCCTCTTAGGAGTGTCTCAGAAGAGAGGATTCAGAAGCGGGATAGTTACTGAACCTTGGGTTCTGGTCTCAGGTCATTTGAAGGCAGATCTTTCAACACAGGAATTAAATTGGGAGTGGTCACAATTTCTGATATAATCTAGTATTGGTGGACACAAGACTAAGCAAACTGTTTGCCCCAGTGAAGGGCATTGTCTCCAATAAATTGATCTGTAAGCATTTCCTGAGGCAAACTCTGAAAATATTTACTGGTTCATGGTCTTCTCTTACCCAGGAAAATATTCCTGAAGCAAACAACAAAGTTATAATTATCTAGATGTTCTACAGTCTCATCCACATTACATTAACACAGGTGATCTCAGTTCACAGGTATCGTTTGGTTTGCAAAGATACAGCTGTTAAAGTAATACATTCTTTTTTGTAACATATTTATTCGTACTCTCAAAAATTATTAAGTTCTGCTACATGAAAGTCATTGTCTGTAACTTAGGGAATGCCAAGATGAATTATAAGTCCTAACACTGAGAAGGTTAGGCAGTAAGAAGTAAGATTAGATAAAATGCAGATAAAAATTTGCTTCCATAAAAAAAAAAAAATCCTGAGGAAGAGAAAGTTCTGAAGAGCAAAAGATTTTATCATCTGGGAGATTTGGAGATAGTTTTGCAGAAGAGGTGATAACCTTTGAAGGAAGTGAGATCGGAGCCTGCAGAGATGAAGAGACACCCAACTGGATGGATGAGCCTGAGCCCGGAAAACGGAACTTGTGAGAAATGAACAAATTCTGCAAAAATGGGTGGAAAATAAAATCTTTGACAAATGTGGGAATTATATACTGGAAGAATATGAGAGTGAGGCTAAATTACTTTTTAGGCTTTTATTTGATAGCAAATTAGAAACAAGTTGATGGTTGAATAATAAGACATAATTTCATATGGGCCTGTGTTCCAAGCAGATTCATCTAGAAGCTGTATGAAATATGAAACTGCTTTCTGTTTCTATAAAGACTGCATACCAGATCATCTGCAAACTTTTCTTTTCCAAAATATCTAAACGTGTTGAATGAAATATACCAAGCTTTCTCTTAAATATCCAGCTTTGCAAGAAAGTACGGGAAATCTACATGGTCTAAAAATAGATAAAGGTGTGCTGGGGTGGCTCAGTCAGTTGAGCTTCCGGCTTCAGCTCAAGTGATGATCTCGCTGTTTGTGGGTTCGAGCCCCGCCAGGCTCTGTGCTGAGAGCTCAGAGCCTGGAGCCTGTCTTCGGATTCTGTGTCCCACCCTCTCTGTGACCCTCCCCTGCTCACGCTGTCTCTCTCTCTCTCTAAGATAAATAAAACATTTTTAAAAATTAAAAAAATAAAAATAAAAAAATAAAAATAAAAATAGATAAAGCTGAATCAGCATCCATTTACCCCTCAAGGGCGCTTGGTGTGTTCAGAGGCCAGCACTTACACACTTGTAAGGAAAGCCTGAAGAATTGAAGTCTAATCTTTCAGTGAAGAAGTAGACTAACCAAGAAAATCTATCTCCCAATGAACGGAGACAGTAAGAAACGGAACTAAGAATCCTACATCGTATTTATGTGATTGCACACCATGAGATCTTCACTGATATTTGTAAACTCAAGTGTTATGTGTTATGTATCTGATCATTAAATTATTATTCCTACCTGCTCAGATGCCTAAGTTCTTTAATTACAGAAAATTCTAAACATTAAAAATAGACAGGATATATTAATAAACCCCCATAAAGCCATTACCAAGTTTCAACGATAATCAATCCATAGTAAACCTTGGTTCTCCTGAAATTCCACTCAGTCTCTTCAATCCTAGATGATTTTTAGGCAAATCTCAGACACTCTTCACTTTTATTCCACGAGTGCTTCCAGTATGTATATCTAGAAGGTTAAGACTTTTGAACTGTCAACATTACTACTATAAAATCAATGATCAAAACCCCCCAGCTCTCTCATAATTTTGTTTAGTTTTGTGTTTGCTCGGAGTTTGTTTGATCATGCCAGAATGCATTTGATTGATGTTATTTAAGGTCAGCCTGTTTGTTTCAGAAAGAACATTCCATAGGTGGTGGTGTATACTTTCTATTGAACCACATCAAGAGGTGCATAGTGTCTGACTGTCTTTCGTTAAGATCCATCAGTTGGTTTAGGAGTCGTCAGCTTGCTTTATGCATTATAAAAATCTCCACTGGATTTTTAGCTTGTTGGTCATTGCTAGATTGCACTTTTCCCGTAATATTCTAATAGCTGGCCTATTAAAAAAAAAACTTTTCCATCAATAGTTTTTCACTACTCTGAGACACAGTACATACAGTAAGATCAAATTATTTCTTGCTTACTTACCTTTATTCGCCAGTTTTCAAAATAATAAATTGGTGTTCTAGGATCCTCCACAGGTCCCAAAGGGATTATTTTGACGTGTCGTCTACCCTATGTGAATGTGGGATTGTAACACTGTTGATGTGTTTTAATCCATTGGCAGCGGAATCCTTTTGATTCTGTCTTTGATAACTCTCTTACATCTTGTCACAAGAAGATGTTCTAGGCTTATCTCGTCCTTTTGCTTCATGATATCTAAACTCAGTAACTTTTCTAGAGAAAATAGAGACTACCATCTTAGCAATACAGATGCTCATTGCCATTGGACTTGTCACTGTTTCTTTTTTCTTTTTTCCTATTTCACTCATCCCCCTATCCATCTCCCCTCTGGCAATCATCAGTTTGTTCTCTATACTTAAGAGTCTGTTTCCTGGTTTCTCTGTCTCTTTTTTTCCTTTGCTCATTTGTTTTGTTTCTTAAATTCCACATATGAGTGAAATCATTATATTTCTTTCTCTGGCTTATTTCACTTAGCATAATATATGCGCGTTCTATCGATGTTGTGGCAAATGGCAAGATTTCATTCTTTGTTTATGGCTGAATAATGTTCCATTATATATATACACACACATATAGTGGACACTTGGGCTGCTTCTATAATTTGGTTATTGTAAATATGCTGCTATGAACAAAGAGGAGCATGTATCTTTTTAAATTAGTGTCTTTGGTTTTTTGTTTGTTTGTTTGTAAATACCCAGTAGTGCAATTGCTGGATTGTAAGGTAGTTCTATTTTTAACTTTTTGTGGAATCTCCATACTATTTTCCACAGTGACTGCACCAATTTGCATTTCCACCAATAGTGCACCAGAGTTCCTTTTTCTCCACAAACTCATCAATATTTGTTCTCTCTTGTGTTGTTGATTTTAGCCATTCTGACAGGTGTGAGCTGATATCTTATTGTAGGCTTGATTAGCATTTCCCTGATAATCAGTGATGTTGAGCATCTTTTCATGTATCTGTTGGCCATCTGTATGTCTCCTTTGGAGAAACAGCCTGTTCGTAGACTTGTCACTGTTTCTGGGCTTTATCAGTGGGCCAAATTAGAAAATACAAATATTTTTAAAAGAGAAAATCGATTATGAGATCATACTGATATTTTCAATTCAAATTGAGACGTCAGGGTTTTTACTTAGCTTCTTTGATTGTGTGTGTGTGTGTGTGTGTGTGTGTTGCATTTTCTGTAATGCTAAAACTCTTCGTTACTTATATATGTTTGAAATTTCACAAAACACAATCACATGCAAATACACAGAAAACTAAATAGAGGAGGAAGATTATAGACAGAAAAATCATTGAGAATACTGCTCCTTAGATGTTTCTCAGATTTTATCCCAGGCCCCAGTTTGGGAAGGAAAATATTTTCCTATTTCTTTTTTGTTTTAACTTTATTTATTTATTTTGAGAGAAAGACAGAGAGAGAGAGAGAGAGAGAGAGAGAAAGGGGCAGAGAGAGAGAGAGAGAGAGAAAGAGAATCCCAGGCAGGTTCTGTGCTATCAGCACAGAGCCCAATGTGGTGCTCAAACCCACGATTCATGAGATCATGACCTGAGCCAAAACCAAGAGTTGGATGCTTAACTGACTGAGCCACCCAGACGCACCCTATATTTATTTAATTAGAATTTTTAAAATAATTTGTTTGTTTAGACCAAAGAACAAACAAAAGATATTGCTTAAGAAAAAATTACTTCATTCGAAATAAAACATAATACAAATTTTAATCATGTATACCAATATGAGTGATGAATTTCCTAACTGGGGGCAAGGTTTTCTGTCTTAGTTGATGAAGGACATTTGTTTCCAGACATTTTCTTCATGCATACTTTCAGTAGAAAGTATAAAGTCAATTTCAATAAATTTATTTAATATACAATGTACCATTTTTCAAATAAAGAAATTAAAAAAGTGAAATAAACAGTACTTTAAATATATATTTACAACATTTTTCAATGGCATAATAAATGCTTTTGCTTTCACTATGACACACATGCATTTATAATAATTAAATGTGTTGTTTAGGCTTGGTTGTTTTATATCTTACTAATCATGACAGCTACATGTTATCTTTAGCTAATACCTCATGGCACAATATACACTTAGGCAGGTTTCAGCCCCAACTGAAGTGGAACTATAGCCAAATATCAAATAGTCCTTTTGTTAAGTTAGAAAGTTTGAGGGATGTTTCTTGTCTCTCTGTTTAGATTATCATTATGTTATATTGCAACGTGAGTGATAAAGAGCTTATGCAAAGAATAGGAGAAACACTGTTTCTGCCACTGTTTCTTGGTTTGCTTGTGCTCAATTACTCACATTTTGTTGTAATTCTCCTGGTATTTTTTAAAACATTTTTATTTATTTTTGAGACACAGAGAAAAACAGAGCACAAGCTGGGGAGGGGCAGAGAGAGAGGGAAACACAGAATCAGAAGCAGGCTCCAGGCTCTGAGCTATCAGCACAGAGCCCCATGAGGGGCTGGAACCCACCAACTGTGAGATCATGACCTGAGCCAAAGTGGGATGCCTAACCAACTGAGCCACCCAGGCACCCCTCTCCTGGCATTTTTAAACATTTTCTTTTGTGAGGGCTTCTTTCACTAAAGCTAGATAAAATAATCTGTAAATCTATTGTCAGCCTATACCTAACTGAGACACAAGGCACTGGTCATCCAAAAGGAATAAGTGAGGGCACCAACTGCACCCCTACAGAGGAACTCCTACTATGTGTCCAAGCCAGGTAGCCAGTGAGCTCCCCCATATAGGAAGGAAGAAGGCCAATGGAGAGACATGTGTTATGTACTAGTAATGCCTGTCTTCTTTTTCTATTTTGGTTTTGAAAACAGAATAAGAATAAATAGAAAATAGAAGATCTGGGGCACCTGGTGGCTCGGTTAAGTGTCCAACCTCAGCTTAGGCCATGATAGGGTCCATGAGTTCGACCCCACAACGGGCTCTATGCTGACAGTTTGGAGACTGGAGCCGAGCCTGCTTTGGACTCTGTGTCTCCCTCTCTCTCTGCCCCTCCCCTGCTCATGCCATCTCCCTCTCTTTCTCTCTCTCTCTCTCTGCCTCTCTCTCTCTCTCTCTCTCTCAGAAATAAATAATAAAAGCATTAAAAAAATAAAGTCTTAAATAAAAAGAAAATAGAAGATCTAAAATTTTCTTTGAACCTGTGTGCCATCATATCGTGTCCCTTTGGGTGTATGAATACCGAGAACACCACATGAGGCATGTTTACCTCCACGTCTCATAAAGCATCTTGTCTGCACACTGAGAACATCTCCTTTTCCAGCCAGTATCTTGACAGGACTTCCTACAGGACTAGCTCTGTCCCCCACCCCACATGTCTGCCAAAATTCACACTTGAAAATCACTAAATGGGAGGGTGCTTGCAGAAATCCAGGTGAGAAAAAACTAGAAGCTTTAAAAGGGAGGAGAGTAAATAAGAAAATATCTGGCAGCATATCTGACATAACTTGGCAACATATTCAGTGTGTGGGATCAAAGAGAATAATTTTTTTTAAGGATTGAGGTTTTATACCCCAATGCGTAGAGGGTTAGGGGAGTGGGGATGGCAATGGTAGTGGCCTAGATAGATATAGAAGACACATAGAAGGAGTGATTTGGGGGGGAAAAGTGTCAGTTCACTTTTGAACACCAAGCCTTATATCTGGGGATTCTTTGAGTGTTTCCTTGGAGAAGTAAAACTGGAGTTTAGCGGATGGCCAAGTCTGGAAATTAGTATTTCAGAGTTCATAGATTTGCAATCATTGGAACGTATGGTAACTAAGGTAAATAATGTTGAAAATGAAGAAAGTAGTCTACAGTCATACCACCCTGAACACACCCAATCTCGTCTGGTCTCGAAAATGAAGAACGTAATGAAAACAAAGAAAAAATTATTTCTAGGGAATTATGTTTTACAGGTTGGCAGAAAGGTGGAGATCAACAGTCGTAAAGGGGAATCTGGAAGATGATGTCCTCAAGGCAAAAATAAAGGGGGTTTCCACAAGAGGGTGCTCAGTAATGTCCAGTGTAGGGGGGAAATGTTTAAAAAGTGAGAACTAATTATCCATTATAATTGGTACCTTCAATATTATTGCTTTATTTATTTTTCTTCAAAAGAGAAAGAAAATTCCAGATAACAGTGTGATTTTTAGCTAAAAAGCGAGAAGAGAGAAAGCACATATAGACTTTTCTTTAAGGCAATTTGGCAGTGACAAGAAGAGATGAAACGTAGGTAGGTTTGATTTTCAGTTGATGTTGGATGGAAACAAGATAAGATATCAAGTTTTTAACTTAACAAAGACCCAATGGGATACACAAATTAAATATAAAAAATATGTAAATCATTCATTGCTGGTGGAAATGCAGAATGGCACAGCCACTTTGAAAAACAGTCTGGTGCTGTCTGACAAAGCTAAACATATTCTTTCTATTCTTTCTATAAAATCCAGCGTCATGCTCTTTGGCATGGACCCGAAGGAGCTGATACTTACACTCCGAATAAGCTTATGACCCGAATACAGCTGCTATTAACCTGCACCCAGACATTTGTTAATAGCAGCTGTATTCATAACTGCCAATACTTGGAAACAACCAAGATGTCCTCAGTTGGCAAATGGAAAGACTGTGGTACATCCAGGCAATGGAATATTATTTAGCCCTAAAAAGAAATGAGCTCTCAGGCCATGAAAGACACTTAAATGCAGATCACTAAGTGAAAGAAGCCAGTTTGAAAAAGCTACATACAGTATAATCCCAACTCTATGATATTCTGGAAAGGGTAAAACTATGGAAATAGTAAAACGATCAGTGGTCACCGGGAGTTAAGAGGAAGGGGGGGATGAACAGATGGAGCACAGAGGATTTTTAGAGTGAAACTACTCTGTATGATACTGCAATGGTGGACATGTGTCATTTTACATTTGTCCAAACCCATACGACATAAAACACCGAGAATGAACACTAATGTAAACTGCAGACACTGGGACTGCACATCAATGCAGGTTCATCAAATGTACGAGATGTACTACGCAGGCGGACAGCAGTGATAATGGAGCAAGCTATGCATATGTAGGGTACAGGATATATGGGGACTCTCTATACCTTCTGCTCAATTTTGCTATAAACCTCAAACTACTCTAAAGATTCAACTGTATTTTTTACAAGATAAAAAGAATCGTTGCTTAGAGCACTGACATAATATACTATTTATCAAATTCATGTTCACATAAGCCTTCTAAAAAGGGAAAGTGTGCTGCTAATCCGGGGGTTTTAATATACTTCAAGTTCTTTACAGTCATGAGAGCTGTATATTGACCTTAAACTTTATCTACAAATCATAGGAATAGTGCATAAGCTAAGAAGGGGGCTTCTTTGCTTTCCAGGGGAGTCAACCAGGTCTTGAGTTCCTCATCACTTGACTACTCCTCTTTTGTCTGCTAATCAGTGGCTTGAATCAAGAGTAGCCAACTTTAGAGAGCTTGAGACCTAGGTTAGGAAAGGGATTAGCCTGGATGCCGGACTGACAGACCAGGAGGAACGCCTTAGCACACCTTTAGCTCACTGTTGCTCATTTGGGGTTCAGGGCATTTGCAACTGAACAGTGGTGCTAACCCTCTTGTCCTAGGTAGACCCTTGAACAGGATTGTCATTCTTCACAAATTCCATGCCTTTCTGCCAGTGCCGTACCCTGCAGATTATGCATAGAAATCTTACTATAAGACTTGTAAAACCATTAAGCGAGATAGAGGTTACAGGTGTTTGTTAAATGCAATTTACTCTGTTTTCTTGTTTTCACTTTCCAGTGCTTAAAATTGAAGCACTGTGTCAGCTCAGGAAAAACATATTCTTTTATCTTACATGCAAGTGCAACAAAGAAAGCCCCCAAAGATGGAGGCTTGGAGATTTGAACTGAAAAAAGAGAGACATTAATTAGATCATTGGTATTTTGCACCCAAGGTAAGAAATAAACGTTATTCATAGAAGTTATCCCTGTTCAGGGGCGCCTGGCTGGCTTAGTCAGAAGAGTGTGCAACTCTTGATCTCGAGGTCCTGGGTTCGAACCCCACATGGGTTGTAGAGTTTACTTAAATAAATAAAACTGAAAAAAAAGGAAGAAGTTATCCTTGTTCAGAAAATCTAATGCAAGTGCTAGATTACATGACGCAGGCAATTAAGAATAGAATTTGATACTTTATGAGATACAAAGAAACAAGCAAATGTAGGTGTTTAGAAAATGGAATATGTAACAGGCTGTTGATAAGACAATTTAATTAGGAATAAATTAATTCTAGGAGTAATAAACCCATCCATATGCACATTTTAAAACAAGTGATAATTTTGTGTACTGTGAACCTGACTCTTAGACAACCAGAACTATAGCAATTCTAATTACTTTCCCAGAGCTACACATTCAGGCAACATGTGTCTGCAACTAACCTTACCCCCTGTGCAAGCATTAAACCTTAGAAGGATAAAAATCCTAAAGCGAAACCACACGGACTTAAACAAAAAGAGACTTTAGTAGAGCTCTCAGCATGATATGCCAGGAGGTAAAGTGCTCTCAGGGACTCACAGGACATTCTCTGCTCTCCCTCTCTCTCTGGCTCTCTTGTCTCAATCACTTGCTTTCTCTCTGCCCCTGACCTTGTTCCTCTCCACAGAACGAGTTCACTCAGTTCCCATGTTAAGAAGTTCCTGCTTTCCTCCTTGTTGGAGGCAAAGAGAGAGACCCAGATAGCCCACTCTGTGTACCCAGTCCAGTCACAGAGAACACAGACGGACTGTTGACCCTGGCTTGAGACTTGTGACCTTCCATGAACCAATCAATGAGATTAGGCAGATAGTATCTATATTGACCAGAGCTAAAAAAAAAAAAAAAAAAAAAATAGATGCCCACTAAATATATAATGATTTTTTCTAATACTTTAAGCTCCTATTAGTAATTTAGAATTTAGTAATTCATCATAGCTGGATAATGGCATTTTTTATTGTTTATTGGTAGCCTGCCAAGGTGGCATACTCCTGGTATGTTTTAAGGAATTTGCTTTAAGGGCAGTAAACTTGCCTTCTCAGCCTCCCTAGGCTAGCTAAGGTACAGTAAGGGAGCCAACCATCCCAGTTTGCCCTGAACTGAGGATCCTCCCAGAATGCAAGACTTTCAGTCCTGAAATGAGTATAGTCCTGAGCAAACTGGGACGGTTGGTCACCCTAGGAGCAGAGTGACCCGGTTTCTATTACTCAAACATCCATATAGGACACTGATTCGGAGGGGGTCTGATTTGCAGAAGTAGGTGAGGCACCGGCTTAATCTGTTCCGGCCGCTATCACAGAATGGCATCAACTAAGTGGCTGGTAAACAAAAGAAATTTATTTCTCACAGTTCTGGAAGTCCAAGGCCAAGGTGCCAACAATTAGTGTCCAGTGAGAGCCCACTCCTTGGTTCATAGATGCTGTCTTCTCACTGTATCCTCATGTGGCTAAAAGGTGAGAGGCCTCTCTGGGGTCTCTTTCATAGGACACTAGTCTCATTCATGGGGCTCCATTCTCTTGACCTAATCACCTCCCCAAAGCCCCACCTCCTAATACCACCACCTTAGGGATTATGTTTTCAGCGTATGAATTTGGGGGTAACATGAACATTCAGTCCATTGCAAACCCAGAAATCTTTCCTGGTGCAGGTGATGTTGAAGACACACAGCATCCCAAAGCAACACTGATGAGGCCCGCAGGAGTCCCATCCATGCCACAGGCATGGGAGGTGCTATTTGTGTCCCGAAGTAATAACCGTGCCGTCGTTGTCACTGGAGTGGTTCTGTGGTGTAATTTGGGCAATGTTTTGGCTACCTAGCCATCAAATACTGGGTCTTTAGACACTTCAGAGATTCAATGAAGTATTGTGTCCTTTAACACATTCATTCCTTCCTAATTGTGAAAAGAGTTCTGATTTTTGCAAGCATCAAGCTTGATACTCTCGGAGAGTAGGAAAATCAGTTCATCTGATCCTCAGTTTCATCATCTCCAAGATGAGAACAGCAATGTCCTCTCTAGCTGCCTCAGAAAGTTGCTGTGAGGGGCCTCTGGGTGGCTCAGTCGGTTGAGAACTGACTCTTGACTTCAGCTAAAGTCATGATCTCATGGTACGTGAGTTTTAGCCCCATGTTGGGGCTCCGCACCAAGAGTGAGGAGCCTGCTTGGAATTCTGTCTCCCTTTCCTCTGCCCCTCCCCTACTTGCTCGCTCTCTCTCTCTCTCTCTCTCTCAATATAAGTAAATAATTTTTTAAAAGTTGCTGTGAATCTCAGAAAGGATGATATATGTGAAAATACAACACTGTAAAACTCAGTAAACATATTAGATAATTATGAAGGTATCCACTAGACAGGATGGAACCATCTTTAAAATACTCTGCAAATTAAATGTTTTAACTTCTCGACAAAGTGGATCTTGAATGCATTCCTAGGTTGCCTGGGTAACACATTTTATACTGATAAATAGGTTTTGGTGTTTTGATTGTACCATCCCTTATAAACTTCTCCTCAAAGAATAACATATCCAATAGCACCCCACCCCCCTCTTCTCCATGGTTTTATTTCACATTCTCAGTTACCTGCAGTTAACTGTGGTTGGAAAGCAGATGACCCGCCTAATTTATGGTCAGAAGGTCAATAGCAGCCTATCACTACGTCACCATGCTGATGTAATTCACCTCTCTTCAGCGCATCACACAGACATTTTATTATCTCACATCATCACATGAAGAAGGGTGCGTATAGTACAGTAAGTTATTTCAAGAGAGAAAGAGGCCATATTCACATAACTTTTAGTATATCATTATAATTGTTCTATTTTATTATTTTTGTTAATTTCTTACTGCGCATAATTTATAAGTATAGGGGAAAAAAAACAATGTCAGGTTTGTTGCTATCTGCAGTGTCAGGCATCCGCTGAGGATCTTGGGACATATCTATCCCTCATGGATAAAGAGAACTACTCTACTTGGTCACAAAAGAGAAAAGTATATTGCTTTCTGTCAAAGCATCTGGAAAAATCCTCATCTCTAATAGAAAAGATGCAATGTCGCCATTATTTTCTTATGGATAGTCGACAATCATCATATTAAAAAAATTCACTGGTTTTA
This sequence comes from Cryptoprocta ferox, assembly GCA_028646485.1. Classification (NCBI taxonomy): domain Eukaryota; kingdom Metazoa; phylum Chordata; class Mammalia; order Carnivora; family Eupleridae; genus Cryptoprocta; species Cryptoprocta ferox. The sequence goes on along the minus strand of CM053566.1, from coordinate 75,714,188 downwards.
GATCTGGTGCTTATATAAGGTTACATCATGACACATAAAGATAAAAGCAGTGGGGATGCCCGTTTTAGTATCAGTAGAGCTTATCTGGACAAGACCTTTTATAAAGACAGGCCTTTAAGAGCTGCTTATGGTAGGTCAGTGATACAGACTATTACCACTGCATTGGCCTTCTTCAGTTTGATTCACCGGTACTTCTATGATTCAACCCATCAAAGTTCAGTCTTAAATGATTTCTTAATGGAAAGACAATGCATATAATGGTTACCAATGAGATGATCTGGTATCCCCTCTTTTTTTTTTTTTAATAAAAACAGGTTTTCTTTCCATCCATGTATTTATTGAGGGGGATTCCATATTAATTCAGTTTGACCATGCCCTCCAACCATGGAGGTGAGCCTAACCAAACTCATCTGCTCCTATCAGACCATGCTCTTTTGCCTAGAGTTCCTTGGTTTAGAGACAAATAGTGCATCTAAGTTGGGTAATTATTTTCCCCCACAAGATTTTTGGAGCGATGTTATCTGGGAAGTCTGTATCTAATGAATAGGTCACAAAGTACGATGTAGAATTTGGGTGTTGTAGGTTTCTGAGAATGTGTATCTTTATGGGTGGAAATGACTCCAGTGTGTAGAAAGAGTCACAAACAACCTTGTAGTCTCCAAGCCATTGGTCCCAAAGGTCCCAAATGCTCCACTGGGGCCCAGTCCTTCCTGGCAACCAAGAGTCTTACTTAACTGAGTGGTCTTTAGAGTCAGAGAGCCCAAGACTCTAACACTGCCTTTGTTCTTGACCACCTGACCGTTCCATCCCTGAGACTCAGTCCCTTCACCCGTAACACTGAGGCAATATGTCCCCATTAGATTATTATTAGAACTCAAAATGAGATGTGAGTATAACATCTAATGCCGTTCTTTCCCTAATGGTGCATAACAAATATTTTGTTTCGTTTTCCCTTTTCTGTCATTAGAATTACTGCAACTGCTCCTTAACTTGGCCCCTCATTGCCAGTGTCTCCTGTCTCCCTTTATCCTTTGCATCCTAGACAGATCAGTCCTCTCGAACAAGCTCTGAGCCCGTCACTCACTGGATCAAATACACCCAATGGCACTTTCCTGTATTTCCAATAAAATTGAAACTCCTCAAACTGGAATTTAAGGCTCTGCAATCTCCCTCTCCAGCCTCTCAACAGCTACCTCTGTCTCATACCCCGTGCTCCAGCTAAAAACAGTTAGTGGATATTTTGTAAACAGACAACATTATTCGTGTCATTTGCCTAAAATCGTCTCCTCTTCTCTTTTTCCCTGCCAAAAATCTGCCTGTCCTTCCAGGCAAGCCCGAAGATCCACAGACATATAAAGCAATCCACCTGGTACCTGGTACTAGAACCATCTCTCCTTTTCACTCTCAGTGTCCTTATGTTGTTTTTCTTCTTATATATAGTTATGTGTGTACGTGTCTTTATTCTCATACTCACGTGAGCACCTCGAGACTCAAGTTTAGGCGATATAATGTACTGATCAGTACTAGTAGCTTTGGAGTGTTCAGGCATCTCAAAGTTTATATCCTGGTTTTTCTAGCTCTTACCTGAATGGTGTTAGAAAAAAATTTCTTAATTACCCTAAGTCTCACTTGGCTCAGCTATACAATGGGATCATAATTTTTTATATTATAGGCTTCTTATGAGGAATACATTAGATGGAATATGTTAGTAGAATATCTGAATATAAAATGTTCCTTGTTGAAAGAACAACTTAATTTTTTACAAGATGTTTTATTGAATAATTCAGTTATATTCATGTTATTAGAGCACGGTGGCTACTGGGAAGGTTTGTGTGAATGATCAGCCACAGACAGAGCTGGGTGCCTGAAGGGCACTGTGCATAGTTAGCATTCATTCATTCATTCATTCATTCCCTTACATGGGCATTCTTTCAACAGCCACTTGTTTTTGGAAACTAGGAGTCAACAGAAGCTAGTCAAAGCTGTACTTCAGAATTTCTAAAATTTTCTGCCATAACTCAGAAACCGGTTCTTCTGCAGTGTGGATCATTTCCTTGGGTCTAGAGGGAATGGTTGGTCAGATAAAGAGAACGTAATAAAAATTACCATTTATCAACAGGTAGAAGTTGATTCCTTTATGTTCATTATTTATTTGTTAATTTTTTCATACAGATCCGCAGGTCAATATAAAATCTTTGTTACAACTGAGGGCACCAGAGATCAGAGTTTCAATAATGTTTTCAACATCATTGAGTTAACCAGTGAGGTGAAATTTCATGACGACTCTGTTGGCTCCAGTGACTGGCATCTCCCTTCTCTGCAGTGTGGGCTTCAATTCTGTGACACTTTCACAGAATCAAAGAGGTCAGGAATCGCCTAATTATATCGCCTAATAATTCTAATGAAGAATCTCTTCTTCATTATGTATGATGAGAAAAAGAGGCCCCAGTGAAGTCAATAGAGTTGCCAAAGGTCCCCAGCTAGCCACCACATTTTAAAACGACGTTGTCACACCATGTGGAATAATAGCATTGTCATTTAGTATCTGCAGAATGCTGTTGGTCTCTGCTTCAGCTGATACTTTCTCTAATGCACCCCATCTGCTGACCTCACTGTCTGTATTTACACATAAGCCATTGTCAGCAGACTTCATGCCCGCAGGAAGGAGCAAACGAGCTTCCCCTTGCATAAAACTCAGGAGCCTCCTCGGAAGACATCATACCTGCTAGGCCCCCAAAAGGGGGGTCCAGGACCCATTTGCACCTGACAAAGCTTTAAGTGGCTTGACCTTTGTAAAATGGAGCTTAACTTTCTCTTTCAGCCTTTCTCTAAGAGGCCTTTCCTCTGCGCAGGGAAAAATTATTCATTTGAAGGCTTAAGACTTCTATGGCCTCAACAGTAGTTTGGTTTGAAAATGTTTAAATATGAGCAATAGAGACTAAGTGCTACTGCAATAGCTAGTCATTTGATGTTTTAAAAGGACACCAGAAGTTGTCCTGGTCATGCTCCCAGCTGCCCGTGGAACGCTAGGCCAGCTCATTAGAACCTCTCTCCACCACACTGGGTAAGGACAGAGCCACGTTACCAGTAGGAGGTATTTCACTGCTGCTTTTCTCCCTTCTGCCTTAACCTGAGGATTGCCACTCAGAAGCTGGTTCTCCCACAACGCAGACCATTTCCCTGGGTCTACAGGGAGTGCTGGGACAGAAAAAAGTCCTATAACCTCAAAAATACTGGCAGATTTCTTATTTACAGTGTGGGCAGGAGGTAAGAATTCCTGGTAAAGTGGTTGTCACCATTTCCCAAACTGGGATGCTCATGAACAGACACTTTAAACAAAGAGAGAGAGATCTGATAATACTCACTGACATATTTATTCTTTTCTTTTTTTTTTTAAGTTTATTTATTTTGAGAGGGACATTGACAGCACGAGTAGCAGAGGTGCAGAGAGAGAGAGGGAGAGAGAGAATCCCAAGCAGGCTCTGCAATGTCAGCACAGAGCCCAATGTGGGGCTAGAACTCACAAACACCAAGATCATGACCTGAGAGAATCGGAGACTTAACCAACTGAGCCACTCAGTCACCCCTATTTTCAAAAAGGCAACTTAGCCACCCAATTGCAACAAGTTGTTATTTTGTTTTTTGTTTTTTTCTTTTTTAGGAAAAAAAGAAATAGACTCTTATTTTCTTTCTTTTCAACATTTTTTATTTAGTTTATTGTCAAGTTGATTTCCATATAACACCTACTGCTCATCCCAACAAGTGCCCTCCTCCATGCCTATCACCCATTTTCCCCTCTCCCCCACCCACATTAAACCTCAGTTTGTTCTCAGTATTTAAGTCTCTTATGGTTTGCCTCCCTCCTTCTCCTTAACTATTTTTCCCCTTCCCCGCCCCCATGGTCCTCTGTTAAGTTTCTCCTGTTCCACATATGAGTGAAAACATATGGTATCTGTCTTTCTTTGCCTGACTTATTTCACTTAGCATAATACCCTTCAGTTCCATCCACATTGCTACAAATGGCCAGATTTCATTCTGTCTCATTGCCACATAGTATTCCATTGTATATATAAACCACGTCTTCTTGATCCATTCGTCAGTTGATGGACATTTAGGCTATTTCCGTGATTTGGCTATTATTGAAAGTGCTGCTATGAACATTGGGGTACATGTGCCCCTATGCATCAGCACTCCTGTATCCCTTGGGTAAATTCCTAGCAGTGCAGAAATAGCCTCTTTTAGAGGTGCACAGCTTCTCAGAGCTCTGAAATTACCATTTTCTTGGTTTCCACACATAAAGGTTTGAAAAAATAATTAGATACAAGACACCCTATTAGAATTGAATGAGAACTAATCATCTGATGAGCAATTAATTGGTAGGAAATGGGGGGCAGGGCACACTGGTCATAAAACCCATTGCAAGAGGTTTTGTTTTCTTTATTTTTAGTTTGGGTTTTTTAAAAATATTTTAATGTTTTTATTTATTTTTGAGAGAGACAGAGTGTGAGTGGGGGAGGGGCAGAGAGAGAGGGAGACACAGAATCTGAAGCAGGGTACAGGCTCTGAGCTGTCTGCACAGAGCCCAGTGCGGGGCTCGAAACCAGGAACTACAAGATCATGACCTGAACCGAAGTCAGACGCTTAACCAACTGAGCCACCCAGGCGCCCCTGTTGTTTTATTTGAAGTATGATTTAGCACAATATATTGAGAAGAAATGACTTTGCCTGCACTCATGCACTATAGAGCAATACTACACACCCAGGCACTAATTCACTTAACCAACAAACTTTTTGTAATATTTGTGGCTTCTGGAGCCAGACTGCCTATGACCTCCCACTGTGGCTTTACCAGTGTGACCATGAACGTGTTACCCTTCACCTTGGAGACTCAGTTTCCTTATCACTTACATGATTAAATGAGAGCCCCCTAGTCCATGTAGGCTGTAGTGAGGATTAAGTTTGCGTATTAGTTTACTATGGCTGCTGTAGAAAGTACTACAACTTAGGGAGCTTAAAACAACAGAGATTTGTCTCTCATTGTTTTGGAGGCTGGAAATCTGAAATCAAGGGGTCGGTAAGGCTATGCTGCCTCCAAAGCCTATAGAGGAGAATCCTTTCTTACCTCTCTTAGCTTAAAGGGCCCAAGACATCCCTTGGCGTATAGACGCATCACTCTAATCTTTGTCTCCCATTTCTGCATGGGATTCTCCTCATGTGTCTGTGTTTCACATGGCCATCTTCCTTCTGTGGCTCTCTTCTTATAAGGACACTAGACATATAGAATTGAGGGCCTACTTTACTCCAGTGGGACCTCATCTTAACTAATTATAGCTGCACCAACTCTATTTTCAAATAAACTCATGTTCTGAAGTACTGGGGGTTAGAATTTAAGCATATCTTTTTGGGAGACCCAATCTAACCCGTAACAGTAATAGTTTGCTAATGTTTGTACCAGGTTATTAAGGTAATTAGCATGGCAAGCAGTCAGTGATTACTAGATCCAACTACCCTTGATATGCCTTGAACCTTATGTCAGGGAGTAAAGATGTAGAAAGAGATAATATCCAGCCTCTGACATCAGGAAGTTCACTCTATAATATAGTTTGGCTTAATCTGCTTATTTTGCAAACGAGAGGGAAAAAGATATAAAACAAGCAGATTATTATCTTTTCTGCATTCATTATTAGGCATTACAAAAACTTAAATTGGTGGTTTTGAATTCCAACTACAAATATTCTGAGCTCCTTTCCTTTGGTTCTTTTTGGCAGAACTGGGGCTGGTTTTGACCCTGGCAAGTTGTTTCTGCAAATGGGTCTGGGTCCTTATCTCTGGGGTCCTTTACAATTCTAACACCCTATAATTCTGGTATAACTTACAGTGTGCATACATCTATCTCCCAACTTTCATGTTCCAGATAAGTCATGTTTAATGTTTATGCCTGATCTTGTTTTGCTTGCTATTCCTATTCAAACTTCCTTAAATTGCATTTGAGCAGCTATATTCTGACTATATTTCCAATCCCAATAAAATTATACCTGTACTAGTGTTTGTTTCCTGGTGACTTCTTTGAAAAACAAATGCCCTTTGAAAATAATTGCTTTTCTCTTTTACTACATAACCTAGCAGATCAATTATCAGTATGGTTTTGTTTTAAAAAATAGGTATAAAACTAGAAACCTTAAGTTTGATATTTTTCTTCATTCTTATATCGTAAGATAGATGCTATCTAAAGAACTGTGATTTCTACCTAATGTGAATAAAATAATATATTCTCTTAGAGATGTATTCTTGAATTTTATCTCTTAGCTCATCGGATACGGTATTTCCATCTGAAATTCCTTAAGATGAAAACATAAATTTAAGCATCCAGCAAGATTGTTCTAAAGGCAAAATTGAAATGATGTGACTAAATTATTGCAGAAAAAGAGGAGTTTCCATAATTCTCCAAATGGCAATTTAAAATTTATGTTATTTGGTTTTGTAACCAGGCTCTCATTTCTACCTTGTTCTCCCACCCTCCGCCCGCCCTTTTCATTTCTTTTTAAAACACACTAGAAAGGAGTAATGTGCTCAGAATGTCTTTCTTTTTCTAGGAGTCCGTCAAATCTTTTGTATTATTCAAACAGCTCTAGAAATTCACCTTTTCCACAAAAGTATCCTTAATTGAGTTAAATTCGATGAAGATTATTGACCACTTGCTATTTTGGGGGCAGCATGCTGGGCCACTGAAGACACAAAGGTGGCATAGTCTGTCTTGGCTGAGGGGGGAAAAGAGAGAGAGAAAGAAAGAAATTAATAACAGCTTTGCTGGCCTTCTCCTCCAGCTACTTGTGCTCACCACTGTCCAAGGTCCTAAACTCTTAGCATCCTTTAAGTGTTAGGCCCCTGAGATACCAACAAATTAATGACATTCCCACTATTGTTAAGAGTAATATGCTCCTACGTTTTTAAAGAAATGAATAACAAAATGAAAAAAAAAAAAACACTTTTTAAGTCCCAGATATGCAGATCACACAAAATATGTGGCAAGATTTCAGAGATTTGAGAGGAGGTATCCTTGGAGGCTCAGGTAATTTAAAAAACAGAGCTCTGAAGTGCTAATTCTTGTCAGAGTGACATGAAAATTAGGGATCTGCTAAGTCTTGGGGCAGGAGCATTTAGTAAGGGGCAGTAGAGCAGCAAAGAGCAGTGTGTGACATGACCATGGGAGCAGTAGAGACTGCAGTTTGGCTCCGCCTAGAAGTTAGCATACAGAAGACAAGATGGGTTGGGGCGCCTGGGTGGCTTAGTCGGTTAAGCACCTGACTTCGGCTCAGGTCATGATCTCGCAGTTCTTGAGTTTGAGCCCCGCGTCGGGCTCTGTGCTGACAGCTCAGAGCCTGGAGCCTCCTTCAGATTCTGTGTCTCCTTCTCTCTCTGCCCTTCCCCTGCTCATGCTCTGTTACTCTGTCTCTCAAAAATAAATAAACATTTCAAAAAAAAAGAAGTCAAGATGGGCAAAATAAGTTTCAAATCCCTTGTGGCCGAAAGCATCGATGAACTATTGAACAGAGGAATGAATGGTGATCTGGTGATTTCAGAATATTTATCATCTCTTTATATCAGAGTGAATACAACTACATCCATCTATTAAATATTCACTGGACGCATTATATACACATTATTTAGAGTCACTGTAAATACCACACTTCCTTAAACTTACTTCCAAGCAAAGAGGGCATAGCAAGTGGAAATAAATGGACTTGGGGGACTGACAGAGCTTGGTCCAGATCCTGGCGCTGCGGCTTCCTGGATGTGTGATATTTGTTAAAATTACATAATGTTTCAAAATTCCCTTTCATATTCTGCTAAATGGGGATAATAGTGCAACATCAGAGTATTGTTGACGGATTCCATTAAACACCATCAAATCACCTAACAAATCGGATGGGACAGAGTTAGTTCTCAGTAAGTTATCTTCATTTATGTAATGTTTTCAAACCAAGTACGTTGACATGGCTGCTCAGAGACTGGACGTTATGCAGGTGTGACCATATGGTAGACCCGTAATTGCTGTAAGAACTTCCTCAGAGAACCAAAAATTTTAAATGATTTGTGAAAGAAAGAGTTGACATCGACCACGATCTCGCGTTTAGAAAATAAACACAGTCAACACTGTAATGCTTTTTTCATTTAGATTTTTTTTCCCCAATATCCACTAAGATACTTTTTAAATGCTGCAATGCAGGCTGAGGGGTCCATTTAACATCGAAGCGTGCACTGTGAATTCCTGAGAGGGTGCCGGGGAGTAGGGGATCTGTGTGTCTGCGTCAGCAAAATAAGCTGCAGCTAGAGCCTAGGTAATGCTGAGAAGGCTGAGGGCGGTGGGGGAGGGGAGACAATAAGAAGAAAACAAATAAAGCAGAGGCCACAATTTGAAATGACACCTCGGTAAAATAGTGGAGGAAAAGAGAGTCTTGGTGGAGAAATGAGGAAAACAAGCAAAATTCCGGGTGATAAGGGAAGTGACTTCATTCACAGTAATTTAGTTTGATGTTTGTTTTAATCAGGAATCTAGCTGTGTATCATTGAGATCCAGACAGAATCTAATCTGGGGGCCTGAAAAGCAGAAAAAATGAGGAGTAGCAGGGAGAATAATAACCCAGCAGAGAAGGACCCATGACCAAAACTAAGAGTAACAGCGACTGGAAACAGTGTATAGTGTTTCAAGCCACATTGCATGGTGTAGATTTATGCATTCAGAGTATCTCAACTACACATCGTTAAGATCTCTGAATTTGCTCACGCTACACTGCTTACACACAAGTACTGACATAGGTAGACAGATTGGGAGAAATTGTCTTAGGCAGCCCGTTGTCTGTCAGTCAGCAATATTTATTGAGCATTTCCTATGATCTAGGCACCTGACATGGTGCTTAACATATAGCAGTGCATGGGTTGAATTACATCTTTCCCCAAAATATGTTTAGGTCCTAACCCTGAGAACCTGTGAATGGGACCTTGTTTGGAAATAGAGTCTTTGTAGGTGTAATCAAGTCGAGATGAGGTCAAACTGGATTGGGGTGAGACATAAATCCCATGACTGGTGTGCTTATAAGGAGAGAGAGATTTGGAGACAGAGAGGGAAAGTGGTTGTGGAAAGACAAGCAGAAACCAGAGTAGGGAAGCTAGTCACAAGGCTCACCAGCCACCAGCAGAAGTGGGATGGAAAAGGAAGGATTCTTCCCCGGAGCCCTCAGAGGGAGCATGGCCTTGTTGACACCTTGATTTCAGACTTCTAATCTCCAGAACTCGGAAAGAATGAATTTGTGTTGTTTTAAGCCACTGTTTTTGATGCTTTGTTACTGCAGCACAAGGAAACAGATACATTCTGTAATCAGTAGAGCTTGTATTTTGTCCATGGGGGAAGTGGCAGATAGTAATAAAGTATAAGCAATGGAATTAATATAATATAATTAAAGTATAATTAATATGAGATTATATGAACAGTCAATACAATGCATAGCTTATTTCTGGTATTGATGAATGTTTTGAATAAATAAAAAAGAGCAGCATCACAGAGGGGACTCAGACTGCTTTGATGAATTGTCCAGGGCTGGCATTTCTGACCAGTCAGGCACGCAATAACCAGAGGGGAGAGTTTCCAAAAGAAGGAACAAATGCAAAGTCCCAGAAACTTTACAAAGGAAGAGAGAAAAGAGTGTGGAAGTGTGATATAATAATAAATATATACCTGGTCTTTGTCCCCAGCTGCTGGCACAGAGCTCTTAAAACCCTTAAAATTTCCTCAGTAATGGGGTCAGAGGGGCATCTGTTATTATTCATAATAGTTCCCTTTTGACCATACCTGCATTTATGTTAAAGATGTGACTGTTTAAGGATGGCAACTGGTTGCCAGAGGAATCAACTGTATGATAACAGGATTGCAACTTTCAGCCCTGAGCTCCAGGGAGGGGATTCAGGGGCTAGAAGTTGAGTTCAGTCAGCAGTGGCCAATGAACTAAGCAGATTTGCCTACATCACACAACCTCCATAAAAACCCAAAGCAAAAGGGCTCAAAGAGCTTCCAGGTTGATGGCCCATCATGGTGCTGAGAGGGTTTTGTGCTCAGAGAGGCTGTGCAAGCTCTGTGCCCCTCTCCACATGCCTTGCCCTATACATCTTTTCCATTTGGCTGTTCCTGAGTTGTATACTTTATAATAAACCAGTAATGGTAAAGTGTTATCCTGAGTTCAGTGAGACATTTTAGTAAATTATCCATCTTGAAGAAGGCATTGTGGGAACTCCATCAGTCAGAAGTCCAGGAGACCTGGACTTGCTATTGGAATCTGAAATGGGGACAGCCTTATGGTACTGAACCTTAACCTGTGAGGTCTGCACACACTCCAGGTAGTTTGTGTCAGATTGCTTGGCATAGAAAACACACATCTGGTGTCAGAAGCATCGTGAGTAGTAGAAGAAATAGAGTTGTCTTTTTAATGAGCTTATTGCATTTGTGAATCAGAAGGAAGGTTGATTGGCCGGAGTGTGGCAAGGGGATGTGGATGGAGATGGGCTTGAAGAGGATATTGGGGCCAGGCCACTGATATCACAGGAAAGAGTTTGGAATCTGTATTGATTGCAATGGGATGGTACAGAAATGTTTTAATAAGGGGAGATCAACGCACTTGAAGATGACCTAGCTGCAATGTGGAAGTGGATTTAGGGGAATGAAGAGAAGGAGGGATATCAATACAGAGTCATTGCAGCAGTGATTGGCCTCATGCCATCTCCGCTCTCAGGCTTTAGGACAGCCGGTGGAGATGTCCATGGGTGCTTAGCCATAGGATTTAAGCTTAAGAAAAAAGGAGGGGAACGAGATAAGATTTGAGACCTAGTAGTGTAGAGTTTGAATACAAAAGCCATGAGACTAGATGAGATTGGAAAGTGTGTGCAGCAGGGCAGAAGAAGGGTAGAGGCTGAGTCCAGGCCTCCCCATCATGACCATTGGATGAGGTAGAGATAAAAATTATGATGAAGAAAGAGCATCCAAGGAGATAAAGGGAGTATAAAGGGTGTATATCACAGTACCGGGAGGCAAACATTTCAAATAGGAGATGGTGGTAAAGAAAATGCTGCTCAAAAGCTGAGTATGATTTCTGACCTTGAAAAGAATGGTTTCAATGGTGCAGGGTAGTACACCCCTGACCGGAAGGCTTAGAGTAGAGAAAAGGAGGTGAGGAAGGGAAGGAGGGCAAGTGCAGTAACTGTTCCTCCACAGAAAAAAGAATAGAAAGACCTGAATCCAGAGGCTTCATTTTAAAAATAAAATTTGGGAAAGCTTGAGATTGGGTAATAATCAATTGCAATTGAGAAATGTATTCTCAAGCCACTGATTTCAGAACCTGACATGGAAACTGCCCTGTTGACTGTTCCCCCACCTTGCCTGTCTAGGTATGAGCAATATTACACACATCTCCCCATTTGCCTGTCCCTATTGATCAAGGAAAACCCCTCAGGAATAGCGTAACATTTTAGAATGCTTTACCTTTATCTTATCCAATTTGATTGTAGGGTCTATGTAATCATAGCCTTTGTTTGTTCTATTAATAATAGTTATAAGGACCCATTCCTTTATGCAATAAGTATTTAGATCAGTAGCCTTGGGTAAATGGCATCCTTCAAAAATGCCAATAGCTGGGGCACCTAGGTGGCTTTGTGGGTTAAACGTCTGACTCATGGTTTCAGTTCAGGTCATGATCTCACAGTTCATGAGTTTGAGCCCTGCATGGGGCTCCACGTTGACAGTATAAAGTCTACTTGGGATTCTCTGTCTCCCTCTCTCTCTGACCCTCCTCTCTCTCTCTCTCTCTCTCTCAAAAATAAATAAACTTTAAAAAGATTTTAAATGCTGATAGTTCATAAAGAAGGTTCTCATGAATACAAAAGTGTTTGAATTAGGGACAAAGTTTGCTGTGGTGCTTGTGACACCTCCCCTAAGTCCTCCTGTTGTTAGGAACCTGTTTGGCTCTTGGACTGCTTAGAGCTTATGCCAGGGGAGGATCATGAAATATCACAGTGAGAGAGACAATTTTCATGACTTATATAGGCCTTTGTTAAATGTGCATATTTTTGGTAGTGTATTGTTTGTTCCCAAGTTTCTCTTGGAGCAAATCATTGCAAGCTAGATTGTCTATGTAAACTTCAGGAGCCATGAACATTGAAGAAAGTCCCAACACTGCCAGGAGCATCTATTTTCTGATTGCAAGAGGTATTCTTCATTACAGAATAACAATAGCTACTCAAAACTCCAAACATTTATTGAGCTATCGAGTCCCTATTCCAAGTGTTCTATATTTAATATTTCATTTAGTAGTGTTAACGTCCTTGTGAGATTAGTGCTATTACAATCACAATTTTACAGGGGAGAGAAGGAAGAACAGAGGGTTTAAGTAATTTGCCCTTGATTGTTAATTTTATGTGTCAACCTGTCTGAGTCATGGTGCCCAAATGTGTGGTCAAACATTATCCCATATGTTTCTGCAAAGGTGTTTTTGGATGTGATTAACATTTAAATTGGTGAACTTTGAATAAAGCAGATTGCCCTGAATAATGTGTATGGGCCTTATCATCCAATTGGTAGAACAAAAGACTAACCTCTCCTAAGCAAGGAGGAATTCTGCCAGCAATGGCATTGTGATTTGAACACCAACATTGGCTCCTTCCTGGGTGTTCAGTCTGTTGGCCCACTGTAGATGGTAGACCCCTATAATTGCTGAATCTGGTCCCTTTATACACCACACACACACACACACACACACACACACACACACTGTTTCTCTGGCTAATACATTGCCAAGGTCACATAGCTAGGCCACAACAGAAATGGGATTTTAGCCAGGAAAACTGATAAACATGCACGGACACACTTCTTTCTGTGATCAATACCCCAATTTTCTTTTGAGAATCTACCCTTCTACCCTTCCTCTTGTATGTGGCTTTAGAAGATCCTGCTAAGATCTAGATTTAAGATCCTCTAGCTAAGAGTTGGACTAGGATACAAATTGAGGAAAGAAAGACTTCTTCCTGGAACAAATGAGGATTTAAAGGAGTTAAAAGTGATCTCTTCTGATAGTAACAGCCTGAAAAGAAGTTCACTGTCTTCTCCTCTGGAGATCCCTCAGCATCCCTGCTTTCTGCTTTCCCTAAAGTTTTCTTTGAATTATGTAAGCTTCTCTGTATTTTACCAGTAAATTTCCTCTTTTACTTAAGTTTTTTCAGAATCTTTATTCTATTCTTTTGTCATTGTAACTTGTGTTGGTGTAACCAGAGAGCCATAATGACAGAGATATATATTAAGAATATTCTACGGGGCACCTGGGTGACTCAGTTGGTTAAGTGTCTGACTTTGGCTCAGGTCATGATCTCAAAGTTTGTGAGTTTGAACCCCACTGACAGCTCAGAGCCTGGAGCCTGCTTCATATTCTGTGTCTCCCTCTCTCTCTCTGCCTCTCCCCTGCTCGTGCTCTCTCTTTCTCTCTCTCTCTCTCAAAAATAAATAAACATTAGACATTTTTAAAAAGAATATTCTACATAATGAAAGAATCCCAACAGAACACACTTGAAGCTACATAAATTACATCATGGATATATAATGTATCTAATCAATTCTCTAGCATTGATCATTCATGTTTTCTCTACTTTTGCCATTCTTGTACACACATACTCTCTCCAGATATCACCAATTTGAGCATGCAAATGAAGAATGTGGAGGATAACATTAATTTGCATTTTCTGTGCCATTATCTGTTTATGCAGAGTCACCTGCTCACAGAAATCAACTTCCTTTCTCATCCTGGGTAAATATAAGTGTTGTCTCATGTGCTTTCTCTGTAGCTAGTCCCTCTTGTGACACACAGTGTTTTCAGTATCTCTCTCTGTGCTCTACCTCTGACTTGTGAAGGTCCTCCCCTCAGAAGTGATCCTCCCCAGTGAGGCAGTGAGGCAGCCCTCCATCCCTACTGCAGATGGTGGCCATGCTCACAACACCCTTGTGCATTGCAAGGGCACCAATTGCTTGTGCTCTCAAAGCCATCAGATGGTATTCAAGTTGCCAGAGTGATCCTGGTGCCATGCTAGAGTGAAGACACTACACAACTGTTGAAATGAAAATTCCCTCCTTGTAATGCTTGGGTCCAAAGTTTCCTAAAGTTAACCATGGACAGGATTCTTTTGGTTTTTGCCTATAACTCGGTTACTCTCAAGCAGAGGTAGGGGTAGATGGAGGGTGGACTATACATACATGGAGAACAGGTCATTTCAGAATTGGGATGGTTGGGAGGAGAGGTGTCTGCACTTTGAAAATCATATTCAATTACAATATGATTTTATATTTGGGAATTAATATCAATTACCTATCATTTTCTTAAAATGTGCCAGGGTGTGTAAATCTGGAAAGAAGTTTCCTCGATTGTTAGCTACAAAGAAAATGTAGTGATTCCCAGCTCGAGGCATAATTTTAATAGGACGGCTGATTGGAATCTCCCCTAAGAGGATGAGCTATTTGGTTTACTAAAAGCATTATGTTTTTCCAGCCCTTTCTCCAGCAAACTCAACCCCAGCCAACAGATAGCCTATGGATGCCATGCCATTCCCCCCAATCCAATCCCTACTCTTTCCTCAAAGTAAAAGGTCTGTATACATATCAATACATTTGAATATATGCCAAAAGCAGATCAGGTCCAAATAACTTAACCGTGAGAATAAAATAATACAAACCTTTGACATTAATGAAAGAAATTGAAGAAGACACAAATAAATGGAAAGCTACTCCATGCTCATGAACTGGAAGACTTACTGTTGTTAAAATGTCAATTTAAAATGTCCAAAACAATTTACAGATTCAGTGCAATCCCTATCAAAACTCCAATGCTATTTTTAAGGAAATAGAACAAATAATCCTAAAATTTGTATAGAACCACAACCTGAATAGCCAAAGCAATCTTGACAAAAATGAATAAAGTTGCAGGATAACTCTCACTTAGTCAAGTTATATTACAAAGCTATAGTAATTAAAACACTATAGTATTGGCATAAAAAATCTATATAGATCAATAGATCAGAATAGATACCCCAGAAATAGAATAGAGAGCCCACACATATATGGTCAATTACTTTATGACAAAGGAGCCAAGGAGATACAATGGGGAAAGGGTGGTCTCTTCAATAAATGCTATTGGAAAAACTGGACAGCCACATGCAAATAAAGGAAACTGGACCACTATCCTATACCATACACAAAAATTAACTGAAAATGAATTGAAGACTTGAATGTTAGACCTGAAACCTTAAAACTACTAGAAGAAAACACAGAAAGGAACATCCTTGGCATAGGTCATAGCGATGATTTTTTTAATCTGACACCAAAAACAAAAGCAACAAAAGCAAAAATAATTAAGTGGCTTTGTATCATACTACAAAACCTCTACACCACAAGGGAAACCATTAACAAAATGAAATGGCAGCCAACTGAATAGGAGGAAATATTTGCAAATCATATTCGGATAAGGGACTAGTATCCAAACTATATAAAGAACTCATACAACCCAGTAACAAAAACAAAACAAAATTAAAAACATAACTGAAAAATAGGCACTAAAAAGATCTAAATACACACTTTTCCAAAGAACACATTCAGATGCACAACAGGTACATGAGAAGATGCTCAACATCACGAATCATCAGAGAAATGCAAATCAAAACCAAATGATACATACATCTGGCAGAATGGCTATTATCAAAAAGACCAGAAATAACAAGTGTTAGCAAGGACGTGGAGAAAAGGGAGCCCCTGTGCACTGTTGATGGGAATACAAATTGGTATAGCCACTCTGGAAAACAGTATGGAGGTTTCTCAATATATTAAACATAGAACTACTGGCAATGATCCAGTAATTCTAATCTTGAATATTTATCTGAAGAAAATGAAAACCTAACTCAAGAATAAATATGGATCCCTATGTTCATTACAGCATTACTTATAATAGCCAATATATGGAAACAACCTAAAAGTCCACTGATGGATGAATGGATAAAAACATTATGGGATATATATATATATATATACACACACACACATAAATAAAATTTGAAATATTATTTGGCCATGAAAAAGAATGAAATTTTGCCACTTGCAACAGCATGAATGGACCCTGAGAGCATTATGCTAAGTGAAATAAGTCAGACAGAGACAAATACCATTGATCTCTCTTATAGGTGGAATCCCCATCCCTCCAAAAAGCTCATGGATACAGAGAAAGACTGGTGGTTTCCAGAGGCAGGTGGTAGGCAGCATTGGTTTATTTATAATTAAAAAAATGTTGAGCAAATAGGTTGCTTTTGTAATCAGGTAAAGACTGAATGCTGCAAAAATAAAATAAAACCCTAACTTTTAAATTTCGTTTTATTGTATTCCAAAAGTACTTCCAAATAATTTAAATGACCAAAGGATAGAAAAACATTTATAAACAAACAACAGAACTCTCACTGACTCAGAAAGCTAGCCACTTTTAATAGTACTTTATATATTTTTGCAGTTTCCTTATGTAAATGCAATAATTTTATCTTTTCTCTCCTTTTTTATTACAAAAGAGAATACACTGCACAGGTGTCTGCATCTTGCATTATTCAGTGAATAATCTTATCTTGAAGATCTTTCTGTATCAGTACACATTCTTTTTGTGGATGTATAGTATTCCACTTATTGGAAATAATGTATTTATTTAGTCATACCTTACATTATAACTTTTTGGTCATCTTTTATGGTTCCAAATTTGAACCAGTATGCAAGTATGTCTGTCAGATAAATTCCCATTGAACCAATGAGTACTGAGCCACCATGTATATTCATGTGTAATTTTGATACAATTGTCCCTCTATGAAGGTTGCACCACTATATGCCAATCAAAGTTATAAAAGAGGACTTTTTTCCCCCACAGCATTTCCAAGTTGAGTTGTCAAGTTTTGCTATGTGCTCATCTCCTCGATTAAAAAAAATTCTCATTTTGATAGTAATTTGCATCTCTCATTATGAGTGAAGTTGAGCTTTTTTTCATATTTTAAGTACTATTTGCATTTCTCTTCCTGTCATCTGTCTGTTTAGACACTGATCATTTTTGTATTATATAGTTGAGTTTTTTCTTTTTGACTTCTAAGAGTTCTTTACATATTAAGAATATTAGTTCTTTGTGATATGAACTGCAAATAGTATTTTACAGTTTGTCCATTACCTTTTGACCAGGCTCACAGAGCTTTTGTAATGCAAAGGTTTTGTTTGCTTCTCTGTGTGTTTGCTTTTACTGTTACTGGTTTTTGAGGATCATCGTTTCTCTCCACATATTCTTAAATTTCATGATGAACATAGGTACATTTCTATTTCCATTGTTTTTACTGGCATTTAGAGAGGACTTCCTACCAGAGAATGAACATCCCTCAGTTCCAAGGAATTTGTTTGTATTATGTGTGTAAAGCTTTCATTTCCTCTGTTTTCTCTATTGTCTTTCCGAGACTCCTATAATTCAAAAAGAACATTTGCTGAGGTGTACAGAGGAGATCGCCAACTAGGCAGTGGGAGGGGGCTTCCAGGGAACCAAAGGCTCTTTAGACCAACATGGAAACAATCCCCTTAATCGTACTCTGTCTTCCCCTATATGCTATAGGACCTGGTGCCTCTGATTCCAGAGGATATTTGGCATTTTGTAAGGTAAATCGGCTTGCTGCCCATCAGTGTCTCCCTCCGTAGACATTTAGGTTTGCCTTCCTACATCTCCCTCAGTCATTTACTGTTTCTTCATCATCAATTCTCTGTCCTCACATGCTGTGAATTGGAGTTACAGACATCTCCAAGGTTAATAGAACATTGAATCTTTGTTTCAGCTTCTTATTCTGTTTATGATTCCTAGGTGAGTTTTAGGAGAAGAAGGAAGAAACAAGGAATCTTACTCCTCTCTTTAGGGACCTTTTGGCTAATAGAAGCAGTGCTTAAACAACGTTCATTCATCAAACAAAAAGAAACGATACATTTGTTTTCTGTATGTCTTGTTTAAGATACTCTCCCACTTCCAGAGAAAATTATATCAACTCTAGAAGAATTTCCTTTTATAAGAAATCAGTTTTAATCTCAGCTATTAATATCCAGAGCTCTTAAGAAAGCTTGTATTAAAGATGGTAGCAGCACATTTTAGTCAGAAGCTAATTACCTCACAGGAAAGTTGTCTCAGTAATGTTATATTCTTTTACAACTGGATGTGGAAAAACGGACAGTGCTGTTCCAACTAGGGATAGTATAATTGAGTCACAATAGCACTGAAATGGGAAATTAAGTTACACATGCATTAGAGAAATGTGCTTCCTGTTGCCACTGATGGAGATAAGAAAAAAGAATTTTTTTCCTTAGAGTTTAGAAATCTTGATCTAATTTTCTTCATGGACCCAAGTAGTTTGTTCCCAAGGATATTATGTCTGCCTTGTAATAAGTCTCATGCAAAGTAACTTATATGAATATCTAATATGCTTCATTGGATAGGATATAAAAATTAAAACTAAGCTCCATAAACCACAAAATTAGCAGCAATAATCACTAATATGTGGCCTCATTGTTGCTTCTTATACAAACTGCCTTCAGTTGTAAAATTAATACTGCACATCTAAACTTGGCTTTTTTCCAGGTTTACTTCTCAGTTCCATTAATAAAGAGGATTCTATAATTTCTGTTTGGAATTGTTTTCAAGATGACCACAGAGAAACTTCTGAGGTTGGACAGAATATTTGACGTCAATTCCCAAACACCACAAATAAGTCATTTGCTTTGCTTAAGGGTGATACACTGAGATTTAATTATTCATTGGCACAAAGCATAAAATAAGTAGTCCGTTAAGAGGTTTGATTCAGGTAAATTCAAAACCTAACACATACATTAACCAATTCACCCTTCTCTAATAGATTTTACATTACTTAACAAACTGTAAGGTTTATTTGCCCATTAACATTGATGGGCTATACATGCATAACTCCCCTTAGCATTTATGGGAGTTGCCCAGGATAATCCCCCACACTGGCAATGAGAGCAATAGACTTTAAAACATGCCAAACTCTAACAACTTACATCGGCACTTACTCTGCAATACTCCTCCCAGTTCATTGGCTTCTTCTGTTTTCAGTCGAGATCTTGTGAATGAAGTGCATCAGTAGGATAAGTAAAGGTAAGAGAGGTCGGAAAATGTACAAGAATGGGGTTCCAAAGCAACATTTCCCAGTTTAAAGAAAGTAAGGCTTGAAACAGAGCAGCAAGTTGTTCTCACAACTTGAGCTCTACCTCCACTTTTCTGGGAAGACTCAAAGGTCAGAACTAAGGAAAGACGCTTTCTGCAGGAGTTTTAAGAGTGCTTGATAACTTCTAACTGCACCTGTGTTCAGGTCCTGAATTGGTCTATTTAGGGGCTGGAATGGAATCAGAATGGAAAACCAGGGAGGGGAGCTGAGAACAGTCATCAAAACTAACAAGGCTTTTAAGAAGAATGAATGATAGCATTCTGCCCTAATGACCTAGATCACGTGGGATCAGGTGCTTTTCCCTGTTTGTTTGTTTTTTCCCCAATAGGGAGACAGCAGGCCAGTACCATGAGCTAACTGGAATCCAATGGAAAGTTTGAATTCTAATTTGTAATTTTTAGTCATTTTTCTGGCGGTCCTTGTAACAGTGGCAATAATCATATTTTAGGGATTGAATTTGATTTGATTTTGGACAGGATAAGTTTTTCTACGTAACTGAAGTTCTTGCTCTAACAATGACAGAGCTTCCTGAGTGCAAGGCAGACAGGAAGGTAATAAGAAAAGTAGAAACTTTACTAGAAACAGCCTGATAAGAATACAGACAGGCAGCAGCATCCAGTAATTGTCCTAGCGGTCAAGACCTTATCAAAACTTGTAACAGTAAGCAAAGGAAGGTTTAAAAATAACATTTATGGTCAGAGCAAGGGCTGTCAGCTCTGTTAGAAGAAAGGGCAGCTAAATCTGGAAAGACATCTCTATCTGGAAAGGACAGTGCTTGGGGGAAGACGAGAGAGAGGGGGAATTTCAGTTCTCTTTAGAACATTGTCAACCCATACTGAAAATAGCACTAATTATGTTATAGGATTACAGCCCCTTGTACATGGATGTAACATCATCCAGGATTTTTACTCACATTGCGCAAATAGTGTACCTGCAATAATGCTCAATTGTCAAACAAACTTGAAAAGGTTACCTGAACTTCTAAACCAACCAGACATTTGGAAATCTAATTATCTAATTGACATGATAACAGCCTCTTCAAACTTCAGCAACAGAATCCTACTTATAAAGATCAGAATGCTTCAATCCATATATAGAAATATATGAATAAACACATATCTATCTGTGTATGTATCTGTCATGTATGCATCCATATATCTCCTCTTCTTCTAGCCTCAGGAAAATAGAGATAACTAATAATATCCCCACATAAAATAACATTTTAGGAAGTTCTTAATACATCTATAAAATTTCTTTTTTCAGGAAAAATCTAATTTCTTTTTTTTTTCAAATTTGCGAAGGGCACCTGGAGCAGTCAGTTAAGCATCCAATTCTTGGTCTTGGCTCAGGTCATGATAGAGCCATTAGTGAGTTTGAGCCCCGCATTGGTGCAGAGCCTGCTTGGGATTCTGTCTCTCCCTCTCTCTGCCCCTCCCCTCTAAATAAACAAATAAGTGCTCTCTAAATAAACAAATAAGTGCTCTCTAAATAAACAAATAAGTAAGTAAATAAATAAACTTTAAAAAATTGCTGTTAAATTTTATTCTGTTAAGTGTCTTCCTAGTTTTCTGTATTCATATATTCTTTCAAATTTTCCTAAGGACTGTCTGTGACACTAGGTAGTTATTTTAAAATAATAAATATAATAATTATTTTTTAATAAGAAACACAATAATAAATATTTCTTTAAAAAATTAAATGATAGAATATCATGAAATTTAAAATAATCTGACCCCCTCATCTGCCTGAGAATAATTTGAAAATACCTAAATTAAAATAAATCCCTAGTAAAGTTTCTTTTGAAGGGACAAGTTGTTAATCAATCATTCAGAATTTGAATTCCATGTTAGGGGTAAGTGGGGCCATTTTAGTCTTATTTACAAATGGATATTATTTTAATGATATATTAACATTATACATTTACATATCACAGTATTTTCCTTTAAATTTTCAAGTATTTTACCATCTTTAATCATCAGAACAGCCCCATTACTCAGGTAGGAAAAGGATTACATCTCTTATCTGACCCATGAGGAAGCAGGGGTCAGAGAGGTTAAATAATTTGCTAAAGCTTCCAAAGTGAATCTTTGAAAAGAATGGATATAATAATTAATGTCTCATGAGGTCCTGCTTTCTAAATGTGACTGTCATTCTCTCATTTAAAAAAAAATCTTATGTTCCAAAATCAGTATATTTATGCAAGGTACACTGAATTCTCTTGGGAAGATCATTTATATTCATCTAACATTTTTTTCCTGCATATATTACTTGATTTATATTTGTGAAGGAGACATTATTTCCATTTTATAGTTCAAGAAACTGAGGCCCAGGGAAGTTGATGTTGTGCTAAGATCCTGCAGGTAGAGCATGTTGCGTACCATATTGACTGATTTGTTTTTAAATTAAAAAAAACAACAACAACAGAAGGACTCTTTAGGTTTAGATAAATGATGATCAGAATTAAGCTATTGTTACTAAGGTTAATGAACTAGATCCTTCACATCCTCCTGTTTATTTCATATTTCTTTTTTCCCTTAAAATTTGTTACCTTATGGGGCACCTGGGTGGCTCAGTTGGTTGGGCATCCAGCTTTGCTGAGGTCATGATCTCACAGTTCGTGGGTTTGAGCCCTTCGTTGGACTCTGTGCTGACAGCTAGCTCAGAGCCTGGAGCCTGTCTTTGGATTCTGTGTCTCCCTTTCTTTCTGACCCTCCCCTGCTCACACTCTCTCTCTCTCTCTCTCTCTCTCTCTCTCTCTCTCTCTCTCTCTCTCAAAAATAAAAAAAAAAGTAAATAAAAAAATAAACATTAAAAAAAAAAAAACTTGTTACCTCATGACCCAACAGTGGCTACTGCAGGTCCGAGCACCATGACCACATCTGAAGATAGGAAATGGAGAAAGAGATGGGAAGGAGGTTGGCCAGAGAGTCAAAGATCAGAGCTTTCTCCTTTTGGTCAGGTAGAAAATAAATATTTTCTAGAAACTTCCCTAAAACATCCATTTACATTTCTTTACCAGCAACCATCTTAAGACCCTCTCCTGATACAGGGAGATGCCCCAGTGTCATACAGGCAGATGGGCAAGACAGAATGGGATTGGGAATGGTGTCTGGGTTTGGCATTTATTTCTTTTTCTTATTGTTGCCTCATCTCTCATATTTGACCTGAGTGATTTCCTCCCAGTACTCCTTATTGAAGATTTCATATCTCTACAGTGTCTCAGAATTCATTTGCTAAATTTCTTCCCTATTTGACAGACTCCAGAACGCCCTGTCAGTGGGCCTCTATCTGACCCACCAAGAGCAGTCAGCCCCCAGCTTCTCCTCACAGACAACTCACAGAAGGCTTAGAGGCACTCATCAAAATTAAATTCCTGGAATATGCAATACGTGCTACTAATGGAGATTTCTAGTGGGATTGTGAAAAGGAGGCCTTTGAACTCCAAAAGGAATTCAGATACAGCCATTGTCCATTCTGGCTGGCCATAGACCTGAGGCACTGCAGCAAACAGGAGTGCCAAGGAGCAAGGCTTGTATTGCCAAAGTCAGTGGATGGCCTGATGCTCCAAAATAGAAAATAATAACATCTTCCCATTTGGAGACACTTTTTCCCCAATTGACACTTATTCTGAAAGTTATTTCCTTCTAATCATAGAGTAGACTATAAATGTCTCCATACCACACTGCTGATCAGTGACCCATGTAAGAAAGAGAAAGAGAGAGGCAAGGAGGTAGAGAGGAAGAAAGATTAGTGAGAGCTATAGCAGACTGTGTAAAAGAGGCCATTTATACATTTCCACAATAATAAACAGTGGATATTTGCCAAAGCACTTAGAAGTCAATAGACCTCTTCAGTGTCATTATTCAATTAACATTTATTTAGTGCCTTCTATCTGCCAGACACTGATTCACAGCTGAATTATATATAATCCCAGCACTCAAAAAGCTTAATCTGGTAGGGAAGATATATACACACATAAAAAACACACTTATTCAATCCCCATGATGATCTTACACTCTGAAAATTGACATATGAACTGAGAGGAAGCTGAGAATATGGAACCTTTGGTTTGTGCATCCCTCAGCAGTAAAAGAATCCTACCCTCCTGAGTCTTACAAACACCAGCATCCTCTTCCTTAAAGACAACATTACAACCTTTCTCAGATCTGTTATCTTCCAGTGCATGAACCCTCTTCTGAAAACTCACTCCAACCACCCTGTTTTCCCACAGGCCCACAGCTAGGATCAGACATCCTTATGCTTCCGGGTGAGAAGTTCAAAGACTAACATGGGGAGATACAGTTTACGCACCAAGAAAATTGCACACTTTCGTTAATTTATTTTATTAATAATTATTGGCATAAACCCAGGAAATGTGTATGGGAAAGGATTCTAAGGGAATTAGACCTAGGAGGACAAAATATTTATTCATCACATTTATTGATATGTGAGCACTTGCTAGAGACTCTGGATTTAATGTGTTGGCCTGTGTGGCTGGTTGTAAAACTTTTTTTGGTTGGTTGATCAAAACTTGGACTGAACAGTGAGTTAAATTTAATGAGGTTGAGATGCCGTATCTCCTTGGTATAATATAGGTGAGGAGGAAACCCAAAGCTTTAGGGAGATAAAAATATAGGAGTGGATAGATCATGCCAAATCATCCCTACACACACACACACACACACACACACACACACACACAATTCTTAAAGGGCCCAAAGAATGTTCCCTGTATTAATGCATTGAGAAATATATTAGTGAGGAAACATAAGCATCTCCATAAAGCTCCATCCATCTACCCTCTGAAGGCCAGGTATGATGGTGGGGGTTAGACTGAGTAATTTCACTGGTAAGATCGACTCCCTGGATAGCAGAGAGCAAATGGCAGTGCTTATCCAAACTCAAGATGGTACAGCAGGGACAAAATCATATTCGTGATATTTTAACAAGTAGAGATCTTTGATGGACTATCTAACTCACTGGATAGTCCTAGAAATGAGGTGGATGAGGAACCTACTAAAATGTAGATCTATAAAACAGGTCTGGTGACCATAAGCCAGATTAATAGTTACCAAATAATAATCTGAACTAGTACATAGGGAAAACAATAAGAAGGAAGGCCACACATCATATTGAAAAGATGACTGAATTTCAGGTCAGGAGACCTACGTTTTCATCTCAGCTCTGCTAGGTATTACCTTGGACAAGCCACTTAGCTTCTCATGCCTTAGACACTTGACTTGTAAATTGAAAAATCAGAGTTTAACTTGAGGCAACCCAGCTCTAAATATTCTGCACTCTATGTGTCCATGAGAAATTAAATGCTTCTCATTCTTGTGCTTTGTACCCACACACTCAGTTACCCCTTCTTAGAAGTCCCCTAATGACTTAGTGTTTTCTTTGTGTCACTCTCTAGAAATTCTCTGTTCCCCACCCACCCTGTCCTGTTTTTTGTAGGCCTATCCAGTTCACCACTTTTGGAGTCTTAATCTCAGGTAGGGTATCTATTGTGATTGGTTCTTTTTGTAAATCTCATCGTGGGCCTCGAAATCCCATTCTTGGGTGACTTTTCCTGCAGGCAGCGTTACTTTGGGAATAACCCAGGTTCACCACGTCTGACTCCAGACCTCTGTCCTTCTCAGTTCCCCTTGAAACTGCAGTGACCTGTGTTTGCTCTGACTAGAATTTCCATTTGGCATCTAAATCTGTTCCCCACACTATAACAGTATGTTCTACTAGTGTTACACAGTTTGGTATTAGAATAATTTACAATTTTGTCCTGCTTTCAAATGATGTATGGAGGATTTCCTGAATGAACAGTGACTGTAATTGCTGAGGATATTGAGCTTTATCAGCCAATTACTGAGCACAGATGATTGCTTTCAAGTATTCCTCACAGCATACTTGAAATAAAAAGCAACTGGCCCAGTTATGTCAGTGAATTTCATTGCTTCCACCCATGGGCTTGAGGGGGAGAGGAGGCAAAAAGCCTTTGCACCAGAGAAGATAAATTCAGCACGAACAGTCTTTGCTTTCCAATTCCTATTCCCCATGACCAGTATTTTCACAGAACCTCCAGGGCTGGCGTTTTCTGCTCTTTTATAATCCATTTCTTTAATGGCAATGTCAGGCAAAGGTCTTAGTAAGGAGGCCTTTAGCTTATACTCTTTAAAAGGGCAAAAACAACAATATAGTTTTTCAGAGGAGAAAGAAAATAATTTCCACATGTTTATCCTTTGTGGATTCTCAGTTTTGTTTCCTTTCCTTGATTTTTATGGTGAGAATAATTTGGAGGTGTCTCTCCCCCCGTTTACTATCGGTGTTTGACAGTTGAATTATTCCTCCTGTTTGACATAGAGTTTTTCCATGTACTGGTGATGTAGCTTAATCATTTATCTATAGCCTGGTTGTAAGTACTGTAAGCAAAGTGACTGAAATCGGTAGATCTTGCATTTTACAACTGCCTAACCTTGCGTCACGCTCAGTCAGTTTATCATCTCATCTTAGAACTTCCTGCAAAATACGAAACTGGAGGATGTGATAACAGGGAGAGATGAATAAACGAGTATGTGCTTAACAACGAGTTAATCAAAAGGCTGGAGACTATAAGCAAAACTGCCTTGGGGGTGGAGGGAGGGCGGGGCAGGCCACGAGCTGGTCAGATATCCAGAAAGCTAATCGATACGGGGAGCTACTATTCACAGGTAGTGTAAGGAGATGGGGAAAATGTATTTGCCAGGAAGTCTCTAAGGAACATGACCCTGTTGTTGGAAGGAACATTTTGGTAGGCGCTTAGGGTGAAGGTGGTATCCTAGAGACACATGCTCAAGTTATAACAATTGAGAGTTAGTAAAGAAGGTATGCAGTAAGCTGAGGCTCCACCTCTCCTGGCCAAGTGCAAAATGGTGGGCCAGAAACAAACTCCTTATGAAATGAAGTTCTGTTACCAGCAGACCCCTTTTCCGGATCCTCCCCACCCCCCACAACTCTGTTATATCTCTTTATAAATGACATGTTGAAAAGTACTTAAAGAAGGAATATAAGTCGGAAGAGAACCAATTATTGTCACACTGGCAGCTTGCTTGGTCTTCCCTTAGTTTACAAGGTACTTGTAACCTTAGGTTAGCTTCCGCTGATTAAAGACAAATCTGTGTTTTATACATCTACAAAAGTCTACAAGGGCCAATAGGAGCAACGGTTCAATTAAAAAAATATGTAGAGGAAAGGTAAGAAATACATCTCTGGTATGGAAGCCTTTTAACTCTTTCTGTGTGTGTGTACAATAACACACACTGGCCCATTCCTGTAATGAACAGATCTCCCTTAATCTCTTTAAAGTTACGCCTCTTAAAAGAGCTATGCACACTAGATTTTTTTCTATGTCTTCTCCTCCTATTAATTCCTCAGCCAACCCATCTAAGTGGCTTCCATCACATTAATCTTTCAAAATTCTTCTGGAGACAGTGACCAATTGTCCTGAAATTGCCAAATGCAAAGGACATTTTCCTGATCATGGTGTGTCCCCCCACCTTAGTAATTGCTCAACGTCTATTGGATTATGAAAAACTACTCATATATTCATAAATTCAAGTAATGTGAATAGATTTATTCAAGAGTCAATTGATGCCAGTTTTAGAATCAAATAAACTTTGCCCTGAATTAGACAACGGGATCCATCTTCTTTGCATCAAGCCATGGTCTTCACCTCCACTTGAGGCTGCCAATATCAGCACACAGCTTCTACTTTGGATATGATAGAGAGAGCCACTCCTCCTGCCACCAAGAAAAGAATCATTTTCAAATCTGTCATTAAAAATTAAAATGGCCTTTACATCACCCTCTGTCATATCCAGCTATCACCATCCTAAAACCAATTGGTCTTCCATGTCCCTTATGTAGCATTTCCGTTAAGAATACAGCACTTTATAGGACTGCACATTTTATTTCCTGGGCTAGCAACATGTATGATACATATATATGTTCCTTAATGATACTGAGATTCCATCCCAGCCAGCTTCCTTCTTAGGCTTTTTTCCTTAGGATAACAGCTCAGTACATTTCACCTTCTACACAATATATTCTCTGTCCATCTCTGCAGCCCCATTTGTATGGCCACCATTTTCTTTTTATCTCTGCTTCTTCATTCCTATGAACCACTTCACATTTACGCTGTCCACCTCTCCCAGGAGACAAGCCACATCTGGTTGAGCTGATGCAACAGCCCCAAATCTGCCTGCCAGTTTCCTCCCCATGCGACTTAGCAATTCTTCTGCAAATTAGTTCCTTTCTCTTAAAATGTCCTTCACAAATGTCTTCCACAAATGTCTTCCATATGTCCCTCCCTGGTAAATCTCCTCCACCCCTGTGTCCATTGTCTTTTGACCTCCGTGCCCTCCTTTTCCTTGTCCCTTTCATGAAGGCCTGATGTTGCACAGAGCACTGCCACACTCTGGCCCCAACATCTGCTTTTAGTTATAGAATCAAAATTAACATTTTTATCATTGCAAAAGCAGCAAATGTTCACTATGAAAAATAGAAAGTGCAGAAAAAGACAAAGCAGAAATTAAAACATAATTCTATTACATATATATGATGCCTATAAATATACAGATATTGCATGGAGATATATATATGCATACTATATCTATATCTATATATCTATATCTATTTATCTATCTATATATATATACTTTCTTTCTTTTAAACAGAGTATCACCTGTACTCTGATGTGGTGTATGTCATATGCTCACTGAATAGTCATGGGTTCTCCTATAGATATTCCCGAACTTCTTGTGATTATGTGAGACCATATGATTATTCCTATCACACATGTCACTTCTGGAATGAAGCATAAGCTGTGGCCCATGGCCCTCTGGCTTCCTCATTTGCGGACGGTGGCATTTCCATCAGTCTGTGTCTTTGCACAGCTCTGTGAAGTGCAGATGCTCCATGTCATCCCTTCCACCACAGACCTAAATCGCATGGAGGAGACTGGAGTGCAGTGAGATATTTGGTTGGAGTGTAGGCTTTGGAGGCATGTCATAATATAGATGGTGTCCTGAGCCACAAAACTGGATCAAGTTAGCAATGATAAACTAGATAGTGGTGAGAAGAGGCAGTGGGCATACCAACATTCAGAGATAGGAGAAGGTTGTAGGGGCCAGAAAAAAAAAAAAAGAAGGCAGAACCTTCTTGGGATTCTCTCTCTCCCTCTCTCTCTCTCTGCCCCTCCCCCGCTCATGTGCATGCGCGTGCTCTCTCTCTCTCTCTCAAAATAAATAAATAAACTTAAAAAAAATTAAAGCCAAGAAAATTCATTGGACTTAGCAATGTGGACGTCATATTCCCGGGCATTGTGGATTGGTGCAGCTAAAACGTGAGTAGAGTGTGATCAAGCTATGCCCACTCCCCTCATAACCAGAGGTGTACTTCATTTCTGTCACAGTGTTGTTTATCTCCAGCATTTCTTTTTGCTTCTTTCTTAAGATTCTTCTCTCTTTCTTTACGTTGCCCATCCATTCTTATGCACCGTCTACTTTACCCATTAGAGCCCTTGACATAATAATGGGCCATTTTGAATTCCGAGTCTGATAATCCCATCATCCGTACCATGTCTGGTTCTGACGCTTGCTTTGCTTCGTCTCATTTTGCTATTTGCCTTCGTAGCCTTGCAATTTTTTTTCTGGATAACCGGAGACGATGTGCTGGGTAAAGGGAGCTGCTTTAAATAGTCCCTTAGCAATGTGGTAGTGAGGTGTGGGGAAGGCGAAGAGTTCTCTGGTCCTATGAAAGGTTTCGCTCTTCTAGGGAGCCTGTGCCTCGGGACTGTGAACTACACAGTGTTTTTCTATGAGGCAGGGACAGGCTGCTGAGAGTGAGCCAGAGTTGGGTATTTCCCTTCCCCAGATCAGTCAGGCTCCGCTAACACCCCAGCAGGCCAGGCTCTGGTTAACCAGTCTTCCCCGCAGGCAGGTCTTGTTAAGAAGAACAGAGTGCTCTGCTGTATTTCAAAATCCCTTTTACCCTTCCTCTGCTGGAAGCAGGAAAAGATTTTTCCCAAGTATTTACTGTGGGAACCTGGTTGGGTTCCTGAAGGTATCTCACAATACTGTAGGGGCCCCCCTGTGACAGGGTCCCCTTGGAGTTTTTAAGTCTCAGAGTATCTATGCGGAGCCTCTAGCAATTCACCAAGTACAGTTTAGGATTTTCTACCCAAGCGCTGGTTTCCACGGTAGCTTCCTGCTTGTGAGTCTCCACTTGGGTAAACCATGACCCCCCCGTATTCACCTGTTTGGCTCTTCAGTCTTGGGGGCCATGGATTGCCCTGAGTCTGCCCCTCTCTTTTTTGGATCTAAAAGAAGTTCTTGACTTTTTAGTCTTTTCGGCTTTTAATTTACTGTTAGAATGGAGTTGTGACTTCCAGTGAGGAAGCAGAAAACACCTAGGTTGAGTTTTTAGTCCTTTTCTGTGCCCTCCCAGATATTTTAGTAAAAAGCTGGGGCAGGCCGCCTCTGGGTCAGCTAACCAGACAGCATTTTGAATCAGAATTTACTCATCATTAATTCTAAATTATTTGTTCACATTGTGGTTTCATCCCAAACAGATTAATAATCTCAAAACAGGAATGACATTTTATACATGTGTTAGTGTCACTAGCACCTACATAGTAGGCACTTAATTTTTTTTAAGGAACTGAATTCTTTTTTTTCAATGCCAGGCAACAGTATAATAAGCAATATAGACAGGTTGCAACACTGGAGCCAATTGAAGCCAAAGCCCAACTCAAAAACAAAATAAAAAGCATTCAATTCCCTAAAATTTGGCAGAAAGCATAAAACTCATTTATTTCTCATGGCTGAAAATAAAACTGAAAGCCTGCTTAGGATATTTGACCAATATCAAATGTGACCCTTTGGTAGGAGACATGTAAGAGCCCCTCAGAGCCACTTGTAACCATATCTCCGTGGCCTTGCTCACCACATTGTTGACACATTGACCACACAGCTCAGTAACTTGATCAGGGGTTGGCCAGTTGAGTGATCATTTAGCCAAAAATCAAAACGCATGGGGGAAGGATCTCTGCGACATTCTCTGTTGCATCCGAAGTGAGGCCATAGCTAATTAGAAAAGACAATACCCATGTTGCTGGATTTAGAGCACTAGCTGGGGGGCAGACAAGGGAAAAATGAGTTTATTTCCTAATGCAGCTAAGTCTTACCTTTACAGGCATAAACCAAAGAGGAATAGAAAATAAATGGCACATAATTTTGCATTTTTATAATAAGTTTGAAACTAAACACTAGGAAACCTTGTCAGCCCCTGCTAAGCTGATTCCAATTAAGGCTTCTGGCAGTCTTCCAGCTGTTTTACTCCCTCAAATAGCACAGAGCATAACAAGGTTTATGAAGCATTCAAAAGTCAAATACCCTATTAACATAAACATGTAGTGAAATCAACTCTTCTACCAATTTTCAGCTTGCTTTCTTCCTTTCATTTGGGGGGTATGATAGAAGATGATGTCTGCCTCCTTTGTGGGGCTTTTCTGTGTTTGCCAGAATGCAAAGCAAGATTTCGTTTTGGAACAGTGTTGGGCTAACCCCGTGTTCCTCCTCCAAGGGCACATTTCTTACGCCGAATTCCTTCTGATACTAACTTTGATACCAAGCCTTGGGTTTTTATTTTCCGTAACAGTGTTGAATCTAAAAACAAGAAAATTAAGAGTCAGTGGTTGAGGCTCAGATGTTTATTGGTGTGATTCATGGGCCCCTCCTGATGTGCTTGGAAATGCATTTGTTAACTTACATTGCCAACGCCAAGATTTAATGTAAGAAAGGATCATTTTCTTTGCCACAGAAGTCAAAATAAAAACCCAAACTGAAGAATATAAGCAGGCAAAGTGTTTAAAATGAAAGAAAAACAAGGGAAAATTGAGGCAATAATTTTTGTAGAGAATGGGTGTAAGAAATAAGGAAGAAGGCTATTTTGTCCAAAGCCAGCCTCCTTTTGACAACCCCCTTAAAAGGTGATCCGTTAAATGGTGAGTAGGTCTGCCTTGGACAGTATCCCAGATACACCTTCCTCTTATATTCAATACAACTCAATAATTTAAAATAAGAACTAACTAGGTAAAAGTCATATGTTTTCTTTCTCCAGTGATCTATAGTGGACATTTTCTTAGAGAATGTGAAAATGGCTTTACAAATGGAAAAAAAGAAAGAAAGACACATATAAGTTTGTATGTAATGTGTTTATATGTGGGGAATAAGTTTAGGAAGTCCCTGGGCTTACACCAATGGGTTAACAAGGCATAAAGAAGTACAAAGCCATCAGATGCCCACTGCCAAGTTTGGATAAACAAGATTAGGACCCCAGAATTGGAGGGGGGGGGCGACGCAAAGGCCCCCAGGATAAAATGGGGGGACAAGGTCCCCCAGGATAGAGAGGAGGATGCAAAGGCCCCCAATACGAAGGTATATAAGGTAAGCAAGATTAGGCGTACAGGGCGAAAATGCCCCCCAATTTAGTCCTATAGCAGAAAGCTGCTTTCTTAGGAAGGAAGGACCAAAGTAGGTAAAAGAAGGTAAATAGGGCTATAGGCCGCATTGCTGATGAAGCAGCTCAGAGTGGAGATGATTAACAAAAGAAAAGGTGGCTTGTTGACCCTGAGGTCATGTGTCCTTCCTGTCTCCTCCCCCAGGCTAGCTAAGATAAGCAGAGGTGGTGCCTCATGTCCCCTGTAAACAACCTTTTGCCCGACTGCCTGGCGCCAGGATTTTGTTTTGTATTAACCCAAACCCCTAACCCCAAATATCTTCAAGACCCCCTTTTCCTCACGTCCACAAGTTAATGTTCACAGATTTATTGTCTCTTTGTGCACGTCCATCACCATGTGTGTTAGCCTTCTGATCCTAATAAAAATGGGTAAAGGACCCTTATTTGGGGCTCTTGTATTTTCCCGGACATTAGCCATCTCTCCCATTTTAATCCTGTGTCCCACTTTCTTGTTAGACAAGAAAGAACTCTAGACCCGGAGTCTATGACATTTATAAAATAAACAGAAATAAGTATGTGCATGTGAGTCTTTAATGTGCATTATAGATGATTATAATCAAAATATTATTGAATATTTATTAATTAAGTTAAGAAAAATGTATTAAAAACCTAATTCTGGATTTTTAA
The DNA here is from genome assembly GCA_028646485.1 of Cryptoprocta ferox. Taxonomy (NCBI): domain Eukaryota; kingdom Metazoa; phylum Chordata; class Mammalia; order Carnivora; family Eupleridae; genus Cryptoprocta; species Cryptoprocta ferox. The sequence continues at coordinate 75,681,701 of CM053566.1, read as the reverse complement.
TTTATACCTGCCACTTTCAAATTGAACTAATATATTTCCATGAAAATAATCTGGTGACTACCCAAATAAATAAATAAGAGTAGCATATACATTTTGACTGAATCATTTGGTGTTCTCATTAAAATACAGATAAAATGAAGTTTTTTAAAAGTTTATCCCCCGCCCCACCTTGGCATTTCTATACTGAAATTTCCTATACACACTTGTTTTTTAAAGGCTGAATTACATATCCCAATGAAATAATAAAATCTATAATCTTATAACTGATTAAATAAATGTCTTTATTTTTATTTTTTTAATGATTATTTTTAAGAGAGAGAGAGACAGAGTGCGAGCAGGGGAGGGGCAGAGAGAGAGGGAGACACAGAATCCGAAGCAGGCTCCAGGCTCTGAGCCATCAGCACAGAGCCTGACATGGGGGCTCAAACCCACGAACCGTGAGATCATGACCTGAGCCGAAGTCAGACGCCTAACCGACTGAGCCACCCAGGCACCCCTAAATAAATGTCTTTAACTCCTACTGTATACAAGGCACTTCACTGGGGTTTAAGGATTCCATAAGACCTAAAGGAACATATCGCTGGGTGAGGGAGACAGCCACAAATCATCTCATCATGTGACAAATGCAACAATAAAGTTATATACAAGGCATGGTAGAAACATAAAAATGCTGGAGAAGAGGGGAGCCGTGGAGCACAGCAGAGATTCCTGGTTACACGGGCAAAGTTTGCATCATACAGCTTGGTCCCATGCCCCACGCCCCGTTTAGGAATTGTGTGACCTTGGCTAAGTTTCCTTCACTGATGAAATGGGAATGAAAACACCTACCTCACTGGGTGTTGTGAGATTGTAAGTCCTTAGTGCTCATGAAGCATTCAGAATGCTCCCTGACACTCAGTGGACACTAGCAGTTACTGGTGGAGTGGTGGTAATGGAACTCCTCACAGAGACTGTCATGGCCACACGGGAGTCTTAATGTTGGGACAGGAGGAGTCGTAGTGTGGAGTAAAGGAGGACCATTGAAGGAAGAAAATAAAAAACAGTAGTACACAAAGGACAAGGGTAAAAATCATTATGATATATTCGGAAATTGTGTAATAATTTGGATTGGTGTAAAATCAGGAGAAATTGACAAAGATGGGCACCTAGATATTGAAATAGTGCTGCGATGTTTCCATCTCTCTAAAAACAAAATGAAAAAGCATGCACATCAAGAGAAAAGTTTTGACATTATTTTCATTAATGAGATGTATTCTTTGATAGGGTGGACTACCCCCAGGCCAAAACCAAACGTATTTTATGACTTTATCTTTTGTAAAAACTCTATTATAATTTATGATTCTAAAAGCATTTATCTTAACTACTTTTAGACAAACTTGGATAAAATGATATTTCCCTAGTACATTGACTGTTTTTTGGTAATTTTATGCAGTTCAGCATAAAAATGACTAGGAGCACCTGGGTGGCTCAGTATGTTAAGCATCTGACTTCAGCTCAGATCATGATCTCATGGTTCATGAGTTTGGGCCCCACGTTGGGCTCTGTGCTGACAGCTCAGAGCCTGGAGTCTGCTTCAGATTCGGTGTCTCCCTCTATCTCTCTGCCCCTCCGCTGCTCACATTCTGTCTCTCTCTTTCTCAAAAATAACTGAACATTAGAAAAATATTTTAAGCATAAAAATGTCTAGAGAATGATATAGTTGACACCCATACACACACATACCCTCAGCTTAAGAAATGAATTACATTTCACCTTGAAGCCCCTTGTATACTCTTTGCTGATCTTGGCCCCAGTCTACCTCTCCAGAATTGTGTCAGAAGGGGTTAACCCGCAGAAGTGGGGTTGCTCCAAATCTGCACATTCCCAAGGAAAACTTATTTTTGGGATGGGCCCTCAGCTAACTCCTGGGAGATGAACTCCAAGCCCTTGGAACAGTCTACCTGATAAGAGTGCTTTTATGTTGCTGAGATCTTTCCTGAAGTGACACCAGTTTGATCAGTGGGGCCTGTTTTTGCTCTGGGGGCTAGAGTCTGAGCAGCTGAGGGCTAGTGTCTCAGGCCCCTAACAAGACTCCGGTGAACTTTTCTGATTGGCAATGCCCCATATGTGTTGTCCCCGTGGGAGAAGACACGGTGAATCTTGCACCTGGATTCTCTTAGACGTCTCCCCCTGCAACTTGCCCCTTTGCTGATTTTAATCTTTCCCCTTTCTCTGTGTAATAAACCGTAACCATGAGTATAAAACTTTTCTGTGATATGAGTCATTCTATCAAGTCATCAAGCCTGAGGATGGTTTTGGAGTCCTCCAATACAAGCAGCAACTGCTGTCCTGAATTTGGGCTTATCATTACTGTGCATTTATAAAAAATAAAAAAATGTTGCTACTCATGTAAATACAGTACAACAGAGCATATTTGAAATATGCAAATCTTACTCTTTACTATTCTTATATTATCTGCTTTTCTCACCCAGAGTTGTTTTGTGAGATTTACCTACAATGATACAAACTAAACTAAACTAAATCTTTAGTTCATTGATTTTAACTTCTACATCATATTCCTTTGCTCAGTATGCCATAATTTAATTATTCGTTCTTCTGTTGATAGACATTTAGATTTTTTTCTCACATTTTGCTTTTGCAGTGATACAAAAAGAAAACATTTTTATAGGTCTGCTTAAATATATATGCAAGAACATCTCTAGTATTATATTTTGCCAAATTGCTCCCCAAATGGATTGTTATGATTTACATTTCCAGCAGCAATATATGAGAACTCCCAGATGCCACATTCTAACCAATATCTGTACTGTGAAACTAGCTTTATCAACCTGATGGTTATGAAATGGCATGTCACTGCATTTGGCCGGTAGTGAAGTGGAGCATCTTTTTTTAGGTATTATTGGATGTTGAGAATTTTCTTTATGTTAATCTCCTGCTCCTATTCCTTCCTCATTTCTCCTTTGAAGTGTTTTGTTGTTGTTATTGTTGTTGTTGTTGTTTTTATTTGAAGAAATCTTAATATAGTAGTCTTTTTAGCTCTTGCTACTTCTATGAAATGAAAACGTTGTCTTTCTTTTTGCATTTGATCATTTGATCGATAGAGGTTTGTTTGTTTTAACTTTGATGCTGCCAACTATTTATTCTTTGCCTTAGGGAGTGTGTTTTCCTGTATTGTTTAAGACATCTTTCACAGCTCAAGGTTAGCTCATATATTTTCCTCTAAATTAGAATGCCGAATTTTTCATTTTGCAATTAGCTCTCTAATATTATTACAGTTGATGTCTATGTATAGCGTGAAGGACAGATTTATTTTCTGTATGTACAATGAGTTGTCCCAATACCATCTATTATATAGCTGTATAATTTATAATTTCACTTCTTTATTTATTTTGCTTTTCTTGGGAAACTTTTGTTTCCTGTTTGTCTGTGTATACCAAGACTTGATATAAAATATATTTCTTACAGTGGGTCCATTAGGAAAAAGTTGAAACCAATCACACCACAGTATCTGACTAGTAGAATGTTTCGTGTGAAGAATCTATATAAATAAAAAAAATCTACATTAATATTTATTGTTTCTATAATGGACTCATTTGAGAGACATTACAATGTAGATTATATTTTTCATTATTTTTTTAAGTTTATGTATTTTGGGAGAAAGAGAGTGCGGACAGGGTAGGAACAGAGAGAGAGAGAGAGAGAATCCCAAGAAGGCTGTGCACTGTCAGCCCAGAGCCCAATACTGGGGCTCAAACTCCCGAACAGTAAGATCATGACCTGAGCAGAAATCAAAAGTCAGATGCTTAACAGACTGAGCTACCCAGGGGCCCCTATTTTTCATTATTTTTAACCTTATTTTAATGGATGTATATATTAATAAGCTGCCTTTGTATGTATACAGAGTGAAAGATCAATTCATCATAAAAAGTTATATCAGAACTGTATTCTTAATGATTTTACAGGAGTGGAAAACTGTGTCTGTTCTGTTTCCCAAGTAGTACCAGTGCACTGAGTACTTCCTGGGACATGGCAGGCATTGATAATATGTTTAATGAATAAATAAAACATGACAAGAGTAAATACTCCATCTTAGAGTCAACTATTTACATTCCCTTTTATCCCTGCATGCCAGTTTTCTACCTTTCAATTCAATAGTCCAAGAAAAGAGTAAGCCTTGCCTACATTAAATTTGGAGCTTTCCACACATGCATTCCCACAAAACTAAACCAAGAAATACTTTAAACAGGAAATGTTATAGTCTTCACATGACCACGGTCGTCTTTTTGGACGGGCCTTTTCTCCCCTCTGTTCTATATCCTGAAACATTAGAAAAAAACTCTTCCATATGCTTCCCTAGCCATTTGCTAAGTCGCTGCACCAGTGGTCTAGATGTGTAAGAACATACACCTCTTCGTTGTTACTTAACAGTTTCGTGCGTAAATCTTAGTTCTAGTTTCCAAACTCCATGATGACAATGACTATGACCATGATGTTAATCCTCTTCCAGGGTCTAAAACTGTACTGTGTCACTCAGAGGCATTCCATACATGCCTGGTGAATGACTCACAATAAGTGAGGGGACTTAAGCCTGATTCCCATCAGTTCACTTGACCCAGGGCCACGGAGACACTCCTTCCTTCTGTGACAGGGGTGGAGCATGATTTGATTTATTCAAAAATTTTTAATGTTTATTTATGTTTGAGAGAGAGAGAAAGAGAGAGAGAGAGAGGAAGGGGCAGAGAGAGAGAGGCACAGAATCTGAACTAGGCTCCAGGCTCTGAGCTGTCAGCACAGAGCCCGACATGGGGCTCAAACCCACATACTGTGAGATCATGACCTGAGCTAAAGTCAGACACCTAACTGACTGAGCCACCCAGACACCCCATGATTTGTTTTATATATGAAATTACACCTGTGTGCTGTCATTACAGTTATTGTCTGGCCCCACTGAGAGTTGGAAGAAAAGTTGAAATTTTGAAATAATTCCTTCTATTCATCTCTTTCATGAAATTTCATTTATCGTTATGAGGCAGTATAAGGCATATTACCATTTTATTTGAACATTTATTTTGACCAGATTGCAAATTTTCTGTTAATTGAGTCTTGAATTAGCCAATATGCCATTGTAGATTTGGTCCATAGCTTCTGCACATGGAATTTATCATGGACTTTTCCTCCACATCTGCTCATCTAGTTCTCGTCATCTAATAGAGTATTTCCCATACACACAGTGGCAGGGGGCAGGGGAGTGAGTGTTGAGTCAAGGGTGAAGAAAAACGAGCTTAAAGACATTCACACTTAAAATTGTATCTATATCCAGGTTATGCAATAAAATTTTAAATGAGCTCTGCTTTTCTTTTTGTTGTCATGCTATATATGTCCCATATTTTGTATTATAGCAATAACATGTGTTAATTGAAAAAGCTGAGAAAATGCAGATACAAATAGAAACAAGTTACTTAAAATCCTACTATCCAGAGGTAACAATTGTTGACATTCTGTTGTATATGCCTCCAAATTTTTCTCTGTAAAATATATATAAATATAATTTTTAACAGCTCATACTCATAATTTTGTCACAAATATTCTTCAATTGACAATTTGCCCACTGGGGGCTCCTGGGTGGCTCAGTCGGTTAAGCGTCTGACTTCAGCTCAGGTTATGATCTCTCGGTTCAAGGGTTTGAACCCCGCATCGGGCTCTGTGCTGACAGCTCAAAGCCTGGAGCCTGCTTCGGATTCTGTGTCTCCCTCTCTCTCTGATCCTCCCCCACTCACACTCTGTCTCTCTCTCTCTGTCAAAAATAAATAAACATTAAAAAAAATTTTCCCATCGAATGTTGTAAGCTTCTTTCTATCACAATAACTACATATATATAAATATATGATATACAAATATGTAAATATATCATATTTAAGGATTTCAGTGTCTTCTACATGGACCCATGTAACATATGTAGATCAATTCTGTTTTAGGAAATTTAGTTAGTTTTCAATTTATCAATAGGTTACACATTTTAACAATGACCATTTTTGTACAACTGTATTTAGAAATGTATAATACTTCCTGGAGATAAATTTTAAAAAGAGGAATTGCTAAGCCCATAGCAGGACTTCTCTTTCTTTAAATTTTGGCATGAGACACGAAATTGTCCTCCAGAAAACTTATACCAACTTGTACTCTTTGTTTTACCCTCCCTAACAAAGTGAGAGGTATTACTACCCTTCATTTTTTAGGCTTGGAATTTAGGTTAAAAAAAAGGGCATTTCCTTTTTTTGTTATTTTTTACTATTTTCAGTTACTGGTGAGGTTGAATATCTTCTCATGTGGTTCTGGGCCAACTTCATTTTTCTACAAGATTAATACTCTTATCTTATTAATTTTTCTAAGTAAGCTTTCTTCCAGAAACTGGCAGTCTAAGTTTTTAATCCAATAAATAAAATATTATTTTAATAAAATCCTTCATTCCTTGAGTGAGATCCACTCTCCAAAATATTTGCCTGAAAGATTCCAACAAGAGACCATTGACTGAATTCCCTCCTCACTCCACTTTTCTATTGTATTCTTTCACAGCGCATAATGAGAATCCTTGTAACTTGTGTTATTTTCAAGATTAATAGGCTCAGGGTGCAAGAGATGCAACATTCCGAGCATGAAGAATTATTAACAAGCAACAACGTTTTGAGAAATGTTCTTGCATTTCAAATGCTTCATTGCTTCATTGACTAGTGAACACAGGAGCTCACTCGAAGGCAGATGTTGGGCTTGCACATATTACAAATGCAAACAATTATCCCCAAAGTGAACAGAGAGGAATTAAAAAAAAACATAAAATTCTCTCATAGAAAGAACTATTGCACTGAGTTTGAAAAATGATTTCTGCCCAGGAGGTGCTCTCTCGACCTAAAGCTGCTGTGCAGCCCACGTAAATGCACTGGCATGGGCTTCAAGAGCAAAATAACTGTGCCCACCTCTGATGGTAGTCAGTGCTAGCATCTGGAGGGCTAAGTCCTCCTGCAAAATGTTATCTTGATAGAAATGGTAAATCTAATTTAAGAAAAGACTATAAGGTCCCTGAAATTCTGCAGTATACTTTGGGTGGACATATATATGTGCATTTTTCTGGGGGAGAGGTTTCTGTTTTTTTAATCAGATTCTCAAAAGGGATAAACATGTTGTTTCCTGCCATCACCTCATGTTTTCCCACTTCCCACTTTCTCTCTGGAATGATCTTTATTTTCTGTCTCTGTTTCTCTTACGTCAAAACAGCATTCTTCCTCAAAATCCAAGTCACAGGTGATCTTGTTAATACAACCACTTGAACTCAGCTATCAGAGCACATTGTTGCTGTTAGCTGTTTCCCTCTCCGTTAATAGTAGCACTAAAGGCACACTGCAGGCTCCTTTTGCATGTTAGCCTCCTCTAGCAAAGCGAGGCTAGCGGCAATATTTTATTCTCACACTCTGTCCAGCACCTCCATAACCTTATGTTTTGGGTTCTCTGAATTCAAAGTGCGGGTGCTGATAGCTGATAGCAATTACTGTCTATATGTATGGATGAATGGAATTTCACACAGATAGATGATTCTTTGTCAGGTGACCAAATCTTCCTTCCAGTTCCTTTTACTTTTCCGGAATCTGTACACTTGCCCAAATCTGTACCCTTACCCCCTCCCCTGTGGCTGCTTCCTGGGCTTTGAGTTTGCTCTCATAGTGTCTTCCCAGGGTCCGTGCTTTGTGTTGGACCTCTGAAAAGCCTCCAGATGAGAGTCTCTGCATTGCTCATCATTGTTTCCCTCCTTGAGCTTCTAAAAGCAAAGGCTGATTGGGTGGGCAGTTGAATCTACTCTCTCCTCTAGTGCATGCCAGGGAGCCCAGGTTGCTGAGAGAGAATCCTTTGGATGTGACATACAAATACTGTCTCATCTGCAAACATATATGCTGTTATTTACTCCCTCAAAGTAGCATCTATTCCAATGTTGTATTTCCTTGAAAAGTTAAATGCTATGTGTTAAGCATTTACAGATGGCCAAGTGAATTATCACTCCTACAGTTTGGTTAGAATCTGTGATTGTCCCATTCACTTATTATTAAGTTAACACAATGTGAACCCAGGCCAAGTCCCCATCTTCAGGGATTTAAATTGACTTCTTAGAAATCAACTTGGATATAAAAGAAATACTATGCTAATGCCCGGATGATACCATTATATCTTAACATATTTTTCAGTTCCACCTGACCTGTGGTACGTTAGGAAAATGCATTGACTATATAAAAGGATAAAGTTGATATTTTATTGCACTTTCTGTAGAGTGATCTTGCAGAGGTCCATAAAGAAATTTTTTTTCAAGTGTTTTATGGTGATGATATTATTTTGTAGCAAGTATGGCAGAGGATTCAGGGTTCAGATAGTTTTAAGACCCTCCCATTTATTGCCTTGGCAATTTCAGCCAAGTTCCTTAATACTTCTAGTCCTCAGTGTCCTCATCTTTACAACAAGGGTTACTCCATCAACTCACAATGTCATTTGGATTTTTTTTATTTTTTTAATGTTTTTTATTTATTTTTGAGAGACAAGAGAGAGACAGCCAGAGCAGGAGAGGGTCAGAGAGAGAGGGAGATACAGAATCCGAAACAGACTCCAGGCTCTGAGCTAGCTGTCAGCACAGAGCCCGGCATGGGGCCCGAACCCACGAACCGTGAGATCATGAGCTGAGCCGAAGCCGAACACTTAACTGACTGAGCCACCCAGGCGCCCCTCACAATGTCATTTGTGAGGGTAACACGTGAACATGTATGATATAATTAAAAAGAATACACTAGTGTTGGCAATGGTCAATGACAACTATCGCGATCAACTTTTTTGTCTCCAGATATTCACTAGGCTTTTCTATCCAGGATGAAGTGGTCTGCCTGGACCCTAAATATTTGAAATGAGTCTAAAAAATAGAGTCAGGAGGTAAGGCATTAGAGAGAAGCTGTTTCCCTATTGCTCCTACCACCTCAGCCAATAATTATTCACCTTGGTGTGCGAAGGGAGTGTTACTCAGGGGAGGATTAACCTCTGACTTCACAACTCTGCGCTGCTTCTGAAATCAAATTTGCCACACTAAATGGAATCATCACAATGGTGATAGCCTTTTTGTATATCCCAGGCTGTTTAATTTACTCTGCATAACTAGCCACATTCTCCCTCAGGGGAAATTCATAACAGATCTCAAGCCTCTGATCTTCCCTGTTAACAGTGGACAGAGCAGGTAAGTCACAGTCAAGGACCCCAGTGGGGCGACAGGAGGCAGCACCTGCAGAAATCCTGATGTCAGGATTAACAGAACATTGGGCCTGTGCCTCGCGTTCTCAAACTGTAATGAAAAAGATGCATCATGCATCCCTTTAAAATTTTATTTTGGTGTGAAATCTTGGTCTTCCTTTTTTTTTTTATTTTTCTTTCTTTTTTTTTCATCCATCAGCTGCCCTGGGTCACATCTTGCTTTAAGAAAATAAAAAGGCTTCGTTAGTCAGGCAGTATCTGTAACAGATGTCAGTTCAAACTGAGCACCCTAAAGAGAAGCAAAGTACACCCTTGGCAGCCAGAAATGAATACATCCTGAATCCAACAAGACAAACATGTCCAAAGGGCTATTCTAACAGATTTGACTCCACATTGTGAAGTGCTTGAGTGGATGTGGCAATAAAGAGTAGATGTATATTTCAACACCCTAGGAGTTCATTTCTGTCAATCAGTGGCTGGAATTTACTTTGAGTATATTACCTAAAGGTGTTTCTGAATCACTGGACATTTGGAAGCCTGGTTTGAAACATGCATTTAAATGGAACCAGAATGTTTTAAAAGCTTTCTAACCGTTTGAAGCTGTTATTCTGAAAATAACATTTCAGAGTAATATAGCAAATGCCATTGGACTTTCAGAGGAGGAGGCTGAAGCTGAGTGAAATTGAATGAATTGTTTCACAAATGTAGCAAGGAAGCAACAGGACAGAAGCCAGACTGGCTATTTTGTGTTCTGCCACTATATGATACTTAATCATGAAGGAATAGCATGAAGAAGGAAGGTTACTTTCTAAGTTTTAGAAAGGTTTCCAAGAAAAAACAAACTGGAAGAAAAAAATTTTTTAAACCCTCTAAGAGAACTTTTGATAGGACTTTGGGATAGAGAGAAGAAAGAGAGACAGAGGCTGTGGTCTTTGTCTTTGAATTTTACCTTCACCAAAAAAGAAGTGCAAACGAAAAGGAAGCTACAGACCAGGCTTTCATCACAAACAGGAACAGCGGAAGAAGGATAGAAGTGGGTAGAAGATCCTGATTTCAGAATCCAGACACATAATTTCAGATTTTGTTCTTACTCCTCATGAGACTGCGGAAGGAGGTCAAAATCTCCAGAAACCATGGTTCCTTCATGTGTAAAATTGGGAATTTTTTACTTATGTCCACAGTTTTAAATTCTATACTTACATTCTAACTTACACCGATTCCCTTATGAGGTTGGAATTCAATAGTGTTCATCAAGTAGCTTTAGAAACTATAAAATACTATGTATGTGTTCGTGCCTTTATTACTTTTGTAAATATGGCCAAAGCTTTCAGGCCGTGGAACTCTACCAGCAGGCTCAGAAGCACACAGGAAATGTGAGGACGCAATGGAATGATCATCTACCAATGCGTAACATGCACCATCTCTAATCTTTTCTGCAAACTTCAAGATAGGTATTTGTATTTGTTTCCTATTGCTGCTGCAACAAATCATCACAACCTTAGTGGCTTAAAACAATACACGTTTATTATCCCAGATCTATGGAGGTCAGGACTCCCCAGATCAAAATGTTAACAGGGCTACACTCTTTTCTGGAGGCTCTGGGAGAAGCCTTTTCTGGTGCCTAGAGGTCACCCACATTCCTTAACTCGTGGCCTGTTCCCTTGTATCCTTATGGACTCATGCTTCCCTCAACACGTTTATTTACCTTTCCCTTTAAAAAATTTTTAATGTTTATTTTTGAGAGACAGAGAGAAACAGAGCCCGAGCGGGGCAGGGCAGAGAGGGAGACACAGAATCCAAAGTGGGCTCCAGGCTCTGAGCTGTCAGCACAGAGACTGACACGGGGCTCAAACTCGTGAACCATGAGATCATGACCTGAGCCAAAGTTGGACACTTAACCGACTAAGCCACCCAGGCGCCCCTCCCTTTCCTTTTAAAGGGCCTCGTGATTACAGTGGGCCCACTCAGATACTCCAAGATAATCTCCCCATCTCAAGGTTTTTAATTCAACCACACCATAGTAACATATTCACAGGTTCAGGGGATTTGGTTGTGTACATCTTTGGGAGACGAATTATTCTGTCTACTACGTTATTAACCCCATTTTGAGATGAGGAGACCAAAGATCACAGTAGTGAAATAATTTGACCTAGAAGTGAGGCAGGCATAAAGGAACACCACCACATACATTGATGATAAGGCTCACCTAGATTCATCTTAAAGCTTTAACAACAAGCCCTGAAAGAATTGAGCCGATCTGCAGCAAATTAATTGTCTGACAGAACAAAACTCAACGTTCTTTAAAAGAAGAAAACAAAATCAGAGTCCAACGCACAATCAAAAATTACAAACAAGCAAAGAAGCAAAGCAATATGATCCAGAAACTGGGGAGGGAGGAACAGTCAGTAGAAACAAACCAGACAGAATAGAGATGTTGGGATTAACATACACAGATTTTAAAACAGATGAATGAGTAGTTTTGTTTTTTTCAAACGTTCAGGTCCAATATTCTAAGAAAAAGAGTGCTTGCTTCATTGAGATTCAGCAAATTATTTTTTCAGATGATTTTTATTTAATTTGAGAGACAGAGAGCAAGTAGGGGAGGGGCAGAGAGAGGGAGACAGAATCCCAAGCCAGCTCTGTGCCATTAGCACAGAGCCCAGTGCAGATTTCTAACTCAGGAACTATGAGATCATGACCCAAGTCTATGTCAAGAGTCAGACACTTAACCAACTAAGCCACCCAGGTGCCGCAATTCAGCAAATGACTTATTGAGCACTTTAAAATGTGCTCTGAGAATAATAAAATAGACAAGAACAAAATCATCCTCTGCCTTCATGGAACTTGGAACCTAGTAGAGGTCAAGATTAAACATGCACTTGTCCCTTAATGCTATGGATGCCAGGATCCAGGGAGGATGGGACGAACACAGAAGGAATCTGACTTGTTTGGAGTAAAAAGAAAATTGAAATTAGAAAAGTAACAGATTATTCAAGAAAGGTACTCCCAAATTCCCATATTCTATACTTGTAACATGCCTTGAGTTTGTACCCCAAAGTTCCTTCAGAGAGGTAAACCAGTTCCTTCTCCTGTGAAGAGCTATTTCAATGTACCATTTCTTCTTCTTCTTTTTTTAATGTTCATTTAAATTTGAAAGAGAGAGAGAGAGAGAGAGAGGGAGGGAGAGAGAGCAAGTGGGGGAAGGCAGAGAGAGAAGGAAACACAGAATCCAAAGCAGGCTCCAGGCTCTGAGCTGTCAGCACAGAGCCCAGCGTGAGGCTTGAACTCATGAACCCGCGAGATCATGACCTGAGCCAGAGTTGGATGCTTAACAGACTGAGCTGCCCAGGTGCCTCTCAATGTACCATTTCTTAATGTGAAGTGATAGTGAAAGACAAGGAGCTAGGGCTGGATCCCAGACTGTCACCTGAAGAAGCAACCCCTTAGCTCTGAAGGGGATGCAACATAAGCCATCATTAGTTAATTTGGGAATATAAATAGTGCAGGCCACCTCTCTGAGATAGAAAATATGAAATCGGAAACGTAAGTCTCCCTTGAAGAGAAAATTATCTTTAATTAAAGGAAAGCTGCCTTAGTTCAGGCTGCTATAAAAAAAATACCATAGACCGGGCTGCTTATAAACAAAAGAAATTTGTTTCTCACAGTTCTGGAAGTTGGAAAATCACAGAGCGCTCACAGTGTTTGGTGAGAGCCCACTTCCTTGTTCAAAAACAGGTGTCTTCCCTGTGCCCTCACAGGATGGAAGGGGTGAGACAGCTCTCTGGGATCCCTTTTATGAAGGTACTAATCTCATTCATGGAGCTCCACCTCCTTGACCCAATCACCTCCCAACGGCTCCACCTCCACATACCATCACATTGGGGATGAGGTTTCAACATAAGAAACTAGGGGACACAAATATTCAGTCTAGCACAGAAATGATGAAGGAATCACTTGGGTCTAAAATACTTGATTTATTCAGGTAATGCTTTGTAAATTGCCTTCCCTGTGCTGATGAGATAGCTGAGGCAGGTAGAGTATCTATGACCCAAGGCACTAAACAAATTGCCTATTCTCTGACTAATCAATTTGAGGCAAAGATAACAAGCAAGATTAAGTCTGAGGGTGTTCTGTCATTTATTAGAAGTTATAGAACCTCTCAGTTGAGCTTTCCAAATTCAGTGGAAGGAGGTAAGGGCCTTTGTTTCAAATCCGTTGACGATAGCACTTCTCTTTTCTATCTGAAAAATAACTCGTTAAGAAACATGGGTTTTTTTTTATTTTTTTAAGTTTACTTACTTATTTTGAGAGAGACAGAGCACGAATGGGGGAGGGACAGAGAGAGAGGGAGAGAGAATCCCAAGCAGGCTTCTCCCTGCCAGCGCAGATCCCGATGAACTCACGAAACCACGAGATCATGACCTGAGCCAAATCCAAGAGTCAGATGCTTAACGGACCGAGCCACCCTGGTGCCCCTAAAAAACCATCTTTATATACACTTAAAATGTTATGAAACTTTAAAAAAAATATTAAAGTAGAACATACATAGGGAGACTGTTAAACTTTGGATAATTCGCAGCTGTAAAACATGTCTACCTAGGGACATGGTTTTCAACTGCACCTGTTGTTAAGCAGTTTCTGACTGAACTAACATGCAAAGTCATTTATTTCCTCCTCCCTCTTCTTTTTTCTTATCACACCTAGAACTAGCTCCTTTGTTTCACATACCACTTGAACTCTGTGTTGCCTCTGGTATAGAAGATTGCAGCATGCTTTTCTGGTTTCTCTCCGTAATGGGTCAGGTAGAGTTTTGCTCCAAAACCAATGTCTTTATTCCCTGCGAAGAATCCTGTGAACCTGGAATTGCACCTTGCTGAGTCCTGTGATGATTTTACAAGGCATCATGATATAATGTGAAGAGATAGGTGAGCCTTGTCTAGACCCTTCTTGGCACAGATTGTTTTTTCTAGTCTCTTCTGCCCAACATTCCCTGAGACAGCTCTGCTCCACAAAATTTTCTTTCTTTGCCTTGCCCATTATTGTGTAGGCTGTTTGGATGGTGAATCACGACAGTTATCTTATTTTTTCTCTTACCAAAATAAAAAAGACAACATTTTAGCGGCTTGTCTGTCCCCTGCTCACTTGTCTGATGAGAGTATAGGTATGCATGTAGCAGACAGAAAGCAGGTCCTGGAAGCTCCAGGACCCAGGTCTGTACTTTCTCCTGTGAAAGCAGGGGTAGCAATTACAGACGGCCCTGTGCTGCTCTCAGCCCAGCTCCTTTAAGAGGAAGAGGTTTGTAAACAGACAAAACCTACAGAACTCTGTTGTTTCCATTATCCGGGGTCTCCACCAGCTTTGCTTGCAAGCGATGGCTAAAATCCAAACCTCCAAAGGGCTCAAATACTCAGGAAAAACAAAGAGCGAAGAGCTGTGTGTGAAGAGTATATTTCCCTCAGCGTCTGCCTCATGCACCCCTCTTATGAAGGATAAAAATATTACTGGGTGTAAGATGTTCACCCACATTGGCCCCCAGACTCTGTACTTAGAACAAGGTTGAGGAAAAGTTAGCATGAGTCTCACCCTTTCTGAAACCTTCTTAACAGACTTGCAGAATGTCATCTTAAGGCCTCAGGAGATACATGATTTTAAAGCACATTAAACGCACAAATGTCATGCAAATAGATGTTACAGGAAAACAGAGTGCCTTGAGAACTAATGACCTCTGAGCTTACAGGTCTCAAGTAGCCTCTGTAAAAGGTCAATTAATACAGGAGGGAGGGTTATGGCCCGGAGCGGCTCCGCATGTGCCCAGGTGAGCAGGAGGAACAGCCGCTAACAGCACTCACCTCCTCTCCTGCGCCAATGCCAGCTCATTCGCCATGCAGACCAGGCAGCCGGTGTCAGAGGCATGTCTTTGTAAACATCTCTACTTTCTAAAAGAGAACATAATTCTGCTCCCCTAGTGTATTTCTTCACTTATAGCTGTCTGAATTGAAAAGGCAGATGTTTTATTTGGGGAATTGACTGCAAGGGTGATTGCCTTCAGGTGAAACAGTTAATAAATTAAAATTTAGGGAGCAAGAGAAGTCTACTTAGGGAATAGAACTCCACAAGCTAAATGTGGGGAGAAAGGAGCTCAACTCGGTTGTTCTTGGAATAGTTCTGTGGATAATTACATAATCAGAAGAGGAGGGGGTGGTGTGGTTGTATTGATTAGCTGTCTAAAAATTGCCCTATTGCTAAACCTGAAGCCAGACATTGCGTTACTGAAATAAAATGTGTTGTACAAAGGTTGAGCCCAGTACAAAGGCAAGTGCTATATGCAGCACATCGTTCTGCCCAGTGCCCCAAACCACAGGGATCTCGGCTTCCTTGGAGCTCAGTCAGATCTCTCCCATTTTGAAACCTGTCTGCCTTAATCCTACATCCAGCCCCCACCACCACTTCACTATCTTCCCATAACGCTTCTCAGAAAACAATCCTCAAATTTACCCTTACCCACCATTTGTAAGGCCTCCTTCCCTGCTCAGTTTTCAGCATCCTCTGACTTCATTTCTGCTTCTGCCATTTTACTGGAACCTCTCTCGGGAAAGCCCCATTGGCCCTCCTTCACAAAGCCCCTGAGAGCATCCTTCAGTCTTCACATTTTGAGACTCTGTGACAATGTCCCTGCTGGCTATTCCCTCCTTCTGAAAATCCATCTTTCCCTGGTCTCCAGGAACCCACATCTTCCCAGCGTTGCTCCTGTATTTCTGGGTATTCTCCCTTTCTTCCAGACTGCAGAAGCTCATATTGCCCTAAATAAGTTTGCTTCAAAAATAAGAAATGAAGGAAGAGAGTGAGTAAATGAAAGGTTAAAGGAAGTATGGGGGAGGGGGCTGTGCCCCACTGACAGGTGTTGTTTTGGGTGCCATGTATTTTTTTGTTTTTTTTTTAATTATTATTTAGAGAGAGAGAGAGAGAGAGATACAGCATGAATAGGGGAAGCACAGACACAGAAGGAGAGTGAGAATCCCAAGCAGGTTCCATGCTGTCAGTACAGAACCCAAGGCGGAGCTTGAACTCACGGACTGTGAGATCATGACCTGAGCTGAAATTGAGCCACCTGGTGCCCCAAGCTTTCAGTGCTGTGTTGTGGTAATGCCCACCTCTACCATTTGTAGAAATTGGGACAAGGATGCAGACAAAAGCCTCAGACAGGCAGATATTCCATCTTCTCTTCTCATGGCCAGCTGGTGCACAACTGCATGTTCTTACACACACACACACACACACACACACACACACACGGCCACCCAGGCTACCTCTCTGGCCAGGGGTTGGGCAAACAGCAGCTGAATCCACCATCTGAAGGACAAGCAGAGAAGAGGCTATGAAAGGCAGCTTGGAGACTTTGGGGCCAGAATTCAGAGGTCTGGAACACAATCTAAAAGGGGAGAAGGGAGAAGGTTCTAGAGAGCATGTCCCTTATCCTACAAGGGGGTGCAGCAGGAAGCAAGCCGGTGAGGGCCCCCACATGACCAGCCCAGGGCAGGGGCCCTGCAGAGCCCCTGGCCATGGGACCAGTCAGTTGTCACTGTCTTCTGCTGTTGTTAGTGGAGGAAATTGAGACGCCCCTTTGGCTGAACATAACCCCAGAATCAGGTTCAGAAGCCCAGGAAAGCTTCTTGCTCATCCAATGTCAGGACATGCGTTGAAGAACCAGGGGTGCCCTGGGAAGGCCATGCTTTCTGCTAGCTCTTGGCCCATCACAGCTTCTATACGTTCTATATATTCTATACATTCTATTCTTATCCTACTGAATTGACCATTTTTTACATTTATATCTTACATTTACATTCTAAACAAAAATAATAAATGATGTGCCTGGGGAAGACTCCAGACAGTAATTAGACAATATTGCTTTTCACCCTGCCTGGAGTCTGCTAAAGGGCCAAACGAAGGAAATCTTACAAGCAAAGGTTGTGGAAAAGAGATGGAGAACTTAATCAGACAGAGGTTTAATTAAAAACTAATGAAGTGTAGAAGCTGGGCTTACCCAGGATGAAAATTATTTCATTGTACATTAGCCTGTTTGCTCATTATCTAAGCTAGTATTTTCAACTTACTCATATGCATCTAGAGAAAAATAATACTTTATTTAGCAAAATTGATCATGTACACCACCAAACTGTATCTATTTACACACGTGCACTCATTCATTTCACATCACGGAATGGCAACATTCGAGAAAGTTGTGTATGTTGCATATGATTTGACACGACTCAATATGAATATTTATGATGAAAATGCAAAAAAGTCGATGCCTTAGACTTGAAAGGATTCACAGACTTTGAAAATCATGCCATGGTAGGCCTGGAAAAAAAAACAAAAACAAGAACTTTTGAAATGGCCCAAGTTTTCCCCTTTCTTCTATCTCTAGCCACACAACTTTTGAGATCTACACTATCCCTCAAATACATCGGGCACTTCTACATATTGTGTTTTTGCTGATGCTAGTCTACATAACCTGAGAATGCTCTTCTCCCTTTATCATTGGATAAGATTGTACTCACTGTTAGCTCAAAGCATAGATCTAACACACCTTACTGGTGAATTTTCCCCCCCACTTCCCATGTTATTCGTCAGAATCAATCAGAGTAAGATGTAACTTACAACTCTGTGGGTTCAAGTACTATTTCTGCCACTTGCTAACTATGTGATTGTGGCTAATTTTGGTCCCTCAGTTTCTTTATCTATAAAATGGGGATAATAATAGGATATACCTCATGAGATCCTTGTGTGGCTTAAATTAGCTACAAAAAAAAAATAGGTGAAGGATTTAGAAACAGTGCCTAAGACACCATAAGTGTCCATGAAATTCCAGCTGTTATTATAACATGGCTTTGTTATAACACGTCACATAAATGACTACAAAGTCTGTCTATTCGTTAGTTTATCAGAACTTTGCTTTTTTATTCCCAGTTCCCCAGTGTTTATCACAAAATAAGCTTTCAACAAAATTTTTGTTGGACTTTAATATAGTGACCCTAAACTTCCTTACACTAAATATCTTAAATTTTATAGTGCAATGAGTCTTTTCCTATGAGTTGTTTGTTTTATAAGCAAATGCAACTAGATAATTTTACCAAAATTAAAAACTGTTTACACTCAAGGGCCTGGAAAAATAGCCTGACTTCACAAACTTTCTATTGTACAGTAGTTTTGTTAAATATTAGTAATGTATCTACTTAATGAGGGATTAACAGTGGTTCTGAATGATGAGCTTACTAAGTTGTATAATATTGCCCTAGCCTATTTCACCAGTGTTTTCTACAGTGATATTTTATATTGGTCATACGTTACAAATATTTTGAAAGAATATTTCAACCAAATTTTTCTTGGAGTTGTGTGTGTGTATATATATATAGAGAGAGAGACAGTTTAATTATTTTCATAAGGTGAATGAAAGGCCTGAGCAGAGATTCTCCCAGCTAGCAATCTGAAGTCAGAAGACAGAGTATCATCTGTTGGTTGACAGTTTTCTTTCTTTCTTTTTTTTTTTTTTTTTTTGCAAGAATAGAGTGAAGAGGTGAATTCCTCATTTGGAGATTTTCTAGATAATTTAGCAATGGATAATTTAAGTACTGGAAATCCTGGTTTTATGGAAAGTTCTGCTCCAGGTTAGGGCAGAGTACCAAAACACTTAGTCATTTACACATATAATACGTAGACATAAAAACAGTTTTCATCCATACACAGCAGTGAATGGCAAGGGGTCCGTGGTTTTAGTGGAGCAGAAGAGAAGGGCTCCATCCAGAGTTAGATCTCTAGTGAGCGGGAGTGGAGTCCAGAATATAGATTAAATGACAACATCATGAAAAGCCACTTAGCATCATAAGCACAACTACACTATCCCCTGAGATGCTTCCACGTTGATCCTGGTCCACAATGTGTTCCTAGTGAAAGAGTAGTGGAGAACACCATGCTTCCTCCCCTCCCCACCAGGTACTTGCTGGGGTGCTTCAGAGAAGAGGAGCTTCGTACCTGCACTCAGTGTGAAGTCCTCAGACCTATATCTGCCAAGATGATGGCATTTTCTCTTCAGTCAGTGGAAGACCTGGTTTAACAGAATTGTGTGTGTCCATATCTGTCTATGGTATAAAATGAGAGGCTTCTCCACTGAGGGCATTAACCCGTTGTTTAAACATTCCCAGATGTAACTAGGTGGCGGGGGTGGGGGCGGGAAGGATAGTGATTTCATCTCCTTGGTTCTCTTTCCTTACAGGCAGGAAGTCATGAGTCTCCCCTCTCTGGGCCAGTATTTCTCCTCTCAAATATGAAAACTCCCACTGCTTCTGACCATTTAAGGCAGTACTATGAGGACTAAAGAAATTGTTATTTGAAGACTCTTTTGAGTTATAAAGAAATGGAGAAAGCTATGCTCTCCCCACAGCAGGTGGAGACTTCTGCTGTGCCAAAAACCTCAGTCGAGGGAAGCCTTCGATTGAGATGGAGGGTCCTTCTCCAAAAACCCAGGTCTTTGGAGAAGGACTCAGCTGATCTTGTGTAAAATGGGAATTTCTTTTTTTTTAAATCCTTTAGAAAGACACACAAAGACAGAGAAGGGAGTGAAGATGGGAATGGAAGAGAGAAAAGAGGAGAAATTAAATGGCATAATCCCCTGTGACATTGCTAATCCCCAGGGAAGGGTGAACCCTAAAAAAAAGGTGTGAGGGACTTTGTAAGGCAGTTGTATGCAAAAGGTGAGGCTGAGCGTCACCCTTGGCGCAGATCGTGGATGCAGGCTCAGGATGCAGTGACAGGAATGATCCTAAGAAAGTGGCTTCTTAGAATTTGTGGAAGTTCTGGGGGGGATTTGGGCTGTTATAAACATGGGCATTGGTCCTCAGTCAACTTGACTTAGATCTCTGACTTCAGAGTCCTCAAGTGCTGTTGAAGGGGTGGCTGGGTCTGGATTTCAGGAAGCAATGCTTCCTCAGTAAAATTAACACAGTCACAATACGGGAACAGGCTTAACACTCCTCGGAGTGCTGTCTGAAATTCCAGCCTTCGAGTTATACAATTGTGGTGCACATTGAAGAGCAGAGCGAGTGATTCTTGAAAGGTTTGGCTCGTATCTATTTTGTCCTCCAGGTTTTTCTACACTGAGATGTTATGATTGAAGCTAGAGTTACAAACATCCTTTTTTTATGAAATCCACTTTAAAAACTGCCTATCTCTACTACAAAGAAAATTGGCTTTCCCCCATATTCATTCCTTAATGGTCTTAAAACAATTATCTACTGCTATTAAAATGCATGTCAACATCAAAGATATTATACTTTGGTACATGGTTCCTATTATAAGCTATCACTATAAGCAAAGAATTCACTACTGTGTGATGTTGAACTTGACATTTCTTTTAGCAACATTAAAAAAATAATGCAATGCACTGAAGGAAATGCCTGGTTTTTAGATCAACATAAGAAAATTAGAAAACTTTACACTAAACCCCTTCTTAAGATAAAGCATCATAACTATCATTGCCTTCTTCTGCTGACTATAGGTTACAATTCAGATGCAGAATGGTCTGTAATATTTTGGGACATAAATGGTCAATTACATCAAAGTAAGAGTGAAAAGTGCCCAGTAACTGCAGTGATGAAGACTCAGTCTGAGAATGGCTTATTTTGACACCTGTTTCACATCTGCTGAGTGAAGCCTCCAGGAGGGCACCTCCCCTCACACGCCCTGGAGGAGGTATTGTAGCAAGGATGGGTCACGTCGCAGAGGCCCGCAGAGGCAGAGGTTCCCCAGTCTACGGTGGAGAGGCCAGAGTGTGAGTGGCTGCCATCTACAAGAAAAGCCACTCTCCAGGGCCTTCTTCAGCAAGAGGCTTTCCTCGGAGCTCTGGCTTCACTCTGAGCCCCCCCGCCCCTCCAGCCTCCTCCGGGCCACTCTTTCCACATCAGTATGAAACCATCCTGCTTCTTTCCATGACCTCAGTCTCCAGGATGGTACCCATGCTTAACTGTTTGTTTTTACAAATTACATTCTGTCTTGATCCTGGGGGTGATAAAAGATGTTTTAATTAAGATAATTATAAAAATAAATCCAAAATTAACAGTAAGTCAAACAAAGCACAGGAAACAGAATACCATATAGGCAAAGGAATGCCTCTTAGAAGTCCCAGAATGACTTTATTAATAGCAAACTGGAGGCATTTGCTTTTCCACTGTATTTACACGCTCTCTGGCATTTTTTCTTCAGTGATGAACAGCCTGAATTATGTAGACTCCCCATTAGAATTCTGTGATTTCTTCAAATAGCATTCTTATTTCTGATGCAGACTATATTTGTTTTAAAAAAAAGTTATTTTCTTTCTTCTCTGAGAAACTATCAACTGATAATGCATCCAAAATATCTTATAACCTTAGTAATAGCAAATTGTTCTCTCTAACTGGAAGCAAACATTTAATTTTAGAGATTATGGTTCCACTCATTTGATTCATCTATTTATGGCTCTCTTCAGCCTTTGAAATTGTTGAACATTCTTCTCATTGAAACTTTCTTCTTGGCACACATAATAGTTTTCTTTGCCCATTTTCCTTCTACTTCTGGCTGCTCTGGTTTAACTGCAGGGAGTACGTGTGTCCAATATTCTTTTTTTTTTTTTTTTTTGAGAAAGATACGGAGAGAGAATCCCAAGCAGGCTGTGCACTGACAGCGCAGAGTCTGACTTGGGGCTTGAATTCACGAGCCGTGAGAACATGACCTGAGCTGAAATCGAGAGTCGGACGCTTACCTGCCACCCAGATGCCCCCAAGATTCTTAAGGACAATGCAGCAGCCACAGAGTGTAGCATATAGCAGATGTGCAATAACTGGTTTAGAAAGAATGAATTAATTAATGAAAGAGAATGAATGAATGAACGAATGAATGAACAAATTAAAGAATTGGGACACTCACCTATTCCAGAGCCAGGAAGCATTTATAAAAATCCAGTTGATAAAGCACCAAAGGGTTTGAATCTGGATTCATGAGAATTGGAAACTCTTGGATTTATTTGGCCCTATCTTTGGCTTATGATTGTATCAGATGTATACGTTATTAAGCTATTGCCTGTCATTCTCAGCTCTCCCTTCTGAACTTTGCTCTTGATGCTGGTGTTGGGACTCTGTAAAACCCATTTCTCGTTGGCCTATGGTGCCCTGTATGTGGCAGGAAGGGAAACAGAAGGCTGGAGAAGGAAGGGACACACTTCTTCCATACTGCTCACTGCTTTGACAGCATCACCATAACAAGGATCTTCGATCCTACAAGAACAGTTGGCTTATTTACAGATATTCCCCCCACATTCTATAAATGAACCTCAGAGATATTAGCAGTAGCCCAGCAGAATCTTCCTGAGAGATCTGAGGCCCAGCAAGACTGTGCCTTCTACCACAGACAACACTTCACCATTCACATAGCATGTCTTTAGCACATGGCTAGGCTCTAGTAGACTGAAGTGGGAATGTGGGACATGAAGTAACCATCCAAGTGGAGAGGCCTATGAGGAGTAGGAAATGTCATATCCACCGAGTCACAAGGTGAAGCAGGTGCACCAGTATGTCACAGACAATAGACAATTCTGCATTCAGGCCAAGCTGGCCCACAAAGCACCAACATATTAAACAAACCAGTGTCCCAGATCCTATGTCACCTACATCTTTTTTTTATAATGTTTATTTATTTTTGAGAGAGAGAGAGAGGAGGAGGAGGAGGAGGAGGAGGAGGAGGAGGAAGAGGAGGAGGGGTAGAGAGAGGGAGACACAGAATCTGAAGCAGGCACTAGGCTCCAAGCTGTCAGCCCAACATGGGGCTTGAACTCACAGACCATGAGATCATGACCAGAGCTTAACTGACTGAGCCTGAGGTGGCCCCTCACCTACCTCTTTTGAACTGACATCACTTCTTTAGCTTTCCTTTATAGCCTAATAGGGGAAGTGGGGAGAGGGGTGGCTTCCCTACACTGGAGTTTGCCAATAGAAGAAGAAAACAATGATCTGATCCTTTTTCATGGATGGATAAGCTTTAAATATTTGTGCGGACTGAAAATGGACAGTTGAGAAAGTACAAGTCCCCTCTGAGGAAGCCACAAAAATCACAAGGGTGGGGAAAGTATCCAGACAGTTACAGCCTTGAGGAATTCACCTAGTCTTCAGCCTTGGGTGAGGAAGATATGCTTTGAGGTAGAGATATATACAAATTCCTGGCCAAAAGCAAGTGTCTTGGAAGGCAAGAGGCACTGAAGATGTAATATCGTAAAGTCAAGGACATCTGAGCAAGAGGCCTTTGGATGGACCTACAGAATTATTGGGCACCATGGGTCTTCCTGTCTCCTATCAATGTCTGCAAGGGCATATGCCACAGATGAACACTGTACATCAAACACAAAATTACCCATCCAGTGAGATCAGACAGTTTCTGTCCTCACCACTCCTGGGCTTATGGAAAAGCCCAGGGATGAAGCAGTCATGGGGATGGAGATGGAGTAAAAACAAAACTCAATCAAGATGAACTGTCTCTCTCCAAAGTTTCTGGTGATGAAGAATATTGGAACTGTCAGCTGAGATAACCTCTTGAGTCCTCAATATGGTGCCATCTCTGGAGGAGACCAATCAGCACCTTGGTAACAAGTTGATTGCAACAGCCCCTTTCAGCCTGGAAGGAATGCTGATGTGCTCTTACTAGGATTGATACATATTCTGGCTAGGATTTTTCATCCCTGTCCGCAATGCCTCTGCACTGGACTCCCAAACTACCTGATTTATTTTTACCATACCCTGCATAATATATCCAAACACTAAGAGACCCTTTTTATGTCGAAACGGTGAGAGTGGACACATGAACATGTGGTCCTCTGCTTTTCTTAGACATACACCGCATCCTGCAGAACCTGCCAGTCACTATAATAGTAGAATCCCCTCTTCTGTTTCTGCTCAGGGACTGACAACCTTAAGGGTGGTTTGCTGCCCTTCATGACACACAACACATTGAACAAAAAGCTATCATACTGACTCTGTATCCCTCAAAAGGTAGAATCGAGAGAACAAGAAACAAGGGAAGAGTTAGGAGTGGGCTCCCTACTAAAAATAGTGAACAAGAATCAGGATGAGCCTAGGATCACTTTCCAAGCTGAAACGAATGTGCTCTCTTCCTTTTTAAAATCTGATTTAATGCTGTCATGGGCTGAATGTTTGTGTTCTCCCCAAATTTATGTGTTGAAATCCTTACCCCCATTGCATTGGTGTTCGGAGGTAGGGCGCTTGAGAGGTTATTAGGTCATGAAGATGGACTCTTCATAAATGGGATTAGTGCCCTGATACTAGAGACCCCAGAGAGAGCTCTCTCCTTCTTTCTGCTTCTCTCTTCTTTTCTCTACAATGAAAAAAATCGCTGTCCACAACCTGGAAGAGGGCTCTTACCAGAACCTGACCATGCTGGCATCCTCAACTCATACACTCAGCCTTCAGAATAGAGAGAAATAAGTTTCTGATGCTTGTAAGCCATCCAGCCTGTGGTTTTCTGATATAATAGCCCAAACTAAGACAAATGCTTTAGTATATTTATATGGCTGTTGTATATCTCATGAGCACATGTTTGCACATGCACATGTAAAATAGAGTGAATAGCCTAGATATTAAGCTCTGTAGATAATATCTACTGCTCAGTAAACTTTCATTTTGCCTCATAGTGATCATGGCCACACTTTTATATGGTGGCTCTGTAGCAAATGTGTATTGAACTGAATATCCATTTTATTAAACTGAACATCTCTCTAACTCTCTAATTGAACAGTGGGCTTCCACATGAGGGGGAAGAAAGACGGCAAAGAGAAGCTAGGCTTTTCACAGCTGGGTAGTGCCTGCACATGACACATGGGCACTGAGCTCTTTCGACAGTCGTCTCTAGGGTTCTTGATTTTCCACTCGGTCCCTCAGTGATTCTTTGCAACAAACAGTGTGCTTTCCTTAATGGTACTTCCTCAGGGGTGTGGCTCATCTGTCACCTGTAAAGAAGGGTATCATTTGGTTTAGAATAAAGTGGAAGAGAAGCCTTTGAAGCAATGTTCACCAATCCATGTCCAATTTAAGCAAAATAACGCCACCCTGAAAAGGAAACAATACCCTAGACAGTTGAGCATGAATTTTTCTCACCACAAACTTTTGTTTGTTTGTTTTGAAAAAACTCATTTTACCAAAGGAAAGAAGTCCGTACATAAAAGGATGCTCCGTATAGCTGCCGACTTGCTGTGCATCCAGGTCTCAGGCAATCTTAGTCCATCTTACTGTTTTGCTACCTGAAATACAAAGGGAGTAGTGCATTTACCCAAAAGGGGCAGAGCTAAGTAGATTTTTTTTATTGTTTTAATGTTTTTTATTTATTTTTGAGAGACAGAGACAGCGTGAGCAGGGGAGGGTCAGAGAGAGAGAGGGAGACACAGAATCTGAAGACAGGTTCCTGGCTCTGAGCTGTCAGCACAGAGCCCGACGCGGGGCTCGATCCCACGAACTGCGAGGTCATGACCTGAGCTGAAGTCAGATGTCTAACCGACTGAGCCACCCAGGCGCCCCAAGTAGATTTCTTT
>CM053566.1:75534871-75655313 GCA_028646485.1 Cryptoprocta ferox | reverse complement strand
GAGAGACAGAGACAGCGTGAGCAGGGGAGGGTCAGAGAGAGAGAGGGAGACACAGAATCTGAAGACAGGTTCCTGGCTCTGAGCTGTCAGCACAGAGCCCGACGCGGGGCTCGATCCCACGAACTGCGAGGTCATGACCTGAGCTGAAGTCAGATGTCTAACCGACTGAGCCACCCAGGCGCCCCAAGTAGATTTCTTTAAAGCAACATGACTTTGAGATATTTTTCCTTATAGCATTCTTTCTTGTCTTTCAGAAACTCTTTGTTGATTTTGACAACTTGACTTTGGAATGAAAACACAATGCTAGTGATTTGAACATCCCAGTGAATTCTCAGAATTTGCAAATACAGAATCACATCAGGCACAATATATGACACAAAACATTGCAAAGTTTGAATTCTTGCTATCCTTTTTGGCCACCAAAGAAAGAGTGATGACAGTCACTTAAAATATCTAAAACTGATAGGGGCAATTGAAAGCTAAGCAGAGACACAATCTGTTACCAGTATGAGATAGAGCCTCCTTAGCAGACATAATGCTAAATGGAATGGCTTGACAAGCAGAAAGTAGGCCACACTGTACAATGAAATCACTTGGTCAGGTAATGTCAGGTGGTATGTGGGGAAGTTTATATGCTACAGTGAGCAGGTGATGGTGTATCTGACATATTTAAAGTATATATTTAAAATTGAGGAACACTTTGATCACACACTGAAATGTCAGCTGTGTACAGTTCCTCCTAACCTTTTAAAAATGTAGGTATAGAGGTCTTAAATTCTCCCCAATGCAATAGAAATAAGAGTTGTAATTTTGCCTTGTCTGGAAATAATAAAAATTTAACACACTAGGGGTTCCTTACTCCAGTTTCTTTTACATTTTAATACAAAAAAAGGAACTACTTTGGGTATAAAGTTACAACTTTGGGGAGAGTAATCCAGATTAGTTCTTTTATTAGGTATACATGATTCTGAACTATTAAATGCTAAAGAAATTCCCATTCATTCTTAACACGCGGCTTCCTTTCTGAAATCAAGGCAATAACGTTGGCTGAATGAAAGCCACATGTGCATGGGGGATGGAGAAAGAGAGAGAGAGAGGAAAAAAGAAAGAAGGAAGGAAGGAAGGAAGGAGGAGGGAAGGAAGGAAGGAAGAGAAGGAAGGAAGGAAGGAAGGAAGAGAAAGAAGGAAGGAAGAGAAAGAAAGAAAGAAAGAAAGAGAGAGAGAGAGAAAGAAAGAAAGAAAGAAGAAAGAAAAAGAAAGAAAAAGAAAGGGAGGGAAGAAGGAAGGAAGAAAATGGAAGGGAGGGAGGGAGAAAAAAGGAAGGGAGGGAGGAAAAAAAGGAGAGAGAAAGAGTGGAAATGTGAATATTTGAAAAGCAAATATAATCGCCTTCCATGTTAGGCTGACATAAATGTTTTCCAGCTTGCCAAAGATAGTGTAGGTTATTGTATTAAGGTACTAAAAATATGCTAAAACTTTCTATTAACTCAATATAAGAGCATCGGTGAGCCTTTTAAAAATTACCAAACTAGGTAAAGCTACCCAAAAAATTAGATATATAAGTAAATAAGTTCATCTCATTCATAATCCCATATCAAAGATGTTCTTCTTTGAGCCCCTATTTTACAAATTCTACTCATACACCCTCCTCACACCTCCAGCCTGCCTCTTCACTGCAAGGCCCAATTGGCCCCAGGACTGTTGTGCTCTGGGCTCTTCATTTGCCCCCTTCAGTTGTACATTAGGCATGCACAGCCCATACTTATTGCGAATGAAAAAGGGTTGTGAATTGGCATATCTCTTTTCTCACCTTTGGGAAGAGATGCTCAGGGAATATCGCTCTGCAGGATCTGAAGGGGGCTGGGCAGTAAGGTGCTGGTGAAGTTCCAAGGTGGTTGGCCCAACACCATTTTCTGCACAACGTGGGTTGGGGGAGGGGGAGGCGGTGGTGGAATGCTGGCCTTGGCTGGCCTTGGCTGCCAGAGGGCCAGCTTCATAGGTTCTTGACATCCTCAGTTTCTTTCTTTTTCTTCTGTGGGTCTGGAGGGAGCATCGAGCTGTCAGCCCCTATCAGCCCTCTGTCATTCTCCCTTCATTTCCATAGGGTTGAGAAGCTGACTGGAAAAGATCCATTTTGCCCGAGGCTTCTGGGCATGATATTAGGTCTGAGGGGAATTCAGATGATTACCTTTATCCACCACTGAACCTAAGTGTGGGAGAAGAGTCAGAAAGTCACAGCAACACAAGCTGAAAGATGAGACTACAAAACAGGAGTGCACATCACAGAAGGGGAGACTTAGATTAGGTATTAGAAGAAATGTTTGCGTGAACTGGCACCAAAGCAAGTTGTGGGGTCTCCATTATACAAGGACAAAAATAAGAAGAACAAGTTTAATTTAGGCTGAAACTGGTCTAAATTTAAGTACTTGGAAGCAGGGGACTAGTCTAGATGACTTCTGACATTTTCTCTCCCTGGCATTCTATTTTTAGGAGCAGTCAATCAATCTCATGTGGAAAAACATAAAATGTTCACATCTATAGTCCTCCAAGTTCACTTTGAAATTCATCCAGGTTGTCAAAAATGCCTCACAGTGTGTGCAGGAAATAATGTTTTAAACTGGCAAAACTAAAAGTAAGTTATGTGTTTACAGCAATGATCCTTCTATCAATACAAAATTATTATACTCTAGTCCTTACACCTATCAGAGTTATAATCATGAAAACATAGACTGTCATCAAAGTAGAAAAAGCTAAATTTTCTGAAAATCAGGTTAATATAGGTAGGAGCTATAAATATATATATATATATATATATACACACACACACACACACATATATATACATATATATACATATATATACAAATATATATACATATACATATATACAATGCATTTCCAATAATTGTCAGCAGAACACCACGGTTGAAAATAAAAGGTGCAGTGGCTGAATATTCTATATTCCAAAATTATCACAACAGGTTCTAAAAGGTGCACTTTTAGCAAAATAGGCACAACAATCCTGCTGATGTATCCCCCTGCACTCCCACCTCTAGGTGATATAAGAAAAATAGAAAAGCATCTTAGGGTAATGAGAAGAGATTGTCTTCTGTATGAATGGAATTTGTGGAGCACCAGATAAGGATGTCCCCCCCTTTCTACAGAAGGGGAGGTGCCCAAACCATTCCAATGGAGTTATTTTTCTCTTGCCTGAAAATTGTGAGCCAGAGAACCAGGAGAATCCATGCCCCAAACTGGAAGCTTCAGAGAGTGAACAAAGATATTTGAGGAATTAGAGAGTTGAATAAACCAGTGCTAAGAAAGTGCTCATCGTAGGCTAAGGAAACCTAAAACATAGGGCTTCACTACCTGGACAGTGGCTCCCCAGAGAGCTGAAGGGCATAGGTGGACTCCAGGAACAAAAGTTTATGACATGGCTTTCAGAGTTAGAAAAGTAGCCTCTGTGAGAGAAAGGGCAAGACAACCTCATCAATCATGATGTGGGGGTGATCACATAAAGGTCAAGCAATTGCACCAACCTAGAATGCACAACTCACTCTATGTAGACACAAATAAATGCTTTTTCTCTTTTGCCTCCTCCTTGCAACCAGAGGACTATGAGAAAGCGGAGAATTCCATATCACCTCCTCCCAACAGCTTGTAGCTGGATCTACAAGTGTGGCCTCCACACAGATGGGATGAGATTGTGGATTCTGAAGTCTTAAACGGATAGAACTAAATAAATGGTTACAGCCAAAATAGACTATTTTTATCGAATGACTAACCAGTCAAGAAACTAGCAGGGATCTCTGAGAAGCACACAACTACAGGTGAAAGGGTTTTCAACATAGTGGAGCCCATAGTCAGAAAAAATTAAAACGTTCCATAGAGAGAGAGTGTATGGTGAGGAATTTAGATCTTTGAATATTCCAAATAAAGTTATTAGAGGTAAATATAGAGGGATCTGGTGACAAATCCCAAACTTCACTGTGGACTTAACAAAAACAAAGCATTGGGAGTTAGCATCAAAAGTTCTGAGCCAGTGTAGTCACTTACTAACTGACCTAGGAGAGTCTCTTACCCTTTCCTGGCCCCTGTTCCATCTTTGATAAAATGAGCAAGTTGCATGAGGATCTAATCACATGCAGCTCTTGAAGTTTGGGTCATCTAGTATCCGTGGTTATTCATGTCTGAGCAGATATGAGGAGCTGAACTGAGCAACCCCAGTGATGGCCAAGAATGAGCATCCATTAAAGAGCGACTCTTTTTATTATTACTTATTAATGATGGTAAGATAATGTCTCTTCTGGACCCTGACCCCAAAATGTGTACCTAATATGTAATTTGATAGAATAGCCCATCGTCTTTACTTTAAGAGGTGTTATGGACAGAATATTTGGGTGCCCCTGCCCCCAAGTTCATATGTGGAAGCCCTAATCCCGAGCATGATGATATTTGAAGGTGGGACCTTTGGGAGCTAATCAGGTCCTGAAGGTGGAGCCATTGTGAATGAGTTCAGTGTTCTTGTAAGAAGAGACACTAAAGAGATGATCTCTTTCTCTTCACTATGTGAGCAAGGTGGTGGCCATGTGCAAGTAAGGAAAGAACCGCTACCGAGAAACCACAAAACCACACTAGCTCCCTACTATCAGACTTTCCTGGTTCCAGAATATTACATTATTGCAATCTAAATAAACATGTATTGTTTGAGCCATGGTCTATACCCTATGGTATTTTGTTAAAGCCGCCCAAATGATGAATACAAGAGGTCAACAGTTATTGTCTTTATTTTTGCAAAGCACCAAATTTTGCAAAGCATAAATCAACATGTTTTTCCTCCCATTAACCCAGCCATTGAACTCCTACCTGGGGACGCAGGGCTCCTGCTAAATGAGGTCAACAGGGTTTACTGCTGTGAGCAATTGTTTTCTGCTCCCCTCTCCTGAGTACTCCGTAAATCTTTGATTAGGAGGTTTTCTTCATGAGCTTCTGTCAATTATTTTTCCTTCTTTTATCTTCACAATTAGGCAAGCGACTGTCCCCCAGCCCTGCAAAGTGACGCAGACTTCTCACTTCTTCTGTAATGAGAGTCACAGGACATGCTGGGTCCTGCAAAGTTGACCGAGCTTTATTTCTGCACAGGCTTTAGTCCCTCACCGTTCGAGATCCTTTTCTAGCAGGTTCTTTACACATTCTTCTCAGTTTGCTTTGTGTTGATTTGAGCTTCCCTTGTCTTTGTTTACACATTTGACACTTTTGCTTTCCTCATACTTCAAATCATCCAGTGTTTCCTCACTTTTGCAAGCTGCCTCCCTCACTGTTTCCTGCAGATACTGATACTTGCTTTCTGGCTTTCTTTGGCACTGAAATTTTGAGTGAATTATGCTTGACATTTAACATATGCACACAGAGAATATTCAGGCTTCAATGAATGCCAGGAAGCAGACTCCTCTGCCTTCTATTGTTTAGACAGGCACGAACTCCACATTTTCTTTGATTTTCAGTGTCGACTGCCTGAGTCCCTGAGTCACCAAATGAGCTCTTCTTTGCTAGGGGCAAAGCAGTGCTTACTGGCCCATTGATGTGTATAAATCAGAATTCAATCATGACACAGCCTTCGTCCTCCAGGAACCCAGAAGCTAAATTCAGACTATAAAGGCTAGAGGTAATGAGATTGAGCCTCTTTCCACTCTTTTAGGAGGAGAGTGAGGTATGAGTTCATAAATACAGGCACCATTTGAGAGGGGGCTGGAAGACTATGAAGAGAGTCCCAGGGAAACAGAAGGTACACTGAGCAAGAAAGCAGAGGGTGGTGAGCAGAGAAGAGATTGTGACCGCTCCCAGGGAGACGAGAGATGACAGTCATATTCCTTCCTCACAAAACCAACAAGTATTTGGTGAAGGAGACCAAGAGCTCAAAGTGAGTGGATGGGCTCTACCAAGACAGCCTTAACATTACTTTCAGCTTGAGGAAACTTGAGACAGACTTCATCCCAACTCTAGGCCCCTGACCTTCCTTCTCTTAGAACATTCACTTTAGAGGGGCACTTGGGTGGCTCAGTCCGTTAAGCATCCATCTCTTGATTTCAGCTCAGGTCATCTTTGTGGATTTGAGCCCCATGTCAGGCTTTGCGCTTACAATGCAGAGCCTGCTTGGGATTCCTTCTCTCCCTCTCTCTCCGACTCTCCCCTGCCCATTCTCTCTGTCTCTCTCTCAAAATAATTAAACTTAAAAAAATTAAAATTGGGGCACCTTGGTGGCTCAGTTGGTTAAGCAACCAACTTCAGCTCAGGCCATGATCTCATGGCTGGTGAGTTCAAGTCCTGCATCTGGCTCTGTGCTGATGGCTCAGAGCCTAGAGCCTGCTTCAGATTCTGTGTCTCCCTCTCTATCTGTCCCTACCCTGCTCTCTCTCTCTCTCTCTCTCTTTCTCTCAAAAATAAAATAAATATAAAAAATTTTTAAATAAAAAGTAAAAAGTAACTTTAAAAAAGAACATTTACTTTAGAAAACTTGTAATTGCGAAATTTTTCTCTGTTCCTTTAAAATGCCGATAGATCTTCTGGGCCGTTGCCAGTTTTGCAACCCAGAAATTTCTTTCTCAAGGACCTGGGAGGCATTGCTTTGAAAGGTAATCATCAAGAAAGATAGCACCTCTGTCTCCCAGCCTCTGTGGGAGGGGAGAAGCCTAACGTTAGTCAATAAATGCCAATTAGCCAACGTGGATGGACTACTCACCCCTCAGTATCCTTCAGTACTTTCCCAGTAGCTCACTCCAGTCCTTAACAATCCTCCCATCTGCCTGCTTACAAAGGAATTGAGTTTAACAACCAGGTCTTCACGGCGCAGGAAGGCCTGGTATTGAAATGTCTACAGTTCAGAGTAACTAAAATGCGGTGATATTGAATTAGGGTTTCATGATCTCCAGGAAGCAGATGAGGATATGAAATAATTAAAAGCCATAAAAGATACCTGAAAGCGAGCCAGGCAGCTTTGGTGTCTCAGAACTGCTAACGTGATTACTCTTCTAAGCTGACCTGCTCAGAAACAGTGATTGCTACCATCAGCCTGAGGCATCACTGTTGTGTGAGTGGCACAATCACTGACATCCAAGAAGTCTAATCAATGGCTAGCAAGGGTCTTGATGACAGATGGGGACCTGGCGGAAGTGCAGAACAGGTTGCATTATGCCTTGTCACTAATAAATGCAGTTGGAAGCAAGGGACCTTCATACCCCTTTCATTCTGTGCTTTCAGCAGAGAGGTCTATGGAAGCACCACTAGTTCTTTGACAAGAGTTTCCTGAGGTAGCCTGCTGAAATTGAGTGCCATCACTTTATTGTGAGGATTAACCCGATGGTGTGGCATGAAAATGATCAGAAAGAGAGAAAGAGGAGGAGGAGAAGGAGGAGGAGGGGGAAAAGCAGGTTCTGTGAGGGCTGGGTCTTGATCTGATTTGCTATGATTCTTGCCAAGGGCTAGAAGGAGAGTTGGTACACACCAGGTCCACCCAAATACTTACAGAGAAGGAGAAGGAAGAAGAGAGAGGATGTGAGAGCCAGAGAGAAAAGGAAAAGGAGAGAGGGAGAGAGGGAAAGACTAAAATAAATCAGAGACTGTATTTAGAGAACAGAATTTCCCACAGTTGGGGAATCATACTCTGTATTTCTTGAAAGGCTTTTGAACAGGTTATGATGTATACACTACATGTGCACTGTCGGTTTATTCCAAGAGGTGGGAATGGAAGGCCGTGTTTACACGAGTTTGTGCCGCAAACGTCATCACCTTTGCTTTCTCTTAGCACGTTAAATTCTTTATCTTTGAAGCTTAAAAATTGTTCCTTCTTGATGCTAAATATATAATACTGGTCTTTCTGCTGAATTGATTTTGACAGTTCAGCCCAGGGTAACTTCCAATAGCATAAACAAGAGCATATATGGAAATACTCGTAAATTCAAGAAAATACTAGATAATGTTGCCAGTGCAGGCACTGAGCATCTGAATAAACATGAGCGTTGACTATCATTCTGAGCCCTCTGCAGGAATTACTTTAGATTTTGATACTTGACTGGACACCAGAGCAGTGATGACACACAATGAGATAGGAGTTCATGGGCCTAAGGCACCCTTCTCTAGTGCATGGTTCTAGGATTCAGGATGATTCCAAAGGCCTGAGAACAGGTTTACATGATACTCTTAAGGCAGACCAGGGCGTTCCCCAGGGAACATCAGTCAGTGTGACTTTTCAGAGTCAGTGCACAATTGTATTTCTGCACAGAGGTATGCTGGTGTGAGCCCAGAATCTGATCAACCTTGACATGAATAGCAAGGTGCCGGCTCACACACCAAAGACACCTAGTTACAGCACTGCTACTCCGGCAAAGCTGTAGCTTATCCAAAAGATTACCAAGCCACCTGAGCATGTGTAACCCTCTAGAATGGGCCTGACAGCAATGTCAAAGGTTAAAACCTGTGGGAAGGATGTTGGATTTTAGTGTGTTGAGAATAACTTTAAAAAATGACATCCGCACAGGAGTAGAGATGCTTTTTAGGTAGCGCTCAACCTGGAAGTCATTTCCCCCAGGTGAACACAGCAGTGACCCCTATAATCCTACCTGCTCTTTTTCTGTACAACAGAGAGACCTCAGGGCAAGGGGGCATAAAAAAAAGAGGACATTAAAAGTTGGTAGGGGGAATAGAGGGGAAGCTTTAGCATTTCAAGTTCGTGCAACAATGATGAAAGCTCCACACTTGAGATGGAGCACTTGCAGACCGTGAAATGGAAGTTTCTTCTATAATTAGCAGTAAAGAAATAAAGTATAGAATGCAAAAGGATGTGGGGGCATAGAATAGCACAGAGAGTGAAAAGAATCGGTGGATCATACCAGAAGCAGAATAAGAAACAAAAGTGGAACTCACAGAAACCAGGACAAAGGAATCACCAAATTCTGATTTTTTGTTGTTATTAAAAGATCTAAGTTATGATAACCCCATGGATAAATCTAAAAGCATGTCAAGTGAAAGGAAGTAGAGACAAGTAAATGCTAAACAATTCTATTTCTATGAAGTTCATGAATCAACAAAACTAATTCATAAAGATGGAAGTCGGAAAGTGGTTAGGTTTGGGGTGGGAGGGATTGACTGAAGAAGGGCATGAGAGAGCTTTAGGAGGGAATGAATATTCACCATGTCTTGACTCAGGTGTGGTTACACAGTCTAAACATTAATTTAAAAGGAAAGAGGGATACCTGACTTTGGTGGATCCCATTACCATCCTATTAGCCTTTGGTCAGAGTAAGAGTGATGGTTAATTTTAAGTGTCACCTTGGCTCTGCCATAGGGTCAGATGTTACGGATGTGTCCATGAGTCCACTTTTGGGTGAGATTAATATTTCAACTGGTGGACCTTGAGTAAAGCAGACTGCCTTCCATAATGAGAGTGGAGATCATACAAGCAGTTGAAGGCCTGACTAGAACAAAAGACTGAATTCCCGCAAGCAAGAGGGAATTCTGCAGAAGGTTCCCACTTCAGACTTGAACTACAACATTGGCTCTTTTCTGGGTCTTCAGCCTACCAGCTTACCCTACAGATTTTGGACTTGCCAATGTCCATAACTGCATGAACCAATTCCCTAAAACAAACAAATACACACACACACACACACACACACACACACACACACACACACATCCTGTTGGTTCTGTTTCTCTGGAAAACTAGGTCAACTGTTTGTATAGAATAATACCTGCATGAGGTCTGTTCTGAACCAGAGAGGCACAGATTTTACTGCTACTTCGTAGAAACTAAACAGAATGAAGCCATCCTTGAATATTTATTCCTCTCAGTCCCATTTGGTCCTTATCACTTTGTGAGTGTCCATAAATATTAAGAATGCACTCCAGTTCAGACCCTGAGTTAGCTTGAAAAATACACAAGGGATGAAAAGTGTTCACTAAGCACTGGTATTAGAACCCACTGGTGTTAAGCAAAGCTTATGTTTAAGATATTTTTTCTTTTTTTTTAAGAATTTTCATTTATTATTTTTTTAATGTTTATTCATTTTTGAGAGACAGAGAGAGACAGAGCACAAGGTGGGGAGGGACAAAAAGAGAAGGAGACACAGAATCTGAAGCAGTCTCCAGTCTCTGAGCTGTCAGCACAGAGCCCAATGCGGGGCTCGAACCCATGAACTGTGAGATCACGACCTGAGCCAAAGTCGGACACCTAACTGGCGCCCTACCTGAGGCGTTTTCAAAAGTACTTTGGAAAGTATAGATTCAATACTCTGCTCAGCTTTCTGAACACACAAAACCAAACACACACACACACACACACACACACAAAACAGAAGAGCCACCATTTCTAAAGTTTATTAGTATGCGATCATCTCTCAATAAGCTTAGCCTCTAGGTAATGCACATAATCTGGGGGGATAGGAAGAAAGGATTCCAGTTTTCTAGCTTCATGGCCCTTTATTCTCCATCTGTTCCTTGATGAATGGAGGAGGTTTGGCACCACTACAGTAGGTTTGCCCTGCAGTCAAAGGTAAAACACACTAATGATGACCAATAGGTAGAGAAAGCAAACAGGGAAGAGGAGAGTTGGTGATACACAGGTGAAGAGCTGAAATCATCCATCTCTTTTAACTCAGACTTGAAAACTTTAGAGAAAACTATTTTGATTTCTCTTTGCTCACAGCTGAGAACTCATGGAAACTTTCTTTATTTCCTCAGTTTGTATAATCAAGAAAAGAAATTGAGAATTTTGAGCAAGTGTGCTGTGTGTGTGTGTGTGTGTGTGTGTGTGTGCAGGGAGCTGAGGAAACACCAGCTGGGCCTTCTAGGGTCTCTCCTACCACGCTCATTCTCTGCTTCATTCATTCTGTTTGCTTTTCAGCTAACCTCCTCAGTGACTACAGTGAAAATAACCCAAAGTGACAGCTCGAGACCAGCAAGAAAACTGGTGTATGCCCATAAAAACAATTTATATTTCAGGCAAACCTGTCCCAGGGTACTTTTTGTCAGTTTTCTTTGTGCGAATCTCTGTTATTTCTGCTTGAAACCACTGCTGTCATAACCATATTTTAAAAATGGAAAGTAAGAAGATGAAATGGGTTTGGTGGGAATAAGGAAGGAGGGAAAGGATGGCAGGAGTGAAAAGAGCGTGATAAAATGTGCCTTGCACTTTGCTTCAGTCTGTCAGAACTTGTCCCTACTGCTGACGCGGACTGCAGTGTGGGGTGTAGGCCGGTGGCTCTGTCAGTCTTAACCTATGGAAGCCTCTTGGGTTGGATATATGGGTGAGCAACATGCTGTGAGCTGGCAGAGTCTATACTGGGTTGTCGGTGGCATTAGTT
Organism: Cryptoprocta ferox; assembly: GCA_028646485.1. Taxonomy (NCBI): domain Eukaryota; kingdom Metazoa; phylum Chordata; class Mammalia; order Carnivora; family Eupleridae; genus Cryptoprocta; species Cryptoprocta ferox. The sequence goes on along the minus strand of CM053566.1, from coordinate 75,643,956 downwards.
GCGGAAATTTGATTTCCATGCTAATATCTTCTCAGAGAACCTGCTGCCCTTTCTGTACAGGCTGTTTATGCCAAAAGGAATACGGGGTTCCCATGACACAGCACCCCCTCTGATACATTTGGAGTCTGTACACTCTTGAAGAAACTCACCCTCATTATGCAGGGCAGGACCATTCCCAGGGTCACCATCTCCAATTCCTGTGCAGCTTGATGAGGGAGGACATGAGGAAGAAGGAAGGTATGTTAGATTCTCACTGGTGACATGAAGCCATCCCAAATGGACACAGACACATTTTTCTTCAGGGAAATCAAGGGAAACGATGGGCTAAAAGGCTGTGATACCCAGCAAGCCATCCTGTTTCCAGGCAAAATAAATGTTTTTCTCCTGTTTTCCCCTGGACCAAAATGTATGGCAGTCCGGTTTGAATGGGGCTCTTTTACACCCAACTATTTCTCCATGACAAATATTACAGACAGCACATGCAGGGGTGACCAGGTGGGAGGGGGAGGGTTGTCAGCCTCCAAATACAGTTAAGCCTACCATAAAATGGGCTTTCTCGGTAGCAGCAGAGGATTATTCAAATAATTCACAATTGGTAAAGCTATTCCAGTAGATCATTTTTCCGTTGGTACAAGTGTGCTGTGGATTAAAACATGCCCCCAAAGACCTATCTACGTACAAGGAAAGACTAATACGAAATTATTAACTTGTATTAACTTTATTAGCATTTCCCTTTTGCCCAAAAATGAAATTACAAATGAACTTCACTTCTTAAAACTATTTTACCATCAAAAGAAATCTACAACTTCTTTGTGTGAGCTCTGTGCTAAGAGCTGTGTGAAGAAAACTTTATAGGCCCACCCCTTGCCTCTAGGAACATGTAATTTTACACGGACACACTGACTGAATCAAATCTGAACATGACAGTAATAGAAGCTCCAACCTTAAAAGTACAGGTGCCTCAGGCGAACAGAAAATGGCCCTACGCACCTTCAGTAGAAGGCATCGACATATTACGCAGTAGTAAAATAGTTGATATCCAAAATGCCAATTCTTTTCTTTTAATTTTTTAATTAAAAAATTTTTAATGTTAATTTATTTTTGAGAGAGAGAAAGAGACAGAGCATGAGCAGAGGAGGGGAAGAGAGAGAGAGACACGGACGCAGGCTCCAGGCTCTAAGCTGTCAGCACAGAGCCAACAGTGGGGCTCGAACTCACAGACCTCAAGATCGTGACCTGAGCTGAAGTCAGACACTTAACTGGGTGCACCACTCAAGTGCCCCAAAACATCAGTTCTGACTCCTTAAGAAAATATTACATTGTAGTGTTCAGAATAGTTCATTTAAGAAAGCAGAGAAGTGTAATTTACTATAAAAAAATGTTCATTACTGTAGAAAATATTTAGCCAAAGATTTTACTTTTTCATGTTACAACACACATAACAAACTTTACCTGAAAAAATAATTTACGTGTACATTTCATTACTTGACTGTGGTGAACCAGGGAGAAGATTATAACCATTAAATATATCCCAAATCCATTGTGGACACCCTGGAGGCCTCTTGGATAAAGGACCACCTGATTTGAAAGCTTTGATGGCTCCCTGCAGAGGAGGAAAAGTAAACAAATGAAACAGTGAAGGTTTCGATTTACAAGTTGGAGAACTAAAGAGAAGCCATTTAATTCTGTGAGCAATAGTAATGGATAAGATTGGTAGAGGGAAATAGAATACCTATAATAGTACATAGTTAATGGTTGAAAATCGGGATGACAGCGTGGGATAGAGCCATCTCCTACGTCTCTATTGGGAACTCTGGAGTGCATTTACTGAGAAGTAGGACTTTAGGGGGGAGCAGGTTTGGGTCAGGGCAGGCTGGGGCAAGTAGTGGTGGGGAGGCTTATGTTTCAGACTTGTTCAGTTTGTAATGCCCTTAAAACACCCAGGACAAGGGATAGAATTGGCAGTATCGGGTACTCAGATGTAGATCTTGACTGAAGATATATGGCTTAACTCATTAACTGTGATACACAACAGAGAGATGAAAGAGAGAGAAATAAATAGATAGATGGATGGACTGAAATATGAAGAGGAACGGGTGGAGAAAAGAAGAGAGAGCTCAAAAGAGAGAGACAGAGACAGAGGTTGATAGCAAAGTGCACTGGTTGCTCTAGCTTGTGAGGGAGTTTTCCTGTCACACAAAACTCTTTCTACATAGTTCTCAAAATACAGCACCAAAGGCGTTTAATTCCAAGTCTGCATTATACATAATTTGATTTGTTTCTGATTGATGCTAGTACCCCACACCCTGTCCCTGATTCAAAACTCAGTTTTTAATTTGCAGAATACTAAATTCCTGAAAAAGAGAAAATATCTTTGAAGGGAAGAGGGAAATATTTATAAGGTTTATGAAATGTCAGTCCAGGCTTTTATTGCTCACATGTCTATAGATTTAGTAAAATCTTGACTGAAAACAGTTAAATCTAGGCTTGTCACAAGGATACTAAAATGACTTGATATTTCACTTTATTACTTTTTCTTCCTAATGGAGTATATGGCTCAAAACATTTAGCTTCATATAAAACAAGATCTGAAACTTCTAATCACATCTCTTTATGTTAAGTATAACCAAAATAGTTCAGAATGGAAATGTGTTTGCCTAAGAGATTGGATTCAAATGACATTTCAAATACACACACACACACACACACACACACACACACACACACAAACACACACACACACACAACACACACACTCCAGTTTCCAAAGCAACTTAATGTTGTATTGCTGTTTCTCCCAGCGTGAATTTGATAAATCATTTACACCTACTCTTGATGAAAAGGGACAGTGAGGTGGCAGCATAATGTATTGGGTTAATAATCAGATTCCCTTGTACTTACATAACCCCCTGATTCCAAGGAGCTTTAAGTACCTTATAGATATTATCTCATTAATCCCTACAACATCAGTGTGAGATGGATGGCAAATAGTATGCTCCACTAGGTTCAGGAGAGATAGAGATGATGATTATAATAATACATCGTGTTTGTAGAACATCCTGTGCTGAGATGCTCAGAACATTTCACAGATGCTATCAAATGAATTGCCTGATCTTGCTAAGAGATTGGGTTCGGGCAAACAGCAGCATCCTTCAGATCAATATGGAAAACGAAAGTATACACAGTGGCTTAGTCAAGTTTACTGGTGGGAACACAGTCCAAAAGATTGTTTTCTGCTAAATGTGCACTTGGTGTTCTGAAAACTTGACTACTATTCTTATTTATTTGATACTAAAAGTAGGTAGTAGTTGATGATGATAGACAGATGATAGAGAGAGAGAGAGAGAGAGAGAGAGCGGTAGATAGATAAAGAGAGAAACAGAGAAACAAAGAGGTAGGAGACCTAGAATTCCACTCCTGGCCTGAACACGGTGATAATTACCACACCAAGGCGCAATGCCAACAGACCCAGAGCTGCTGGTGAAAGAAAAGACCAAGGTTCTAAATTTAGTACATTTCAGAAATTCTAATGGACTTCATTTCCAAAAGCTAATCCCAAACTTTTTTGAGGTAGCCATAGAGGAGATGATACAACTGGCAAAGAATTTAAGAATTCAAATAATGCTCCTATTATAAAATTTTGAAAGCCCAAAGACATAAAACTCCCAGTGGTTTTACGACAAAATGACTTTTGGAACGGCCTGATGTATTCCTTAAAGTTAAAAGAAATAACCTCTCCCTATAACCTGGTGGATTTTGCTGAGGGTACACTCTCCGTTCACCTGAAAGAAGCTACTAGAAAGAAAGCAGTGTTGTCACACCGCACATATGAGGAACAAGGCAGAGACCGGCACGTTGAAGGAATGTTCAGAGATCCTGTGGCTGCAGGGATGAGTGGAGGGCAGAGTCTGAAACACAGTAGTGGGAAAGCTAGAAGCCGGGCTGAAAAGCGCTGTGGAATCTTTGGAAAGAAATGTATTTTTTTAACAATTTTTTAAATGCTTCTTTATTTTTGAGAGAGAGAGACCGAGCTCGAGCAGGGAGGGGCAGAAAGAGGGAGACACAGAATCCGAAACAGGCTCCAGGCTCTGAGCTGTCAGCACAGAGCCTGATGCAGGGCTCAAACCCATAAACCATGAGGTCATGACCTGAGCTGAAATCAGTTGCTCAACCAACTGAGCCACTCAGGCACCCCAAGAAATGTATGTATATTTAGGTACAATGAAAATAACTGGAGGGTTCTGATCAGAGACCTGTTGTGAACTGACTTGCATTTAAAAGTCACTGTTTTGAGAATACTGGAAGGGAAGGACTCAGGACTAGGAGCAGGGGACCCATGAGGAGTCTGTGGAATAGTCAAAGACATGATAGCTCTGCTAGAAGAACACTCAACAATGAGATATTAAAGAGAATTGCCAATTTTAGATCAACCCCGCTATTTGCTTAACCAAGATATTGCGTTCCCTCCCTGTGATAGACCACAGAGCCTTCACATTAAATGACATAGTAGTAGCAATTGCAACATTTTTTACAAGCCACAAAAATAACTTATAAACATGGACTTGGTTATCATGGTAAGAGTAGCAGAACAGGTTGGGTCTGTTCATTTCTTCATGTTTCTATTTTTCAGGGAAGCAGCTGAAACCTGCGTTAAATACAATTGCTTCCCGCACAACGCCAAACCGTTAATAACTAATAACTTCCCGGATCGTAATAAAGACAAAAACACATTCAAAAGAGATAGATGATGGGAAAGGAATGAGTAATAGCCAAATTATACGCACTCCCCTCCTTCCTCGAATAAAGATGGACACCAGTGGGCCATTGTGTTCATATCGACCCACCAGTTAATTTTTAAGCATTTGAATGTGAATGAAAAGCAAGCTCACTGTGTTCAGTATTTCTTACAAACAGAGATATGCACATGGACTCAGAGAGCTAAAGTTATATTCTTAACCCTGAGGCTGCCTTAATAGCCTACACCAACTCATCAGTCAGCTTCTACCTGGTTCATACGACCCCCCACCAACCTCACTGACCGTTAAATCAGCTTAGTTATCTCCGCTGGAATATGGTGTACCCCGTGTTGAAATTTCTATATTAATACAATTATTTACTTACAGTATCACTTTTTCATTTCATGCCAGACAGGACTTGGTACATTTTAAGCAGAATTAATAAGAATGGCTACCCTATCTAACCTCAGAAATTTAAAATGTGGTTAAGTAAAAGTAGAAAAGTCCCCTTCTAATACAAGTATAAGAGTAAAACTGGATGAAAGAAATACACAGTTTGGTTTAAAATCCATAGAATCACTTGCAACATCCCACAAAACATCAGATTTGCAAAGTCCAGGTTTAATATTTAAAGTGTCATGAATCAAAACCGAAGCCAAATATATTTCAGTTTCAAAGAAGTACCAGAATTATTTTACCTTGAAGAAGGAGGTGCTCTTATTCTCAAATATTTCTCTGTCCTTCATTAATCGTCTAACTCAATAACCCTGGAAGATTACAGACACAATTCCTCAAGGCAGGCAGGGCCCTTCCCCAGGACTGAAGAGGAAGACTTTACACTGTTCTGTATCAAAGGCTACAGACCAAAACAGGAAGAGGGAGTGTTTTGCTAAGGCCGCTAAGGCCATCCTTCTTTCCTTAACTCTGATGCATTTTCCTGTGCCTCTGAACCATCTATCACTCTTACTCCGCACTGGTAAAGTTTTGCCTCAGCAGGAGTTGTCGGGGACTAAGTGGTTTATAGATTTGAATGTTGAGGCAATTTGTAAGCATCTGGAGGAGGGGGAACCCAGATTGGTTAATGCCTTCACTTTGGCTTGCCAAATACGCATTTCATTTATAACTTAATGAATTATTTACTTTGGCTGAAATAATCCATTCTTATTAAGGCACATCTGCTGATAATTATGAAGTGTGTAAGCAATAAAAAAAAAGTATTTCACACCAGTAAATAGAAATTTACCAATATTGGTAACAGCCAAGTGAAACTACATCCCCTCTCTATTGTTATTTATATCTGAAATACCTAAAATGCACCTTATTATCTTGACATATATTAATATACAATATAAAGGGTCTCTTAATATCATATTTAATTCACCATTCTTATTAAAATCTAATTAGAGTTCCCCCAAAGGAACAGCCTGAATTGAGTGATTAGGCTTACACAGCCGTTGAACTCTCATTATTACTAAGGGGATAAACTCAAAACATTTTGGGAATATAAAATGATTTGAATCTACATCTAGCCACCAATCACATGTTCAGCATAAAATTTCTTTAAAAGAACAAATCACAAATAAATAACTTCACAGAGAAAATTCTAATTATCTCTTACACGACGCTCATATTATTTCAATATTATACTGTAAAATCTTGGTTTGTGAGCATATTTCATTCTGGAAACATGCTTGTAATCCAAAGCACTTGTATCTCAAAGCAAATTTCAAGAACCATTGGCTCAATTGTGATCATGTGACATTCAGCATCACGTACTACTCATATTGCAAGACAACGCTCATTTATCAAGTTAAAATTTATTAGAAATGGAGGTAGCTGGGTGGCTCAGTCGGTTAAAGTTCTGACTTCAGCTCAGGTCATAATCTCACAGTGTGTAGGTTCATGCCCCACATCAGGCTCTGTGCTGACAGCTCAGAGCCTGGAGCCTACTTCAGATTCTGTCTCCCCTTCTCTCTGCCCCTCCCCTGCTCATGCTCTGTCTCTCTCTGTTTCTCAGTAATAAGTAAATGTTAAAAAAAAATTTTTAAATGATCACTCATCTTGTGGAACACTCACAGAAGAAGTTAATCACAATCCAAGATTTTACTGTATTTATTTTTTTCCATTGGTTGTGAACATAATGTTTTAAGCTGCAAGAGTACACTGGAGTGGTATCAGGAATAAAACAGCTATTCTTCCCTAGAGAGTGAAATAAAAATCTTAAGTGACTCTCATGTGTTTTATTGTAGGTTGATACTGACTTTGGCCAGAAATAAAGCCACTTCAGCATAATCCAGTGGTTCTTTATGTATTTCCATGGGACCTTCATTAATTCATGCATTCAGCAAATATTAAGTGTTTACAGGGTACCTGGGACTGTGCTAGAGGCTGGGCTGCAGAACTGAGCAAAAGAAGACAAGGGTGCTGCCCTTCTGAAGCTGGCACCCAGTGGGGGTACTGTTGGGGTTATGGTCGTGAAGCTTACAGTATGGGGGTTACCTCAGTTTTAGCATGTATCACAGTACTTTGCTGAGTAGTGGGTATGGCCATGCCCACTCCTTAGTACATTTTGATTTATTCAACCTTGTTTCTCCAGCTCAAACAGAACAGAGCTCAGTGTTTAGAACGAACCCAGCAGTGTTCAAATGTGATCTCTGTCACAGTAGCCAGTGTCACTCCTGGGCCTCCCCACAGCCCTCTGCTCATGCATCAGTTAGAGTATGTGTCAACTGTATTGCAATCTCCAGTTAATATCAATGTTTGGTTCTTCAGCAGGAGCGAGAGCACATGCCCCTCATGTTCTGTACCAGAAAACCGGGGCTGCCATATTGTGAGAGGTTTGTGTTAAGAAAGCTGAGTTGAATTGAGAAGAGTGGAGTTTTCAAAAGAAGCATGGGTTTCCAAAGGTGGAAAATCATTGCTTTATATAAAAATGAACCAATACGTAGGTCTTTCTCTTCTCAGTGGTCTGTGGTCACTTCTCACCCATAGTTGGTCTTACTCTACTCTGTTGCACCCTAAACCTGGCACATTGCCTGAAACGATGGCAGGCTCTGTACCCACCTCTACCCCTGTCTCTGCCTGCCCTCACTCCTCCAAGTCACATTGTCATGAGGATTTGCAGGAACCACACCAATAACTAAAGGTACATTGCTCTCATTTCAGTGGGAACCACAGAGCCTCCCTCCTTGGATCCCCAGCAATGCCCTTCCCAGCAGCAATTTCACCAAAGGTCGAGAGATGGACACTGATGTGGTATTCTAGGACAGCATGGAGTTTTATAGGCATGAAGTACCCTAATCTCTACCATATATTTGATTATTTCTCCCTTTCTTTGGGGAAACAAAAGAAAATAACTGGTGTTCCCAAGTAAGTCACATAGCAACGTGTGTGTGAAACTTTGCAGAATAACAAATTTTACATCATTACATCAAACTGAACATCTAATGTTTGGGAAGTTCTTCTCAAAAAATCTGATCAAAATATTTGCCTGAACTTTTACTTTAATGTTACAGTTAACAAGGAAGGGTCCATACACTTAGCAGAAGTAAAGTGATGAGGTAATGATTTGGTGTCCTCAAGACAATCTTTTCCACCAAATGACTCCAGAGTAAGTGGGTTGAAATTTGAAATATATGTCTAATTTTTTTTAATGGCCCATATCCACATTCCAAAAGGATAGATGAGGTGAGGTGAGAATTCCCGAAAACTTTCATTCATAAGACAAGGCTTGAAACGATGTAAACAGAAGGCTGAGTCCACCATAGGACACTCTGAACATTTTGCAATATTGCCCTAAGTAGAGATGAAGGTGGCAGTAAGATAACCTTTGACTTGCCTTCAAATCTTGTGTTATGTTGCAATTTCTTCATCATTGCCTATTTAAAAATAACTTAAAATTAGGCCTAACTGAGGGAAAGAAGTGATCCCTAATTTGAGCACAGAGTTTTCCCTACTTAACATTTGGTTGGTCAAATTCCAAAAATCCTAAACACTGGGGAGAGAATTGTACATCTATACTCTCATAGAATTTTCCCCACATGTCCTATTTCTTGGGTTCACTTGTTATTCCAATTACGTAACAAATATGTAAGCATCAACTACTCCTGTGTGCATCTAGGGATACAGGAATGAAAAGGACAAAGCCACTCCTTGCCTAGTGGAACTTTTACATTCCAGTAGAGGAAAGAGAAAAAGTGGCAAGAAATTACACACAGATGTTGAGACGTGCTCTAACAGTGCCAAGTTTAGCTCTTAATTCAGAAGAGCATACCAGACCTCTTTAACAAGTTTTCAATTTTACCATTTTAATTGACTAGGTTATTTTCTCCAAGGAATGCAGTATCCCATTAATTCTTCAAAAATACTTTCATCGATGCTTTACCAATGAGGACTGAGAGATTTAAGGACCATCAAAAAAACCATTTATGGATTGTGCTGTGGGGAATAGAGATTAAGGGGAGCTGTGGTCAGGAGGAAATCTCTGGAGAGCTCACCAGAAAAAGTTACAGTTACACAAAACTGTTTGGAATCTAATAGGATTCCAAACCCCAAGGACAGGGTAGATCACCTGAATAGTCAGCACTGTCTTTTCTTATATTTTAATGCAAGAGAATATGGGGTGAGCACATTTCTGAAGACTGGAGATTAGCTATTCTTCACCCTCCCCAGCAATTTTCCTTCCAGCCAAGTAAGTTTCTAGCTTAAGGGAGAACTCTGCATTTAGTTTCCCAAAAGCCTTTCATGACAAATGATAGCTATATTAACCTGGTGGATAGGTATGCTGAAATAGAGAATTATTGCATCTACATTGCATCAAATTCTGATCTCTTTCACTCTAGGCAACTCCGGGCTGCCTCCTTTGAAAGGCTTTGTGGGCAAATTGTATCAGGAAAGGGCTTTTTTTTTTCTTTTTTAAGGCTATGGCTAGATGGTGATTAACTGCTATTGTAGCTGCTTCTTTTCCAAAGTATAGGGAGAGAATGAGCTAAAGTGTGTCTCAAGCTATGGAAGACACATTGAAAGTAACACTTGACTACAGAAAATACAGCATTGATCATATGAATCCTTCCATCAGACAGAGAATCATCATTTGCCTAAAAGACTCTTTCAGCTCATGCATATTTTCCCCCAGTAGCATATATAGTGATATTCAGTCCACATCTGTAGATTTCTGAAAATTCTTGCTCTCGGTGTCCATGTGATTATGTGTAAATTAATTGATGGAATTGCTTTGTTATAAGCTGTCAGTGTCTAGAAAATATAGCATGTCTGATCAATATTAGATTTGTATTGACAGAATGATGTTAGCTCTATGATGGTGTATCTTCCATCTCTCCACCAGGAACTTTCCATTATTTCAACTTTTTCCAAGCCATTACAAGTCTAATCTAAGGTTAACCATGCTTCTGCAAAAGACAACTCTTATCTTTTTCCATACTCATATGCAAAAAATGCATCAGAAATGCCAATGTGAAAAAAAAAGAGAAATGTCAGTGTGGGACATAAATGTAAACATTATTACATATAGTATTTTGGTCCAATTTAAAAAGCAGTATAGATATTTTGAAATATTCATAACAAATATTTCTAAAAAGTGATGCAGCTAATTTGGACGATTTTCAGTGAATCTAGATAATCTTCGGATGTCAAATGGAATTTTTGTCCTCTCTCAAACATTTCATTCTCTCTGTAATAACATAGCTAGAACATTGCCTTTCTAATAAGTACAGAGGGAAGGAGGGAAAGAATATGGCCATAGTTTATCATTCTTGGCAGACTGGGATATTAATTCTTATAGACAAGTGTCCTGTGGAAAAACATTTCCTTTTGAGACAATTTTGGGATAGAATGGGGAGTTTGCATTCTTCTGGCAATGAGATCTTCCATGACTTAGCTGTTGGCAGACTCTGGGGTTCTAGATGCGAACTACCTGGCAGAACTGTCTTAAGTCAACTCTAGAGGAGGTGTTTCATCCAGATAAACTATATGTGAGCTAGTCAGAGTCAGCCCAAGTTTCCAGTGGGCATTTCCCCTCGCCCTTCATGAAATCACAGCACTTCTACGGTTCATCTGAATACTAGGTGTGTATAGTATTAGTATAGGATAGATAGCCCATCCGTATTTCCGTAGCTGTGATTAGAAACAACTGGATTTTGGTTCTCATCTATAAGAAACTCTACAAGGGAAGTTTCCAGTCTGGTCCTTAACTGTATCCTTCATAGGAGGCCAATAATACTGCCTACATTAAGAGTAACTCAAAAATTATTATTCATTGTAAAGAAACAAAGACAGCAGTGCCTGGGTGTCTCAGTCAGTTAAACGTCTGACTTTTGATCTCAGCTCAGGTCTTTATCTCAGAGTTATGGGTTTAAGCCCTGCATTGGGCTCCATCTGGGCGTTTTTTAACAGAAAAAAAAAATGAAATAAAGACATAGTTTTTGAGTTACTTATAGTTTGAACAAGAAACATTTTAAAATTCAGCATGCTAATATAAAACACCTTCATTTCTTCACCTTATCTTTTGAAGTCAGAACATATGAGCTATGCAGGAAAAAAATTGCTTGTAAAGCTCTAAACTGATACAAAAGTGTTTCTTTTATGTGCCTCATTTATATGCAATCTAGGCAACTTACCAAAATAATTAAAAATGATCCACTTTTAATCTAAGGATTATACCAGAATCCGAAATCAAAATATATAAATTTTATGATTAAATTACCTGGTTCATATCTAGATTGCATTGAATTTAAAATTAGTGATTCAACATTATTCAGATTAACTTTGCAATGAGTTTTCTTATCACATCTGATCTATATATAATACATTTTATTTTCCCTAGCTTTATTTCTTTTTAAAAGCCCATATACTCCCATCTATTCACAAATACCTAAAATTAACCACCAAGGGAAACTCTTTTTCTGTATTATCTTAAATCCCCCCTTTTACTCCTGATAAACAAACAAGATGGAAGAAAAGAACTGAACCAAATCATATAGCAAAACTATAAATGCTTGTCTCTTGAAGGCACTACCTTAGAGCCTGATTCTCAAAAAGTAAAAAATAAATAAACACTTATGCAGCCGTGATGGGAATTTTCAGGGCATCTTTTATGCATGAGTAGAAATGTTCAGTGCACTAAACTCAAAAAAGAAAAATCGAGGATTTATACAAATATATAGCAGTTTAAAATATAGGGTAGGGAGTTGGGGGAGAGAAGAGAGTCCAATGAAAGAGAAGGTAAGATCACCGCTGGCAGTCAAAAACACATTATCATGAAAAACAGTGAGTGAACTCTCTGTGCCGTAATGTTCCGCTTCCCTCTCTGTTCTTCTGGCATCTATATCTCTGGCATGTGGACACAGTGAGCTACATTTATTATCTCTGGGACAGCAAAAGGCACATGACCTTGGTTCTTCATCCATCAGACCCAGAAGTGACTGAATATTGGGAAATGGGGAAGGTCCTTCACAGATGAGTCAATGAAATAAAGATTTCTGGTGCTACCATGAAAGGAAGATTAGCAATGAGATAGGAGAACTTTATTTCTTCCAAAGGCCAAGGAAGTAGGACCACAGCAAATCTCTTTCAAGTAATGAATTCCCAGGCAGCCAAGGAATGGCTTATCAAGGTGAGAGATGACCTGCGGTCGCTGCAACCAAGAGCTTCAAGTTCCTGGGATCAGATTTTCTCAAACTCCATTCTGTGCACAGAGATTGTTCATTCCATTGTGCATTCCAGAAATGCAGGAAGTTTGTGGGTTGATTACAAGCCAGTTATCATGGGACAAACATTGAAACACTAATTGTTAAAACTGAAAGGAATCTTAAAGACCATTGAGTGCCACCATTTTAGCCTACAAATGAGGTGATTGAGACCTAGATGTGGGATGACTTGTTCTGCATCACCAAGCACCAGAAATGTGACATGGCCAGTGAAGGCTATTAGAAAGTAGTGAGGCCACTGGAACAGGAGCTCTATGTGAATGAAATGGGGTCATTTTGATTAGGTGTCCAAATACATAGCACAAGTAACAAGAAAATAAATTCCTGTGAATAGGAATAAAGCTAATATTATACCAGAAGAGATTAGTGTTCATATATATATATATATATATATATATATCTTCTTGATAAAATCCATGTAAAAGGGTAAAGGTTATTTATTGAAGCCAATTCTCTTGAATTGCCTGCTGTATACTTCAATTTGAAGGACACTAGCAGACCCATGTCTCAAATATGTCTGCCCCACCTGTTGCCAGATGACTCTAATGTCAATGTCAGATCCATTCTTTTATATTAATAAATTATCTGAAGAATATCTCTATTAAAAATTCAGTTATATTATCAGAAAAATAGCAGGTGATCTGATTAGCGCTCACTAGTACACTAGCATGGATTCGGTAACAAGATTAGTGGCTATCAATCAGCAGAACCAGGGCTCTGAGGACAGAAGTTTTCACAGAAAGGAAAGGAGTTGGAAAAGGTCATAAACACAGAGCCTCCACTGCCTATGGGGAGCACTAGGTGTTCTAGATAGGAGGCTGAGCCTCCATTTAGCCATTGAGTGGCCCTCTGATTTCACATGTACTTTCTGATGCTCACTTTCCCCTGTTACTTGGAACCAATAAAATATAACTCAAAGTGTTTATAGGAGGATTTAATAAAACAACGAGTAAGAAATCCAAAGTCACAAGGTAATTCGTGGAAATTTCAAGACACCTTTCATGAATGTCTCTTTGCCTGTAAGGTCATGATCTGATAGTAACAAAAACTCAGAGCAAACACAATGACAAAATTTCCTTGTAAATTTCTCCAGCTTGGCTTGGCATGGTTTACATAGAATTAACCATCAAAAAGAGACCTATGATTTATTAAGGTTATAAGTAAGAATAGCTAATACCCCATACCATCCTGTTTCCCCACAACTTTCTCAAAACTTCTATTCCCAATGTTCCTTCAATAAGCAAAGACTACTTTCGAATGAGTATTTAAAATATGACCTTTAGCTAGAGCAGCCCTTCTTCCCAAAGACTCCAAAAGAAGCGATTTTGAAAATATCCAGGAGTACAACCAGGGCACTCTCTTCAGAATTCCCTTAAATTTAACATTATTTTTTAAATGTTTGCTAATCCACTTTGAGAGAGAGAGAGAGAGAGAGAGAGAATGTGTGTGAGTGGGGGAGAGGGTCAGAGAGAGAGGGAGAGAATCCCAAGCAGGCTCCATGCTCAGTGCAGAGCCCAACGTGGGGCTCTATCCCATGACAGAGAAATCATGACCGTGAGATCATGACCTGAGCCAATATCAAGAGATGGACCCTCAACCTACTAATCCACCCAGACACCCCCAGAATTCCCTTAAATTTAGAAAATGCTTCTCTGCAAGTCAATCCTAAGGTCTTTGAGAACGGTTCAGGAGGCAGTCTAGATGTGAGAAAGTTCACAGGGGATCATGCTTAGTTTATACAAGTTGCAGTATCTTTGCTATTGATCCCAGAAAGACAAGGTTTTATTACAGAAACAATATGCACATATTTTTTTGACAGATGTAATTATTCACATGCAAACTTCCAGCAAAATGTACAGAACACTTTCTTCAAACTTCCAAACAGGAACATGGCTCTGGAGGAATATAGATTATGGATGATTTGTTCTTTAAGTAAATGTGCAGACACCAGCACTTTGCCAATTATTTCACTTCATACTATTTAAATAGGATTCAGTTCTTTCAAAATGTATTTTTGAACATTTATTGAGGGTAAACATGCTCAGAACTATATATTCTGGAAGACAGCCCCATCCCCACTGGATGTTAAGAATTAGTGATTTTAAGTCTCAGCTGGTTTATAACTGTTTTCTCACATTTGAGAATCTTACAGTTAATAAAGCCAACATTTGGTAAGTGATGATATCTACTCTGCTGGCTCAGTCTTCCAAAAAATATTTTTACCACATGGTTTTTAAAAAGTGTATGCATTTAAAGAAACTTTTATGAAGTTCAATCCAGAATCAGCTGGTGTGATTTGAGAACCCAAAGAGGGGGGAAAAAAAAATCTATGTACAGAAGTAATTCCATTTTAAATGGCACCTTCTACTTAATAAATTACCCTTACAGAGGTTTGAAATTAAATTTAATCTGTAATACTAAAGAAATATTTCACTCTTTATAAGAAATGTAGTTATAATTGCAATATTTGGGCATCATTTAAATTCATAATTGGTCCTATTCTCCTTCCTTACAATTTAACTTATTTTAAGAAAAAAATCCATTTTTTATCTGTCTCTTATGGGAAATGGGATTGCTCATTTTATTTATTTATGAATTCATATTCCAGGCCTTTTCTCCATAGACAATCTTTTATAAGTAATATTCTCAAATTATAATCAACGATAACTTCTAACAATACTCAGAGGAACTTTGTACCTTATTTTTTATTCAGTCTTACACTTTTCCTATACTCTGCAACATGGGGAGATGTTGGAAAATGGAAATAGGAAAGTTGGAGGAATTCTTTCTGCTCCCCTAAGCCTATGAGATTGAGCAGAGCAACAAATCTTAGATGCACTCCAACCATGAGGAGGAAAAGATGGGAAGGCAGATGGGAGGCAAGGAAAGAAGGGATGATCAGAAGAGAAAAATCTGATAGATTTTCTGATAGTATTCTTTACTAGTACCATAGAGTGATCTGACCAACACATACTTACCCCACTCCTTCTCACCCTGCCCAACAGTACAAAAGGGTCAATAAATTAATTGCATCTTTTAGAAACAGGAAAACTAATATCTTCTCAGCTGTGAAAGGAAAACAAGACACAATTCACTCCCTATTATTTAATTTTCCTCTTTTCTTCTCACTCATCCAAAACACTGGCAGAGTATCTTGTACTTAATAGATTCTAGTTCCAGTCTCTCTCCCTCTCTTTGTTCAAGTGACATTTAGTGAATATTTAACATGCGCTTGGCATTGACACTATAAAGATGAATAAGACATAGTCCTTACTCTTGAAAGGTTTAGCCTACAAAGGAAGATAGGCATTTAAACAGACGATTTGCATGCACCATGGAGTTCACACCAAGACTTCCTCTCCCCAGACATGTAAAAAAGCTTCATAGAAGAGAAGATATGCTGTGCAAGGAAGAAATATGGAGAAAGCATTACAAACAGATAGAAGAGAATAACCCTAGACATGTTCTCAAAGCACAGTTTGATATGTACAGAAAACCACAAGCTGGCTAACATTACCTAAATGTGGGGTTCAAAGGGCACAGAATAAGAGAAATGAAGGTAGGGAGGGCGGGAGGGGTTGAGAAACCAATGCAATGTTTCTGGTCAAGGTCAATGAGGCCAGAGCTGAACTGGGTAAATGTGCCGCTAATTGAGAACATAGATGTTGCTGGAAACACTGGTGGCAAGTGACAATCCCAGGATCGCAGCAAGGGGATACTGGCTGTGGGTTTGGACATTTCACCGTGAGGTTTGCTTATTTAAATACATAAATCTAGCCTGAATATGGGCAAGCAAATCTAAAGCATAATAGAGAAACCAGAGTCAGAAACATAATTTTGAGAACCATTTGCATATACTGAGTGATTAAACCATGAGGTCAGTTATTACTGAATTGCTCAGAGTGGATCATTTTATAGCAGAGAAGATTTCCAAAATCAGTTTATAAAATGTAATGAATGTGTTAAAATGTTTTACTCAGAAGATGGAGAGAGACTTCAGGGTTTCAGTCAAGCATGCAAGGAACTTGGAAGTCGCCACTCCATTGTAACAATCGTAAGAAAGCCCAACTGAAAAATCAACAAGTCTCAGATCTGTAAAAGAAGAGAAGTCACGGGGAATGCTACAGACTCCAAAATTGGAGAGACAGGCTGATAAGAGAATCACAACTTACTGGAGCAGAAACCTCTGTAAGAACAAAGTCTAAACTGCAGTTGACAAATTACTGGAGGTTCTGGGTGGACTAGTCTGAGAGACAAAAACTCCAGAGCGTCACAGGATGTACTGTGGATTCGCCTACAGAAGCTCAGCCAGGATTCCACAATAAAGATCAAAGAAAATACCCCCTTTGCTTCTAAAATGAGGAGGGGAAATGTAACAATTTTGAAATGTGCCAGAGTATTTTGTTCTTCTTAACAAGGTCTGCCCTAAGGAGAAACTCTTTTTCCAGACTCTCAACTATTGGGGTATTGGTAGAGCTTAACTGACCTGGGGCAAGGAAAATAACCAATTCCAGCCACCCCCCTAGTCTGTCTGCCCCATAAGGAGGTGAGAGAAGAGAGAGAACTTGTGACCTTCACAACCCAGAGGCACAGGCTCACCAAAAGATTGAGCCCTAATTATAGGGCCAGAGAACACACCCACTCCTCGACACCCCACCACATCGCTATAGTCCTACACACTAGTGTTCCTTTCACCCAGTACATCATGTCTGGCATTTAACAAAAAATTACAAGGCACACTAAAAGATAAAAACACAGTTTGAAGAGACTGAACGAGCATCAGAACCTGACTCCGATATGAAATTATCAGATGGAAAATTCAAAACAACTATGATGAATACGCTGGAAGCTCTGATGAAAAAAGTAGACAATGTTCAGAAAAAAATGGGCTGTAAGAAGAGAGGTGGAAATTCTAAGAAAGAATCAAAAAGAAATGTTAGAGATCAATAACACTGTTATAGAAAGACAGATGTGAGAAAAGATCATGTACATGCTCCCCCCTTTTCCCCTCCTAGCCCTCTTTTTACCAAAACCTTCAGGGTTAATTGAAGAGAAGCATCAGTTAGGGAGGTGTAAGGAGGAACTCAGAGCAATCATACTAAGCAAAGTCTGGTCCTTTGACCAGGACAGAAAGCTCTGCATCCAAGTTCCTACAGTCCCCACACGACCTGCCTTGTGCCTTCATTAGGCTCTGCTACCTGGAAAATTGATGGGAGGGAGGGACCGAGTACAAGCACTCTGCTCTGTGAAGCATTTCATAACTGCTGCTTGCACACTGTCAGGCGAATTACACCATCAATTGTGTGGGTTTCTACTTATTACCACTAATTGCTTCCGAGACGACAGTGCTGACCACAGCAGAGCAGCTACTGAAACAAGGAAGGTAAGGCCAGGAGGGCCTGATGGTTTATTGGGACCATCGGGAAAGTCTGTGTGGAGAATCAATTTCCCTATAATTCTCAGCCTGATAACAGCAAAAGGCACTCGGGTTTTTATAGTAAATAAAGGTCTCCTGAGGATGAATCGTTAATTCTTCACAGAAACTTGCCCTTTACAGTAAGGTATTTATCATATGCTCCTCCTAACACATGCTTCTCAGCTCACAAATGAATTTTCCAAAGCTGGATCCCTATAAGAAAACCCAGTGACTTAAAGATATCCTTAATCCTTGAATTATTTATCTAAAGGGTCCTCGGAGAATGTTCACAGGAGGCCAAAGGCAGGCTTGTGTTCCCTTCTGGTGTTGTTTTCGTTGTTCTCTTTCAACTGGACATTTTTGCGTGAGCATTATCCTGAAAGTAATTCATGAAAATAGAAAACGAACCCCATGATTGGTGGCATTGCTTACTTTCACTGGGCTTTCTGGAAAAGGGAAAAGGATTTTAATGGAACAAGTTATACATTACTTGTTTGTGTAACATTCCCTATAATGTATGACCCTGATGTTGTGGAGTCAGGGACTCTGTTGAGAATCTTCTGGAAGTACTAGAATCTCTCCTGAGACAAAAATGCACAATGGTGCATGCACACAAGTCTGCACGTAATGTCTGGGCTGAACTTAACCCCTGGGGGCCATTGATGGGTTCCCTACAAGTTCAAGGACCACAGGTTAAAAACTCCCTGCTGTAAAGGGTGAGTGTGGTGCTCCCTTATTTATTATTACTCCCCTCCACTGGTGAGAAATTCTTTTCCTCCACTTCCCAAGGGATGGTGTAAACATTTTACAAGGCACTTGACCCATGGATCCCTCCCTCCTGTAGCCATGAGAGTGAATATGATTAATTTATTTTATAAGCTGAAGTAGCTTCCTGTTCTTCTCAAACATTCCCACCCCTTCAGCAAACAACCATCCAAAGCACACCCACTCTACTTGTGAGTTTTCTCTGGAAATGACACAGCTCTGACCCATATGCCCTCCTCCTCCGTGAACCTGCCAGCAGCTTCTCTCTTGATGTCCCTTCCATAGGACTTAGCTTCTCCCGGTGATGCCTACATTATGGCACACTACAAACGTCAACCTGCCCTGTGTTCAAGCCAGTCACTGTGAATCCTGAAACTAGCTGAGATCTTGGTGTGGAGGATACCAGAGATTAACGGCCTTAGAGAAACCCATCTGCCCTTCACTAGGTAGATGCAAAATCACTTTCCCTCTTCTTTGCTACATTATTGAAAGTAAAGAAAATAAAACACACCAATCAACAGCCACACTGTGGTCTCTATATGTGAAAAACCTCAAGTCCAACTCTAAGAAGTAGAATATGCCCAGATGGATGAAGAAATTTTTCTTCCAACTCTTTAGAAGGAGCATAAATTTGGACCTCCCCACCTTGGCTCCCCACCTCTTTGGAGACAGCCTAGAACAAAGAGAACCTGGCTTGGCTTTGAGCTCCTCCCTAAACATCCTTATGTTCCTTTATAAGACAGTGAGTTGAAAGCCTGGCTTGGTTGATGTTATGTGGGAAGATTATATAAAGAGCCAAAAAAAAAAAACTTTTTCATATTAAAAGCAAAGCTTACAAATCTGAGCATGAGGTTACAGTTAGTCCTAGTGAAAAGGCGGAAGAATATCAGATAAGGAAAAGATGACGAGAGTTTTCACCTCACTGGAAGAAATGCCTTCTGGCCACTGTAGGTTTTGGCGCTAGAGCATAAAAGGGAGACACAAGCTGAGACTCTGCTCTCCTCTATCTCTTCTCCTCTCTGAATTGAATCTCAGTAGAGATACCCCAGGATCCTTTGGGGGTAGATGTGGATCCTAGGTAGGAAGCTTGTTTCCTGGAAGATCCCTTGCCTCCCAGGAGGCACATGGTGCAGCATTCAACATGGCGATACTTTGTCAGCCACATGGAGGCAACTGAGGGTGGAGCCCAAGTGCATCAACCTGAGATGGATGCAGGCTGAACTAGTACAAGAGAGTTGGGTCTTGACAGAGGTGATAAAATCAACTAGGAATGATAACAGCTCTGGATGCTTACACAGCTTCACCCCTCCCCCCCCCCCCCCCGCTGCATCATGGTCATCCTTCCTCCATATCATCTTATTACATACATTTCCTTTTACATCCAGTTGCAATGTGGGAAGAGTGGCAACAGAGGATAACACCCAAAGTTCTGAGTAATGAACTCAAAGTGATTAAATTTTAAAACACAGAGAAACCGTGACCCCTTCAATGGACAGGGTCAGGCATGTTCATCAAGAATAGAGGTTGAAAACAAGATGAGATTTGTTATAAAAAATGAGGTTACATATTTGTACGTCATTTGCACAAATCAGTAAATTCCAAGTCCAATTTACTTGCAGTGTTAAAAACAGAAAACAGAACAGATAGCTCCGTGGAGTTACTTGGGGGAAATGATACATATATGCAAATACCTGTAAATTTCCTCAGTGCTTCAACTCACATAAACTCATTCAATACACTTTATTCACCTTCAACACTGCTGTAGAAATATAACAGTTCAATGGCCAAAATTCTTAAATTACCATATAATACCACCATACCCATTTGGTATAATCCTTTATAGAATATCCAGTTAGCTCGAAGGTATCCATGAGTTTTCATTTTCTGAAAAGACTGAATGATGCTGAATGCCTACGTCTCATGTAAACCATTGTAATATTTCAAAGAACTTGCATGTGGTGTTGAGGAATATTCAAAATAATTGAATCCCAAGTAAGTTCCTTTACACTAACCACACAGCTTTCCATTATGCAAGTTGTAGGTGTACATTTCAAAGAACAAAAAATTGGGGGAAACTGTAATAAAATAATTATCTTTAAAAGCATCTGAAAAGCATACAAATGGACTTGCTAATATGTGAAGCTGAACTAAAAGTATCTCCTTTAGTTTTCCACGGGAGGTTCACTAATTGTTAATTTCGTAGGGGTTCAATACAATAAACACACACATCCTGAAGCCTCTCCTCACAAAATAGGCCCAAGACTGCCAAAGAAATTCTTCGTACTTCTATTGCTCTCTTCCCACACCCCGGAGCATGTGTTAAAACATGACTCTGCTCAAATAGCACATTGTATTTTTCGAGTCTCTCAAAAGATGGAAGCATCTGAATGCTTTCTAGTTGTTTGTCCATGAATGGCGATTTACACAGCAACTTAAGAAAGGTAAAAGCAAATCTTTGCCATTGAAACTTCACCTGTTGGGTCTGCTCAGGTCTGTTCTTTGATGCACACGTTAACATCATGCCACTTGTCTCCAGGATAATTATCAGAGCACAGGATGGGCAGTCCAAACCCGCCATGGCTGCGTCATTTTGTTGAGCACTATCTCAGTATTCAACCTTGAAGGGATACTGGTCACTTAAGATGCTTCCTACAGCTATTGTCATCTTTGGACATTCTGTGTTCAAAAAAAAAAAAAAGCTTTCTTTATAACCAATCTCTGCTACTATTGGCAAATTTAATACTACCAATTCCCAAACTTTCTTAACCATGACAAAAAACATCATATATTTTGGTTGGTGTATAATTTTGGACAAAATTAATTCAGTCCTGACTAAAACTTTGTAATATTAACTTAAAATAAAAAGTTAATTCTCTTTTAAAACTTTTCCCCCTAATTATCAAGAATAGCCTGAGGTTTGTTCTTTCCATGAAATATTAATATTTTCCATTGACTTTTTTTCTCATTTTGGAATGACTAATAAGTACTCTACACTTTTCAAATAGTTTAGTCTGAAACTTACCTTTTGAGTTCAAAAATTAATGGCTTTTAGAAAATGTGGACCCTACAAAAAGAGAAATAGTATTCTCAGCAGGTACAAGCAGCTTAAATTGAGGGCATATCATTGTATGAGCATATGATTATGCCTGTATAGCAACAAACACACAGAAAGTACATTAATTTTATGTTGTTGCTGCAATAAATTACCTCAAATTTAGTGGCTTAGAGTAACACACTTTTATTGTCTTACAGTTCTATAAATTAGATATCTGATACATTCTGCCTGGGCAGAAATCCAGATTTCAGCAGGACCGCATTCTTTCCTGGAGCCTCTAGAGGAGACCTTTATTTCTGTGCCTTTTCCAGTTTCTAGAGGCTGCCTGAATTCCTTGGCTCATGCCCCACCCCCGCATTTTCCATCTTCAAAAGCCGCCATCACTGTGTCTCCATGACCATTCTTCCATAGTTACATCTGCCTCTGATTCTGAACTCTCCCTCCTCTTCCTCTTTTACTCACTCTTGTGAGTACATTGGATTCTGCTGGTGAGTCCAGGATAATCTCCCCATCTTAAATTCAGCTGATCAGCGACCTTAACTCCATCTTCTTAATACCTTAATCAATATCTTAAATATATATGTGTGTATATATGCCATCAATGTTTTTCAGGTACTAGGTCATCTTCTAATTACCACATAATGGAATCCAAGCTTCCAATTAGATATCAATAGGTACTTGTTAATATTCTTATTGTACTGCTCTTCCTGTTGCTACCTTTTAATATGTATCCAGGTTTGGTAAGCAAATAGAGGGAATCATACAGATAAAGAAAATGGAAACAAGTAGGTCATTTGAAAATAAAGGACGTAGCGATATTATAGCCACATAATCCAAGGCCAGATATATTCTTTTCCCTCCAATTTTACCAGAAGTTTTTATAGTGATGCCAGTTTTCACTGTTTCAGTTTCTACTTTCTTCCCCTTATCCTCATGATGCTCATTTTGCTTGGTATATTTCTGTGGGTATGTTTGATCCTTTAAAATATGTAATGTTTTTATTTCCAGAAATGGTAACTGTGGATTTTATTCTGCTTCTGATTTTCTCCTATTTGACACTATATTTTTAAAATTCATCCACGTTGCATTATGTGCATGTCATTACATACTTCCAACTGCTCTGTGATACTCCATAGTGCGGATCCATCACATTGTACTCATTCCTTCTCCTAGTTTCGAACACTATGTTGCTTTCCATTTCTCTGCACTAGCATAGGTTTTTCTCATTATATACCAGGGGTGAGGGGTGGGGATTAAGTATAACAAGCAATCTTTATTTCACTAATCACTATTACTGCTGCTCCACCCATCAGAGCCACTCTGGGATATGCCTTTAGCAGTGGTGCACAGGGCTTCCTGTGCTAAGCAGTGTTCTGGCTTGCACTTGGTGGTGTCCAGAGATTCTTCAAACAGTAGGGCTCCATTCAGAAGTGGTGAGAATAACTGTGTCCTCGACTTTGTATCACTGCATCCCTTGATTATGCCAAGAGGCTCACAATCTCCTGGTAAATACAGTTTCAACAGCCTTGGACCCTCACTCCCATGATTAGCCTGAATCCAAGGGCCAGACTGGAAGGAGACCCCATGCTACCAACTCGACTCAATCCATCTGTCCTTCCCGCCACATAGCCTCCATACCGAAGCAAACTACCTTCTCTCCTGCTGCTTATAGAATTAAAGACCCATATTGATCAATAAATGTATCCAACTACATTTGGATGGGGAAATGTAATTTGGGGAAAATAATGAACCACCCACCCCCCCTACACACACATACACACCCCAACTCCGCATCCTCCAGTGCTCACAGACAGCAAAGTCTGAGCTGCAGCTCAGCCAGCAAACTGCCATTTCTTATGCTTGTTCATATATAAATATGAAGATATGAGAAATTTCATTCCAAGACCTTTATAGCTCAATAACATACATCCTATTTTAGCCTAGAAACTGTGAAACAAATCAGGTTTGTGAGATCATAAGATTAATCAGCCTTAAACATGCCATAAATATTTTGAGCTAGCTTCTCACCCTAACATTAATCATGAAGTGAGAATATTCCCATTTTAAGTATGCAGATAATGCTCCAGCACATTGTTTCATGTGCGTGAGTATCATTCTCAAGTGTTTCAAAAAAAAATGCACTTCTGAAAAATAAACGAATCTCAGAATAGAATAGAACTCTTCCGAAGACACCAGTTCCAGTACATCCAAAAGAGCGATCATATTTTAACAACTCATATTTTAGGATTTTGGGTTTTTTTTCCATTTACAAACCGTCTTTATTTAAATAAGGTCTCTGGTTCTTCACAACTCCCCTGAGGTAGATATTATCATTATCTCCACTTAAGTGACTGGCCCAAGGTCACCAGGCCCGGAATGAAGAAGTTAAGACTCCTATGCTAACTGAAGTCTTCTAAAGAAAAGGTAATCCACACTCTTTCGATAGGAACACTTTTTTTTTAATATAATTTACTGTCAAGTTAGCGAACATACAGTGTATACAGTGTGCTCTTGGTTTCGGGAGGTAGATTCCCATGATTCATTGCTTGCATACAACACTCAGTGCTCATCCCAACCAGTGCCCTCCTCAGTGTCCATCACCCATTTTCCCCTCTCGCCCCACACGTATCAACCCTCTATTTGTTCTCTGTATTTAAAAGTCTTATGGTTTGCCTCCCTCTCTGTTTGAAACTATATTTTTCTCCTTCCCTTCCCCCATGGTCTTCTGTTAAGTTTCTCAAATTCCACATATGAGTGAAAACATATGATATGTCTTTCTCTGACTGACTTTTTTCACTTTGCGTGATACCCTCCAGTTCCATCCACGTTGTTGCAAATGGCAGAATTTCATTCTTTCTCATTGCCAAGTAGTAATCCGCTGTATATGTAAACCACATCTTCTTTATCCATTCATCAGTTGATGGATATTGGGCTCTTTCCATAATTTGGCTATTGTTTAAAGCACTGCTATAAGTTTTGGGGTACAAGTGACCCTATGAATCAGCACTCCTGTATCCTTTGGATAAATCCCTAGTAGTGATATTGCTGGGTCATAGGGTAGTTCTATTCTTAAGTTTTTGAGGAACCTCCACACTGTTTTCCAGAGTGGCTGTACCAGTTTGCATTTCCAACAGTGCAAGAGGGTTCCCATTTCTTTACATCCTTGCTAACATCTGTTGTTTCCTGAGTTGTTAATTTTAGCCACTCTGACCAGTGTGAGGTGGTATCTCAGTGTGGTTTTGATTTGTTGTTTCCCT
Source organism: Cryptoprocta ferox (assembly GCA_028646485.1). Classification (NCBI taxonomy): domain Eukaryota; kingdom Metazoa; phylum Chordata; class Mammalia; order Carnivora; family Eupleridae; genus Cryptoprocta; species Cryptoprocta ferox. The sequence continues at coordinate 75,619,003 of CM053566.1, read as the reverse complement.
GATGATGAGTGACATTGAGCATCTTTTCATGTTAACCATCTGGATGTCTTCTTTGGAAAAGTGTCTATTTATGCCTTCTGCCCATTTCTTCACTGGATTATTTATTTTTCAGGTGTTGAGTTTGGTAAGTTTTTATAGATTTTGGGTACTAACTCTTTATCCGATATGTCATTTGCAAATATCTTCCCCCATTCCATAGCTTGCCTTTTAGTTTTGTTGATTGTTTCCTTTGCTGTGCGGAAGCTTTTTATCTTGATGAGGTCCCAATAGTTCATTTTTTGCTTTTATTCCCATTTCTTTGTGTCTTCTTCAATTTCCTTCATAAGCTTTCTATAGTTTTCAGCACACAGGTTTTTACATCTTTGGTTAGGTTTATTCCTAGGTATTTTATGGTTCTTGGTGCAATTGTAAATGGGATCGATTTCTTGATTTATTCTCCCTGTTGCTTTATTATTGGTGTATAGAAACGCAACTGATTTCTGTACATTGATTTTGTATCCTGCAACTTTGCTGAATTAATATATCAGTTCTAGCAGCTTTTGGGTGGAACCTTTTGGGTTTTCCATGTAGACCATCATGTCATCTGTGAAAAGTGAAAGTTTGACTTCTTCTGTGCCAGTTTGGATGCCTTTTATTTCATTTTGTTGTCTGATTACTGAGGCTAGGACTTCCAACGCTATGTTAAACAACAGTGGTGAGAGTGGACATCCCTGTTGTGTTCCTGATCTCAGGGGGAAAGCTCTCAGTTATTCTCCATTGAGGATGATATTAGCTGTGGGCTTTTCATATATGGCTTTTATGATGTTATGGTATGTTCCTTCTATCCTGACTTTCATGAGGGTTTTTATTAAGAAAGGATGCTGTATTTTGTCAAATGCTTTTTCTGTATCTATTAACAAGATCATATGGTTCTTATGCTTTCTTCTATTAACGTGATGTATCACATTGATTGATTTGCGAATATTGAACCAGACCTGCAGCCCAGGAATGATTCCCACTTGATCATGGTGAATAATTCTTTTAATATAGTGTTGAATTTGATTTTATAGTATCTTCTTGAGAATTTTTGCATCCATGTTCATCAGGGGTATTGGCCTGTAATTCTCCATTTTAGTGGGGTCTCTGTCTGGTTTGGGAATCAAGATAGTGTTGGCTTCATAGAATAAGTATGGAAGCTTTCCTTCCGGTTCTATTTTTTGGAACAACTTGAGAAGGATAGGTATTACCTCTGCTTTAAATGTCTGGTAGAATTCCACTGGGAAGCCATCTGGCCCAGGACTCTTATTTGTTGGGAGACTTTTTGATAACTGATTCAATTTCTTCGCTGCCTATGGGTCTGGTCAAATTTTCTATATCTTCCCATTTGAGTTTTGGTAGGTGGGTGTCTAGGAATTTGTCCATTTCTTCCAGGTTGTCCAGTTTGTTGGCACATAATTTTTCACACTAGTCTCTAAAAATTGTTTGTATTTCTCTGGTATTGGTTGTGATCTCTCCTCTCTCATTCGTGATTTTATCTATTTGTTTTCTCTCTCTTTTCTTTTTGAGAAGTCTGGCTAGAGGATTATCAATTTTTTTTATTCTTTAAAAAAACAGTTTTTAGATTCATAGACTCCTGTTTTGTGGGGTTTTTTGACTGTTTATTTCTGTTCTTTATCATTTATCTTCTTCTGTTGGCTTTCGGGCTTCTTTACTGTTCTTCTTCTAGTTCCTTTAGGTGTGCAGTTAGGTTTTGTATTTAGGAATTTTCTTGTTTCTTGAGATAATCCTGAATTGTAATGTATTTTCCCCATTGAACTGCCTTTGCTGCATCCCAAAAGATTTGGAATGTCGTGTTTTCATTTTCATTTGCTTCCATATATTTTTTAATTTCTTCTTTAATTGCCTGGTTGATCCATTCATTCTTTAGTAGAATGTTCTTTAACCTCCATGCATTTGGAAGCTTTCCAAAATCTTTGTTGTGGATGATTTCAAGTTTCATAGCATTATGATCTGAAAATATGCATGGTATGATCTTAATTCTTTTATATTTATTGAGTGTTGTTTTGGAACCCAGTAAGTGATCTATCTTGGAGAATGTGCACTCGAGAAGAATGTGTATTCTGCTGCTTTTGGATGAAAAGTTCTGAATATATCTGTCAAGTTCATCTGGTCCAGTGTATAATTCAGGGCCATTGTTTCCGTATTGATTTTCTGTGTAGATGATCTGTCCATTGCTGTAAGCGGAGTGTTAAAGCCCCCTGCAATTACTGTATTCTTATCAATAAGATTGCTTATGTTTGTGATTAATTGATTTGTAGATTTGGGTGCTTTCATGTTGAGGGCATAAACATGTACAATTGTTAGCTTTTCTTTATGGATAGACCCCATAATTATGATACAATGCCCTTCTTCATCTCTTGTTACAACCTTTAGTTTAAAATCTAGTTTGTCTGATGTAAGTATGGATACTCCAGCTTTCTTTTGACTTCCAGTAGCATGATAGATGGTTCTCCATTCCCTCACTTTCAATCTGAAGGAGTCCTGAGGTCTAAAATGAGTCTCTTGTAGATAAGATATAGATGGATCTTGTTTTTTTATCCATTTGGATACCTTATGTATTTTTATTGGAACATTTAGTCTGTTTACATTCAGAGTTATTATTGAAAGATATGGATTTAGTTTCATTGTGTTATCTGTAGGTTTCATGATTGTTGTGATGTCTCTGGTCCTTTGTAATCTTTGCAGTGTTCAACTCACAGAGTCTCCCTTAGGATCTCTTGCAGGGCTGGTTTAGGGGCCATGAATTCCCTCAGGTTTTGTTTGTCTGAGAAATCCTTTATCTCTCCTTCTATTATGAATGACAGCTTTGCTGGATAAAGGATTCTTGACTGCATATTTTTCCTAATCAGTACATTGAATATTTCCTGCCACTCCCTTCTGGCCTGCCAAGTTTCAATGGACAGGTCTGCTACTACCCTTATATGTCTACCCTTGTAGGTTAAGGCCCATTTTTTCCTAGTTGCTTTCAGAATTCTTTCTTTATCTTCGTATTTTGCCAGTTTCACTATGATATGCTGTGGAGAAGACCTATTCTTATTAAATCTGAAAGGAGTTCTCTGTGCCTCCTGGATTTGGATGTCTGCTTCCTTCCTCAAATTAGGGAAGTTTTCAGCTATAATTTGTTCCAGTAAACCTTCTGCCTCTCTCTCTCTTCTTCTTCCTCTTCCGGAATTTCTATGATACAGATATTATTACAGTTTATTAAATCACTTAGTTCTCTAATTCGCCCCTCATGTTCTACTATCTTCTTATCTCTTTTTCCCAGCTTCATCATTTTCCATAATGTTATCTTCTGTTTCACTTATTCTCCCCTCTGCTTCCTCCATCCTTGCTGTCACTGCATCTAGTTTATTTTGCACTTCATTTACAGCATTTCTTAATTCTTCATGACTACTTCTTAGTTCCTTAATCTCTGCAGCAATAGATTCTCTGCTGTCTTCCATGCTTTCTTCAAACCCAGCTATTCATCTTATGATTACTATTCTATTAAACTTATAACTATTATCTGGACCAATATCTGATGGTGCCTTGGAACTGGTGGCTGTGCTGGTCTGGAGGAGGGCCTGTCTGGTGCGGTCAGTGTCAATCTTGCTCTGTTAGATATGCAGTTACCAGGTGTGGAGAGGTGTGGTTTGGTGTAGGCAGGTCCTGCCTCCACTGTGTGCCCTTGTCCATTTCCTCAAGCACCACCTTGTTGATGGGGAGAAAAATGGTGGATACCCCAGTCTTTCCTTCCCAGACCAGGTGTCCCAAACCACTCCATACAGGCCTTCCTCACTGCACTGTGCGGGCTCTAGCAGGCTGGTTTGTTCCACTCGTCTCTCTTGCCTCTCAGGCGCTTGGCTGGGATTCAAACCCCGATGTCTTAAAGGATCCCACTCCATGTGATCCACTTCCAGGGTAGTGCCACTCCTCCTGCCAGCCAACAAGGGCCTCTGGCTGGCTGAGGCCTGCAGGGTCTTTTGTCCTTGGAGCAGCTATGTAACTTCTTCTCTCAGCATTCAAGGGAGGGGATTGCTGTCCCCGCCTGCACCTCTGAGCTTGCTACCAATCCCCAGGCTGGTTCCCCTCCTCCCCAGACATGCGAACCAGACAGTTGGCCCCAGTTCAGAGAAAGCCCTGCAGTTAGAAATTGGTTCTTTGTCCGTTTTTTTTCCATTCCCCAGCTGTGTTTTTTCTCTTGTCCAAATTCAATCCTACATTTCCACAGCCTCTCTTTCTCTTCTTTTTGTTTCTCCACAAAAGGAGATCCGTCCCCTCCATGCCTATGCCACCCACTTTATCTCTCCCAATTCGCAGTCACACACCTATGGCCGGGCAAGTTGTCCCCATGGACCTCTGGAGATGTTTCTGTCACTCTGTAGCCCGGATTCCCGGAATTCCAAGTCTTCTGGCCTCAATACTGCTGTGTTTGAGGGATGAGGGAACTTCAGGTCCTCCTTCTTCTCAGCCATGTTGACTCCTTCCCCCTCAATAGGAAGCTTTTTAAAAACCTACTCAATTTTATGACGTTTAAATCTAAACCATATGGACAGCCCTTGCTCTGTACTTCCTCAACCTAGTAACAGATAACTTTAGTAACCACTTAATGCTCTCTCTTCTGGATATTACATTTCAAAACCCAAAATATGCTTTAGGCAATATATTTGTTTCATCAATTTTTTATTTATTCTTCAATTTTTTATTCACTTTGCTCTTTTTTTTTTACTCCTCTAAACTTACACAGGACAAAACAAGTATCGGTACCTGATTTAAAATCTGAAGCCATAATTTTATTAAAAAATTGTTAGCAGTTTTATTGAGGTATAATTGACATACAAATAAATGGACATATTTAATACATACAATTTGATGAGGATGGAGATATGCAAATACCTGTGATAATGTCACCACAATCAAGGTAATAAACAAAGCCAACCCCTCTCAAAGTTTCTTTGTGCCTCTTCAGTTTTTAGTTGTTATTTTTTGTGATAAGAACACACCACGAGATTCAGCCTCTTAACAAACATTGAAGTACACAATGCTGTGTTGTTAACTATAGGCACTGTGTTGTACAGCACATTTCTAGAACTAATCATCTTGCATAACTGAAACTTTATACCAGTTGAACAGCTCCCCATTTCCCCCTGCCCCCTGGCAACCACTATTGTATTATCTGCATCTATGAGTTTGACTGTTTTAGATGCCTCATGTAAGTGAAATCATGCAGTATTTGTCCTTCTGTTACTGACTTATTTCACTCAGTATAATGTCCTCCAGGTTCATCCATGTAGTTGAAAATGGCAGGATTTACTTCATTTTTTATTTTTAAATATAATGTTTCATTATATTTAATGATGGCTGGATGGCTCAGTCGGTTAAGCATCCAACTCAGGTCATGATCTCATGGTTCATGGGATCAAGCCCTGGGTCTGGCTCTGTGCTTTCATTGCAGAGACTGCTTGGAATTCTCTCCTCTCTCTGCACCTTCCCTGCTAACTCTCTCTGTCTCTCTCTCTCAAAATAAATAAATAAATACAGGTGTGCCTGGGTGACTCAGTCGGTTAAGTGTCCAACTTCAGCTCAGGTCATGATCTTGTGGTTCGTGAGTTTGAACCCCACATCAGGCTCTGTGTTGACAGCTCAGAGCCTGGAGCCTGCTTCAGATCCTATGTCTCCCTCTCTCTCTGTCCCTCCCCACTCTCACTATGTCTCTCTTTCTCTCAAAAATAAACATTTTAAAAAACTTTTAATAAATAAATGTTTCATTTTGTTTAATTTTGTTAACTCCATCCTATATATGACAACTGGGAAAACAGAATGTAATGTTAATATGCACATGACTGTAACCAGCACATCTGTCTTTTCTTTAAAATGTATGCTTCCTATAATGCACTTTCATTTTCTCTAAACAAATTAGGGATTTATCCTTCATGCCCCATCCACCAGGTGATGGTATCCTTCTTGACAATGTTTGACCTTCCAGGAAAGTCTGTTCTCCCTCCATGCCTGCTTTTCTGTAAAGAGCCTCATGCTCTAGGCCAGGAGTCACAAACTATAGCCAAGAGGCCAAATCTAACCCACCATCTATTTTTGTAAACAAAACTTTTTTGGAACATGGCTATATATCCTTTTGTATATGAATTGTCTATGGCTGTTTTCCCTCTACAATGATAGACATGAGTACTTGTTATAGAGACCACATGACCTGCAAAGGTGAAACTATTTACTATTCAGCCTGTCACAGAAACAGTTTGCTGGCCAACTCCTGTTCTAGACCAACACTTGCACCATATTCACCTGTGGAGCGATTTTAAAATATAGGTGCTCAGGCCTCACACCCAGACATTCTACTTCATTAGGCCTGGAACAGACTGCAGATATAGTGACTATTAAATAGTCTGAATGTTGATCAAGTCTCCGAGGAGATTGTGATGCACACCCCTAAGTAAGGCTGTCTGCTGTAAGAACTTTGCCTCTACTTCCCTTGTCCACAGGAGGCTCTTCTCTATAAGTCATACATGGTGCCTCCTGAGCTGTAGGCCCTGAGCACAGGACAGAGGCCGATTCCAACACGTAACGTTCAAGAGGCACCTATCTGGGGCACCTGGGTGGCTTAGTCAGTCGAGCATCTGACTTCGGCTCAGGTCATGATCTCACGGTTCATGGGTTCAGGCCCCGCATCAGGCCTTGTGCTGATGGCGCAGAGTCTGGAGCCTGCTTCAGATTCTGTGTGTGTCTCTCTCTATGCCCTTCCCCTACACATGCTCTGTCTCTCTCTCAAAAATAATAAACATTAAAAAAAAAAAAAAGAGGCATCCTTCTGCTATCAGGATGAAATCTGGTGCTCCTGTGGAAATCATGCGTTATTTTTTGGCCTCATGTTCACCCTCCTCCCCTTAGTAAAGGTCCCCTGAGCATGCTTTAAAAAATCATTCCTCCCAACCTTCCATTCAGGTAGTTCCAGGAAAAGACATCTGAGTGAGGTCTGGCCCATTAGACCATCCTGTTCCCTGAAAATGAGTCACAGACGCATGTGTCACCCAGCCATGCCAGCTCATCTCAGGTCACCGACTCCGCCATTAAATATGTACTGACTGCCTGTTGTATCAGTTCTCTATAGCTGCTCCAACAAATTCTCATAAACTTAGCAGATTTAAACAGCACAGCTGTATTCCTTCATCGTTTTTATAGGTCGGGAGTCTGGCGAGCTCAACTGGGTCTCTGCATAGGGATTCATGGGCCACAATCAAGATGTTCACAGGGCTGTATTCCTTCCGAGAGACTCCAGGGGAGAGTCTGTTTCCTTGTTAGTGTAGGTTGTTGGCAGAATTCAGGTCTTTGTGGCTCTGAGACTGAGATCCAATTTCCTTGCTGGCCGTCAGCTGGAGGCTGTTATCAGCTTCCAGAGGCCACCCCATCCTCTAGACCAGGATCTGCTTGTGGCCATCCTGCCCTTACCCCATACAAGGGAGCCTTTTACAGATGGCAGACCTACCCTATAACTATGTCTATGCCTAACCTATTGCTTGTTTCATTTATTTTTGTGTAACTATACCATTCATTATTTGTTTGATATTGAGTTTAACTTTATTCACACAATTATTTAAATCTTTCAAGATCAAACACATGTGCATAGAATTTTTTTTTATTGTTAGAGGAAGACTCTTGAACTTGTTCAACCCAAAGACAGTGCATGTTCAGAAAATGCTGGACTCGTTTGGAAAACTAAGCAAATGTATCACTCAGACCTTGCAACTAAAAACAACAGACTCCTAGGGGCACCTGGGTGGCTCATTTGGTTGAGAGTCCCACTTCCGCTTGGGTCATGATCTCATGGTTTGTGGGTTCAAGCCCCATATCAGGCTCTGTGCTGACAGCACAGAGTGGGATAATCCACAGTCCTGGATTATCTGAGTGGGCACCATTGTAATCACGAGGCCCTTTAAAAGGAAAAGGAGGGGCACCTGGGTGGCTCAGTTGGTTAGCATCCGACTTCGGCTCAGGTCTTGATCTCACAGTTCATGGGTTTGAGCCCCACATTGGGCTCTGTGCTGACAGCTTGGAGACTGGAGCCGGCGTGTCTCCCTCTCTCTCTGCCCCTTCCCTGCTCACAGTCTCTCTCTCTCTCTCTCTCTCTCAAAAAATAAATAAACATTAAAAAAAAATTTTTTAAAGCATCAGGCTCCTAGAATTACTCTGCATATCTCGCAATAAACCAGTAGCACCAAAGTTGTTGTCCTGGGAATTTGACCAGGCTTCCCCTGGGATCCTATCCATACAGTGAGATCACGCGTATGACTTCATCTCCGTGTACTCCTCACCTAGCTTCATTTTGTTCTTAATGACATGAGCAGGCACAGTGCAGGGCTCTGAGGAAGAAAACACAAAGACGACATTGATTAGAGGCTGCTGCTGTGAATCTCTCCTAGCTGGAGATTTAGTTCCTTAATTTTCAGAAGATGAAGAATTGAGTGGTTTGCTGACAAAGATTTCAGTCCGCTGATTGGAATTTCAGTTTTTGATTGGAGGGGAGAGCCTACAGAGGGAGAATATTTGGAGGCTGGTAAGGACAATGTCACCGAAAGAAACTGTTTCCCGCAGAAGTTCTATTATGAGGAGTTGCCTGTGGCAGTTCTGGGTGTTTTGCCGGAGAGCTGACAGCTTTTACTGATACTGTCTCCAAGCACTGGTTATCGCCTGTGCCCCGTGCACACCGTTCTCTGCATTCGGATAGGGTCATTTATTGCAAGTTTATTCAAGTCGTTCCATTCTCACAACCAACATTATCTTCAAAAAGCAATGAGTGATGGTTGAGCTTTATATACTAAGAAAACCCAGAGAGAGAAATGGAACTTGACAAGCATTAGGAAAGAGTCTGCCAGAAATTCAGCACTAAGTATGCCATGGCCAAGGGTGAGCAAATAACCATAGAAGCACCCAACTGGCTGCTGAATAAAAAATAGGCAAATGAAAATGAAGAAGGTGCAAGAAGAAAACAAATGAACTCTGCTCTAGAAGGAAAGCAGCGTTGCATTTTCACATGCCAAAGACTCTAATTAGAAAAGCAATTCCAAACCAACAGTCAGATTGTTATGAACTGTGAAGAAATACGCAGCAACGTGAGAAAGGGCCGTCCCAATTTTATAAACTGTAACACGGCACAAGCCAGGTGTGATGCAAATAACATCCCCACTGGAAGGTGCTTGAGGTTTCACTTCTCACTTGTGTCCAAGGACTTGAACTAGGGATTTGATAATCAACCTTGAAACATTTTAAATAAAGACAACATTATTCTTTGGTGGATTGGATTCAAATGACAGGAGGCAGATGGAAAAATGAGAGCACAATTCTGGGCTAGTTTTGCTTTTGTGTTTTTGTTTTGTTTTGTTTCATTTTTGGTGGAAAGCAGAGATAAGGAGAAAAGAGCTCAAATCTCCCATTGTCCATTTGCCCCCTCATTCCCAGAACGCTGCCGGTTCCCTCATTTATGTAACCAGCAAACTCACTGCCTCCTCCATGGCTAATAATAGCATCCTAGTTTCTCTACTCGATCTGCAAACTGCTTCCCTGACAGCTTTTTTTTTTTTTTTTTTTTCAGGAAAACCCAGTACCACCGACGTTTAGAGAAGCAAGCTGAACAATTTCAGTAGAGGAAATTGATATTTCCCATCCAAATCAGACAATACTCTGCAATTAAGAAAACACCAAGAGCTATAGGGAAAAAAGGAGAGGGTGAAAATAGAAGAAAAATGGATGTTTTTTAAATTATTTGTGTTTGTGCTTTTTACCGTGAGTTTGAATGACATGTTGAACTCTCAGAGAAATTTTTTTTTTTTGTGAGAGAGAGAGAGAGTGTGTCTCAGAAGGGCAGAAGGGCAGAGAGAGAGGGAGAGAGAGAATCCCAAGCAGGCTCCACACCCAGCACTGAGCTCGACACAGGGCTCCATCTCACAACTGTGAGATCATAACCGGAGACGAAATCAAGAGGCAGATGCTTAACCAACTGAGCCACCTAGGTGCCCCAAGAAATTTTTCTTAATAAATCCAAACTTTAATATAGGTTTTCCTCTCGAAACAATGTACAGTAAATCTTGGATTATGAACAACTTCTCTGCGAGTGTTCTGCAAAATGAGCAAACATATCTAATAAATTTTAACTTGATAAACGAGCAGTGTCTTGCAATACAAATAGCACAAGACGCCGAACATCACATGGTCACAACTGAGCCAATGGTTCTTCTCTTTCTCTCTCTCATTGTGGGATAGTGGGTGATCATCAATGCAATGTCATATTTCCACAAAATACTCAAAAGGAGGCAAAAGCAAGTGTCATTGGATAGGTTCTTTGTTAAAATTGTACCAAAAGAAAAAGGTCCCATTGAGCCAATGGACAGCAGTGATTCTGTTAGTCATAGTGAAACTCGTCCTACACAATAATCTCCACTCTCTTGTCTCCCTTACACCAGCCACGAAGGTTTTCCAAGGCAAGTGCAGGTTAATTTGTTTATTTTTCTTTATATTTTGTATTTCCTTTATGATTTTGTATTATAGTACAGTGTTGTAATCATTTTTGTATGACTATTTTTGGGTTGTGGAACGAATCATCTGAGTTTACATTATTTCTTATGGGGAAATTCACTTTGATTTACAAGTGCTTTGGATTACAAACACATTTCTGGAATGAATTATGCTCGCAAACCAAGGTTTTACTGTAGATTTGATTTCAAACTTGAAGTCTTAGGCTGTCTAAAAACACACAGGTATAAATTAGGAACTCCCTGAGTCGGATTGGCAGGCCCCCAAAGAGAGTGTTAAATAGAGCAACACTCCTCATGAAAGTCCACTTCAGAATTTTAATTCTGGATTTTAATTAAGTGGCTTAACTCTACTTCTGAAACAAGTTGTAAACCTCTGCAGAGTTATATCTATGTCCAAAATTGCTCAAAATTGAAGTATAACGTCTGTAGTGGTTTCTGAGGGCTATCCTAACAAATTACCTGTGTATCGCTGTAGTAAATTCTTTTTTTTTTCTTTTTAAAATTTTTTAAGTTTATTTATTTATTTTGAGAGAGAGGGAGAGAGAATTCAAAGCAGACTCCACACTGTCAGCACAGAGCTAGGGCTCAAACTCACAAACCAGTAAGATCATGATCTGAGCAGAAGTCAAGTCGGGCACTTAACTGACAGAGCCACCCAGGCACCCCCTGGAATAAATCCTGTGGGACCGCCTCCCCCTTGAAGCACCACACTCCTGGTAAATATCTGCTCGAGTCCCAGCCAACCCTGTGGATGGAGCACAGCGGCCCCTTTCCGGGGGCACAGACAGGAGTAAACACCTGATCCAAGCTGGGCCCTGTGATTGTTCAAACTCTAATGAAGAGAGTTAGGCACACCTCTCCCTCCCCAGTCCACTCTTGGGAGACTTGTCAATTACCAGCCGTTAAGTTTTTTATGCGAGAAGTTAATCTATAAAGAAAGAAAATAGAGCAGATGCAAAGCAGAGTTGAATGATGGAGAAAGAATCCTGACAACATTTAAGGGCTGGGGCTGCGTCCCTGGCATTTCATGTTCTCTAGATTCTGTGAACTAACAGATTCCTTTCACTGAGTCGAAACCAGGTGCATTTGTGTTTATTTCACCAAAACCTAAGAAGTATAGACCAGCACATACAGGGCCTTGACAAAATGTTAAAGCTGAAAATAAAAGGATTTGGGACATGTTTCTAGGTGAAATGTGTCCTTACTCAGAGGTAGGGTTTTCAGAGAAGTAATCAAGTTAAAGTGAGGTCATTCAGGGCACCCTAATCCAATGTGACTGATGTCCTTCCAAAAAGGGGAAATTTTTGGACACAGAGGCAGACACATGGAGGGAAGATGATATAGACACAGGAAGAAGACAGACATCTTCAAACCAGAGAGGCATGGAGCAAATCCTCTGTCATAGACCACAGAAGGAACCAACTCTGTTGACATGCTCATTTCAGTCCTAGCTTCCAGAACCATGAGGCAATGAATTTTAGTTGTTTCTCTCACCCAGTTTGCGGTACTTAGCCCTAGAAAATTAATACGACAGACATTACCTATTAACTCTCCAATAACAAGTAAGGAAACAGGCCCAGAGAAGTAATAAGCCTGCCTACTGTTTCAATTAATGCTGAAAGAGCTATACTTCCAGTCCAAGATGGCGACAGAGGAAAACCCTGAACTCACTTCCTCTGGTGAACACGTTGAACCACACCTATTTATAGAGCAATTTCTCTTCAAGAAGAACTGAGGACTGACTAAATAGCTTCTGCACAGCAAAAGAAAGAACAGCAAAAGAGAAAGGCCAGAAAAGAGGATAATGTTGAAAAAGCTAGAATCTGAATGCACACCTCATAATTCAGTGTTCATTTCCATCATTTTACCCTAATTTTTTAGCCCCAAGTTTTCATGAAAACTTCAAGCACACACTTTTCCTTCTGGAAGGTATAGCAGATACAAATAATAAATCTGAAAAGTAAATAAATTACAAGAAAGAAGACACAGCCTGGACACCCATGTTTATAACAACTGTCATGTTATTAACATGAAATCTTTTAGTTAAACATTCTCATTTAAAACCAATTTACATAAATAATGAGGAGTCATTTCACAAAGAAACAGCTCAGTGAGAGAAATTAAGATTGACTGAAAGGTATGTAGAACATGTCAGAATCCAAGTTGGGCTGGTATTTTTTATCATTACTCTAGGCCAAAAACAAAAAAATAAGAAAGAAAGAAAAGAAAAAATAGTCACTCAAAGTAGGGAAGCAGAGAAGTTACATTTCTGAATAGAAGAACATCTCTTGATCAGCTCTAGAAAATTTCTTGTTTATAATTATGAAACTGTAACTCACCTGCTGTTTTGTTACTAATAAGGGCCATTATTTTTTTCTTCTCCTGCTAACACTCACCAGCTATAGAAAGGTTCTGTGATCTCCCACCATTCCTGTTTGACAGATTTTCCATATATCATTGCCCTCAAAATGTTAGCTTCACTTTGGTGTTTTAAGTGATGTAATGTGTTTCTCTTGTTTTTTACAAGATGTTTGATATATTTACATTGAAATACTCTTCCATATTCTTTAGGAATCTAATATAGTTCAAAATAAATAAAAATGTTTTTTATCTGAAAGCTCAACTTGTTTAGTGCCCTAAAAACTATGTTTCAGAGTCTCTCTCCTCAATTAAGCAAATATTTATTACCCAAACATTAATTTTTAGGGGTGCCTGGTTGGCTCAGTTGGTTAAGGGACCGACTTCAGCTCCGGTCATGATATCACAGTTTGTAGGTTCGAGCCCCACTTTGGGCTCTCTAATGTCACCCTGTCAGTGCAGAGCCCTATTCAGATCTTCTCCCTCTCTCAAAAAAAAATAAATAAATAAAACATTTTAAAAAATAAATATTAATTTTTAAAAAATATTCCAATAAATGCAACATTATCCATGTATTTACTATTTTGTGTGAGGTTGGGTAAAGCTCTACTTTACATTCTAGGAAAAGGAGAACCAGTGAGTGTTTTAAAACAGGAAAGAATTAGATTAGATTTGGATTTTGAAATATTATATTAGAAACCATGAGAACAACATGTTAAATGTCCTTTTGTTTCTTGTGTAAAATAAGAAGATCCAGAACAGCTTCCCGAAGGAGGTGTGATTTAAGCTTGTCCTGGAATTTAATTGTGAGATACAGGAGGAAAAGGTGCTTGCTGCTGGCTATAGGAACCAGTTCATGCAAGACATTAAAAGGCAAAAGCAAAAGATGCCAAATCCATGGCCTGTGTCTGGAGACCAGGATGGAAAGGTGGAAAGGAATTAGCACTTGAGAGCCTACCCACGATATCCTGAACAACTTGGATTTTATTCTGTAGATGACTTTAATCAGGAGTCACCTAGGACTTACATTTCAGAAACATCATCTAGCCTCAGAATAGAAGGTGAATTGGAGAAGAGTAAGCCTGGAAGTTGAGTCCTGCCTGTCTTTTTTTCTCTCGGCTCTAAAAACTCAAAATTCATTTAGAACCTCAAACATCCCTCACATCTGGCTGCGCCTCTCCATCCACCTCTGGTCTGGGTCCCTGTTGTAATACATATGAAGTAAAGTCAATGCAATGGATTTTTTCCTTCCCAATCTATATGTCCTCTCCAATCTGTCTCCTATGGTGGCCAGAGGGGTACAGAGCTACAAACGTGAGCCACTAATACTGTCCTATAGAAGCAATTCTGTTTCTTAGCCTGCCCTCCCAGACTTTCCAGATGATGAGCAAAGGGTGTATAAATAACCAAAAGTGGCAACATCAGCAACAGTGGACTCTGGCCAAGCCCCTACAGTGTAGTGACTGGAGTCCCAGCTCCCCAATCTCCCCACATGCCCTGGGAGCATACTGAGGACTCACTAATTCTCTCTACTTAACTTGTCAGCACTGTTGGCCACACAGCCAGAGACTTCACCCCTCCTAACTTTATCCTGGGAGTGGTATCTTGCTGGGTCAGGGCCATCCCCAGAAGAGTAAAGTGGGCATCGCCCAGGGAGCCACTCAGTGCTTTCTGGGCATGATCCCTCAGCTACTTCCCCACCCACAGTGGTACCCAGAGCAAGCACCTCCCACCCTATGGCAGGAATGTGAGACCTTCCCTTTTCTGCTTTTCGCAGCCCCAAAGAGGTTAGGGAGAACTCAGAAGAAACTAGAGCTGTGGCTGAACTCACACCCTTCAGAGCCAGGCTCTGCTGTATTCTAATCCCAAATCCACTGCTGCTCAGTGTGTATCTATGGTCTATAGCTAACTTTACTGAGCCCCATGGTTTGTGTTTTGTTTTGTTTTTCTCATGTAAGAATGGGAACAATAATATCAATTGTAAAGAGAAGTTATCTGCGATTTACAAGAGCTGATGCATATAAAGAATTCAGCATGGAGCCAGAAACAGATCATTACTGAATATGTGTAAATAATTGATATAATGAAACACTCTTTTCTGCCATCACACACAGATAGATACAAGGAACCACGGAGAAGGAAAAAATTCTCAAGCTGTTAATGATTATCTATTAATCTATTTAACAATAGATCTTTTGCTAATTGCTTAGTTCATGCAAACACTGTAGAGTAATTCTGCTTATTTTTCTTTTGGAGAGATCATTTAAGAAGATACTTTTTATGTCTGAATGCCATAAAATTCCTGCAGAATATCA
This sequence comes from Cryptoprocta ferox, assembly GCA_028646485.1. Lineage (NCBI taxonomy): Eukaryota > Metazoa > Chordata > Mammalia > Carnivora > Eupleridae > Cryptoprocta > Cryptoprocta ferox. The sequence goes on along the minus strand of CM053566.1, from coordinate 75,603,771 downwards.
ATTAAACCATAAGATACTCTCCCAATGTCCTACGTTTCCTTATTTAAATAAATATAGAAATATACTAATATTGAGCAAATACATTTGCATTTGATTCAAAATTGGCATTCCCCCTTATTATAAAACAAAATAAAATATTTGCTATTGCAAATGCAAAAAAAATATCACAGTGGGTAATGCGTAATACGATGGACCCCACTGGACAAAGTGCTGGGCTAGGAAAATTGATTTTTAATTTGGGGTAGATAATTTACTTTTTATGTTTCTTTATTTCGAATAGGAGAGGAATGCCGCCTTCCTGACCTTATTGATCCCCATTTCTGATGACACTTCTGGAAACTGTCTTCACACAGTATACTACCTTGTGTAACGCAACCACCTGCTACAACCTTCTTCTCTAGTCCTGCTTGCCTATTGCACCAAATCCCTGACACCCTGATGCCGCAAACTTTCTAGTACTTTTCTAACAATCACCTGATCTATAAATTGCAATCATAGGTTATCTCTTATTCCACCAAAATATTGTGAGAAACCACTACATAGATGCTGTTTAAGCCCTTCATGATCAGATGCCATATATAAAGAAAAATTACTAGCTTTGTATTTCAAACCTGAACCACATGACATCCCAACAATACAGAAGTAGGCACTTTCCTCTGACATAAATGCATGATTCATCATCCCTCCCCTAGAGCTGCCCAATTCAACCCCTCTAGCTTTTTTTCTATCTGAATTTCACTTTTCTACATAGACTTAGCCTTTCCTATCTGAATGATCTTTGTCAATGGGTAATTTAGATTTCTCAGCAGATGTCACATAAGCCTAACACGAATATTTTTTAGATGCAAGTTAAATTTGTGGCATAGCATATAAAGGCCAATGTTTCCATTATAATCTAAAATGATAAAGAAATTACCATCTCTTTTTGAATAAATAGTAGCACATAGTTCCCCATGTTTAGTCATGAATATTATTATATAGAGTTCTTGAAAGAGGAACTATTTTAGTCAGAATATTGGTTGAAGTACATACTATTTTTACTTTCTTAATGGTAAATTGCCATATTTTTGCAGCATGCTGTCTCCATGATAACACAGCACAGTGGGGCTAAATGTGCTGCAAACAAAAATCTAAGGGAGATGCTACCTAGTTTGTCCTTGGTCCATCCACATCAATAGTTGTGACTTAGATGATTGGCCAACCACCTCTGTTAGTTGGCTTTACCTACCAACTAAAACCCAAGTTCCTTAGCATGTTTTATGGATTATAATCTTTTGTCCCCCCAAATTCATATGTTGAAATCCTACCCCACAATGGGATGGTATTTGGAGATGGGGGCAATGGGGCAGGGGGGTAATTAGGTCATGAAGATGTAGTCTTATGATTAGAGAGCTGTATCTTGCTCCTTCTCTCTCTTTCTCTATCCGCCCCCCACCACCACCATATGAGGACACAGCAAGAAGACAACCATCTATGAGTCAGGAAGAGGGCTCTCACCAAGTACTGGGCCATGCTGGCACCCTCGTCTCTGACTTCCAGCCTCCAGAACTGTGAGAAATACATTTCTGTTGTTTAAGGTACCCAGTCTGGTATTTTATTATTGAAGCCCAAACTGACTGAGACAGCATGGAAGGTCCTTCGTAATAGCCCCTCACTGCCTCTCCAAGTTTACTCCCTCCTCTCTCTCCATCATGCCACTTGAACATTTCATTGCTTCCTGAATAAGCCAGATTATTGAACAAGGTGTTCACTCCATCTGGAATGCCACTGCTTTTTGTTTTTCCTTTTACCCAGGAAGTTCATATCCATCTTTGGAATTATAACACAAATATCAACAGATCTGTGAAGATTTTCCTAAATTTATTTTTTTTAATTTTATAATGTTTGTATTTGAGAGAGAGAGTGCAAGTGGGGGAGGGACAGAGAAAGAGAGAGACACAAAATCCAAAGCAGGCTCCAGGCTCCGAGCTGTCAGCACAGAGCCCGACATGGGGCTCAAACCCACAAACTGGGAGATCATGACCTGAGCTGAAGTCGGATGCTTAACTGACTGAGCCACCCAGGTGCCCCAAAGTTTCCTAAATTTCTGAGGACAGAGTCAATTCATCTTCTCTATTCCCATCATACTTTTTAAAAATTCTATTTCAATTTACTACATTATATAGAAAAAAATAGTTACTTACAAATCTATCTTCTCATGTGGAAGGTAAGCATATTCATTGAAAAAGTGTCCTATTTATGGATTTATCCTTTTAGAAACATATTTGGCACACAGTAAGTAATATATTATTGACTGATTGGATAACCGGAAAGGTAGGACAGATGGATGATAATAATTATTCATTTTATTGGCAGAGGGCAGAACCTTAAATAAGAGATTTAGTATGCACAGAAACTGTGATAAAAAGAAAAGGGACTTCTTCTTCATTGAGCTAAGCACACAATGCATACTTTATAATAAAATAAAAGTGGATAAACATTCACTGAGCACGTATCATGTTTAAAGTCTTGAACAAAGAACAGGAATCACAAAGGCTAAAAGTGTATTGTCTCTAAATTCATGAAATACACAGACTACTGAAAATAAATAGGAAGTATTAAAATAGGGTTGGTTTTCATTTTGGCCCATCATCTGTAGCATGTAGGATAAAAAAGAATGTTCTTGAAAATGACACATACGGAAAATTTAAAGCCTATATTCATGCTAATTGGACTCCTCAACATGTAACATTTCACACCACTTTTTCTTAGACTAGCTACAAATCACCTTTAGCAAAAATGACTACTTGAGTTTAACTTCTTTCTGCCTTCACTAATTCCACAGAATAGATGTGCTTGTGCGAAACAGCTACAAGGAAGATAGGAAAAGGGAACCATCGGAAAGATTATAATCGTTCCTGAACTAAGTGAATATCAAGAGCTGGATCCACATGGATAGAGTATTTTGCTACACATGGCAAAATGCAAAATAATAATAACAATATATTATATAATTTGAAGATTTCCTGTGCCATTTCTGGCTAGGTCAACTGCAGGGGAGCACAAATCCCAGAGGCGGACTCGAGTAGAGAACATGATCGATGACTTGTGTTTTCAGTATTCCTCCCAACCTATTTCATGTTCAATAATAAAAGAGAGTTCAGTTCTGAGTTCAGATGGATAAGAGTGTAGGCGTGGATCTTGTCTGGGAGAAGGCAGTAAATGTAGCACAGCATCCTGCTGCTCGGGGTAGAGCACAGAGCATGCTCCATTTAGGGTTCTTGTTAAACATATTTTGAATGTTTATTTATTTATTTGAGAGTGAGGGAGAAAGACAGAGACAGAACACGAATGGGGGAGGGGCAGAGAGCCAGGGAGACACAGAATCTGAAGCAGGCTCCAGGCTCTGAGCTGTCAGCACAGAGCCCGATGCAGGGCTTGAACTCACGAACGGTGAGATCATGACCTCAGCCAAAGTCAGACCCTTAGCTGACTGAGCCACCTGGGCGCCCCTAGGGTTCTTTTTTAAAAACCACCTATCACCCTCCCCTCGAAATTTTTGATGCAGCGTCTAACATTAAATTACATTAAAATAAATAACACTTATTAGTAAAATTAGTAATAAATAAAAATTAGTAAATTAATCTTTTAGGAGGAAAGAGAGACATACCGAGTACTGATATAATTTTATTGTTTAACTGAGTATTAATTTTAATGCTGGGATTTCTAAAAGACCAAGCAAAAAGAGAACTATATTGCAATATATTCTTTCTGCCTGATTAAAAGAAACCAGAGATTTTCTAGAGAAGCAGATTGTATTCCCAGAAAAAATAAGGCTTCTCCAAAGAAATTAAGAAATTCATCACACGAATCCTATAATGTGAGACAATAGACAAATAACAGATAGTATCCTCCACTGCAGTTTTATAGAAGATCCAAAGAATCCTGTAAAAAGGGTATTTCTTATATTGATGCTGTATAAAAGCCAGCCCACATACGTTCTCCACTTCTCGTTTCAGGGGCAATATTTAAAATCTTTAACAACAAAATGGCGCAGATCTTGGTATTGGTGCAGGGTCATGGGTATTTCCTTTATTTTGGACTGCGGGAAAGTCCAAGAGTCCTGAGGGAAGGTCCTGGGTTGGAGAGAGAGTTCTCAGGGGGCTCAAGACAGTGATTATTTATTACCTGGTATAGAAATATGTTAATGTATTGGCAACTGGTATGACCATATCTGTACACACAGCCCCGTGTGTAATTCTAGAGTGAGAGAAGAAGCACTACCCACCGCCAGAGAGACAATAAATTATAAATCAAAAGATACCCCTTAAATCCTGCACCCCAGTAGTTTTAAGGTGATAGCTGGCTATGACTTTCATCTCAGTGCTCCCAGGTAAACCATCAAGTGCCGCTGCCAATCATGTCGAACACCTCCATCCAAGGCTCTGGTTGTGCAGCTTTAAATAAAATAACATTTTCCAGTAGGTAAGGGTTCACTGACTTCTTCAGTTTATGTTAGAGAGCAGTTTAAGATCCTGACCTGGAGGTGACAGGTGACAGGTGCAGGTGCTGGTGTCATAGTCGAAGAATATATGTCTTCTATTCTCCTCATTTGGGTCAAATGAGCCAAACTGATGAATAGCTAGGCACTAGAAGCTCAGGAAACTTGAAAAGATCACTCTTTCAGAGAATTAACTTTTCTATTTAAATCTCTATAAAGTCGAACTACGTTGAATGTAAGTGACTTGGGTTTGTTCATTTGCAAAACAATTAGACAGACACTATTATTTGATTTGATCTGACACTTCACATTAGGATCAGGCAGTGACTTTGGATGTCATTGATAGCAACTTTAAAAAAGAACAATCCCAAAGAAGAACTAAAGCACATTTCTTACTGGAGTAGCTTAATTCTACCTTAGAGAGCTCAGTGTGTGAAGCTGAAATCAGCCTCCACCCTTCCCCCAATTCGCTCATTTTGCAAAACCCCAAACTCCTCATTCATAGAATGTTCTGGTCACTCTATATGAGAATCAAATTCCAAGAAGAGAGTAACCCACAAGAAAGGTGCACTCCTATTACTTAAGGAGGTTAAGGTTGCACAGAGATATAATACAGACACAAACAAGCACAGATACGTGTTACTAATAATAACCATGCCACACAACAGGTAGAAGTTTGCAAAAAGACGGGATCCTGGCATTGGCCTCCAAGAGACTTCATAAGGTGTTGCTTCCTTGGTTAATTTAACATGAGCTGGGGGCTGATCCTTAGGCTCGAAGCAGGAACACTCTTGCTAACTTGTCTCTTAACAGAACAGACGTAAACCAGGCTGTCAAGGATGTTTGGAACGAGACCTGCAACCCCTTAAGCAACAGTGAAACCACCATGTGAACGGGATGTTGGAACAGGCAGGGACTTGCTTGTCAGTCTCTCCGACACCAGGGTCAAGTTTCACTACCAGCTGTGTGGCTTTGGCAAGGCACCTCATGACTCTGAAAGCCTCCGTTTCATCTGCAAGATACAGATGATAAGAAGTAACAACTTCTTGTCATTATTGTGAGAAAATAATGAGACAATGGAATGCAAAATGCCTACCACACTACTAGGCACATAGCATGTGTTCAATACCTATTCGAAAACAAGTATTATAAAAAGCATAAATATAGAAATTATATTGCAATACTTGTAATACAGCAGTGCAGTGAAGAGGGGTCCTAAATATTGAGGGAGTAAAAAGGGATAAAGTATTGTTTTTTTTTATATTATTTTGGACACCCAGCATCTTATCTTGTTTCAAAGTGGTTGCCACTTCACTGATCTATAACAGGGATATATATATATATATATATATATATATATATAGCATGATGTTAAGATAAAAATGCTTTCCCTTAAATTAAAAAATTTTTAAATCTATGAAATATGTCTCTTGCCTGACTAGAGGCACAGAGGTTTAAATAATTCTATTATAATTTATTGACCATTTAATACAGTAGATCATTAAAAATTCTAAATCGCCATTAGTTATTTGGAGAGGTCTCTGGAGTGCCTATCCTGTGCTAGGGGCAGAGGGGATATAGAGCTGGAAAGTCTGTATTCCACTGGAAGGTAGATGTGGATTTGCTGATCACCATTCACTCACTCAGTCCAAGCCCTTGGTAGTTAAGATGCATCTAGTAAACAGTCATGGAATGGATGGTGTAGCCTCAGAGTTCTCAGCAAAAGAAGGCAATAGTAAGGGCGACCTCACTGCTCAGTGAACAGCTCTTCACTCACAGAGGTTGGACCAGAGTCTGAGTCAACCATCATATGCGATGAGCAGCTGAGAAGAGGACCTCTGATGCCTATGTGGACTTAATAGAAAAAAAAATCGTTCTTTAGCATTTTTCTAAAATGGCTACTACTATGTTTTCTTGTGAAAAGTGTAAATGACTGCACTGTTTCATGAAAGTATGTTTATCACACAAAACTTGGAAAATACAGAAAAGAAAGGAATTGAAATCCTATGACCACTGAGATGATCCTTATTAAGATTTTGGTGTAATTACTTTGAAAACTATATATGTATATATGAATGATGATGGAACAGAGGAAGGGAGAGGCTACATGGGAAACTGGCGCCATCCAATTGCAGGGTAATAAGGATCCGACTCAGAATAAAAGAATCGAGGAAAGCAGAGCGGGAGGATAAATGTAAGAGATACAGATACAGGAACAGGTGAACAGATGTAGATAAAATATAGATGATAGAGGTACAGGTGTAGATGTAGATACAGATGAGAACTAGATGATACAGATTAAAATAGATACACACATATACACACGTACACACGTATGTATTTTTCTTTTTAAGTATGAAAGAAATTATTATTGGGGTATTTTTAAGATTTCTCTGTTACAGAGGCTGACCAGTCATGGTACTAATTAAAGGATGAATATTTGAGAATGTGATTTAAGATGGGAGTGATACTCTTTAGGTCCTTCTTTTTTTCTTAATGTTTATTTATTTAGTGTGTGTATGAGAGAGAAAGAGAGTGTGTTTGTGTGCACAAGTGTGGGGAAGGGGCAGAGAAACAGAGGGAAGGAGAGAATCCCAAGCAAGCTCTGCACTGACAGTGTACAGGGCTTGATCTCAGGAACCGTGAGATCATGGCCTGAGCTGATATCAAGAGTTGGACACTTAACCAACTGAGCCACCCAGGCGTCCCTAGGTGCTTCCTTCATAATTGTGGGAAAAAAAAAAAAAAAGCCAACCTCTGTTTTGGAGACTTGAGACAGAAATGTGTGTAAGAAACTAGGATGAGAGGAAAAGATATTGGGGTATTAGTGGTAGCAGATACCTGGGGTACAAGACAGCCACTGAGAATCTGCATGGCCAGGCAGGGTGAAGGAAGAACAGACTTCTAGAAGTTATCCTCAGCTGGGAAACCATGAAGGAACAAACCCACAAATGGAGGCAGGAAAACATTTTAAGGAAGGTGGGGGAGGGGCGCCTGGATGGCTCAGTCGGTTAAGCGTCCGGTTTCGGCTCCGGTCATGATCTCACAGTTTGTGGGTTCGAGCCCCACGTCGGGCTCTGTGCTGACAGCTAGCTCAGAGCCTGGAGGCTGCTTTGGATTCTGTATCTCCCTCTCTCTCTGCCCCTCCCCTGCTCACGCAGTCTCTCTCTGTCTCTCAAAAATTAATAAAAAAATAAAAACCATAAAAAAAATTTTTTTTTTAATGAAAAAATAAGGAAGGTGGGGGGAAAATGCTCAAGTGTGTAGGCAACAGTTGTAGGTCTTAGAGACATTATTTCTCTAAGACAGTTATTTACAACCTTCTGGTTGAACACATTCTATAGAGAAGTGGGGCAGAGCCAGAGCATCAGTGGTCAGTGGACAGGAGGATGGTTAGGAAGAAAAACAATGTATTTCTATTACAGGTTCATTAGATCAAAATCTGCTTTCATCAAAAATGAATTCAGAGCAAGAGAGCATAGGATTTGGGGTCAGACTGCCCAGAATAGAAGCCTGGCCATGCCAGTGACAAGGCGCCTGAACTTCCAGGAAAAATCATAGAACCACCTCAAAGAGTTGATGTGAGGATTAAGAAAGTATATAAAAGCTCTTAATACAGTGTCAGCACAGAGTAAATGCTACATAAGTGTTTGGTAGCATCATCATCCTCATCCTCATCATCATCACTACAGTTGTCAATTGATTGATAGCAAGATTTCACTAGAGAGCAAGGGCCCCAGTTTAATTCAACAAATGTTTCTTGAGCACTTTATAGAGGCGATGATTATAAGCTATTATGGGAAAATGATTAAAATCGGTCTTTGGCCTCAATGCATTTTTTTAAAAATTCACTCAGTTTTCCAGTAGCTTTTACTGAATCTCTACATATGCCAGACATTTTACCTGGCGGAGCATGGAAATCAGCACAGTGTGACTCATGCTGCAATAGAGACACAGAGACTAGGGGCATATTAGTCAGAAAGAGGCCTGTGGACTCTTCCTAAAACCCTTGAGGGAAACCAACTGAGAGAGTCTAAACACTGCAGGCTGGCCATTCAACCAGAACCTCCTGGATGTTTACAGCCAGTTAGGTTCTGATCAGTGGGTAGCCATGCTGTGAAGAGGGTAAATATTGTGAATGCCATTCCTGGAGAAGTGAAGTCTCAAGGATAATCTGGTGTGCATACAGGGGGAGGAGAGGAGCAAGGGGAATATCTGAGAAGGCTCTTTGGAACAGGTAGCATTTACATGGACGTTGAATGATAAGATATTAACATACAGAAATGTGAAAGAAAAGAACATTCTAGAAAAAAAGAACAGGATGAGCCAAAAAACAGAGTTGGGGGTGAGGGGAGCATCTGGAATATATATTAAGGTGTAGTTAGTGTGTGACTATGTTAGCAGAGAAAGGGGTAGAGGGTGATAATAAGAAGAATGAGAATGGTCAGGGGCCTGGCGGTATAGACATCCATGCAGGAGCTGAGTGATCTGACTTGTTTCTGCAATTTGTGATTCTTGAAGATCTCTAAAAGGGATGTGCGTTAATTAAAACCATTTTGGAGAAGCAATTTTGAGTTCATCATAAAGAAGCTGATGGAAGGCAAGGGGCCTGTTGGGCCATTGCAGCAATTCAGGAGAAAAGTAATAGAGGGATAAACTAGGACAGGTGCTTAGGGAGGACAGGCAGTGGTGGTCAGCAGTGTCATAGTGAATGCTCAGGGACTTGGAGTATTTAAAATGATCACACATGGGGGCACCTGGGTGGCTCAGTCATTTAAGTGTCCGACTTCCACTCAGGTCATGATCTCACGGCTCCTGAGTTCGAGCCCCCCATTGGGTTCTGTGCTGACAGCTCAGAGCCTGGAGCCTGCTTCAGATTCTGTGTCTCCCTCTCTCTCTGCCCCTCCCCCACTCAAGTTCTGTCTCTCTAAAAAATAAACATTAAAAAATTAAAAAATAAAATAAAATGATCATACAGCCGTTCAGACTTATCTTGTGTACAACGTGAACGTTACCTGTACCATGTTTAAACTATAGGTGAATATATAAATCATTGCCTCAGAGAATGTTACTCTCTGTTTCATTTTATATTTTAGTAGACATTGTTTTTTAGAGCAGTTTTAGGTTCACAGCAAAATTGAGAGGAAAGTACAGAGATTTCCTGTATAGCCCCGACACATGCATAGCCCTCTCCATTAACAACGACCCCCACCTGAGTGGTACAGTTCTTACAATTGATGGACCTGCACTGACACATCATTATTGCCCAGAGTCTGGAGTTTACGTGAGGGTTCCCTCTTAGCATACATTCTATGGGTTTTGACACATGTACTCTAATGACATGCATCCACCAGGATAGTATCATACAGAGTAATTTCAATGCCCCAAATATAATAGGCTCTTAAAGTAAAATAATTTTTTTAATTTACTGAAATTTTGAGCACACATCTACGAGTAATTTTAAAGTCGAACACACTCCTAGCAATTTACAAGAAAGTTTCTGTGGAAACACATTTCCCAGTAGTCTATAATCATCCACAGTCCGCTTTGTATAGTGCACAGAAATATTTAAGTGTGTTGATGATATTCATTTTCACTTGCAATCTGGTTTTACTGGCAACTGGCAAAACCAGTTAAAATTAAGAAGATAGATATTTTGAGCTAAACTACAAACAATTCTGCCGGAAATAGAACATGGTAACTAAATTGCTATCATTCATGCCTTGGTCTCTAGAATCTGAAAAATGGAGAATTAAAGAGGCTACAACTCCCTACATGGAACAGGACAAAACAAACCAGTGCATTGGCTCTTCTTGAGCATCTGAAATGTCCCCCATCTCACAGATGCACAAAGGAAGTTAGTGCTAAAACAAACATTATTTTCCATCATCTCAACCCCTAATACGTTAAGCAGGAATTTCTCTCCAAACTCCACAGAGCCTAAAAGAATACCCTGGTTAAAGTGCACATTTAATTTATCACCGTGTGCACTTTATACAGGGGTGCTAGATAATTAATATGAACCAGCTTTGGCAGTTAATAGATCTGGTGTGTCAGTCAAGCAGAGTGTTTCTCTACATTTAACTATCATTCAGACTTTAGAATCTCTTTAACAAAAAAAAAATCAAAGCCATCTTAAGAGAGAGATTGGAGGAGGAACGTCTATTCTGTGAACATCCACCATGATTGGCTTGGTTTCTTTGCTAATTATGCTCCACATCAGATTGGGACCTTTGACAGCTAAGCTCTGATTACTCACTCCTCTGGTCTCCTTATAGGGAAGTGCCCTCCACAGTGCCCATAAGTCTTTTTTTAAAGAAAAATACTTAGGTATAACTGCTTCTCAAAACAAAGAGGGAGGTACAAAAAATTACTGATGACCCAAAGTTTATTGGTTTTTTTTTTTTGTTTTTTTTTTTTTTTGCTCATGGTGGCTGTTCTTTCTATACTTTTAGTTGTTTTATGAGCATGGAAAAGGACCACCACTGTCCATTTTTGTATCTATCTGACAGACTGCATAAGAATACCCAAAAGCAAAAGCAAAATTGTGTCTGAAAACCGTAAGATACTTTAAAAAAAGCAATGGAGAAAGAAAATTTTAGTAGTAGATCAGTCTTTGAGGTAGAACAACCCAGAAAAATTTCAGTTTCTTGCCTAATGTCAAAGAAGTTCAAGAAAACCCATTTCATCCCTGCAAGAGGAGACCCAGAGAGAGTGCCCTGGGAAGAGCTCATGGAAGAGGTACCTCTTCCATTCATTCACTTTGAAGAGTCATGTTAGGGAGAATTTCCATCAAAACAAATGTAAAAAAGTATCATGAATTTTGCATCAATAAGGCAGAAAGTCTATAACAACTGAATTCCTAGATGGGCTTACCGTATCCTGTTCAGTAAAAGTACCCATGTCCATTTCGTCTCACCTTTTTAATCCCTATAACTTGGCCCAGGAAAATTCACTATGTAATTAATTGGATATAATCATGATTAATTGCAATGAATCAATAAATTGGTTAAAAAGTATGCTAAGTGAAAAATCAAGCCCTTTTCCAGTCTGAACTTCATGAAATTCTCAGAATTTCAATGTAACCACTTTCTAAGTGATTTCCCACTGGCCAGGCCAGCTCTAGACTTTACTCAACATTTCCACCTGTTTGGCATGCCCTGGATTCCTTCTGTTCTCGTTTTTGGTTTCACTCAGGGCTTACTGAAAATCCCTTCTCTTCTAGGAGTTTTTTTTTTACCCACAGTTATTATATTATTCAGTCCTTTTTTGTCACTTAACTAACTGTTAATTTCCTGACAGAGATTCTTAGCTCCTCAGCTACACCACGCATTCTTAAAGATCAGCACCTATGGTTCATTTTTTCTACACTTGCACAAAAGAGGTATCCATTAAATGTGTGCTTCACATATCACTTAATGGATTAATTATATAAATAAAGGCATACAAACTGTCTAACAACATACAGTTACTGAGCCCCTATCTTGTACAAACTGTGGTCCAGTGTATGAAGGAAGATATGAGTATATATACATAAGGCAGGGTCAAGTAGTTTTATTTTGTATTTAAGGAAAGGAGACCTAAGCTGATGACAGACAGGCAACAATGCATCGATAGTAAATATAAACTTAGCAATGCAAAAGTATGGGTTAACAGAGTCTGGATTATAGTAGACAACAAGTATTGAATGGAAATGTCAAATAAAAACAAACTGGACTTAGATAAAGAGAGACTTTATTTGAAAAGACCATTACAGTAGGGGAGGGAGGCCACTGCAACAGGGGAGGAGGATGTCATCCCAATAAGGTAAGGGGACCAATTCAAGTAGGGGACAATGACCATTATAATAGAAGAACATTGCTACTGAAAGCAGTGTGTCTGAAAGTCAGGCAGGAGTGCACTTGTCTTGTATGGGGACAAGTCAATAAGCTAGAAAGAACTGGAGTAGGGTGGGGGCTGAGTTGGTACGAGACCTGATTAGAGATCCTTCCTCCTTGATGTCTGCTGGTTATCCCAAGGGGCTGTTCTGTGTTCCAGTGCTCAAAGGTGGGCACAGTTTCAGGGTTTGGGGAAGGAGAGAAGCTGGATGAGACCAAGTATGGGAATTTGGACACAGAGCCTAACTGACTACAGTTTCTTAACATCACAGAATCGTGCATTTTCTTCATCTGTAAAATAAGAGCATTAAAGGAGGTGATGGCTGAGGTTCCTTTAAGCACACACCCCCTACCCCCAACCCTGCCGGCCTCTGACCAGAATAAAATGCCTCTGTTCACACTCAAGAATTAATTTTATATAATACATTGAGTCTGGAGAACCCAAAGCTCTCTGAGTTTTTCCTCCGCCTAATTGATAGAAAATTTCCATAAGATGGATATTATTCTCACCACTCTTTAAGAAACAAACAAAGTCTTAGAGAGATGACATTTCTTATTTGTCGAAGGGCAAAGAAGAGAGAAGTAAGCAAAGCCAGGAAAAAGCCTGACACCCGTGGACAGTTTCATTGGCTACACCCTATCAGCCTCTCAGGAAGAGTTTGACTATAAATATCATTTTTCTGAGTTTAGAGGGGGAAATGCATGGAAACATGGAATCTGGATCTGCTCACCGGAGAGACAAAGGGCTGCCCTCTAGCTAAACCTGTGGTGATTCGTACCACTTAGAAGCACCTTTAAAAGTTACCCTAAATGATGACCCAGTGGGAGTAAAAGTTGCTAAATCTCCTGGGAGAGAGAACTCTTTCAACTGCCCTCTTTGAAAGGCCTGGACTGTACATACTTCTCTGGGCCCAAGACCCTCACCAAAAGCGGTACACTCTGGGATCAAGGTCACAGAACTCCAAGCTTGGAAACTTATCCATCAGTTATTAATTTCAGCATTTTACAGGTAAGGAATTGGCATAAGGCATAGGAAATTCACTGATGTTTGAAGCCAACCAGAATGAATTTCGAAATACAGTTCTGACACCTTTATTGTGAAATCTGGACTAGCATATGTAACTTCTCTGCCTTTTCTTATCTGCAGAACAGAGCTAACAACGTGTTGCTCCTCTGACTATTATAAGCATTAAGTAAGATTATTATATAAAGGGTCTGGCTATTATACGCATTAGGTAAGATTATTATATAAAGAGTATATCATGGAGGCGCCTAGGTGGCTCAGTTGGTTAAGCATCCAACTCTTGATTTCAGCTCAGATCATGATCTTGAGGTTCGTGGGATCAAGCCCCATGTCAGGCTCTGTGTTGTCAGTGCAGAGCCTGCTGGGGATTCTCTCTCTTCCTCTCTCTCTCTCTCTCTCTCTCTCTCTCTCTTTGCCCCTCCCCCACTCACATTCTCTCTCTCTCTCTCTCTCTCTCTCTCTCTCTTTCTCTCTCTCTCTCTCTCTCTCAAAATAAATAAATAAACTTAAAAAAAAGAAAGAATTTCTTTCATAATAAATAAATACAGGGTATATCATAGTAGGAATGCTTAGTAGGCATCTAAGTATCACTGACCTGGAGGGCATTGGAGACACAGAGAGTACTTTACCTAAGTCGCATGGATTCTTGGGGGGCAGTCAAGCTTTTGAGTCTAGTTCTCTCATTTGCCCATAAAACAGAGCTCTATAGAAGGACCACAGTTAGCATTTTGTTACTAATCCCAGGAGAGTTCTAAGGTTTGTCTATAAGCACTCAATTTATTGAAGTCAACAAGGCCTGAGAGCCTGAGAATATTACTACAGGGAATAAATGAGAAGAATAAAACTATTATGCAAACATAGATTAAAAACGCAGTCATGTGAACTTTGTGTTTTGCTTTGCTTTAACAAAGGAATCAGGTGTGCGGGCCTTGGTGCACCATCATCACAGAGGCCCTTTCCCCACCTCTGGACTCAACTCTGTCAAAGGCCTGTGCAAAACTTAAAGCAGCTGGTGAGTTTAGCATTTGTTTTTGTGTGTGTATGTGTAAAAAAGTGTGTAAGAAAGAAGGGCAAGCAATTTCATGCAACTATCAAAGAAAAAAATGCATCAGACACATTTAGCCAGGCAGGGAAGACTTTATTCAAGGCTATTGCAATAGGGGAGAGAAAACTGAACTCATTCCTCAACCTCCCTGAAACTAAGGGCTGAAGGTTTCAGAACTGAGGTGAGGGATCTTAGAGCATCTCTGTTTGTGAACTGCCCTTCCCCAAAGGAAAAATAGAGATTTTCTCCTGTTTTCATGACATGAGGTAATTTTATAACTTGGAACAAGTTAGGTTCCTTCCCTCCCACAGAAACTTGAAGTACGGGTGCCATGTTCCTTGCCAATGGCATTTCAGAGGGACGACTCCGGGTCCTTGAGAATGACAGGCAGTCCTGAGTGGTGAGACTGGCAAGAGGCTTTTAACAAGATTTACATCTCAAGAGGGTGGAGAAAGAATTTATACTTGTAAGTTTTCAAAAGCAAATGCTCTGAGGAAGATCAGGAGCCTGAAGCAGGACGAGCCTGTCTAAACATTAGTCCAACTGAGGAGAACATTAGGGCTTTCCTGGTCAGACTCATAAGAGGATTTAAAAACAAAACAAAACAAACAAACAAACAAAACCCTGGAATCTTCTGCACTTCAAAATGTCCTACGATATTTCAGCACATAGAGTGTGTCTTGGGCCCTCCTTCCACTGTCCCATCTGTCACCTCCCTTCCTCCCTCCTCACTTATCCCCACAAACAGCAACCCCACACACACATACCTGCAAGACACTCTTACCTGAACTTCTTCCTTCCTTGCAAGGTCCCTGAGCTGGCAAACCTTCTAATTTGTTCCTCAATGAGGCCATGTTGCCTCATGCAGCTCTCTACTTTCTCAGTAGGATGCCTGTTAGTGAAATCTCTGTTCATCCCCTAAGTGACGGTTCATGTTGATTAATGCATCACCGCTGTCAAGGTGCCTGCATACATAAAGTGGACATCTGGGAACACAGTGTCCTCTCTCTAGACAGATGTTCAAAAAATGGTCAAACTTGGTACTTGTGAAACGTGGGTAAGACAGATGATTTGGGTTGGAGGTAAGGTGGGGGTGAGTGTAGTTTTCACAGCCTCCCCTGAATTTCAGCACACTGCTTTCCTGGATGACAGAGCACGGTATTCGTTAAAATCACCTAAAGTGACTGACTGCAAATTGGCACATCACCCCAACCCTACATGGGGGCAGAGGGGGGTGGGGAAGGGTATTTTGAAATACTTGGAAGGTTTTCAGTCTATGCATATTTTCCTTATGCATATTTTCTCTTACCACCACACCCAGTAGCTTCTCACACAAACTCATTAAAAGGGGTGCCTGAGTGGCTCAGTTGGTTAAGTGTCCAACTTCAGTTCGTGAGTTCTAGCCCCACATTGGGCTTGCTTCTGTCAACACAGAGCTGCCTCGGATTCTCTGTCCCCTTCTCTCTCTGCCCCTCCACCACCTGCACTCTCTCTCAAAAATAAAATAAAACACTAAAAAATACACAAGACAAATAAACATTCTTAGACTAAGCACCAAAGGTGATATTAGAAATTTCCAGTATAGACCTAGGGTACAAAAAGTGAGGAATCAAATCAGAATCACCCCCATTCATAATACACAGTGAACTTGCATTTTGTTCCATTCAGCTGCTGAAGCGATTGGAGTAACAAAATGAGCCACCTCCTTCCTCTCCCAAAGTGGATTTATAAGACATCACAAAGAGAATGGCAAGGAGGATCCCTTTGCATCCATCTCTTTCCCACACATCTGCTCTATACATATTGGGTCCACGCATGACTGAAGCTGAGTGTCACTGCCATCTTGTCCCTGAGGGCAGAACAGGGATTTCAGAAACATGTGGCCCAAATGCTGCTGGGAGCTCCCACTGCTCCCTGGGCCTGGGAGGAAGCAGGTGTGTCTCTCACCCACAAAAGGGCCAGTCTAGAGGTCCAACACTCCTCTAAGTAACCTATAGGTGCTTGGCTTTCCAACGGGGCAGAGAGGGTCCAGGGTAGAAATTTTGAACATTAAAAGCATAGTCAAATGAAGGAAAATAACTAATCCTGGCTCTTTTGCAAGATTTTCCAGGATATGCACACCGTGTTTGGGGTAATGATTACAATAATCTTGGTTTTTGGCTCTTATTCACAGTTGGGCTTTGGGCTACATTATCTACTAGGTCTTCATGTTAAATTGGAAAGCTGACTCTCATTGTAGGTGGAAACTAAGTCAATTACTAGAGCAGTACCTGGCATAGACAGGTGTGGTTCCTGGTCCATCTGGCAACGCAACACACCCTCACACTGCCTCTCACTCTGTGTCAGGATCTGCATGAGTAGACACAGCAGGAGCTTGATGGTCAGAATGAATCCTTTCCGAATGCCAAATCTCCAGTATACTTGGTGTATAAACTTTAGACAAAGTTTTTAGTACCTTCTAGTGTCAGTTTTCCATTCTATAAATTATAGGAAATTGTCATGAGAGCTCTCAGCACAAGGCTGAGAATGTATTAATAGTCTCACATAACTACTATGTATCAGATGCTTTCTTTTCCTTCCTGAAGTATGAAGCAAAAAAAAAAAAAAAAAAAAAAAAAACCAAAACAAACAAAAAAAATCCTGTTGTTTTCTTAACCAGGAGTTGGAAAAAAAGTAAAATTGCTGGCGTCTCAGGAGAGAATAGTATATTCAAATATGAAGCTAACACCATTGACTGAGAAATAAAATATAGAAGGATCTTTCTGGAAAGAGAGATCAATGGTCTGAGAAAGACACCTATGATAGAAGAAGATGAAGAGAGACAGGATTTGTGAATAAATATTTATTCAACAATGGAGAAAGGGGGAAAAAATGAAACAATTAATAGCCAGTGTGATGAAGTACTGGCCAATCCTTAATGAATTCCTGAATTTTGCTCATCAAAGATAAATGAAATTACACCATTAAATTCTACATACATTACCATCCTCTCAATAAAATTGTTCTCAATAAAAATAATACCAGATATACTTTTCCTCTCTGAGAAAAATGCACAGGTGAACTTTAAGTCAAGCCACATAATATATTCCGGGGCAAATGTTAGTATTTGCCGGGTGAATCTGACTGAACATTCTAGGATAAATGTTCCCATTGTTCTTCAGGAACAAACAAGCTTGGGTTTTTTAACAGTAATGCGTGCAAAAGGAAACGTGTGAAAAATAATTTCTTAAATAGCAGTGTGTAGTTGCTAATGGGCTATGACACGCTATTTTTCCAGTCTTCCATTTTCAATCCATATTTCTGAATAGCTTTGTGAGATTTTGCATTAGCTTCACAGATTCCCCCAAATGATTATGCCACAGTAATAGAAGACGGAGCATCTGTGGCAGACTGATTGTATCGCAGTGTTTACTGAGAATGAAGAACTGTCACGGGCAGGCTGATCGGAGAAATAAGCTTGGAGATTACTATTATTAAACAACCAACTGTTAAAAGACCCACACACATATTAAGGGGAAATACAGAATAAGTTGGTTTTGTTGCTGAAGCCAAATATTTTGGAATTCATCCACATTAAGCTCTCACTTTCTCTCACCATGGTGCTTGATTTTGCGATGTTTGCATACATTATTCTTCCCTGAGGTACATTTAGTTTAATTAAATTTTACTATTAAAAAGTATTAAAGCCTGCTTTTCATAATCCTTCAGAAGCCTGGTGTGGAAACACACTGCATCTGCAACACTTCCCTCTAGGAGCTTCGACTACTTTCTGCGAGCAGGTTTGGCGACCAGATAGCCGTCCAGGAGGAATCACATTGGGAAATGTGAGAGGTCAGGACACTTGTCTTTTGCTTTTGAATCTACCAGCTGACCTCCGTTTTTTCACATTCCCTTTTATAATGCTACAGTTGTTTCCTTTCCTTCCTCTTCTACAGACAAGAATTCCCATTCCAAGCATCAGAAAGGAAGCGGTGTTGAGACCTGAGTTTGCATCTGAGCCTGGCTGAGACGGGACATCGCTGCTCTTTCTCTCATCCAGGGTTGACCGAGAACCCACGGAGAGCCACGTCCCAGGCTAGGGTCTGGGCACGCAGAGACGAGGAAGGCCGAACCCTTTCTGCCAAGCCATTTGCAATCTTGTCGTGCAACCCCCCTGCCTTAACTCCTATCTCACAGTAACAGCTGGTCTTGAAGGACGGAGAACTGGGAGCTCTGTGAGCCATTCTTCAAAGAGATGAAATGGGACAACATGATATGTCATAATAAGGAAACCATCCTGACTCACCAAACGCTAAAGAACTGCAACTATATAATTGAAGGTAGTTTGTAATAGTTTTCTCCACACAGTCTCCTCTGACAGGTTAAGTGAGTACTCGGTGGATCTGCAATGGCCAATCATCTGTGTCCACGGTATTTAACAAAATGGAGCCCCACTCTGTTCTCAGGAGGCACCACACAGAGATTCTAAAGCACTAATCAGGATGGAAAAAAACACACCAGTCACCCTGCGTTGGAAACCGAGAAACACTTTCGGAGCCATATTTCAAGCTGGGAGGTCATTAGCGGTGCGTCCATCCAAGGCGAAGTGTTTTGCCACAGGTAATAACAGCTGTAGTTATTCCTAATGTCTTCAAGTGTAGCATGAATGAATGAGCCGGTGTTTGTGTCAGGCCAAAGCACAGGGTCTTTTGTAGTTGTTGTTTATTTTGTTCTACATTCCATACTTGGCAGCAGGGATCCTTTTAGACGTCTGAGTAACTCACAAGAAAAAGAACGCAAATTACAAACACAGATACAAAGGAGGGCCTGGACAAAACTAAGTCACTCCAAAATGAAGATTTCCAAGGATTCTGTGTTGATAACTTTATTTTTTTAATGTTTATTTACTTATTTTGAGAGAAAGAGAGAGATAGTACAAGGGGGAGGGGGGCATGGGGTACAGAAAAAGATAGGGAGAGAGAGAATCCCAAGCCGTTTCCATGCTGTCAGCACAGAGCCCGATGCGAGACTAGAACTCACGAACCTCGAGATCATGACCTGAGCTGAAATCAAGAGTCAAATGCTTAACTGACTAATTCACTCAGGTGCCCCTGTGTTGGTAACTTTAGATGTCACCATAAATATCTCAAGTATTTATTCTTCAAAGAGTGTTCATTTATGCCTCCAAAGACTTTCCATGTTGCTTCTCTAAGCTACCATTCCTCTATAGTGCTGTCTGTCTAGAAGATATTAGTTAGCTGGTTAACTTATCCAAACTATTTTACTATCATCAGGTTTAGAAGACAAAAACAGGCAGGTTCATACTCCAGCTCAACAATCGAATATGCAATACCAAATAAGTTTTCTTATTTCTATGGGCCTTAGTTTTCTCATCTGTAAAATGTACCCAATAAGTAGATACACTTTGTAGAATAAGGAGAGGCTGGGTAACACTATGATAACAAGCAATCCCACCCAATGGCTTAAAACAATAGGCTTTATTCCCTATTCATGCAAAATCCTCTGTGGGACCAGCAGGCATCTCAGGGATCCACACTACCTAATTATTTTGACCCTACCATCTTGACACAAAGCTTCCCCCTAGATTTCCATAACAGGATGGATCAGAGGCTCTCCCACTGGCCGTTGAGTGTTTTAACCTGACAGTGGCACATATCACTTCCCTTCCCTGTCTAATGGCTAGAATAAATGTATGGCCACATCCAGCTTGGAAGAGCTTGGAAAAGGCAGGCTTCTGTGTGCCCAGAGGCAAAAGAGATAAAGATATGTATTGTTGAACATTACTAATAGCTTTATTTACCAAAATTGTTAAGATTAATGAGGTAACCCATTAACTATGACAATGGAGCAATGGGGGAATAAATGTCAGAAACAGCATGGCACAAGAAGTGGTTTCTGAGAGCACTTGTCGTTGGGCCCCAAGCTTCTAGGTGGTAACCAGCTCTGAGTTTGTAGAGATGAAGGACGGACGCCATTACTCAAGGGAGCCAGAGCAGAGGTGCTGTCTCCACCAGCGTGTCTCCATGTCTCCAGGCAACGCACATGCCCAGATTTACAGAAACTCCCTGTGAGAAGCTAACCTCAAAGCCAAGGAGATTAGGGAGCTAAGCAGAGGTAAGTAACAGGTCACTGGATAAAACATATAGAAAATTCTGAATTGGCGGGTAACCTGAAAACACTGAAGTTCTGTAGCATTAAATAAACCTTCTAAAGTTCAGGTGCCAATCAGAGCTTCAGTTTGTAAAAGTAGAAATCTCAAAGGCTAACTGTTGACAAATTGCTAGCATTCCCTTCCTTTGATGAGGTCAGAATGTCATAGGAAACAATGTTACATGGATTCCTACAAACTAAGGTCCAGGTATGGCCAATCGAACGGTGTGAGAAAGCAGGGGAAGAAAGCCCATTTTAACTATATTTCTTCAATGTTACTCTATTTTCCCCTAATTTGGTTCATATAAGAATAACTACAAGCTATTGAAAATTGGGCTGCATCTCTCTCCTACGAATCCAGGTTCTCCTTGGGCACTATGGGAAATATTTCCCATAGCACTGATACCATCAGAATGGGCTGTGGCCCCTTTGAGAAATGTGAACTGAACAGTGGCAGGGATTAAAACTCCATTTCACTGCAGATGTTGGGGAATGAGAAACTCACTACCACAGTGTCCCAGTAGGCAAGAAGTGTTTTGTAGAAAACTTACATATATGTCTTATGTTTACGCAATGTTAGTGGGCTTTGTTCTCAATTTCTTAGTGAGAGATTTCACTAGATCACATTTTTTTATATTGAATTGTCACTCTTGTCCCTATTTTCCTTCCCCACCAGTAGGTGGAAGGAACTGGACAGGGTTGCTTCTAGGAAGCTGTGTAGAAAGATAGAAACACAAAAACTTTTGTGGCTTCAAGGTTTTAGGACACTCGAAGGATTTTTGAAGGAGGTTAAGAAGTTGGGCTGTGGTTGCTAAAGTGGTAAAGTAGGAGACCATGAACAAAGACTCTTAGAAGTGCTGTAGGATTGGGAGAAATGGCTGCATGGTGAGTGTCCAGGCAGACAGGACCATGGCCACCTCACAGAGGAGTCACTCACTGGAAGGTCATATACAGAAGCAGGGGAGAGAAGCCATTCCTGAAGAAGACATCTGAACAGAACTCGTCCTTATCTCTCAAACAGGTTTTGTTCCGTATAGGTTTATAGAGCCCTGGCTACTTCTCTTTTAGGGAAAGAAAATAAAAGCCTGTCCCAACAGTAAATTTCCACTCCAGGCACCCACTCATTCCAGTCATTATCAAACTCTGAACCTAAGCTCCAGAAAAAAGTGGAGCACTGCAGGTCAACAGTCTCCAAAGTTAAGGAGAGTCATTGATAAAGCCAGAAGCTGGATTCCTAAGGAGGACCTGAAAGTCTCCTATGAATGTTTATAGTCTAGACACCCAGGTGGGCTCTCCTATTTCTCTTCCTCAAGATGAATCTGGAGTATGCGATCCTAAGCAATATGCTGGCCATCAGCACTTCCTGATAGAACTTTTAGAACAGACTAGAAGGGAGAATGTAGGGAGGGTGCATATCTCAAAGATCTGGTTACGATCCAAGGAGTATGGGGAAGACTTCAAATGGTTACTGACCACCCCCCCCCAATACTGTCTTCTCACAATATGCATCCAGAAAGTTCTGGATGCCCACCACCTGCCATTTACAACATAAACTGTGTTCTCAACCTTTGTTATCGACTCCAGATGGTATTAGGCAGTGAGTCCCATCTAAACCCAATAGTTCTCACCCTTGATGAGGATCCAGCACTACAAGAATGGAAATCCTTGAATGTCTTAAAATATGCAGTGACCCTTAAGAAAAGTTGAAACATACATTTGGTACTAGTTTTGAAAGTGAGAAGAGAGAAAGGAAGACATAATATTCTAGGAGGAACCAACTAAGAATGAAAAGACTGACATAAATTTTCTAATTATGAAATAAACCACATCTTGGGAAGGATAGATAAAACCAAATACATGTCTAGACCTAGTTAAGAGAAACTGGAAAATACTGAAGACAGAGGAAGCAATCAGGAAGAGAGGAAAAACTACCCATGAAAGGATAATAATTACAGACTTTGTATCAGTAACAAGAAAAATTACAAATAAGGGATTGATCTCCTCAAGCTGCTTAGGAAAAAAATCACCACCCCATACTGGGTTGAACTTTCAGTTCAAGAGTGATGTTGATTGAAATAAAGAAATTTGCACAGAAGGACTGAGCAAGTTCTATTTCAGGAAAAAAAAAATTGATAAGGAAAAAGTGGAAAAGAAGCAAGACAGAGCAAGGACAATGGCATACGTGTTGTCAAACCTGGGTACAGTTTTATGTTAAGATTTTTGTTTTCATTCTTGTTATCCCAGAAACTGGAAATGGAATGTGACAGAGAGGGTATACCGCCAAGAAGAAAAATAAGCAAATTAGGATGAAATCAAGAGCTGTTTCAGGTATTGGGAATTATGAGAAAGAATTGGTTACAGAGCATGCTTGTCTTGTCTGACTGACTATCAGTCAGGGTCCAGACACAAATCGATCACTGGCATACCCACCCACACTAACTTTAAGTGTTTCTGTCTTTTCTGATCCTTAGTTGAATGTATACCTTTATTTCTTCATAATTGCTTGCTTTAATATTAACTATTTTAAATGCTGTTATATTTTATTTTACCCCTTAGAGTCTCAATATGGAGCAGTGGACTTATAAACTCAGTCTAGGTTCATGAACATGGACATCCTGAACGGCTCCTTAAAACCAATCAAAAAGTTGCGATGGAACTCTAAGAAAAGGTGACAGATAAAAATATTAATTTTTTTCATTCCCTGAGCACTAGTATAGCTAATCACTAGATCATGTGAAATAATAGTGGATGAACATAGCAAGGAAAGGGTAATCAAGAGTCTTAGCATTCTCTCATGAAAGCACTTTGGTTGGTTGTCACTGAGGGTTTTGTGCTTGTGTATGTTTCTGTGGCTATAGAGGATAAGTTTCAAATGTTTCTGAAATGAATGGCAGTCACTGGGGGCATCTAAGCTTGGGATGATGCTGTCAGTTTATCAAGTGACTTAGGCAGCGAGATTTGAAAAGGCACAAAGTCCAGTGTGGGGTTACATTAGGGAACTTTAGAAAATGTCAGGGGAATCATTTTGTGCTCTAGAAAGATGGTTTGCAAAATTATACCTAGTGGCCTAAAAGAGTCAGCCACATTCAAGAAGCCAGGTTCACCTGTAGCATATAACCCACACCATGGAAGAGTCTGGCATTCTATTTACACCATACCCAAGATAGGCACCTTTTTGGATATTGATGCTGGAAAATTGTTTTTACTTTCTGTAAAGGAGCTCCAGGAGACCAAAGATGCTGTAACAGGATGTACTAGGTTCGTAGAGTGTCCTTCAAAAGCTCATGATCACCCAGAACTTCAGGATGTAACCAGATTTGGAAATAGAGCCTTTGTAGATATAATTAGTTCCAATGAGGTCATACTGACTTGGGATGGACCCTAATCCGATGACTGGTGCCCTTAGGAGAGGAAATTTTAGATACAGACGTGTGTATAGAAGGAAGACAGTATGAAGACAGACACAAGGAAAGTACCACATAACAAGGAAAGCAGAGATTGGAAGATAATCCACAAACCAAGGAATGCCAAAGCCTGCTGGCAACTACAGAGATAGAAAGGAGGCAAGGAAGGATTTTCCTATAGAGCCTTCAGAGAAAGTATGGTCCTGCCAACATCTCCATTTCAGACTTCTGGCCCCCAGAACAGAGACTGTCAATTCCATTGTTGAGAAAACTCTCATAAGAGCTCAGCTTCCTTTCCATTAGTCAGGTATCATGTTCTCTTTCCTCAACCCTGAGTTAGTGCTCAGCTTCATTTCTTTCTGATCTGAAAGATAACAGCTTCTCAAACCCTTTTCCTCTGTTGCAGCAACTATAGAAAGGGGTTACTGCATATAAGCCCACAGTGAGATTCAAATAAGAATGGAGACAAATATCACTTTCCAAAAGCAGAGATCGGGTTACCCAGAGCATCTGCAAAGATGTCCAGCTTTATGCCCCTGATGATCAAAGGAACATTCTACCCATTTCGGTGTTCCATGGGACATGTTTGCAGAGCACTCCCAGAAAGAACTGAAAAGCAAGCCCCCTGTTCCCCTGCTTGAAATGAATGGACACACAAATGCACTGTATCTCAAACAAAACAGTCAGGACACTCTGACCATCAACCTTCTCTGGGACGTCATTGTTCTCCCACCCAAACAGCCCTGGAGGTGAACGGAGCCAGTTGGCTGCCAGAATAAAGCAAGCAGCCATATACGGGAACCTATGTGCATAGATCTCTAAGTGCTGATTCTAAACTGCAGTATATCCCTGGAGAAATGCACATGCTATAGATTCGTAGGAGATCATTTTTCAGGGAAAAAGAAAACATTTATTTTTTGATTTGAGATAAAAAGAGAAAATCAATGTTTTCTAAGGCTTGATGAGTCATTTCAGGTATTTGTGCTCACTTGCTTAAGGATGTGGGAAAAGGCTGGTTAAATGGAGCTTCCACTAATAACCAGTGATGAGGAGGGACTGATCTAACAATCCTTGATCTGACTTCTTCCAGTCATTCTGGGAAGTTCCCTGAGGAAAAGCAATGCCCTGCCCAGGGGGTCGGTCCTGGAGTCCTGGAGGATAAACACATGCCCTCCTGTGACATTCGTTGACACTTCCATGAAATTTGCTAGAGAGCAGAGCTCCACTTTATTCTGTGTATTTAATTAAATGAAACAAATACCACGCTTGAGTAGCTTTGTGAGAGTTGAAGAGTCACATAGAACAAGCTCATTACATTCATAAAGCCAGAGAATCCTGCCATAACTGTCCCCCCATCAAAAAAAAAAAAAAAAAGGCAAAGAAAAACCTTGAAAACTAAAACTTACAGTTAGCAAGCCAGCTATCTTATCAGAATAATTAGATATTAAGTCTTCGTTTATTTATTTTTTAACATTTATTTTTAGGAGAGAGAGAGAGAGAGAGAGACAGAGTGAGGGGGGGGTGCAGGCAGAGAGGGAGACAGAATCTGAAGCAGGCTCAAGGCTCCAAGCTGTCAGCACAGAACCTGACACGGGACTTGAACCCACAAACTGTGAGATCATGACCTGAGCCTAAGTCGGTTGCTTAACCGACTGAGCCACCCAAGCACCCCAGCTTTATTTATTTTTTTAAGGAGGCTTCACGCCCAGCACAGAGCCCAATGTGGGGCTTGAATTTACAACCCAAGACCTGAACTGAGATCAAGAGCCAGACTATCAATCAACTGAGCCACCCATGCACTCCAAGTCTTCCTTTGAAACTATATGTTCCATGTCAAAGCAGGGTTGCATGATAAATAAACACTGTGACTGATTCCAAGTGTCAAACTGCAGCTAAGCATTCTCTTACATCAACACCCAGAGTGATGTAGAACGTCCTGCAACTTTGCATAGCTTTGAACTTATTTGTGTTGGGAAATGTGGCATATAAGTTAACAAGGAGCCACAGAGCACATGTTTTATGCTATTTGACAGACTTTGTCATGTAGAACATATCAGGAAAGTATTCGAGAGTACAACTTAGAA
This sequence comes from Cryptoprocta ferox, assembly GCA_028646485.1. NCBI lineage: Eukaryota > Metazoa > Chordata > Mammalia > Carnivora > Eupleridae > Cryptoprocta > Cryptoprocta ferox. The sequence goes on along the minus strand of CM053566.1, from coordinate 75,577,707 downwards.
GGATGGAGACTACAAAATCAATCAATTACAATTGGAAAGGAGGATCCCAGGATCTACCAAAACCAAAGATTGCTGCTTTTGACTCTGTGTACAGAGTTCTTCTTGTTACAAGTTAAATCCTCTCTGAAATCCTATGAGAAGAAAAAGGAAGTAAATCAAATGACTTCAGGTGAGGAGCTAGCCAAAGACATGTTTTCCGGAGAGAGATCATGTTGAAGCGTAGGGTCAACTCTATAACCACAGGCCACTCTTCTCTATCTCTCTTCTCTACTGGTGCTTGATCCCACCTCCAGGCCTCCCTGTGTCTTACCATTGAGGTATTTAAACGTGTTGACATGTCTTCCCCCCCCACCAGGATATGCACCTCTCAGGCTGTGTCTCATGCCTCTTTGCATCCATCACACCTCACCCAAAGTCTCACATGAGGTCAGGGCTTCATAAATCGTGCTTGTAAATAAACATTTAATGTCACAGATTTAGAGACCACACACATATAAAATGTGGCCATGCTCAGGGAACACATATCCATGAAAATATACAAACAAAAAAGTAAAAACAATGTCTCCAGCATATTGGATATAAAATAGAATTCTTCACTCCTCTTCTTAGGAAGTTTTCATCTTTTAGAAGAAGTACATGACTGCTTAGTGATAGGAAGGAGAAGGTAAAGAGTGCACTAAAGAAACAGAATATCTTGGGGTGCCTGGGTGGCTCAGTCAGTTAAGCGCAGACTTCCGCTCAAGTCATGATCTCACAATTCATGGGTTCGAGCCCCACATCGGGTTCTGTGGTGACAGCTCCGGACCCTGGAGCCTGCTTCGGAGCCTGCTTCGGATTCTGTGTGTCCCTCTCTCTGCCCCTCCCCCATTCATGCTCTGTTTCTCTCTTTCTTAAAAATAAATAAGCATTAATAAAAAAAAAAGAACATCTTTTCTTCTTACCGATTGAATCACAGCCCTCCTCTCCCCACACACCCCACTTTCCCTCTACACATTGGATGCCCGAGATTCCTTCTTTCACCTTAGTCTTTTCCTCCTTCCTTATGGTGCAGGAAGCTTCACCTGTCCTTGTCACTGGACTTAGTATATAGACCCTACCAAACAATTTTGTCAAATTAAATCAGTGGCACGCATAAATTCAGAAAAAACTCTCAGGCTAATCTAAGCCAGTTTTATGCAAATAAGAGGACACGGTTAAGGTTGTACAGGTCCAGGCTTCACACCAGCTGAGCACCAACCCACAGTGAAGAGCAGGAGATGCTTAAACTCCCATTATTCGCTTTCACTGTTTTTGCAGACTACACTGAAATTCACAATTTACTGTCTTTTTTTCACTTGTAGGATGGAAAGCATCTGGTCTTACCCTCTGGGTATGATCAACCTTCATATATTTGAAAAGTGTTGAGTAACCATTTCAAATTCTCCCTGTGAGATAACTAACCTAAGAAACAATAACCTTGTTTGTTGTATTTTGTCATGTTTTTTCCCCAGATTTGAACATCACTGATCATAAGTGTGAACTCACTTCAAATTTTCTAATTCTCCCTCCAGATGTAGAACCAACAATCAAACTTGAGCTCAACGGACACTCATTTAAAAAGAATTATCCTCAATGTTGTTGCATCCCGAACTCTAGCTAATACTTCACATTATCATGGTTTTTATAATAAAATAGAACTCACTCCTGGTTCTCACTGGGTGATAGTTTACTATAGAATGTCCAAGCCTGGTTGACTTTATAAAGAGCTCACACAGGAGCTGGGAACAAGAACACTAGTTTTGAACTCTGATTGTTGACATAGGAAAAGCCTTTAATTAGACTGATTTACCTTCAACTTTTATATTTAATGAACTATTTTGAAAAAGAACACTGCTCATGTGTCTTCATTAAATAGCAAGTCATAGATCATGAATTATTCAGTAGTTAGGTGTTCATGACTTCTTGCTGTCCGCCATCTTGTTCCCTGGCTCACTTACCAACCCCACTACATGCAAGAGAGAAAAAAGTAGAGAAGACAAGGATACACTTCAATCAGCCAGGTTTTTTGTTTATCAGCAACACTTACAAAGGTCAAATGTGCCAAGTAGGAGGATAGACAGACATTAGAGTGAAGTGAAATTCTCTGGATGAAGAATAAAGTTAAGTTTAATGTTTCACTAAATCATGAAACAAGACAGATTTTTTTTGTTATCATAAAGAAATATTTCTATGGCTACATACTTTTTCATTAGTATTCAATATGTGGACTTGAAATGATATTACACTTCTGATAATAGAGTGCTTGGATTTGGGTGCCTTTTTTTTTGCAATCTAAAAGCTCCCTCTTCTGACCATGTGACATAATTCTTCGTATATTCTCTTTACATTTTAAAAGCTCTTGCAGATTATTCTAAGAACAAATAAATCTGATGCGATATAAAATACAGCTTGTGCTTAACTTTGACCTTAAACTGTTCAGTTTTATGTTGAGATTTTTTTTCTCCAAAATTATAAGTGGTATTTCTGAAAAAAATCAGCATTCATTGTCTTAACTAGTAATTCTAAGTTGTTTTTGCTGCAAATATTGTGTTCCTGAATTACCATTCATGGGGCAAATTCTTTGGTTTTTATAAAAATAATATAATTTTATATTACATAAATAAAATTATTCATAGAAAAATTTTAAAGTATACAAGATGAGTTTAACTCACAACACATTAATTTAGGTATTAACGTCTTTGAAAATATATCTTTCGTGACTGCATAATATTCTATGGTAAGTGTATACCATAATTTCTTTATATAATAGCATAAGGGTACATAGTTAGATTTATTCCCAGCTTCTCCCATTATAAGTAATATTGAAGTTATTTATTTTAAATAAGTATTTCCAATTATTTATTAATAAAACAACTAAAAAAGGATTTCTAGGGGCAACTGAGTGGCTCAGTCATTTAAGTGTCTGTCTCTTGATTTCAGCTCGGGTCATGATCTCATGGTTTGCGAGTTCAAACCCTGTGTCAGCCTCTGTGCTGACAGCCTGCTTGGGATTCTCTGTCTCCCTCTTTCTCTCTCTCTGCCCCTCACCTACTCACGCTCATGCTCTCTCTCAAAATAAATAAATAAACATAACTCCATCAGTATTCTAGTCTTCTTCCCATTTTGTTGTTGAAATTCCAAATGTTTATGGAAAAAAAATTTAGATGTTGATCTCTTTTCAATAACATGTTTCCATGTTTCGTAACTTCCCCCAGGTACTCACTGAGCTCTTTTTATAGGAAGGCTTGGGTCTTTCTTCAGCTCAGAAAATGATTTTGTGTGTTTAAGTAATTCTATTTGCGTTAGTCTCAGGTTCAAAATCATCAAATATGCATGTACTCTAACTCCAGATCTGCTCTCTGCCATGCCTCTCTTGTCATTTTCCTTTCTCTAGTTCAGCTCCTCATGTGTGTTTCCCATCTACTAATTAGAAGTTCTGCAGTGCTGGGTCCATTCTTTTATGGGTTCCAATACAGTTTTAAATTCCACTCTTGCATCTTTGATTTTCTTTTCCTTTCCTTTTCTTTGACTTTCAGAGAGGTTGTTTGACTTCAGCCTGTGCGATCCCATGATGTCTTTCACTCGTTATATAAAAGCCCCTCTTGTCTTATAGTTTACGGACATCATAAAGCAGGTATTGCCCAAATATAATTTATTTCCTGTAGTAAATCTTTTCAAAACCAGCTCTTTTCCTGGATATTGAGTACCTTGTCCCTCTCCTTATTTTGAGCTGTAAAATCTTTTCACAGGCCTCCTGTTGGCTATTTTCTGTTTGTGCATCCTTGAGAGAGGAGAGATCTCTCCTAGCCTCCTGTTTGCACCTAAATGGAGGGGGCAGGTCCTCTTGTATCTCCTCACTGTCCATCTACTTGTGGGGAGAAATCTCCTCTCAAATTTTAAGCTCAAAAGATTTTGTTTGTCTGTTTTTACTTAAATTTGCTTTATTGGTTCAGTGAAACCAGCAGCCTAAAAGAAATGAGGAGAAAAGCAGAAGCGTGGGCAGACAAGGTAAGCTGTGTGCTCCGGGCTCAGCCCTCTGTATCGGATGGTCTTTGTCTCCATGATGGGCCCTCAGATCCAGACTTCTCCTTAGGAGGCTGCTCTCATCCAGGTAGTTCGGTTTTATGAGGAGGAGGCCTTGGAGGAGAGGCTTACCCCACTCTATTGGTAGAGCCAATACTGGAAGGAAGCCCGGACGCTAACGGGGACTGCCTTGGATGGCTCCTCAATGCCCAGCAGAACACTGAGGGAAGTGTGTTCTCTGTCTGCCCACGGGCTACCTTAACGGCTCCAAATTAAAGAATATTACTCGAGTTCTATATAGGATTTGCTCTCCTTAATTCCCAGGTTTGTACCATCTTCTCAGAAGGCCACACTGAGCCAGTCTTCAGTGTTCCTCCAATCTGGCCCCGGTTGCTCTCTATCCAGCAGAGATGCTTTGCAAGTTCTCCCGAGTGATGGGCTGTCTTCCCTAGTTTTCAGGAACCACAAACGACATTGTCTCCCTTTGTTTTGTATCATTTTGGCCATCTTTACCAAAATGCCATTTGTTTCATTTTTTTCTCCCCCTGCCCCAGCTACATCAAGGGATTTGCACTCACCTAGCCCCAGATCCTTTCAGCTAGAAATCACTTCTCCCTCCTCTCAATTGAGAACACTTTACTTTTATTTCTCACTTTTTACGGGCACTTCTCTGGACAACTGGATTGCAAGTTCTTTGACGGCGAGTGGGTGATCAGCTCCTCCTGGTTTGCCCAGGACTTCTCCAGATTTGAAACCAGAAGGCCCAGGAATCGCCTCAGGCCTAGACCAGGTGGTAGCCCTGATCAAGGTCAATGTAGGCTTTATCTTTAAGCCCCTCCCCCACATCGATTATCTAAAACTGTCCTGCCCAAAGCAGACATCCATGAAATATATATTGATGAGTCATTTCTCCTTGCCCCTACACTCCAAGCACATTTATAGGGTCAACGACAAAGCTGATGCCTGCTCACCAGAGAAGCTAAGTAAATGAACGAGCACATCAAGTCTATTCATGTGGTGAAGTGGAGAACTTTTCATAATAAATAGCATAGCCTGGCTCATGATCTCTAGATACTTACAAATGAAAAGAAACCTCATCACTGGAGAAGTTTCAGACATAATTACGAAGAGTATGGATAGAATGATTCCTCTAAGACTAATATTTTCAGAAACTAGCTATTATGCCATTCAGTAGATATGCAAAATCTGCTTCCAGAAGCAGGTGCTTCTCAGGCTGCCTTCCACAGCCATTTAAAATACTACCATTAATTACCTACTGTATGGGTAATGATATACCAACTGTGCTTGGAGACATCTTCTCTGTCCTAAGGAAGATTTTGTTTAGAAGGAATGGTGGAGAGCTGTGACTGTTTACTTTTTCCCTACCGCCAACTCAAAAATCACCCCAAGTATGGCCCTAATAAAAATATGTTTTGAACAGTTTCTCATTTCTTATAATATTTCTAAGTGACTTTCTCTTTTTAAATAGCGGGAACATGTCTTGCTTGCAGCGTAACAACTGAGAGAATCCGCTTGGGTCCTTGGTGAGATCCACTCAAGCATTGACCACATTTCATGTCTTAGAGGATTCTAGAAGCATCCAAGGCCAGGAAAAGGGAAACAAACCTACCATGCTTCCTTCAAAGAATCAAATAACCCATCAAGGTTTTCCAAACCACAATAATGTAGTAGAGGAAAAACCATGAGAGCCATGACTATCATGCAATTGATGTGGGCAAAAAACTAGAAACTAGAAAAAGCTCTTGATAAAAACAAAACCTGTAAAGAAATGACAAAGGAGCTGAAATTGATGGCAAATTTCCTATGGCAATTTTGGCTTTTCAAACGTATTCAAGTTTCCTGAGGGCAGAGATCCCTCCTCGAATCGTTTTCTCTTTCATACGTCAGTGCATAGGAAGTGGTTTTGTGTGGAAAGGAAAGAGATTGAATTTAGATAAATACCAGTCCCAGAGCAGATGTTCTCTACTTGGACAAAGAAATAAAGCACAGGGAGAAAATGTCATTCGGAAATTAAAATTAAAAATCACGTATTGATTGTGGAGTGACTAATCATCGGACCACGCTACTGACGACGCTGCCATCTGTCTTCAGAGATCTCCAAATATAGCAACCGGAGGGCTGAGTGTGCTGAATCAGGAGCGGAGCAGGAGATCTCGGGTCAGCACATGGGCTCTGGCGTCTAACGGCCTCAGTCAATTCCTGGATCCTCACCTTCCAAGCGAGCGACCTTGAAAATGACTTGACCTCTCTAAACCTCAGTTTCCTGATGGATAATACCAACACCTCCCTCATAAGGTTGTTATGTAGGGCAATCAATGCCTCATTAGAGGAATGAGTTTGTGAGAGATGACATCACAACTTTTTATTATTTGATTTGTAGCATTTGAGTCTGTGGCTTGGAAACTGTTCCAATTGACCTTCCAATTGACCTCTAATGTGTAATGGAGCCATGCTATTGGTCTATGCTACTAAAGAGCAGCTTTCTGTTTGCAAACATTTAGTGATGTTCTGTAAAAACACTTCCACCTGAGTTTAAAGATACCCCTCAACTTGTCCCCCCTTTATCTATTGAAACATTTGTGTCTGTTCTCCCAAATATACACGTTTCCATGTCTCTTCCAACCTGGAAAGCTTCATTTTGCCCCCCATGTGCCTGTTTATTTCTACTATGCTTTACACCCCAGTAATTGCTCTCTGAACGACCCTTCCCTGTGCCGGGTTTGTCCCTGTTTGCTCTGGAAAATCCATTCCCTGCCTTCCCTTACTCCTGACTTCTTCAAATGATATTCCTCAGTCTACTTTGACAACTGGCTTCCCCTGTGACCCTCACTCACCACAGGCAGCCTGTCCCCTTAGCCCTGGCAATGCTATCTTCTCCTTTGTCCTTCTAGCCCTATGGCTGGTCTACTCCATGCTAACTTCTGGGTTGAGTTCTTGTCGCCCTTTTTTCTCCAGTTTTTTTTTTTAATTATGGTAAAATACATATAGCCTAAAATGTACTATCTTAACTCTTTTTAAGTGTACAGTTCAGTGATATTAAGTACATTCATATTGTTGGGCAACCATCACTACCCTCCATCTCCAGAACCCTCTTCATCTTGGAACGTGAAATGCTGTACCCAATAAACACTAACTCCCCTTTATATCTGTTTAGCCTTCCTAAGACTTTTTCAGTTAGTTCTTCCTATTAAGGATCCTCTCTTGATGCACCTGGTTTAGGTTCTGTTTTCCTGACTGGGTCTTTCACCTTCAACATGCCAGATTTCCAAAATTATCTAACAGATAGTTGTGGAATATCTGATGAGGGCATGGGCACTACAGAAATAAATAAGACACAGTACTACTGCTGTTCTTGAAGAACTCACAGGTGAATCCGTGTGTGATTACAATATGATATTTTGGATAAGCACGTGAGCTTGGGAAGCAAAGCGTGTAGGTATGGGTCGTGGCTCTACCACTTGCTGACTCTGTGAGCACAAGCAAGTTAGGCACCTTTCAAGAAGGACTTTGTGCATTTGGCTCATGAGCCAAACTAGATGGTGCTTTTTGCATGACGGGGAGCTATTAGGAAGACTGACCAAGCAAGAGTTCTGCGGATGCATTAGGAATGTCTGACTGAATGCAAGGCTGTCATGTGGAAAGATACCACCATAGTTCAGGCTGCTGGCAGTGCAGGTGAGGAGGTGGGGGCAGAAGGGAGAGGGAAGGGTTGAAAAATAAGTGACCAACTTTCTGGTCACTTATGAAACCTTCCAAGACTATTCTAGGCCAGGCTGATCTCTTCTCTCTGAATCTACCACACAAGCAGTAACCCATTTCATTATCTCTAATTCTGGAAAATGTTCATTCTTGCCTTCCTCTCATCCAGACTGAATGATGGCTTCTTAAAGATAAAAGCAATAACTTAATCTTTTTCTATCCACCCCCTGCCGTGTTCCTTATAATATTTCATATATAAGGATGTTTAACAGATTCTTTGAGGACTCTAGTTCTTCAAAAAAGGATATATTACCACAAGCCAGATTAAGTAATAATTCAAGAATTTGATAAAATAACTTGAAATGTTTTGCTTTCCAAAAATAACCACTTACTAAACATTAATTATCAAATGGAATAAAAAAGGCAATCTTACTTTTAAGAGTTTAATCTTCTACAGTTTCAGCTTAATCTTACCAACCAACTTCAGTAATAAAGAGTTAGTAATGGCTTGATGATATGAATTCAGAGACCCAATTTGATTAGATTTTCTGATTAAGTGGACTAATGTTAACTATGCAATATGATGCATAATAATATATCAAACCCCATTTTGGGGCACTCCTTTAACAGAGGGCTTACTGCATGATTAGAACATGAAAAATGAAGTTTTTCAGGATTCATTTACTGTAAATTGACTGAAATTGAGTGGAAGAAAATCCAAGCCTATTTGTCGTATTGATGCTATTTCTATGTATATAATAATTATTTCTTATTATCGATTTGAGAAGCTGTAATTTGTTTTCACAATTAATCAATGGAGAGCAATCTTTGAATCAGAATCCTTCTTGAGTAATCCCATAATTACCACATTATAGAGCCCTCTCTTTCCTTTCTCTCACTAGCAATTTTAGATTTCTGTTTCCTACCAAACCGTTTAGCCTATTTGGAATTCATGCGACATTTTACATGGAAAGATGTGTGAAATGCCACTTTCCATACTGCTTCCTTATAAATTATTCATCCCTGCTGTTTATCAGGCAGCTTCTGCACTTAGATAAGAAGTCACCTCTTGTGCGCCGCACACATCACAGGGACCTACATAATCAAAAATAGTGTGTAGCCTGCTAAGAGAGCAAGGAGAAATTCCAAGCAAGCACAGTTTGTGATGAGACACTCCCATGCTGAAACCAACCCCACCAATCTTACTTGACATGAATGATACCATTTAGCTTGCAAAGTGTATGGTTGGAAGAAAGATCTACACTCTCAATAGCAGACAGGCAATAGAGTGTAAACTTTCTCTACCTTGATGGGTAGCTTTATTGAATCAAAAACCAAATGAGAAATCGTTGTCACCTCTACAAGTGACCTTACAAATTGCCAAAGCTATCACTACTAAAAGAATCTCTTTTTTTTTTCATTTCTGAAAATTGTGACAGTATTCCCATCTATATTATCCCATCATCTGCTTTCTTTTCTCCATGACTTTGTAATGCCCTCCACCACGGTTGGGTTTGATCTGACCTATATATTGATATGGAATATCCATTTTTCACCAACTTAAGATACTGAATCCATTGATTATATTTAAACACAATAATTTAGTGGATGAAAATTTGGCCTTAAGAAGGATGACTAAGTTTATCATGACTTTAAGTGATTATTACTGATAAAAGATCATTGAACTAACTCCAACATTTCTGGGCCATCTCATTTTTCCACTGAGAGTAACTTTTTACTATGCTAGATTGATCCAGTTCTACATTTTCATACAGTATAAGGTTAGGATTTGTTTGGGGAGACCCACTCATACCTCATTATGCTTATAAAAGAATCAATTTGTCAGCATACCTTGGGTGGCTCAGTTGGTTAAGCGTCCAATTTCAGCTCAAGTCATGATCTTACAGTTTGTGAATTTGAGCCCTGCATCAGGCTTTGTGCTGACAACTCAGAGCCCAGAGCCTGCTTTGGATTCTGTGTCTCCCTCTCTCTCTCTGCCCTTCCCCTGCTCATAATCTGTCTATCTCTCAATAATAAATAAACATTTAAAAATTTTTAAATAAAATAAAATAATCAATTTATCAATCCATGAAAAGCATATGTTAAAAACTTACCCTGCACTTGACAGTGTACTAAATGAGATGCTATGGTAAACTGAAAAGAAACCTAAGTTACAAAGTGGAGTGCCTTCTAGTAGGTACCCTCTGCTCTAGCCCCCACAGTTTAAGGATGGCAATGCACAGACACAGACTAAGATGGCCTCCCTAACTAGTTAATGACAGAGCCAACACCAGGACTCAAATTTCCAGTCCTCGAAGCTATAATTTTTCCCACTTCTTCAAGAAGCCTGCATTCTGTCTGGACAGTTACAAATTACACATACGTAGAGATCAGAACAAAATAGCATCTAGATTATAATTATGTGTTATGCTGGAGAAAGTAAGGGCAGTGGGAGCTTAGAAACCTGGTAGGAATGTTTTAGTATGAAACAGAAGGAAGACTTCATGGGGGAAAAGGGTCTTGATCTGTGCCCTGTGAAATGCATAAGGATAAATGAGAATCAAATAGGTCGATGTGAATAGGGGGGCAGTAACTAGGCATCTGGATTAATGAGTCAATAGTATAAAGAAAGACATGAGACAGGCTTTACGAATCAGGGAAGCATAAGGAGTCAGTCTGAGCAGGGATCAGTGAAGTCATTGTCGGTGGGCAGAATATTAGAAGGCACAATATGACGAGTGTCATCCCTCCCTGAAATAGACATCCACAGTTTTCTCCAGGTAACTACAATAGTAGCCAACACCATGTGTGGGAGATGGCATCATTTGATCTTAATTCTTCATACCTCCCTGTGTCAGCACTGTTTTTTTCTACAACTGTGTAGTTCACCCCCACCATGGCCAGGGTGACCTGCCATGATTCTTGATTTTGGGCTCAGCCATGGACTTGCCTTGACCAACATATGGTATTTCCAGAAGTGACATAGGTAGATTTGCAAAGAGCTTTGTGAGGGGGATGTAGTGGGGGTGGCTTATTCTCTTGTGCATCCACCAGCACCATGAGACGGCTGGCTTCTGGCACATGAGAGACATATGAAGCTACATTTCATCAGCCAGGCTGTGCCTAGATCATGCAACCCAGCCAACCTCAGATGTCTACACGAGGCCAGCCAAAATCAGCAGAGCCCCTGAGGCAAACCCAGCCTGGATGGCAGGAACCCAGCAGATACATGAGAAATTTTTATTAGAGTATGTCCCTGAGGGCATCTGGTTGTTTATTGTTGAACACATGTTAACTGATACACCATGCAAGACACTGTTCAAATAATGTCATTTTCCTACTTGTATAATATATAAAATATCCAAAAATATAGAGCCCTAAAGGAAAGAGGTCAACAATATTCTACATGTCCACTGTGTCTTGGTTAATGAAATGGATACCATGCGAGTACAAAAGATAGAAAATATTATTGCCCTTATTCTAAGAAGGTGACAATGAAGTTGATATTATATGCCATACATATAAAAAAAAAAAAGACAAGTAAGATTACTCAGCTAGTTAAATGTAGATGTTGCCTTTCGTGAAACATGAAATGTTGTTCAATCGATTAGGAAAAATAGGGAATTCGCTTAATGGTGAGAGAACTTTCTTAGGGAACACAAGACATCTAGGAAGAAGACGTGTATAATTTGGGTATTTCCATTAACAACCTGAATGTCAATCCTGGAGGTTCAGGGGCTCTGCCCAGCACTAGATGTGCATGTCCCTGGAGATGAGAGAAGCCCAGCCCAGGCCTCCTCCCTCTAGGAACTTGCCCGGAAATAAGGTCCACATCTAAGAAAACGGGCCTTTCTTCTCCTTAGGCAGACACTGAAGGCAGTTTCAGAGGCCTAACAAATTAAGTGTGTCATCAAGCAAGCTTATAATTATCCATTTAAAAAACAAAACAAACAAACAAACAAGCAAAAAAAAAAAAAAAACAGCTACTGAAACAGACTCCCTCCAAGCCCCATAATGAGTGAGGAATTTCAGCTCTAGGAGATGCTGAAAAGATCCTCTTATGCTCCACTAGAGAAGTGGAGTCAATAGGGACATCCGGGCATTGCACGGAGGCCCATGTTCCTCCTCCCCAAGTGCCCGTCCCCACTTCAACACCACTTTGCTCTTTATTAAGGACAAGCCTGGCCAGACAGGACTTTGACCTGCGGTGTCCCATCTCTGGTGTGGCCTGTCAGTGCTGCCACATAGTCTTCTTCCCTGGGCCATTTGTCTCAAATGTCATAGCATATGCAACAGACAAAAGATTTTAAATACATATTGTCCAGGTAAAGACCGGGAGGTTCGAGAATTTAGGAAGAAACATGATTCCGGGAAGTCGGAACTGTCAGGCACTCAAATAGAATACACTCAGTGGGAAAACTGGGGTATCCAGGTGAGGTTTTTTAAGAGCCCTCCCTAAGTGGACCGGGAACTCCATTAGGGGAGCCGAGCGGAAGCTGCAGAGACAAGTGAGCGAGAGAGAGTGGCTCCCACAGCCACTGTGGTGAGGAGCGTCTATCGATCGCCGCTTCTCTGGCTAAATGGCGTTTACATCATTTTATAATTATTTATAAAGAGAGAGACAGAGGTGAAAAGCAAAAACAGAAAAAAATTAAGTTAGGGTGACCAAGGCTAAAAGATTAAAGGAAAAACTTAAGGACAAGGTAAAATGAAATGGAGCGAAAAGAAAATGCAAACAATGAAAACTCCAATAACATTAGCAAGTTCAATTTTAAGAATTGAATCAAACATGGCTTAGGAAGTTGTAAATTTTTATATGGAATTAAAATAGATGCATTTTTTTTGCAAATGCGTTAAAAACGAGAACTTAAAAAGAAGAAGAATTTTTAAAAGAAGAGGCAAAAAGCCTTAAAAAAATGAACAGATGGGGTTAACTAAAGTGGAAGTGGAAAATAAATGTGAATAACCAGCATAAAACAACGGAATGGGAAGTTCTAACACTGCTGAGAAACTAATCAAACAGAATAAAGCTGTAAAGAAACAAGAACAGACAGTCCATGTGGGGAAGAGGGAACAACACTGGAAACGCAAGCGGGGACGGAGAAGGGAATCCAGGACCCACTATGGCAATCGCGAGCTACCAGTGGCGCGGATTCCTGCTTACGCTTCCCGGAATCCGTGTTCTGTCTTTGCTGAGACACATCCTCCTCAAGACCCCAGCACAGAGAAATAAAGGAGCCTTCCCGCGTTTTTCTCTTAGCCCTCCCTCACTGTGTCCATACTGCGGTCTCCCCCAATTTCCCCGAAGAACAGGCTTGCCAAACCATCTGTCCCATGGTGTCATGTCCATCCACAGAGGGCACACTTCTCCAGATGTAGCCTCAGATGCTTCCCTAAAACTGACACCACAAGCTCACATAATATTTTCACCGCTTAGACTTCTCAAAAATTTAACTTCTCAGATATTTGCAAATGATGTATCTGGTAAAGAGTTAGTATCCAAATTCTATAGAGAACTTACCAAACTCAACCCCAAAAACCAAATAATCCAGTTAAGAAATGGGCAGAAGACACAATAGATATTTTTCCAAAGGAGACATCCAGATGGCTAACAGACACATGAAAAGATCCTCAACATCATTCATCATCAGGGAAATATAAATCAAAACCATGATGAGGTACCACTTCGTACCTGTCAGAATGGCTAAAATTAACAATGCAGGAAACAACAAATGTTGGCAAGGATGTGTAGCAAGGGAAACCCTCTTGCACTATTGATGGGAATGCAAACTGGTGCAGCCACTCTGGAATACAGTATGGAGGTTCTCAAAAAGTTAAAAATGGAACTACCCTACAATCCAGCAGTTGCACTACTAGGTATTTACCCGAAGGATACAAAAATACTAATTTGAAGGGGTACAAGCATTCCAATGTTTATAGCAGCATTATCAACAATAGTCAAATTATGGCAAAAGCCCAAGTGTCCATCGACTGATGAATGGATAAAGAAGATGTGGTATATATATGCAATGGAATATTATTCAGCCATAAAGAATGAAATCTTGCCATTTGCAAGGACGTGGATGAACTAGAGTGTATTATGCTAAGTGAAGCAAGTCAAAGAAAGACAACTGCTATATGATTTCACTCATATGTGGAATTTAAGAAACAAAACAGATGAACATAGGAGAAGGGGGGAAAAAGAGAGGGATGCAAACCGTAAAAGACTCTTAACTATAGAGAACACACTGAGGGTTGATGGAGGCAGATGGGCAGGGGATGGGCTAAATGGGTGATGGGTATTAAGGAGGGCACTTGTGATGAGCACTGGGTGTTGTACATAAGTGATGAATCACTAAACTTTAGTCTGAAACCAATATTACACTATATGTTAACTAACTAGAATTCAAATAAATATTTGGAAGAATAAATTTTTTTTCTCAAATACTGAACTCTTCAAATTCTTTTAACCTCACCCATATAAGATTCGCTTTTAAAATATTCAAGAATGAAATTCGAACAAGTATGTTGAGCAAGGACCACTTCAGTTAAACAATAAATATTTTCTTGGTAGCAAATAAACCTAGGTAACTTGTTATCTTTGAAAAATATTTTTTCCTTATGCTACTGGTTTATGCAAGTAGCTGTCTCTTAAGAGCTCACACCCTGACCTTGCAACCTGATGCCTGAGGATGCAATAGTCGTCTGGTTCTATTTCCTGTAATGTCCTTCCAGTCTGACCTGGTACTTGTATAGTTTAATCCTTACATTAATATTTTAATATAGGTTTGATTGGGGTTGAAATGAGCAAGAAGATTCTCTTCTTCATCTCTAAAGAGATGCTTTGTGTGAGTTCATTTCGCCACATTAGTATTCTGAGAGAGATGCATTCTATTAGCAGAGTATATCTACATCTGAATCAAGTGTCTTGCCACAAGGCAATGTGACATCTAAGCTTAGGTTCATAAAATAGCTATTTGGTTCAGGAAAAATAAAACATCTCTCAGCTTCTCAATTAAACCAAACCTGCTCCTCTTTTCCAGATGGATTTTATTGGATGAACTTCTTTATCCTCATCTTTAATACTGTCACACACACACACACACACACGCACACACACAATGTTTATCCTGAGACCAATTTTTTAATCTGCACAATAAAGGAATTGGACTTGATAGTTTTCTTTTTCAAAATAAAATATTTTTTATCTTAAAAATAATTAAGTGTTTTTGTAGGTAAGGAAAAGGGTTAAAATAAGTGAAGATTATCCTCCCAGTAATAATGAATAATTACTGTTAATATCCTCATATGTATTCTTACAGACATGTTATATGTATATATGTATGTATATAAATACACAAAGCATATATTTTAAATAATCTATTACATATTCTATTTGATAACATCTTCCACTTATTGCAATGTCTCTGTTGAGATAATCCTTTAATTTGATGAACCACAAATTGTACAAACTAGCTTTAATCAATGGGCCTAAAACTATTGTCTGTTTTCTCCTCTATGAATAATTCTGTGATGATCATCCTTGTATAGATATCTCTGAATATTCATTCAATTATTTTTTAGAATAATGGCTTGCAAGTAGAATTTCTATTACAAAAAGTATGGATATTCTAAATTTTAATATGTATGAATTTTTAATCATTTGATCAAGATTTTAAAATCCCTTGGGCTTTTTATTGGGATCTCATTGAATTTGTAGAATAGGTTAATGAGAATCCATTCATTCATTCATGTAGCAAATACGAATTGAACTGCCTGGATGGGCCAGATACTGGCACAGCAGTGGAAAAATCAAAGAGCCTTCCCTATGGAACATTTGCATAAAAGAGTCAAAACCAATAAACAAACAGATACATAACATGAAGTCAGAGTGTGGGCAGTGGTAGAGGTTAAATGCTCTGAAGAAAAAATAAAGCAAAGTAAAGATGATAGGGGGTGATACTGTATTTAAGATGATTGGAAGGTTTCTGAAATCAGTATTGATCCAGACCTGAAAGATGCAAGGAAGGAAGCCACATGTTTATCAAAGGGAAGAGGCAAAGAGGCAGAGGAGTGGGAGAGTGTCATCAAGGAAGGGAGATGAGGAGGGCAAGATTAGAGAGGGGGCCGAGCCCCCACCATGAAGCACCTTTGGATAAGTGACAGGGACTTTGGAATTTACTCTGAGTGTCATCAGAATCCATCGAAGGATTTTGTGCACTCCACTTTCTTCCTGAAGTAAGGTATGATCTCCAGTTACTTGTCTCCCAGGAGAACATGTTAGTTTCAGTTCATTCTTGCTAAATGTTTTATTAAGTATTTGTTTTACTCAAGTACACTTCTAGGTAAGAATTTATTTTCATTATTTTTATAATTAGTATTTTAGCTAAAAAAAAATCTTATAGGCCTCTTCAATACTTAATTCTAGGGTTCTATGAATGTGGTGCTATACAGATGATTCAGAATTCTCTGTGGATCCACCCAAGAACAAATGCTTCTACAGAATTATGGAGAATGGTCTGGGGCCACTTTTCACTCCTGTTCTCCTCCATTCACCTCACAGAAGATATAAGGATAGAGTCAAAGACATTAAAGTCAGAGCAGTGACTTGTGGGACAACTGTGCCTCCACCCATCCACCTCTTATACTTCTCTGGCTTCTGTGCAATTTGGCTCCCAAGCTCTTAGATCTTTCCTGAATTAAATTCCCTAGATTAGTGTTTTCCAAAAAGTAGGCAGTAAAACACCTTGGAAGCTTATAAAAATCACTTTCCCAACCCCATCCCTAGTGATTCTGATCCCAAAGATCTGGATTCTAATATGCGACAAAATGGGGAAAGACTATCCAAGACCAATCTTAGACCTGCCACATTCCTGCAGATCCAGAATTTCCGATCATTGTGTTAGCAGTAATCAGGACAGACCTTGAAAAGCAAGTCACCTGAGTGGAGTTGTTCAAAGTGAACAAAGTGTGAAAGTGTCATATGGTTGAGTTCTTGATTCTGAGAAGAACAAAATGGAAGAGTACTCAATATCTGAGTTCTTGGGCCCCCATTCATGTTTAAAAAGAAAAACAAACATGGGGTGCCTGGTGGCTCAGATGGTTGACCATCTGACTCTTGATTTCGGCCCAGGTCAAGATCTCAGGATTCGTGGGGTCAAGCCCCATGTCAGACTCCACTCTGATACCATGGAGCCTACTTGGGATATTCTCTCTCTCTCTCTGCCTCTCTCTCTCTTTCTCTTGGCCCTCCCCCACTCACCTTCTCTCTCTAAATAAACAAACAAACAAACATAAAGAAAAGAAAAACAAACATATGTTTTGGCTAACAGTTATCTTTGTATCTTTACAATTTTGCAGAAAACACTCCAGGTAAAATTTAGAATATGACATAGATGAATCCATAGCATCCTGGAAAGGCTATATCTTGAAATGATGCTCCTAAGGCTAGACCCTCCCATGATAAAGAAAGTAGTTGTATTTAGTGGAATGGGAATGAGTTACGGTGCTGGGGGCCTAGTTTCAAATCTCTGGTCATGGAACTTGATAAAGCCTCAGTTTAGTCAGCTGTAAAATAGAGAAATGGTGTATTTGTCTTTAATATAGTTGCTTTTAAGACAAATATGAAAATGCATATTACAGTATTTTATTAAACGCTAAACATACACAAACCATCATTCTATTTAGGTTTCTAGAAGGCATATTCCGCTGCTTCATTTCTCAGGAGAGTATTCATTCTCCACGTTCATCCTTGGGAAGGAGACTTCCAGACATTCAAATGTTGGGTGCAGAATGCTTCAGAGTTAAGACTCCTCCAGATCATTTAAGATCACGAAGCAGGCATCGGCAAAGACTTAAATCTATTCATAACCTGGGATAGATTTGGGTTATTATTTTTTTCACTGAGTACTGCTGTCATATAAAAATAACATGAAAAAATAATGACAAATTAAAATTAAAAGCCATTGGGAAATAACCAGGTTTCCGGTTTCATACTTGGAGCCTGGGACTCGAAGCACATTTGCAATTTGTGAGACGGAGCTACAAGTCTTGTAACTTTGCCAGGGACCACAGAGAAAGTACAGAGAACAGACAAAACAGGAAACTCAACATTATTATTTATTCAACTAGTAGTTACCAAGCTGATCACATACTCTGTGTAACATATTATGTTAAGCACTGCAGGGGATAGAGAGAGGTATTAACCATCAAAGAGCTGACATTTGGAGTGGGAAAACAAAACATACACCTGTGAACATTTAGGTAGTAAAATGACAGATTAAACAGCAGTCATACCAAAGGACATTACAACAAAAACAACAAGGAATATGACTCAATATACAGTGAGGACAGGAAGAGGCCACTCTGTCTTCTTCAAGAGATGACATTTGAGTGTCACATTTGGGTGACATTTGAAAAGGATAATTTTCAAACATAGGGTGAAATCATGAATCTCACATAGATTTAAAATAAACACATGTTAATGATTGTATTTAGCTCATCATTAATGAGAACAACAGTAAGATGTTACCACCAGTTCAGAAGAGCAGCAAAGGAAGCACTAATTTGTATGTAGTAAAGGACGGTTAAAATGAATTTACAAATTGGGAGCAAACTGACTTTTTCCATTGTTGGGGAGGGAAGTCACTTGAATCACCAGATGGAATATTTTTTGCATGTCTAAACAAAAATTATTTTGCACTGCGATCGGTTACAACCTTCACAATTGTAAAACATACTCAAGGAAAAAAAAAAGACCAGGACCCACCCAGAATGAGGGTCAGATGACCCAGAATGTGCTAAAAACATGCTTGGTTTTCCACTGAGGCACAAAATTTTCCCTACAAGGGATATCTAAATCTAAACTATCTTTCCTGCACTTGGTTTCCAAGAGTGGCATTTATTATGAAGATATCACTAATATGAGCAGATTTATTATATATTTGTAGTATACAAAATAATTTAAATGACTTTAGTAAAGAACAGAGTTAATAAAAGCTACACATTTGTATCTTAGTATGAGAAAATATGAACTATACTAATCAAAGTACATCTCACCTAATGGAATCCAATATAAAATAATAATGTAAGTTATAACATATACAAGTTTGAAGCATCTGTGAAATAAAGTTCCCACTCCCATGAGAAACTCTCAAAGATCAAAATGGTGGCTTCACTAAAATGTCTCAAGGTCAATGAAATCATTCGGTAGATACTATTTTCAAATTCATGCAAGAAAGAAGCCATCTTTTCAGAAAATTCTTTTTTGGCTGCTTTAAGGAGCTTCTCTTTAAGTTTGTTTTCTGACAAAATACATTACATCATTGATCTTATGCCCATTACCGAAAATAAATATATCTTGATCCCTAAGGAAACCAATGTTGGGGACCTTATATTAATTCAAATCAATTTTTTCCTCCCAAAATAACAATGTGTGACAGTCCCAAAGTAGAAAGCATGTGCCCTGCTGAGTCATACTCTCCCTAGTCACCTTGTCTCCTGATTCTCTTGTTGTCATTTAATTACAAGTCTGGGATCTACTAAATATAGCACTTGGCTGCTTTTACCTCTTCTAGGGGTTATAGGTGATTTATAGGATGACAGTGACATGAGCCAGCTGACTCACAGGTATCTAGCTTCCAGACGGACGCAAAAGACCCTGCTCTGGGCTCGGAGCCCTAAAACCTGGTAGGATTGATGGCTTTATGTAGAACTCTTATGAGTTTCAAAGTAATGTTTTCCCTTCATTTTCTCCAAACTTAAAACTGTGTTCTAAGAAGGCATTAAATCCCAAACTGAATTACAAATTCATGAAGGTGCAGAGGTGCTGGCCCCATGGAAGTCTAAGTGAGAGAACAGTTTAAACCTAAAAATACATCAGCCCTGCCTGGTCCTCCCACCCCACATGTCTAACCAGCTCTGTGGCTGTAGAAAAAGGTATCTCCTGGTGGAGACTGAACCACAGTGGATGGGGCAGTCACCTCGGATGGGGCCGGTTTCTGGAAAATATTAGGAACACACAACACTGGAACAGTACCTGTGCCTCGCCATAGAAGTGCAGGAATGTACTTCTGGTGACCGTATAACCCCTATTCCATGACGTAGCTGCATTCTTGTGGGGCTGGGACACGGCCGTGCAGGGAAGCCTGATTTCAGTCCCCGCCTCCCCCCCCACCTCAGCTCTCTGCTCCTGGGAGCCTCAACTTGCTCATCTGTATAATTGGAAATCGCTCCTTGTAAAGGACTATTGCACTGTTGCAAAGGTAAAAAAAAAAAACACACGGGCAGTTAGTAAGTTTTAATACTTCTTTTTTTATTTTTCTCCAGGAAATAAAAATTACAAGCACAAAATCACAGACAAAAGGTTTTCCCCGTGGGCTCCCACGAGGCTGGTTCTTCATTGAAGATAGGCTGGGAAGTCAGAGAGAAAAATGGGTTCTCATATTCACCATCAGGCTGACCCAGCCCTTATCGCGTCACATCACCCGCAGAAGGAGAAATCTCTGACCCCAGTGAAGGACAGAAACAACAGTCCTGGTCCAGGTCAGGCCGAGTGAAAAAACACATGCCTTTGGGAGTCAGCAGAACCCAGCTTCAAATTCTGCCTCCTTTACTGTCTGTAGGATCGCTTTGAAGCTTTGTTCTTTTATCCTATAAAGAAAATAAAATCTCTCCCTTTAAAACTGTTGTAAAGATTAAAGAACATAGACATGCCAGGAGCACCCTGAGCTCTACTTACCTGTTCATACCCTTTCTCTTCCTGCCCGACAGGGACTACTGCTTCCTAACCACTGCCAGATGTTACTTTGAAAATAGGTCTATTTCCAAGGAATCAAGTTCTACCAAGAAATGATGGAGCAGGGGAGGAGCAAAAGGCAAGATAGAGAGGACCAGCCTGATGCCTCTTGTGGAGTGAAGAATTAACCGGATAGAAGAGAGGTCTGGGCTCCACCGTTGGCTCCTGGGAGGTGATCTCCCAGCCCTGGGGCTGTCCTTCCTGATGGGAGCGTCTAAGATTGTGATGTAGGATGGGGCTCTGGCCACGCCATATCAGTTGCAACCCCCAAAGGAACTGATGGCTAAAGTTATTAGCTGGACCTCCAGGACAGCTGGAGACTAAAATGTGACCACCCAGGCAGTAGGTGATTGACCCCAAATAAAATTCTGCACACACAAAAGGCACAGATGAGCTTTCCTGGTTGGCAATGCTCAGCGTGTGTTGTTACACACGTGTGAGGAGGTTACGCCACGCAGGACCCCTTGGGTAGAGCATGACCAGAACTCTGCATTCGTACCCTTCTTGGACTCTGTCTTCTGCAGCTCTTCCCTTGGCTGACTTTAATCTGCATCATTTTGTGTTAAAAAAAAAAAAAAAAAAACCATAACCATGAGTATAACAGCTTTCAGTGAGTTTTGTGAGTCCTTCTAGAGAATTATCAAAACAGAGGGCGGTCTGGGAACCCTGTCACACCTACAATTAGTGTCAGAAGTGAGAGCAGTCTTGGAGGGACTGTTCCCTCTAACCTCGAAGTTGGTCCAAATTCCTCACGCTTCTAAAAAGAGGGAAAAAGTCAATAGTGAATGTCAGCCCCATCGGCACACGGCTCGCATTCGGATTCGACCATTTGTGGATGAGCAATCCTTTAGGACTTCTGTGTAATTAAGTATTGTGTCTCTTCACGGATCAAAACTTCCGCCTGTCACCACACTTCACAGCCTTGCTGGGTAATAGAGGACAAGCACCCAGTTTGTGAGTATTCCAAACCCAGCAGCCTAAAGTGTGTGTTTAGATATTTTTAATGCATGTGTTTCTTTTTTGTGCATACCAGTTCTTTTCACCTAAATTTCTGCAATTAATACCACTTCTTTGATACAGAACTTTTCACAGGCTCCATATACCTCTGACACTGAGTCTGAGGACCCATGTGGCTGAGGCATATTTATAAGGAATGTTGCTGGCAGGGCACCCGGTTTCAAGCTAGCAGAGAGATTCAAGGTCAGCCCCTCTACCTGACTTGCTACAAGTCCATACTTTTCACTCATTTAGTAAAATCTAGTACAAGTACCTCTTTACAGAGAAAGATAAAGTGACTTAACAAGTGGAAATTTATTAATGAACATAGACACCTTTTCCAATAAATTATCCATTAAAACAAAAATCTCAGAGACAAGAAGCAAAGATTTCAGCTTCTGATATATCTGAGCCCTTTTCCGCTTTATTGTTCTTAGTAACAGAGTAGTCTTCGGGATGGCCACAGGTCTTTAATTAATTATCATTCATTGAACAAACAAACACCTTTTGAATATCTACCCTGCATCAAGTCACTGCTGGGAACTAAGACAGATACAAAGTTGTTTCATCATGGAGCGATCCGCCTTCAAGGAGCAGACACTAAGAGTTTGTGTTACTACATGAAATTCTCAGAACAAATCGTCCCTGGAACTCCAAGAAGGGAAAGGTCACTTCTACCTGGACAATCATGGAAGATTTGGGATCCATCAGCTGGGCTGGAAAGGCTGAGAGTATTTGGGTAGATGGACATGGCTGAGGGAATTTTAAGAGTTTGCATGGTGACAGGCGGGGATAAGCCTGGGAAGGCAAGGGCAAATCAATTTTTCTAAAGAAAAGATATATAAGGAATCGTAATGGATAGCAAGACAGCAAATTTGAAGGGGTATTTGAGAACAGTGCTGGGCTAGACATGTAAGAATCTATTGGCAAGCTTTTTAAAAATAAAGACTCTAGGATCATACCTCCAGAGATCCTGATTCAGTAGGTTTAGAATCCGAGCTCAAGGAATCTGTAATTTTTAAAGCACCCTGGGTGATTCTGATGCACAGCCCCGTTCAGGAACGACTAATGTATGGGCAAATTAGAGAGGACTTTAAATGCCAAGCTAAAGTGAATGAACATTTTTTTCTAAGTGCCTGTCCCATAGGTTCTTTCTTCTAAGGTCTCTGGTTTTTTTTTAACAACTAACAGAGTTCTTTATTAAAAATTCATTTATGATTTCCAAGTATGCCACGTTTAGCAGCGTGGGAAGAGTGTCCTTCAATCTGAGATCACTTCAGGAGGCATGTAAAGCATATAAAGAGCTTCAAGCTCTTCTGAGCTGTGCCTCTCTTGATACCTGTTGTATCATTATTATCCCTCTTTCTACACAGCACAACTCCATGATACAAATTTAGTTGCTCTCAGTCCGAGGGCCCGGCAGCCCTATATGACATGGCAAAGCTATTAAGTTTGGAGTGTTCAATTTTCCATTTCGGTGGGATCCAACCTATGGGCTCCCCCAACACCTAAATATGTGGTGGTTTCATCTTACCAATTAACTCTTCCACATCTCCCCACATTGTTAAGGCCAGCCCTATGCTTCGAAATTACATTTTACAGCCTGGAAGCAGTCACAAATTTAAAACGAGATGTATTAACCTTTATGGCCTTGAATTTATATGATTTCAGGAAGTACTATGAGAATTAATGGATTTTAGGCAGAGGTAAATATTTTGGGTCTCTGGCTACTTTTCAACACTCCATAAAAGACACAAACTCCTCCCATGAGAGGGAACAAGAGGCTTACAGCAGGGCTTGGCAAACTTTTTCTGGAAAGGGCAAAATAGTAAATACTTTGGGTCTTGTGGACCAGTTACAGTCTTTGTCACAACTCCTCAACTCTGTCATTGTAGAGAGAAAGCAGCTATAGATGATATGCAAAGAAATGGATATGGTTGTGTTCCAATAAAACTTTATTTACAAAAGCAAGTGACAGGCTGGCTTTGACACTAAAGCCACAGTTGACTGGCCCCTGGTTTAGAACACTGGGGAAGACAGAAGAGTTTGAGAGAATCCATAAGAAGACTATTAGAATTAAGAGACTTGAACAAGTCTGACAAATACTGAATCAATTGCAAGAATAATAGCACTTTTTTACACGAGCAATAACCAATTAGAGGATGAGATTGAAAATAAGAAACCATTTACAAGAGTGACAAAAATTATTTAAAAATCTAGGAATTAACCAAGAACATGCAACACTTCCTTGGGGGAAAATGTTGAACTCTAACACAGGACATAGTGACTGGTCTCTGTGAAAAAGAGAAGTAGGCTTCCTTAACTTCTCCGCAAAGTTATCTGTAAATGCAATGTCATTCTGTGGTAGGTAGAATAATGACCCCCCAAAGATGTCTGCATCCTGATCCCCAGAATCCATCGATATGTCACCCTACAAAGCAAAAGGATTTGTAAATGTGATTAAGGTTGTTATCCCTGAGATGGGGAGATTACCCCAGATTAGTCAGGTAGGCTGATGTAATCACATGAAGGGATCTCTCCCAGCTGCAGTCAGAGGGAAATGCGACAAGGGAAGCAGGGTCAGAGAGATGGGATGCTGCTGGCTCTAAGGATGGAGGAAGGAATATAGGTGTCCTCTAAAAGCTGGAAAAGTCAAGGCACAGATTCTCCCCTAAACTCTCCAGAAGAAAATGCAACCTTACTTACGCTTTGACTTCAGTCAAGTAAAACCATGTCTGATTTCTAACCTCCAGAGCTGTAGTAGGATAAATTTGTGTTGTTTTAAGCTACACATTTGAGGTAGTTTGTTACATCAGCCATAGGAAACTACTACAGATTCCAATCAAATTTGCAGTTGGGGTTTTTGTGTCTTTTGAGGAATTTTTAAACGCAGTGTAAAATCTATAATGTCCACAAAAAAATCCCGCATTGGAAAGGAAGAGTCAAAGCAAAGTTGTATATTGCCCAGTACTGACAGAAGACGAAGCCATCATGGTAAAAACAGTGTGGGATGTATACTAAAACAGACTAGAGAGCTCAGAAACACACTCATTTATATGTACTGGCACATAATTCTGATAAAACTTTCCACATATCACTGGGGAACATAGGAGTTACTTAAAAGAACACATTTGATTTTTTTAAATGTTTATTTATTTTTTCAAGAGGGTGAGCAGGGGAGGGGCAGAGAGAGACAGAGACCCAGAATCCAAAGCAGGCTCCAGGCTCTGAGCTCTCAGCACAGAGCCTGACGCAGGGCTCGAACTCACAAGCCATGAGATCACGACCTGAGCCGAAGTCGGATGCTTAACCAACTGAACCACCTAGGTGCCTCAAAAGAACATATTTGAAAAACTAATCTATCTTAAAAGAAAAAAAAAACTGGATTCTATCTTATAACAAATTCAAAATGGATTAACAATCAAGGCAAAAGACAAAAAAAAGTTAATAACTAAAATAAAATTAAAGTTAATAAAAATATAGGATGTAAATAAAGTTATTAGAAATAATTTATAAAGGAAGATTTCTTAAAATTTCCAAACACAAGTTGTAAGCTATATACATAATAAGTTTGGTAGTATCAAAATTAAAGATTTTTATTCAAAGACATAACATGGACAGACCTAACAGATGAAAAAAAAAATGGAAGAAGGTACTTGCATGCCTTAAACAAACAAGGAAATAATATTTAGAAAACACCATGTAACCATTCTTAATGGACAGGAAAATAGAGAGCAATCATAATAGAAAAATAGGCAAAGGATATGTGAATAGGAACTCCAAAAGGTATGTATATGAACATACTAGAAATCAGAAATGTGCAAATTAAAAAGAGAGAGAAAGAGAGATTAGCACCTATTAGATTAGCAAAACTCGGAAAGCCAGATAAATGAGATTGTAGAGATAAGGACCCAGGAGCCCTACTGGTGGGATTGCAAACTGCCGGCGGCCCCTATGGAGAGCATCTGGTACATTCGGGTAAATTTTATATAAGCCTGCAGTGTGATCCAGCAAGTTCCTCCCGGGTTTATATCCCAATGAATTTTTCACACAGACTCCTATGGGGACATGGATAAGGATATTTACTGCAGCATTATTTGAGGAAGTGTGGAGTTTGAGGCAAGACTGGGTTTGTTTGTTGCTAGAGAGTGGATAAAGATTGAAGGTTAACCTGTAAGGAGTACGAGAGAGAAGAAAGGGTAACAGACCAGGTGCTCAGTTAGCAACACAGTGGATCTTATAAACATAGTATGGGGGAATGATATTAAAAAAAACAGAATTTGATATATGACCCAATAGTTTTTATGTATGTTCAAAAGGCATGAACTCAAAAAATAATATGCCTTTTCAAAAGCACATGTGAACCAAAAGACATTAGAAGAGTTGCTTATGTTGGAAAAGGAGAATCAAAATGGGTACTGGTGAGAAAATGGAATGAATAAGGTATAGCACACCAATCAATAATTGAGTGAATAGAGGGGATTTTACTGGGTAAAGGATGATAATGTGCCACCTTCTGCATTTGGCCAGAAAAAAATAGGAACAGGAAATTTGAATGGAGAACAAAGGATTGAGTGATCTCTACCTTCTAAATTCAGGCCATGTGGTCTGAAGCATGGATGAGGAATGAATGGGGAGTATTTTTGCAATGCTTTAATTTTTAATTCATAATTTTGAATTATGTGATTCTTAAATGGCTTCTTAAATATAACATCACATTTTAGCAAAAACCGCAATGTCTTCATAGCCATATCAATTTGGTCCACAAAGGCAACGAAACAAAAAGCAAGACCTTAATTAAGCACTTGTGCCGAAATTAACTCCTAATCTAATTCTCATTCCTAAAGTAGATTTGTCTTTTGAATGCTTACCTTCTATGACACTAATTGCTATAGGAGACTACAGAATTTTCTCCCAATGCAGAAATAAATAAGAAGTCATCCTTAACCTTGGATATTTCTTCAGAAGTTTGAGCAATTTGTTCTTTTTCGTTTTTATACAAATTCATTTTCTACACAGATTTGTGCTTCAGAATACATCACTTTTAATAACAGAAAAATCATGGAAAGGCTCTTCTTTAAGAAGACTGTTCCTCTGGTTTACTTTTTTATTTCTTGAAGCAGTGAACCTAGTGTCTTCCATATTGTAACCACTCAAGCAATATGTGCTGAGTTAAATTGAATGGATTTTAGTCATGATAAATTATTTGTTTCAAATAATCCTTCTTGGAACACACTACATTTTAAAGAAATAATAAAAATATTCTACTTAAAATATTATTTTTTGAAAAATTTGGCAGTATTTATTTTTCAATAGTGTTTAATGTGATTTTTTTTTGTTCTAGTTATTTTCAGTCATCTTAAGATGAATTGCCATTAGAGGCTCTCCAAAATGAAAAGGAATGACATTTATCAAGGACAGAGAGAGTCATGTCCATTAAATGAGAGAGATTGGTTTTACAAGGGAAGATCACTTTATCCTTTAAACATGATTATTGTTAGTACTGAGATTTAGGCCTTAGACCATAAGGGAAAACATTTGTCAATGAGTTTTCAAACCTTTATAGATCTGTTTTCTTCTATGAATATCTTGGCAGAATCTTCTGGGAGAAAAACATCTAAAAGTATAGATTCTATGAGAATGACAAATTCTCACAGTTACATATATAAAATTCTAACAAAATAATCAGCAAGAAGAAAAACATATATACTCTTCTGCCAAGCTACAGTTCAGGATCTGTCCTCAATGAATCTGACTATTGTGGTGGAGGAGGGGGGTATTTAATCAGCTTTGATAGTGAAACAGTTGTTTCTAGATGAAGTATAAAAAATGTATAAAATATCAGAATGCAAATTTTGAAAGGTTTACCAAATATGCATTGCCTGATTATACAATGAGACATCCCTCTGTCTGTCTCTGTCTCTGTCTCTTTCTAACTTTTGCAGAATGATTTCTTTGTTATGTTTTGCATGGATTTTGGGAGAACACGAACATTTGGTTGATGGTAAATGGTATGGTGAGAAAAGATCAAAATTGTACCCTTAGATGAGCTTAGTATACTGTGTGCAGTTCATATCTCTGAGAGCTTAGGGAACAGTCCCTGAGGATTCTCATGGATCAGAGAGGGGAAGAAACCTCAAGGAGGGCCCGACTGTGTGTAAGTACATGAGATTCAAAAGGCTGTCCAACTTCCCCTTATACAATAAGGTGATCTCATCTACACACACACAGTCAGAGGACCAGAGGAACTGGGGTCTCAGATGGAAAACACCAACCCCAAGGCTGGCAGAGAGTAGGTCCTCAATAATAAATGTTTGTTCTCTTTCCCGTGAAAGACAAGACCTTATAAGTAAGACATCCTTGAAACAGATTTCTCAAATCCCTTTCATTAACATCTTCTGGATACAGCGCTCGTATTACGTTCAAAAAGAATCCTTCCTGCAGAGTCTGTAATTAGGATACCAGGGAGAGCCGAGCACCTGAAAAACACAGCGGTGCCCGCCTATTGTCTTGGCTGCTTCTCATCTCTCTAGACCTGTGATATCAAAAACACCCAATACAAATTACAGATGCGAACACCGGACCAATCTCAAAGTCAGTTCATTTCCCATTAGAAATACTGGCAGTGTATTTTTCTTGCAGTTGGAACTTCAGAACAGAGCATCCAATAATTAGTGCATGATTTCCTTTTCATTTGACCGCTTTCTCTTTCTCTCTCGCTATTTCAGCAACTGAGTACTGGAGAGAAAAAATAATGTCTCAAAGTGTGATTCATTTTTCAAAGTAGAGGGCAGGGTCCAGTTTCTTGATGTAAGCTTCAACCTTTTAATTTAGATGAAGTGAAGCTAAATTTATTTTGTTGGAGAATTTGAACCGGTCTGTGAGGCACATGGTTCAACAGTCAGGCTTCCTGTAATTAACTGTCAAGAGTCCAAGACAAAGCAGTGAAATGCACTGGGTCAGTCTCAGAGGGGTTTAAATTCTGATGAAATTTTATAAGAATGGCCTTTCATGGAAACATTCATCCCAGTCAATAGTTCACAGATATAAGCAACAGCAAGTGTAGGTGGTTATCAAACAGGCAGCTTGAACTTCCATTAAGTTCCAACTGCCCTTTCTCGCGATCACTGATGCTCTTTTTCTAGAGACACCTTCCCCACGGCAGCTTCTATGCACCAAGAGAGTAGGCCTTTGGGGATGTGAAGGTTGAGGCGCTTACAAAGAACTCTTCAACTGCTATTGTGCATTGAGTAACAGAGGAATCTCCCCCCACTCACCACCTGAGCAGCAAAATGTCCTTCTTTTCACACATCCACAGATGAGTTACTGAACCGCGTCCCAAACTACATAGCTCACGAAGTGTTCACAGGCAGAGTGGGTGAACAGAGGGATCAGTTTCATGTAGGATATTGTCATAATCTGAGCAAAACAGAAGTACTTGTCCTGTGACTCAGAAATCAAAATATTTCCATAACAACGGAAAGTTTTTCAGCTCTGCAATGACCAGGAGCAAAATCTCTGATCTCTTGAGGTTTGTAAGCACAAAGTATAGAGCAGTAGACATGCAACTTGTCTGCCTGGAACCAGAACGTCACTGAAATTTACCAAATTGTGCATAAAGGGCAAGGAATGTTGGGATTTTTTTCACACTTCCTTTTGCAGGCTAGTGATAAATAAAATCGGAAATAAATATGAATTATTGGCATGAACAAAAAATAAATGTGAAATATTAATTTGTTTCCAATTAAATTTTAAAGCCTTAGAGAATAGGGGCTCCTGGGCGGCCCAGTCAGTTGAGCGTCCGACTTCAGCTCAGGTCATGATCTCACACAGTTCTTGAGTTTGAGCCCCGCGTCAGGCTCTGCGCTAACAGCTCAGAACCTGGAACCTGCTTCAGATTCTGTGTCTCCCTCTCTCTCTCTCTACCCCTCCCTCACTTGTGCTCTCTCTCTCTTTCTCTCTCTCTCAAAAATAAATAAACCTTAAAAAATTTTAAATAATTTAAAAAACCCATAAAGGTTTAGAGAACAAAGTATTCACCAACAACAGTATTAGCTAAGGCAAAATTTGGCTCCTTGGTGGCTCCCATAAATGCTTCATTCCATTGGTTAATGATCGAATTTTACTATTTTATTACTGCCATATTGTATCTGCCAGCTTTTCTCTCTTACCAGAAGATTTTCAAGTCACTCCTCCATAGTAGGAATAAAATGCAATTAAGCATTCTGCATTAAACAAGGGAATTATGCCTTAATACAATAAATTGCTTTCTTAAAAAAAGTTAACTTCCAGAAGCTATAGTAGTGACCACAAGTCACTGAAAAATACAAAAACTAAACCAGCGACTTGGGGAAAGGGGAGTTCAGTAAAAGTGGGCAAAAGTTGAAGTATATCGATATAAGGTTAAAGAAAATCTTCCTATAACACATATGCACTCACTACATCTAGTATACATGTGCATTTAAAACAATAAGAAAGGCAACTAATTCTTCCACCTTATCTCCTAGCCTATAGTTAAACTGCAAAAGGTGCTGTAAATATGGGATTTATCATTTCAATACAGATTTATTGTGACTTTCTTTTTAAAAACATCTCCCCAGCTTTGTTGGAGAAAATTTGACAATAAATTGCACACATGTAGAATATCTAACTTGACAAATTTGGACATTACCAAATGTGAAAGGGTCATTACCATCAACGTAAGGAATATGGGGGTACCTGGGGGGCTCAGTTGGCTGAGTGACCAACTCTTAATTTTGAGCTCATGTCATGATCTCACGGTTCATGAGTTCGAGCCCCACTTCAGGGGGTGACAGTGAGGAGCCTGCTTAGGATTCTCTCTCTCCCTCTCTTTCTCTCTCTTTCTGCACCCCTGCTCTCCCTCTCTGAAAATAAATAAATAAGCTTAAAAATAATGAATATAAAACAATAGCCCTCTAAAATATCTTCTATTCCTTATAAGCCTCCCTTTTGCTCCTCCTTCCATCCTCAGACAACCACTGATCTGCTATCAATACAGATTAGTTTGCATTTTCCAGAATTTTGTGTAAATAATTTTTTTTTGGAGAGGCGTCTGGCTTTTTTGTACTAAGATTATTTATGTTGAGATTCATACACATATTGTGTATTGGCATATATCAATAATTCATTCTTTTTTACTTCTCAGAAATATTGTCATACAAATGTACCACAGTTTATCCTTTCACTGGTCGAAGGACATCTGAATTGTGCCGATTTGGGGCTATTACAAATAAAGAAGCTATGAAAAATCATATTGGGTTTTGCATGGGCATATGCTTTCATTTATCTTAGGTAAATTCTAAGACTTAGAGTAGAATAGACAGAGCATATGTTCAGTGTATGTTTAACTTTCTAAGAAACTGCCAAATTGTTTTTCTAAAGCAATCACATCATTTTACATTCCAACCATCAATGAATGAGAGTACCGGTTTTCCCCATACCCTTACCTATGTATGTATATAGAGAGAGCTGTGTTCACCAAGAGAAACTAAGAACAAATATCCCAGATTTCTTAATAAATTAAAAATGCAAATTTTCAATAAAGAAATATGAATTAAGACATCCCCCCACAAGAATTGCTTTGCAGTCAGTAGAGGGATGTTTGACCTTCAGAAAGGAGACATGATGCTACTAAGATTTAATAAGAGAGGGCGTAGTAGACCCTGAGGTCATAAATTAGCAAACTTTAAAAAGATTTTTAAAACAGGTCATGGTAACATGTATTTCAAAGTGGTTATAATATTTATCCTGTAATTAATTAGGAGATGTGTGTGTGTGTGTGTGTGTGTACGTGTGTGTACATATACATGGTATAAAATTTTTGTTTTAAAATTAACATTTTATTTATAAAATATAAAATGTAAGGTATATAACAGGGCCCACTTTTGTGGCACAATGTGTTTTCCAAACATGTGAGCATCAATATATTTATCTCATTCCACTTATTCTTCTTACATCCCTTCCAGCGATAGCTTAGGACTATGTTCCTCCCTTTAAATCTGCCCCCCTGGAGTATAACCTGAGTGACGCTATAGAACTTCTGAAGCTAGATCGTAGAGAGCGATGCGTCTTTGGTCTAGCTCAATGTCCCTCTCCTTAGGTTGTTTGCACTGGGATAACATTATCCACATGCAGAGAAGAGGCCCAATATAGACCATGAGGAGAAATCATGTGGAAAGCCAAGAGGAGCAGAAATGAAGTCTCTTGGTCAAGATGGGTGTCTGTTATCTTAGGTCTCAAGTTATTTCTACAAGCAAATTTGCAAATAAAATGAGTAGCTCATAATCAAACACAAGCAGGCTAATTGGGAGATTCAATGATATGAAGGGGAAACAGAAAGTACCAAACAATCAAGGCTCCCCGATAACTAAGCACTAGCATTATATAACTATGCTTACTGTGTTCAAGGAGATAAAAAACAAGTTTAAATATTTTGGCAGAGAACTGGAGCAGAGCTTCTAAAAGAACAAAACTTATTTGGAAAAGAACAAATAGAAATTCTAAAAGTAAAAAAAAAACCAGATACTAAGAACTCAATGGATATGTTTGAAAGCATAGCTCTTAGGAACAATTAAAGAAAAAGAAGTTAGTGAATGGGATAAACACCAGGAAAAAATCTAGAATAAACACCAAAGAAACACAATTTTGAGAAATAAAGGAGCATTAATTTGAAAGACTATGAAAATACAACAAAAAGTACTAAGATTAGTGTTATTAGAATTACAAAGAAAAGAATTTCAGAAAGAATATTTGAAAGGAAAATGAACAAAAATTTTCAAACCTGGTGGATGGCCACTGATTCACTAAGCTCAATGGATCATGAGAACAAAGATAAAGCTGTACATACTATAATTATAAATGATTATAATACAAGTTTAAAAAGAAAGACAAGGAAGGAAGAAAGGAAGGGAGGGAAGGAAGAAAGGAAGGGAGGGAGGGAAGAAGGAAAGAAGGAAGGAAGGAAGGAAGGAAGGAAGGAAGGAAAGAAGGAAAAAAAGAGTGTGTGTATATATATATATACATTTATTTTGTATTGAAGATACAAATCCTGTGACTTCCAATTCCACTCCTCTATAGCTACCATAAAGAAATGACTGCACACATGCTACAGTATTAATATACAAGAGTGTCTATAGCAACATTATTTGTAATGACCACAAGAAGAAGCAGCCCAAATGTCTATCAATCTTGTGGCTAAATAAATGGTGGCCTATTCATCCAATGGAATACTTCACAGTAACTAATATTAAGACATCACAGCTATACGCAACAGTGTGGATTGATCTCAAACACGGTAGTGGGCAAGAGAAAACAGTCTCAAATAATATTTGCTCTTTGTTTCCATTTAAAATGCATTTCAAAGCTAGATCAAATTGAAGTAGTGCTTCGGAATGCACACTTAGGTGGTAAAGGTATAAATAAAATGTTTCAAGAAAAGCAAGGAATTGATTAGTAGGAAAGTCTAGATAGTGGTTATCTTTGATGAAAAGGGGATGGGGATTTGGATAGGAAAGGGCACGCAGAGGCTCAAGATAGTGTTGTAATTCCTAATGTGAATGGTGCATGCATGTGTATATCAAAGGAAAATTTCACTGGATGGAGTGAAATAGGCACAGAAGACTTTTTCAAGACTAATGCAACATGGGACAGAGATTCACTTCAACTCTACTGAAACAAAAGGCAAGAGGACGTTTCCTGAAAAAGTACTGGAGGATATTAGTGGGAGGTTGGTCAATGTGACTAGGCCATCTGTGTTTGCTAATTGACATTTACAGAAATTAGGCTCCTACCTCTGAAACTGGGAGACAGGAGCCCTGTCTTTCTTGATAATTACATTTCAGAGGATGGCTCTTGGGTTCCTCCTGAATGGATATTCTTGGGTTGTAGAAGATTTCCATCTCAAAGGAGCAGAGAAAGAACTTACAAGTTTTGGACAGTAAATGCTCTAAGAAAAGGGAGGTCAGGGGCCTATAGTCAGAAAGAAACCTGCCTTAAGTCTAGTCCAGCTGTGGGGAATGTTAAGGCTCTCGTGGTCAGATGCTAGCTATATAATAGTTCACTTAGAGATACATTTATGTTTTATGCAGCTTCCTATATACATTGAAAAGCAGGTTAGAACAAAGTTCATAGGATATAATATCCGATTAGTTTTAAAAGAGATAAATATATTGATAATTATGAAGCATAAAAATCCCATTAAAAACAGGTACCAAATATAAATAGTGATTTTTTCAAAAATGATTTTGCGATTTAATTTTTTTCAAAAATATTAAGCGATTTAAATTAATTTTTGTTTTTGCTTATGTTTTTAGTTTTCCTATTCTAGCCTCATAAGACTCAGGTAATATAAAATGATAATAAAAAAATATTTCCTCAAATGAAACGCACCTACCTACATTCTGCTCGTATGAAAGCTAGACATATTTATAATTAACACTGTTGAAATATAATTCACCCCAAGGAATCTTAGATTCTCCTTTGTTTGTTCAGAAACCAAAATAAGAAATATGGTTAACTATATCTACCCATCCCCTCTTTTCCTATTCCACAATTATGAAGATGCAACGTGTGATTAAGCAAAATCAACTGGATTTTCCAAGAGAGTGATGTGTTCTCTGCAAATATTTGCAGTCCTATTGGTGGAAAAATGCATTAACTCATCAAAAGACTATCCTGCTTTTTAAGTGGAAATTTTTAGACAATATGTGACTTGAAGAGCATCCAATACGCCTAATATCCTCCTGGGGAGTAATTTAAACAGAGGAAAACCAGAGTTTCTGGGCATTAATTTACTTGAGTTCCTATGAATTCAGAATTCACTGAGATTGAAGTGACTTTGTGAAAAGTACCTGAGCCAATTCTTGTTGCCTGTGAGAAAATTCAATATAATAGCACATGTTGAATATTTACATCTTTATACAGTTTATAATATCTTTGTTTTCCCCAGCCTTTATTATTACTTATGTATGCTTCTCTATTCAATACTTACCAAACCCTGAGGCTACCCAATAACAGTGTAATGTTCTTCACTTCAGTCAATGAACTTTAACAGAAACCAATGCATTTTAACTGAATTTTTGTTTATCTCAAGGAGCACATTTTAATGAAATCAATACATTCTTGCTGAAAGCCACATGAATCCATTGGAAAGAATGCACTGTTACCAAAACCAATATACAGTTTTATAATGTCTGTATGTTTTAGGGTAAGCATAACCATACATTTTAGCTGTAACCAATATATTACTGTAGGGTTGATACTGAGAAAGCCTTATTTCATAGTGAAGTCAATTCATTCTTACAGAAACTAATACTGTATTCCATATTCCTGAGCCAGCAGTGTCAGGATAAATGGAGACTATGATTTATATTGCTGAAAAATATAAATACTCCAGGAAATGACATTAAAAAAAAAAGTAGTGTTGCAAGTGTACAAAGTAGTTTAATATCTTCATTAAAGTTACAAAAGCAGCTGGAGAAAAGTTTTTGAATTGAAAAGTTAAGGGCCTTGTTTATAATTTGCATTTAGATTAAATACACAAGTATATTTAACATTATATTTCTATGTTAGTCACTGGATTTTTCAAATTTGTGTTCACTTCATTATATTTCTATGTTAGTCATTATATTTCTATGTTAGTCACTGGATTTTTCAAATTTGTGTTCACTTCATTAGGTGCCCACGGAAAGTATATCTTTCACGAGAAATCAGAGGTTAAAATATTTAGATACTTCCAATCCTAGATCTTTTCATCTAACGTAGGAATAACAAAACTCATAAGCTTCTCCCTCTGAATCCCCTCCCTCCCTCCAAAATGCTAATATTAATGGAGTCGTCGTTGTAGTCAAAAAGTTAACAGGAGAACACTGAAGGAAATCAATTCCAACAAGGACTCAACAATGAAACAATCAAATGAAAATATCATTTTGAAAGGGTTATGCAAATCTTTGCATATGTACATACGCATGCATGTATGTTTGTATATGCTTGTAGTTACCATCAGAAAAGTCTCTTGACCTGTATTGTACTATTTCCCACACCCACATTGTCCTACGACACTTTATACTTAGCCCAGCGATTGAAAATGCATCACCTTTTATAAAGCTTACATTTTAAAATTCAAATGTGCTTGTATTTAGAAAGTGACTGGTTATCTCCCAAGACATTATCTAATTGGGAGAGTAACCTTGTTGTATAATTTATCCAGAGGAAAAGCAAGGGCAGCTTTGCTTCCCCAGATATCTTCATTTGCCTTTTTAGTTTTTACCACTAATGACATTTCCAGAAGATGAATAAAATGAAAGGAAGAATTACACTACAGTAAATGTAATAAACCCAAAGTCAATTCTTTTAGAAAGCACATATTTCAGGAAAATATGTATCCTAGTTAAAATTGAATGTTTAACATTCATATAAACAATAAGAAATCAATAAGCAGTAAGAATTCCCAAACCACCTAGTTGACTTCTCTAATTAGAAAAGTAGATGCAGGGCTCCATCCCAAGACGCTGGGATCATGGAAACCTGGGATCATGGAACCCTGGGATCATGGGACCCTGGGATCATGGGACCCACCTGAGACCTGCCACACATCCATGAATGAGACCGGGAGCCGTACAAGGAGTCCAAAAGAATTTAAACAGTTTATTATTCATGGCACAGAAGACCCGGGCTTCATGTTTACATTGGTCCCCCTTGCACCCCAAGACCCACGGGCGCAATGCAGAGGCAAGCCTAGGTGAGCCTGCACACAAAACAGATTGGTGTCACGGGTGAGGAACTCCAGATAAGGAGACCTTGATCTCACATAGGGCTCACAGGCAAACCTGCCACTCTTCCTCTCCATAGGCGGACCTTATCTTTATTCCCTGTAACACCTCTAGTGAGGGGACAGAGGCATCCTTGGAGAGAAAGTTCTCGGTGTCTCTGTGGGGAATCGCTGCCTGTATCTTCCCCAAAGCTATCTTAATATGCAAAATCCTTGAGCAGAGTTCTCAACATACTTTGCTCAGAAGAGGTACAGAAATGCCACTTCATAGAGATTTCTCTCCCAACATACTTTTACATCCAACCTAGACCCCATGGTTTATCTAGCAAGACTTTTCTAGACCCCATGTTTTATCTAGCAAGACTTTTCTAGACCCCATGTTTTATCTAGCAAGACTTTTCTAGACCCCATGGTTTATCTAGCAAGACTTTCCTCGCCAACATCCTCGGCTCCCTCTGCACCTGTCCTACCACACACACCTTGCCTACGGTCCACACCCGTTGTCTCACAATGTGCATTTTCACTTTTTCATTGAATTCCTTAAGCAGTGCTGGAGGGGAAAACGTCACAAGAGTACAGACTGATAACATTTCAAGTTAGTTATCTCAGATTTAGCTGGGTCCTCAAAACTCCTCAGGAAGCCTTTTCCTGTGACTTACCGGCTCCTTTCCCCTTCCCCACATGGCTATTTCAAATCTTCAGAGCTCCTCTAAGCCTTCATACCTCCCTGCAAATCAACCTGCCTCCAAACTAACTGCAACGAACTATCTACACCCTGCAGCCAACCTAACTGCACAAGTCCTCTGTCTTTAAATTTCTCTTTATGTTCTATTTTATATTTAAGAGAGAGAGAGAGAGAGAGTGAGCAGAGGAGGGGCAGAGAGATGGAGAGAGAATCTGAAGCTGGCTCCAGCCTCTGAGCTGTCAGCACAGAGCCCAACACGGGGCTTGAACTCACAAACTGTGTGATCATGACCTGAGCCAAAGTCGGATGCTTAACTGACTGAGTCACCCAGGCATCCAAGCTTTACCTGACTTTTAAAAGTTGGGGTCTACCCATGACATTTACTCTTCTTAGTATTCACTCGCTCTGTTCCCAGAGACTGAGTTACTACCTCTATTGCTTCTAATGCCATAAATCTCTTTCTCATCTGCAGGTATCCATGGATTTCTGATCATTCCTGGACTTATGAATCCATATGTACCATAGCAACCCAAATCCAGCATGTTTAAAATTTAACTTACCATACCTACACACCTCTAAGCTTCCTCCATTACCAGGGTTTCCAAAGATAGTGGTGCCACCCTCTACTCACTCACTCAGGCCAGAACCATGGGACACATGCTCCCATACACATATTTTCAGTAGGTCTCTTTGGATTCAACCTACTGACCATCCTTCCATCCTGTCCCATTTCTACTGCACATGACTGTCCTAGTTAAGTCCGTCATGGTTTATTGCCCCGAATAAACCATGCTCTCCCTGTTCTCATCCATTGTCTACATAGCATCTCAGGTGATTGTTGGATAAGACAAACTTAATTGGGTCAAAATTCAGCTTTAATTTCTCCCCACTGCTCACAGAGTACAGTGCAAACTCCTTAGCATGCGTGTGTGATCCTCCTCATGCTCTCGGCCACTTTTTCTTCTACCACAGTTCAGGTCAATTCTACAAATCCATTCCATGCAAAGACTCACTAAATCATGTGAACTTCCCCTCTTGCAATGACACTTTGTTTCTTTTTATTCTCTTTACCTTCTTATCTTTGAGTATGCAGTGAACTCCTATTCACACCCCAACTCAAAATGGCACTATCATCTCTTCTGTGAATGGGCCACAAGAGACAGAAGCTCCCTTATCCCTAATCCTTATTATATTATAGATATACGTGATCATAGCAATGATTACACTGTTTTGTAATTATTTATATATCTGCATTCCCTGTATGACTTGTGACCTTTGAAGGAAAAACAGATTTGGCTTCCATGTCTTTGCATGAGAAGTAGTATGACATACTGGAACATCTTTTGAGTCAAACGGATCAAAATTTAGCTGCCTTCTCCTAAATAGCTCTGAATACTTGTATTAGAGATGTAATTTCTCTAATCCTCTGTTCTTTAACTTTAAAATGGAAGTGAAACAAAAATGGAAAAAGCTTGGTAAGTGCCTGGCACATTAAATGCTCTCAATGGATGGTAGTTACTCTCTTTATTAGTATTATCATTATTATGATTGCTGATTCCCTAGTGCTCTTCTCAATGTCTGATGCCCTTTAGATACTTAGTAAGAGGATTACAAATAAATAATTAATAGCTGTGATGTGTATATATGTATGATGACTTTAAATGGCTGTCTTGTTGACAATGGCTTTATGTTATTTATTGTTGTTCTAACAACTTCTAAAGTGATCTTTTCAAGTAGTTATTCATTAAATGTTTATTGACTGAATTTCTCAGGGGTCTTTTACTTCTGTGGGATGAGAGAGAATAATTATATCTCTTCCTTTTTTAGTTTTATTTATTTATCTTTATTCAATTTCTTCACTACTGGCATTCACAATTTTATAGACGGTAATAAGTTTATAAAGAGTCTCTGTTTGGATTCAACTAAAATTTCCCTGCTATTTAAGAGACTTTCAAGAAGAAATTAAAGCTTGAACTTTTGAAAATAAGCCGAGTTTAATATACTCAAACCTCATGACCACTTTTTAAAGCTCTCGAGAAACAAGTTGAAAATATCATATAGCATGTACAGGCTAAGATTAAAACCCCAGCGTTTCAGTCTTGAACTCTTCTGGATTATAAAACATTCAAGATTTATTGATAAAAAGTAAGTGGCATATTTGTAAATTTAGTTAATTAAGAAAAAGATTATAATAAGCCCTAAGTGTGCTAACATTGCTTTGTGTTTTGTAGATATAGTGAAGTAACCATAATACCCTCTAGGTTATTCGAGAGAGCAGATCAACATCCTCCTGGGGTTCTTACAGCATCTCCCACCACGCTGGTTAACCAATGCAGTGCTGGTACATAGCTCCTGTATGTGATAATGATGATGATTTCATGAATGATTGTCAGTAGACTCATACACCAAATTGTCAGACATTCTGAAAAATGCTCTTTTCTAAATGCCTCACAAATGCCCACTTTCGATCATAGAGTTTCCAAGTAAAGTCAACCAAACAATGCCAAAAGACCTCTGCTCACTGGAACAAAACCACTACAGACTTCAATGTCTGAAAAAATGTTGAGGCCAACAGTTTCAAAACCCACTATTCTTTTTCTCCTGTTTGTATAAAATCCACTTTCTAAAAAATTTTTTATTTTGAGAGAGAGAGAGAGAATGAGAGTGGGATAGGAGCAGAGAGAGCGAGCAAGATAGAGAGAGAGAGAGAGAGAGAATCCCAAGCAGGCTCCATTCTGTGAGCACAGAGCCCAATGAATCATGAGATCATGACCTTGGGCCAAAATCAAGAACCAGACACTTAACCAACTGAGCCACCCAGATGCCCCTAAAATCCACTCCTTTTCAGGGCAACTTTTAAAAGCTGCAAAACTTTCTAAACCCCAGGGCATCATCACAGTAATGAGCAAGAGTTAGAAAACTCAAAGTTAACAGATTCTACTTCACCAGAAATAGTCAACAATTAGGAAAATGTGACTATCAGAAAATTTTATTAAGCATTTAGCTATTGCATTGATGATACAGATATTTTCTCTGTTTTGCAATATATTAACAAAATACCCTTTATCTTTATGGCTTTCTGACATATTCCTCATTGAAATAGAACCTGAAGGACTCTGAAAAGAGAAACCTTTGCATGTGGAGGTAACACCTGTCCTCTGAAAGGGAAACAACTCAGACATTTATTCACTCTGCCACTCATCGAACTGTGTCCATTTTCATATCACACAAACTATATTCTCATCCCCTTCAGCTACACAGTAGATGGCACTCATAGTTTCCTAATTTCAAAGGCATATTGAGTAAACCTTGACAGGCTTTCAGTGTTTTAGAAATAAGGCAGAAGATTGCTGTTGTCAGAAGATTAATCTCACCCTATAGCTGGATCTCAGATCCCATGAGCACTGGAGTCCCTGAATTTAAACCATGGGGAACATATATACAGTAAAACTTTGGTTTGTGAGCATAATTCATTCCAGAAACATATCAAAGTGAATTTTCCTGTAAGAAATAATGGAAACTCAGATGATTAGTTACACAACCCAAAAATATTCATATAAAAATGATTACAACACTGTACTATAATACAAAATCATAAAGCAAATATAAAATATAAAGAAAAATGAACAAATTAACCTGCACTTACCTTTAAAACATTTGTGGCTGATGTGAAGGAAGCAAGAGAGAGGAGGGTTATTGTGTAGGATGACTTTCACTATCACTAACAGAATCACTGCTATCTATTGGCTCAATGTAATCTTCTTCTTTTCGTGCAACTTTAACAAGGAACCTATCCAATGACACTTGCTTTAGACTCTTTTTGAAAATTTTGTGGAAATGTGACATTGCATTGTCATTAAACAGATTCATTGCTTGCACTGCTACATCCTTATTTGGGTGGTACTTTTCTACAAAAGTTTGCACTATTTCCCACATTTTACACATCGCCCTAATCTCACTTGAAGTGAGGGGTTCCTCCGCCTTTTTTCCCTCGCTCTCTACAGATGAGATGCAGATGTAGACTTCTTATAAAATCTTGCAATTTCGGCTGCTCACATTTCTTGTTTGTACTTATCGATGATTTCCTTCTTTTTAAAAAAATGTTTAATTATGTTTGAGGGAGAGAGACAGAGGACGAGTGGGAGAGGGGCAGAGAGAGAGAAAGAGAGAGGGAGACACAGAATCGGAAGCAGGATCCAGGATCCAAGCTGTCAGCACAGAGCCTGACACGGGACTCAAACCCACGAACTGTGAGATCATGACCTGAGCTGAAGTCGGTCGCTTAACTGACTGAGCCACCCAGGTGCCCCTCGATGATTTCCTTCTTAACTTCCATCATAATTATCTCCTTCTTACCACCTTTCTTTTCAACCTTTTTCTGCATGGGGGCCATTGTATATGCTCACACGGATGTTGACTACAGTATAGTATGAATAAACTCTTGTCATATGCTGTATTTAATGTAACTGGCAATAAGGCAGCAGAGGAAAGGTCTGTATCTGCAGGCAGCTTGACCTAGAACGAAGCAAAGCATTCCTAAGCTCACTCTTGTATGGAAAAGCAAAGCACTGTCCGTAGCTGCTTTGAAGTGAACAAAAATACACTCGGGCCAGTTGCGGGTACCTCCCAACATTCTGAAAAATCACTGATTTCTGCCAAACACTGTGGCCTGACACTGAGCATCTGAGTATGGGAGACTATCACCCACAATCCAGAGAGAGAGAGAGAGAAGAGCCATTGGCTAGTTGTGATCATGAGATGTTCCACGTCATGTACTACTCGAATTGCAAGACATCATTCATCAAGTTGAAATTTACTAGAAATGTTTGCTCGTCTTGCGGAACACTCGCAGAACAAGTTCCTCGCAATCCAAGGTTTTACTGTACGTATTTGCAATGGTGACCTCTGGTGGTTATTTTATTTTACTATTTTTTGCTTCCCTTTTCTAAATTTTATACTACTTACTTTTGTAATTACAAACACAAACACATTTTTAAAGTCAGTCTGACTACCAAGTAAGACCTTTCAACTGTGCATATGAAACTAGGACAGACGACCTGTCAACATACTGTCAGTTGCTCCTTTCTTAACCTCCGGTCACCCACTAATTTAAAAGTACTTTTACTGTCTTTAACTCTAATCACTATGAAAAAGATTGTAAGAGTAGATATTGATTTATGCCCGGTGTGGCCCATTGAAGCATCTCCCATAATCATTTAAAAGCAGTTAATTCATGTCTATTTACCTGCCCACAGATACATTATCATTAGTGAAATGTGTTTGTTGGGTATTTTCCCTCCGATTCATCTCTGAAACATTCTAACATCAAAATTGTGCTTGCTGGTAAAAATCTGGTGACTACAAAATACACTTGGTTTTTTATTTGTTTGTTTTCTTGGTATGCCATTTGGAAAATGCAGTCCCAATTTTCATATTACTTTCACGCTTGAGGTATTAATCTAGTCTATGTCCCATGCTTTGCAGAATATGAAAAATAGTGTGAAATCCAAAGCTCTACCACCTATATAGAGTGACAATTGGTGACCCCAGTGGCAGCTGCATTAGTAGCTTTTCACTCAGCAAACCTGGAAGTGGGCCCTTCTTATATTAAAGAAATAGAATAGTGTCAATCTATCTGAATCTAATCTTTTTAAAAATTTTTAAAACATTTATTTGTTATTGAGAAACAGAGAGAGACAGAGCATGAGCAGGGGAAGGGCAGAGAGAAGGGGAGACCCAGAATCGGAAGCAGTCTCCAAGCTCTGAGCTGTCAGCACAGAGCCTGACGCGGGGCTCGAACCCACAAACCG
>CM053566.1:75496660-75534771 GCA_028646485.1 Cryptoprocta ferox | reverse complement strand
GCTTCCCATTCTGTTCCTCCCTCTTTCTCTGCCCCTCCCCCACTCATGCTCTGTTTCTCTCTGTATCAATAATAAATAAACATTAAAAAATTAAAAAATAAAACATTGAATCTAATCTTAAAACACACACACACAGAATCTCTAAGTTCTAATTTTTTTGCGGGGGGGAGGGGGTATTTTTCTCATATCAATTTTCTTTTCATTTTGAGGGGATTCTAATTTCTACCCTTTGAGTAACTTTGGACAAGTCACTAAACATCTGTAAGTCATAGGGGTAAAGAGATGCAGAGTTCTTCCAGGTAAAAAGAGGTATGCTGTGGGCAGGAACTATCTTCTTAATAGTTAATATTTGTACAGAGACCAGAATGATGAGAGAACCTAACCAAGGGAAGAGAAAGAAGAAAAGCCCGAGGCAGGACGTGTTAATGTATTAGGGGCCAGTATATCAGTGGCCTGGATTACAGGAAGAGGAATGGTCAGGTAGGACATTGAAG
The DNA here is from genome assembly GCA_028646485.1 of Cryptoprocta ferox. NCBI lineage: Eukaryota > Metazoa > Chordata > Mammalia > Carnivora > Eupleridae > Cryptoprocta > Cryptoprocta ferox. The sequence goes on along the minus strand of CM053566.1, from coordinate 75,534,277 downwards.
AAGTAGGCAGGGGGCAGAACAGAAAAGTCTCTGTAGACCACACAAAGAGGTAGGATCTCATTCTAAGTTTAAAATTGAAGCCATTGGAGGGTTTGAAGCAAGGGAATCATGTGATCAGATTTAATTTTTAAAATTTTTATCCTGGAAGCAGGGAGAATGGTCAGGAGTTTACTGAGGTAGGTCAGCCAAGAGATGAAGGTGGCTTGATCTTAGCTGCCATGACATAATTAACAACTAAGTATGGTAAATAATTAATAAAACCAAATTTAAAATTCACTTTCAAATGAATTACCAACTTATTGAATGCTCATAACAGTCGCAAAGTAAACTTATCATTTCATTCCCAGTTTTCAGATGACCAACCTAAAACTTAGACAGTAAGTGATGTAACCAGTGTCACACAACCATTTGGCTAAAGATTCAGGATTCGAATCTAAGTTTTCCGGCTCCATGACTACTATACCTGTGGCTCTATAATAACATTTAATAGCATTGATTTAACATTATCATTGGACCATTGGATGCTTTACAGAATTACATAATTTTTAGTTGGTAGAGACTTTCAAGACTATCTCTTTCAACACTGACTCTACAGATTAAGGAAATCAAGAGTTTTTTTCAAGCTTGCTCAACAAGTGGCTGACAAGGATGGCAATATGTTCAAGTCTTTTGGTTCTTAGACTAATATTCTTCTATAACAGTTTAATAAATCCACTCTATGGCGCCTTCTATGACAGGAAATAAATAGGAATTTTGAGAGTACAGAGAAGATTTCACCTAGTTCCCAGGTATATCTAATTTACCTTGTTCACTTTTCATACATCTATTGAATATCCATTCTAAAACACTATAATAGATTATGGAGATTTAAAAATTAATGTTACAGTCCCAGTTCTCCAGAAGGTTATAATCAAAAGGGAAACTCAGAAATACTTTAAAATATATTTCAATATAACATGGTAAAGGTCAAAACACAAAAAGGGATAGAATTATGGGATCACAGAAAATATAACAATTGATACTTGTGCCTAGAAGAATGAGGAAAGATTAAAAATGCAATTTTTTATGAAGCCTTCACCAATGATCCAATGACAAGGTTGGGAAGGGTGTTCTAGGTAGAAGGAAAGCATGGACAAAGCTTGGATTGATGAAAACAGTGGCATGTCCAAGGAAGAGTGAGCCTGTCAGTGAGGATCTGACTGGCATATAAGGGTAAAAATGACAAGAAGTTGATATAGACTTTGCAGCTTTCTGTAACCAAGCCATGGGCTTTGATCTGGCTCTATGGGCAGTGGATGCTGGAGAAACAAGAATAAATCCCCTCTCTTGACATTCTCAAAACAGGAAAACAAAACTGCTTTCAAAAAATTGAAGGAGTAAAGGAATAAAGCTTATCTAAAGCCTCTTCTACCAATCACATTGGAAGGAGGTCATGACAGCAACCTTCTCAGGTTGTGTAATGGTAGTTCATTCTAGATTCTTTTGTGTGTTACACTGAAAGTAGTGATTTAAGAATTGTGGTTTGCATCCCCAAAGCTGTATCATTCTATAGTCAGTAGACACTTTGATTCTATCCTTGGAAATGAAACAACTTAAAAGTACACATGGACTAGTGAGTCCCTACTATTGTTGACTATTGTTTGGTTCTCTTTTCTCCATTTATCTCCTATCCCAGAAAACGCCTACCCTTTCTCATTATTCTGACCCCACCTACATTACTTAATCTCAAATAGTGTCTCCAGGTAGACTTACCAGGGGAGGTCAGTTTCCTGTTGGGTGGCAGTGAGGGGGTGTCCTTTCCCCTTGATTGCTATTTGCAGAGCTGATATCCAGAACTGGCTCAGCAAAAGCTATTGCCTGAAATAGAATGTTGAAAACCAAGGAGTAGGCCAAATAACAAAGAACTCAAGCTGTTAAACCAAAACAGAAAGCACGCATTACCTCCATGTCTGCGTCCCATTATACTTTATAGAGTCTTCCAACATAACATTAGTAAAATTTTATTGCCTTTTCTATTTTACATGTGTCCTCCCTTGTCAGACTATTAGCTCATCATGAGGAAGGAATATATCGTACTTATATCCCTAGTGCTGATTAGGCTAGGGCCTAGTAGACACACACACACACAAACACACACACACACACACACACACACTAAATAAATGAATGAGTAGTATATAAAAAATGCATCCTGAGGTTTTTGGTTACCCCATAGCACCATTAAGTGTTAGTAGATTCATAGGATCTCTGAAGCATAGTTAGTCTCTTAGCACCAAGAGTCTTCAATTTTAACCCTATGCAACAAAGGACTTCCTTCTTCCCTGTGCACCTGAAAACCTAGGATGATAGAAGATTCACTAGCTTCTGAGACTGTTGTTCATTCTTTTTTTTTTAATTTTTTTAATGTTTATTCATTTTAGAGAGATTGAGAGAGAAAGCATGAGCAGGGGATGGGGCAGAGAGAGAGAGGGAGACACAGAATCCGAAGCAGGCTCCAGGCTCTGAGCTGCCAGCACAGAGCCTGATGCGGGGCTCGAACTCAGGAATGGCGAGATCACGACCTGAGCCGAAGTCGGATGCTTAACCAACTGAGCCACCCAGGAGACCCTGTTGTTCATTCTTTGAACAGCTTAAGTTGTTGGCGAGTTGTTTCTTTTATTAAGGTAACATCTCTGGCTTCCTCTCACACATTTTAGTCGTGCCTTTCGGCTTTCAGTCAATACATATAATCTCTCAGAAGATTCTTTACCATTGATTTGAGAGCCATGTCTAGTTCATATATGATTTCAGACTGAACTTGTTGTTAGTCTTAAGTATTTTCATTCACAAATGCTAACATAGGATTATTAGAAACCCAACTGAAATTTGCTCAGTGCAACAATAGCAAAGTGATGGCTTCTTTCTTAGGATCTTACTCGTGTTTAATAAAGAAGGGAGAAAAGAACTACAAGCCATTTAGTACCAACAATGCTCAGCTAGTTTCCACATACTTCTTACTTCAACTCAACTTGCCTCATCAATTATGGTATAAATAGTGTCATTATTCTCCTCTTACAGATATGTTAATAGGTATTGTTAAGGGAGCCAATTGTCTCAGGGTCAAAAATATAATCACCTGTATTTGATCTTAGATCTGACTGAAAAATTATCATAAATTAATGCATTAATTTAAAAACACGAATCCATCATTGGCAGAGAAATTGTCTTCCTCTGGGTAGGCACCATGGATTTCAGAATCAAAGGGATCTTGGCTCCATTTCCTGGCTCTGCCTCTTCATAGCTAACTAATCTAGAGCAAGTCATGTAACTTCTCTGGGATGTAATATCCTCATCAGTGAAATGATGCTAATAATAAAAACCTGGAAATGTTGAAGTGAGGATACATTGGCATCATGTGTGTAAAGGTTGAATACAATGCCCAGGACATAACAATGAAGATAATAATGAAGATATAATCTAGATCCAGCTGGAGAAGAACCCATAAGTTTGCAGAGTTAGGTAGCACTTTAGCCATCACTTAGTCAAATTCTTCCTCTCTCTCTCTCTCTCTCTCTCTCTCTCTCTCTTATATATATATATATAAAATCCTGAGGGGATGAAGGTTCCATTCAACGTCACTGAGTAGTCATCATGGGTCGCCTGTGCCCCAAATCTCTGCTCCTCCCTGTAGTCCACAGAGTCCCCCAGGCTTAGCATCTCCTCACATAAGTTAGGACAGAAACCAGTCTGCAAGGCAGCCCCTAGCACTCAGCTTGTCCTCTAGCCCCTGTGAGGGCCCAGCCTCCTTCCTTCCTCACACTCTTTCCTGCGTTCCCTTCATATGTAATCGCTGAGGACAGTCACATGAAAAATAAATCTTCATTTCTATGGGGTCCGGATGCCAGTTCATGAATGCATCTCAATTTTAAATGAACAGTCAAATAAAATGCTACCATCAAAGCTGCCTCATGGGGGTTAAAAGCCACAATGACAGGGCCCCTCCTGAGGCACCAAGCCCAATGGCTCCCTCATGTTGCAGCCCTGCTCCTGTTAGTGAGAAGGATAAAAAGAGCTTGTCAAAGCTGCTTCCCCAGGACATGGGGCCCTCAGGCAGACAGATGTGCTGAGTCTGAAAAGTTTTCAAATGAATTCCTTGCTCCTAGCCTGGGGCAGAGCAAACAAGGCTGGGACCCACATTGCCAGAGCTACTGGCCTCCAGGGCTGATGCTCCAGATCCTGGATTTTAACTTCACCTTCTGACTTTCCCCTGCTGCAGTTCGTTTTGTTTTATGTTTTTTGTTTTTCACTTTAATACATTTGTAAAATTATTTTTCGTGCATCTTCCCCATCACACCTTTGTGCGGCCATGACATAGAACCAAGAAGATAGGCTCTGGTCTCATCATGACTGAGTGAAGAACACAATAAGATTGCCAGGGAAGGGCTGGAAAGAGCTGAATCCTCTTTGTTAGTAGCTCCCACTTTTCATTCTACCACCATTTACTTTGCCCAGTCTAAACAGCAGAGTGATGGGTAGAAATCATCTCTCCCTCTACTATTCTGAATTTTCTGTGGGAACCCATATCTCCCCCATTTCAACGTATCTTTAATGCTAAGGTAGACGTGTGACTCACATCTGGCCCATCAGAGCAGACAACATGGGCACAGCAACATGACCCAGACACGATCCATTGGCCACACCAGGCTTGTTCTGAGACTATTGGAAAAGAATTCTGTTCTCACATCTACAAACTCTAATGTGGAAATATATGAGCCTAGAAATATTGGGAGCCACCACAAGAAATCAGAGAATGAAGGCTACTCAAGAGAAGTCAGAGCCCAGAAATGGAGAAAAACTCAACTCTGATGAAGTCCATTGAAAGCCTAGATCAAACAATGATTGAAACTATAAATTTTCCTTTTTTCCAGTTTCTGTAACCTGTCATTAGTGTGTAAAAGAAACCTGACTGATACCACTTCATTTGATAATCTACATTAATAAAGATTTTGGTAAGACAGGTTCATTGTGAAGATACGTGAACTCGCTAGCACAAGATGTTGAAATAAAAACCTCATGGGTTATTTCATAGCATAATCTGATTTCTTTGGCAAGCACAACACAAGAAGAATAATATCCGGGGAAAGTTTGTTTTAGCAATTTAGTCACTGATATGTCTTGAGCAGTACAATAAAGTGCTCACCCATTTACGACTCTGATTAAATTTTTCTGAACTCCAACTCCCACTTTATAACAATGTCTTTCTTTCTTTCCTAGACAATTGACACCTTCCTTGGGTTCCCTCAAATCCAGTGAGTCAATCTGACTGATGGTCCTCCAAGCAGAGAAAATGAAAAGCGTGTCCAGTGCCAGAGGATCATGTGTTCCCTAATTACAGCCGTCACCGACATGTGGGACTGGCAGTTTCTGGCCCTGTAGTGACAGTAAGCCACCCTGCAACCTCTGGCCCGGGAACAGTTTCTCTAGATGCCAGAAGGAGAGAATGGTCTTTCTTCCTCACAATGATACTCAAATATTGTCACTGCATGCCAACATTGGCATGAGCTTCCCATGCCAAAACACGCTAGAATCTTAATCCCCTTGGTGTACACATATAGTCATTGTTTGAGGCACACCCAAGGTGCCAGGATGCCTGGATTAGATAGAATTTGGCCACAAGCCTCATATTGTGTCTAGAGATAACCCTCGCTTAAGATACACACACATACACACACACACACACACACACACACACACACAGAGAGAGAGAGAGAGAGAGAGACTTAGAGCAGAAGGGAGAAAGGGACTTTACTGGGTTCAAGAGGTCAGTTCTGGTTCCTCTCAGTGATCACTGACAAGACTGGCATTCTCTAGGCACATGGAGGGGTGACTGTGAATGGAGGAAGGCTCAGAGGCTCTGGGTAGTGAAAACAACCCCCTTTCCAAAACCTTCCCCCCATAGACCACCACATATTCTCCTACTAGCCTGACATATATATTTTACCAAGGAAACTGGCTTAGAACTAATTCAAGTTTTTCTTGTAACATCCAGAGCAGGATATTATTTTCTATAAGGAGTCAGCTCTCTACCACACTATACATTGGTTTCCACTGACATTAGCCTCTGCATCTGGTAGTACTTTGGGCTTCACCACCAATAGTGTGTTCCTATTTTAGAACAGCATTGATATCCAGTATGTGCATGAAAGTACCTAACCCACTTTCCGCCCTGTGGTATCTATGGAAATAACACATCTGCCAACCATTCTAAGATATTAATAGCAATAAAAAAATAGCCCTGCATGCCTCCCCAGGAATGCTATTTACAATCAAATAAGTATTCAAACTTTCCCAGACCACACAGTCCTTCCCCACTGCCAAGTAAGGATTGGCCTTGCCATGAATTGCTCTGATTCTGTATGAGAAACAGACACCCAAAGGGCCAAGACCCACTAACAATCAACTTGGATCAGAATACCAAAACCTACATGCCCTAAAATGGGAGTCACCGCCTCCACACCAAGGTCTTCTGAGCTCCCAGATGAAATGTTTCTGATACAGCATAAATTACTGTAAAGTTTCACCCAGGATTCCTCATTCCATGTTTGGGAAGAAGCGGATAACATGGATCTGATAGCCAGGCAATAACCAGCCCTCAGCAGCAGCAGGACCATCACAGAGTGGCTGACACTGAGGACCTGCAGAGCACTCAAAAGCATGAGGAGAAGGGAGAGAGAAGAGCATAGGGCTGGCCACAGACCCAGGAAAACAGGGACGGAGAACTGATAGTTGTCAAAGAAATTGGTGAGGGGAGCTGGCCACCGCTCCCTACCCAGTAGCTTCGGCTGCTCTGCAGAAGTACAGAAAGACAAGAGCAAACAGGAGGCACCCAGGGGCACAGAAACATGCCCTCCATTCAGATGGCCTCACTCTGGACACCCCCTGTGCCCTCAGGATTCTATGACTAAAGGTGTCCTTGGGACTGTGACAATCTAAAAAATTGGGATTGGAGAAATGGGTCAAAGGTGATTGGGGGACCATGGAAAAGGGAGAAGGGAGTGTGTTTAAATCATAGCAAAAGGTTGAGTCTTTTTTTTTAACCTTTATTTTTAATGTTTTGTTTATTTTTGAGAGAGAGAAAGAGAGCATGAGCAGGGGAGGGTCAGAGAGAGAGGGAGACACAGAATCCGAAGACAGGCTCCAGGCTCTGAGCTAGCTTTCAGCACAGAGCCGGATGTGGGGCTCGAACCCACCAACCGTGAGATCATGACCTGAGCCAAGGCCAGTCTCAACTGACTAAGCCACCCAGGCGCCCCTACAAAAGGTTGAGTCTTGAGCAGCTGTCGAGTGAATGAGAAGACAACTAGGGCTTCAAGTTTTCTCATCCCTGGCTAAGGGTGATGAGTGCACAGCCTGCAGGAGAAAATACAACGGGTCCAACATGAGAAAATACAACGGGTCCAACATGCAAGAGAGGCTCAGGTATGTCCTGCACTGTGCTCCATGAGGAGATGTATTAAGTGTGTTATTTGTTTGTTTTGTTTTTAGTCTGGGACTTTTTTGTTTGTTTTTAGTGAAACTGTCAATTCTGAGAGAAGCTGTGAGTGAAGCAGAATCTGGTCCTCCAGATGGAAAGGCAGGACCCCGCACCGGGAGATGTGTGGGAGTGAGAAGAGAGGAACAAGGGGCGAGTTTGAGGGTGGGGGAGCTGGGGTGCACAGAGAGGACAGGCGTGTGCTGGAAATAGCTGTTACAAATAGAAATCAAGGGGCCTTGGGTGTTCTGGCAAAAGCACTGAGACCTACATTTGACTTTTAGCAAAAAGTGGAGTGATCTGGGACCCCAAAATGGAAGGAATCTTGTGCGAGAATGCAGAGCCTTCCACCTAAGCTTGAAAGCACAGGATGGAGACTGGCCCCAGCCTCCTCATTCATGGTTGATGCCACGTAAAAATAACAAAGGGAAAAAAATTATCTTTGCTTCATCATTGTCTGTTTGTATTCTGTTTCCAAACTTGTGATTGCGTCACGTCATTTTTAGCACTATTATAAACCTCATTGATTACACGCCAGGACTTAATAGGGTTTTCTAGAGACGATTATTTGACAGATTTAGGTATTAAGATCCTGCCCCTTACAATGAACAAACTATAAGACAGAAGGTATTTTGCAAAGTATCTATTAAATTCAAAATATTCTGGGGTGCCTGGGTGGCTCAGTCGGTTGAGCGTTCGGCTTCGGCTCAGGTCATGATCTCGCGATTCGTGGGTTCAAGCCCCGCGTCAGGCTCTGTGCTGACAGCCAGCTCGGAGCCTGGAGCCTGTCTTCGGATTTTGTGTCTCCCTCTCTCTCTGACCCTCCCCTGCTCATGCTGTCTGTCTCTCTCTCAAAAGTAAATAATAAAAAAAAAACATTAAAAAATTTAAAAAAAGAGAGAATGTATTTTGGATACAAATACTAAAGGAGAGACAGAGGCGCCTGGTGGCTTGTGGGTTGGGGCCTTGTCATGGGGCTCTGTGCTGAGAATGGTAGAGCCTACTTAGAATTCTCCCTCCATCTCTCTCTGTCCTTCCCCTACTTGCACACACTTTCTCTCTCAGAAATAAGTAAATAAACAGTGCATCTGGGTGGCTCAGTCAGTTAAGTGTCTGACTAGGGCTCAGGTAATGATCTCACAGTTTATGGGTTCAAACCCTGCATTCTGTACTGACAGCTCGGAGCCTGGAGTCTGCTTTGGATTCTGTGTCTCTATCTCTCTGCCCTTCCCCTGTTCAACTCTACCTATCTCTCAAAAATAAATAAACATAAAAATTTTTTTACATAAGTAAATAAACATTTAAAATTAAAAAAATAAAATAGAGACAAAGATGCAGATGAAAAAATTTAAAAACACCAAAGACTAAACACTTTCCATCAAGACAAAAAAAAAAATTACCTAAATACTTTTCATTTGTTTGTTTGTTCCTTTTGTTTGCCTAAGTACTTTCAAAGCATTAAAACGTCATTACTCAGGACAAGATTTCCTTAGGTGGGTGGTAAGAAAATCCTCTAGTACTTATGCTAGAGTAAACCATCTTGGTGTGATTGGTAGTAAGATATATATTTTTTTAAATTTTTTTAACATTTATTTATTTATTTATTTTAAGAGAGAGAGACACAGAGTGTGAGTGGGGTAGGGTCAGAGAGAGAGAGGGAGACACAGAATCAGAGCAGACTTCAGGCTCTGAGCTGTCAGCATAGAGCCTGACGCGGGGCTTGAACCCATGAACCATGAGATCATGACCTGAGCCAAAGTCGGCCGCTCAACCTACTGAGCCACCCAGGTGCCCCTTTAGTAAGATATATTTAAAACAAAAGCTAGGTGAGTTTCAAGCCTCAGTAGCTAAACCTGTTTAATGCTTTACTTAACAAGAAGTAGATGAAATGTTACCTGCATAATTCTTTTAATGAAGGAAAAAATCTTTATTCTCAAAATGCCTAACTTTAGTTATTATATGTTATGCTAAATACACACAAAGGATTTTTTTTTAGCTGTTCCCAAAACCAAAGGCAAAATATACTGGAATAATTTAAATCCTGTAATAAACAAAGAATATAAGATATCAAAACAACTCTAAAATAGCAGGGAAAATGAACTCATTTTAAAATAGGTCTTTAGCAGGTGTCATGAAGAAGATAAATCTGAACAATTAGGTACTAATGAAGACTTCGTAAAAATTGCTATTTTCAAAGAATAAGTGGAAAAAATGCTTGGAAAACATGGACATAGATTAAGCAGTAGTTCTGAATGACAAATGCCTGAGGCTATTAAGGAAATTAGTGAAGAAACTTAATTAACTTACAATGATTTTTCAGAACTCTTATAATAGATTGGATACTGGCAACATGGTACCCATCTTCAGAAAAAGATGAAAAAGAATGAGCTCAGAAATTAACAGGTGGTAATTTTTCCACTAATCATATTAATCACTAGTAAATTCATAAAATTCAGCACACGACAAAAAGATCTTGGAACCAGAGTCATAAAAACCATGAGCATATTGAAAAAGAAAATACACAAAACAAAACAAACTTTCATCTTTTTCCCTCAATATCACTGAAATACAGAGGGGAAAAATAAAATTGACAGTGACTATTGAATATGTATTCTTAAAAATAATCTTGGATGTGAGAAATCAAACATTCACCTGCCAAATGACTTTTAATTGACTTAATTAGAAGTTCAGCTATGTAAATTGAAACTTGTCATTGGTGAGGGAAACTGATTATTAATCTTCACATAAAAGAAGTCTCTAGTGAGAGGTCACAACAGCTGACCAGTCTGTGCCCTATACTAAAGATGTCAAGACCGAACATGGTGAAATTTGGTTATGTCTCAACACTGAGAGCAATTTTAGGATTTCAAGGTTCATTGCATTGGGAATTTGTGGTTAGCATTGGTTTGGGTAGAAAGAGAGTGAATCTAAAAACCTCAAAGCCAGGGGAAAAAATAGCTTTAAATGAGAAAATTGGAGACAAGTATTTGAGAGGAAACAAAGTCTTTAATGAAGATAAATGGGTGGATAAAAGCAAGTAATCAGTGAAAGAAGGATGTTCCCCAGCCAGTGGCGATCCTAATGAATTATTCACTAGAAGCAGGCTAGGGCCTGCTGGGAGCTGTCCTCTCCTCTCTATGTGGTTACTAGCAAAGGCAATGGCTGCACCAAGACCTGATTCTCTGCGTGCTGGGGCCCGCCTTTCAGGGGAGTCAGACTGTGGCAGGTTTGGGGGAATTACCTTCATATCTTTGACATAGACTGTATCCTATGTCCACGTACTAAACCAGAAAATTAGACACAGAAGGTACGGACTGATAAACACAGGGCCACCTTGCATAATATTAAACTACATCCTTGTGAGGTTCAAGACTAGTAGTAACTTTCTTACCATCTCCAAACAATGAAAGGTAGAAGACGTTCTCTACAAACAAAACAAAACAAAACAAACCCAAATATATTGATGTTAATTTATCTCCTAATCTTGGACAAACAGTTTAGTTTCATTGAGACTTTCTGTTTTTCAGTTGTAAAATAGAGATGATTTTTGGAAAGACCTTCTTAACAAGGTGAGTGAGGAGTTCAATTACATAAGATAACATGTAGTGAAGTTATTCATAAATTTTTATGTACTATTGGCATCTGTTGCGATCCCCACATTCTGCCTAGATAATATTTGTACCCGTCCCCAAAGTATTGACATATACATGGGTCCATTTACCAAACATTTATTGCGCTTCCCAATATTGTGCTACTATTATGGGTTCAAGGATAGTGTGATAAGCAACAGTTCTCTGCCCTCTAATTAATTTCCTGAGGGAGAGAGTGATATTAAAGCACAATGCAACAATGAATCCAATTTTTTAAAATTAATTAATTGATTTTTGAGAGAGAGAGAGTGTGTGAGCAGGGGAGGGGCAGAGAGAGGGGGGGACAAAGAATCCAGAGGGGGCTCTGTGCTGATAGCAGAGAGAGAAATGGGATGCTTAACCAACAGAGCCACACAGTCGCCCTGAATTTTTTTAATGGGCGTACATGTGAGACACACTTATTCCAGTCTTGGGTCAAGGAAGACTTCCTGAAGGAAGTGATATCAAAGATAAGAACTAATGTATGTATGAAATTTAGAGAAGTAAGAGAGGTTTTGAGGAAGGAGCATAACCCACACAGAATAAACAACACCTCAAAGACCTGGAAGAGACATTCTCCGAAGATTTCTGAAGGTGCACACAGTCCAGTTTAGATAAAGTGAATAGCGTATCCCTGAATGTAAGGAGATGAGATTGGAAAAGTTTATAGAAACCAAATCTTAAATGGTCTTATACAACATACAACAGAATCTGGACTTTTCCCAGTGGGCGAAAGCAGGTGTTCAGGGTTTTAAGCAGGCTATGGCACGATCAGATTAGCATTGTGAAGGTTTGGACTAAGGATTAAAATTAGAATTATTGCCATAACCCAGATGAAATATCTGAGCAAAATGTTCATAAAGTTTTATTGGAACACAACCACATTCACTTACATATGGCTTATGTCTGCTTCAGCACTACAGTGTCCATGCTGGATAGTCATGACACAGACTGTCCCCCAAAACTGAAAATATTTACCATCAGCTACTGACCAAAAATCTTTGCCAACCTTTGATCTAAGAAAAAAATATTAGGAATGGAGAGAAGGAGAAGGCCTTGCAGAAATATCAAGGAGTTAAAATTGATAGGTTGAGACTGATTAAACATGGAGCAGGAACAAAGACAAGTCAGAGATGTCTAATGTGGGTTGAATGGATAGGTGATAAATAAATAAGCTATATATAATACCTTATATTTATAATTGTTCAACGGTGATGAAGGACTCATGCTCTCTGATAAGCACATCTCAGGGTAGAATACACATAGTATACTACAGTACAAAAATGTTCATTCATATGGTTCAACACATAAATGTAATAGACCAATATTTTATTTTGAATCAAAGTTGGAATGAATATTATTTCCCAAATATAGTGAACTTGTGCCTTCAAATCTGATTTTGTTTTTCTTGCATGAGCCTCATAGCTGTTTGTGGCATTAACTGTGCATCTTGGGCAAATCCTTTCAAGTCTCAGTGTTCTCCTTTGGAAAATCACTGTTTCTATTATCCTAACACCTAAAGGTTCACACATTAATGATTCTGTATCATGATGATTTTCAATTAATTTGCAACAGAAGAAAAGAGCAAAAAGATGGTTGAGGTGGCTGTAAATCTGAGAAATAAAACATTGAGAGAGGGAGCCATATTATAAGGGAGATATTAACTGAGCTAAAAAGGAAAATTCCAGACTAGATGCTTGGGTGGCATGTGTCCAGTCTAGACTGCTCCTGGGCTGAACACAGGCAGTGGTTAGTTGGTTTATACTTTTAAAAGGAAGACTATGGAAGCCTTTTTAACAGCCTATATCTGGACTTTCTAATATTTCTAATGCCATAATGATTCATCTCTATTGAGAAGCTCAGTGTAATTACTGATTTGTTTCTCCATCTTTGTTGTGTAGAATCAGTCATTGTAGTTGTTTTGTCAACTGACGAATGGGTGTATTGGAAAGATCGACTCAGTCAACGGCGGTATAAACCTTGGTAAGCCACTTTGATTTTTGATGTTCTAGAGACTCTTCCTTCTGAAAGTTTCCTTTGTCTTACTTTTTTCTTTGCATGTCCTGATGGGAGGAGAGAGAAGGGAGAGAAATGTTGTGGTATGGTACACTTGGTTGATTCTAAAGGCAATATTTGTCTTTCAGAAGAGGAGATTGAAGTAAAAGTTGCATATACACAGCATAAGAGTTATATTGCACTTAGGCATTTGCATATAAAACCAAGAGCACAAATATTCTGAGTCAGGATCAATTTTGCTGTAAATCAGTTGGGTAGATCCAGAGCCAAGGCACAATGGCAGCCAAGGTACCTGTTAAAGGAGATGATAAATTGAGTCCTTAAGTCCTTGGCAGAGGAGCTGACTTGGAGATAAGAGATAAGAAAATGAGTTTGCAATAGAATTTCTAATGATTCGTTGGGATGGAAATCAGAAGGTCTTCTGTGGTCTTGATTACATTTTTTTATGATCTTGGCAACTTATTTGGTACATCAGCATATTTTACAACTTTTCCCCCCTTGATCCCTTCAGGAACGTCTTTTGCTTGAGTGAGCAGTAAATAACAAGGAGAACTAGGGACAATTAACTATTATTGTAGCCCTATGACTAATGAAAACTCGTACATTGCACTTTGGGGGAAAATGTACTTATTAACATGCCTGTGGGGGGTAGGTTAATGTTGCTGTTTTAACTTTGCTTAGGAGAGACTGAAGTAGAATCACTTGCACAAGGTTAGTCATCCGGCTGTGGCAGTCAGAATTCTGCGAGCAGGTTTCTTCCCAGCAATGGCCAGTGAAGAAAGTCAAGGGGACTCACAGCATCTCTCGGCCACACCCCACACTCCACCCACAGGACTCTTCTCTGCACTGTAAAACTCCTTAGCTGGCTCACTGGAAATGTACATATAAACTAAAAAAAAAAAAGAAATCACAACTTGACACTCCCAAATCTATTCACATGCATTCACACATTCATTTAATCAATCATTTTTGAGGATCTTTAAACCCAAGAAAAACTCCACGACCCAAAGAAGAAAGTTTTAATAGTGATGTGCCAATTGGCAGGTTGAGGTGCGAGCCCATTAGCCATCAAATCATGCTGTCACTTATTTCTTTATTAATTCAACCCAAATTGATCAAACCCTTGCTGGGTAGCTCAGCATTGCAGTAGCACAAACCTTACCAGAGTCCTGTGCATACACGACATTGAAAAAGGGGGTTTCATCCTCTAGTTAATCGGAGCTACTAGAAATCGGAGCAGGGGTGTGACTTGATTAGATTTTCTTGACTGGTTCTGGCAACAATCTGTAGCAGAGAGGAGGGGAGAAGCTGGGGAAGTAGCCCTTTTCTGAGAGAGAGAGAGATGGTGAGAACTTGAACTTGGAGAGACGGAGACAGATTATGAGAGACATCGGTATTCACTGGACAAAGAGGCAGGGAGGCCTGAGTGACTGGATGTGGGAGGCAAGAGAAAGAGGAGGTCTGGGGTGACTTCTGGGTTTTCCAGCTTGGAGAACATGGTTGGAAAGTCAGTGCCATTTGGTGAGACTGGAATCACACGAGGGAAATCAGGTGGGTGCTGGGTGGGGTACAGCAGATGCAGGGATGGAAATGGCTTTACTTTGAAATATGCTCAGTTTGGATGACTACAGATGTCTGAGAAGCAATTTCCAATGAGCAGTTTGGTCTAAACCCCAAGGTGCAATTGGTGTAACATAAATATTTGACAGTCGTGTTGGAGTGGACACTCCCGCACCTCGGCTGGCCTCAATTCTTCACCCAGCCGGGAGATGATCCTCAGTGAAGGTCATCATCTTTAGAACTGAAAAACCAGACATGGTCATTCATTTGCTCTTTGACTTTATTTGTTTTTAATGTTTTTTTTTTAAGCCATGAAGAAATCTAATGATCTTAGCAAGTACTGTGGAAAATACGCAGTCAAATATCAAGACATACCTAATAAACTCTGATATAATTTTATGTGTAACTTGTAGATGCTTCCCAGTCTTTCTTCTATTTCTAATGGTTTCCCTGAGTATTTTTGACATTTGCCCTCTGCCTCATGGGAATCGTTAAGATAAAGTGCCTGTAAGCTTCGAAGCATTACACGAAAGTAAAGAATTTGAATGGTCGTAATGATGAAGATGATTAGACTTTATGCACTTTATAGACTTTATAAATCATTTAACACAATGTCTTCATGCCACAAATATCCAATCGATATTATTTGTCTTACCCATTTCAATGGATCCAAGTGCTTACAAGCATCTCCAGCACAATAAAATTAAAGTGGCACTAATAATCAAATTACTAGTTGTAAGAAATCAATGCTAAAAATTCCATTCACTTTGCATTGATTTGCCCTTGACAGTATTTTAAGGGTTTTCTTCTGGTTCTGTTACTTCTGTTTAGTGCATCAAGATGAGGTTTTTTATTTTTAATACAAGATCTGTTTCTTGGAATGTGTCTACTGAAACACACCCAAAGTCGCTTAATATTAAGTTTTGAAAAATAAAATTAAAAATGAAGAATTTAAGTTGAATTCTGATAGATCTATTCCAGTTTAGCCTGAAAGTACTTCTTTAAAATAAACAAGTTGTCATCTGTCTACAATTCAGAAGGAAACATCAGTTCAGTCAACTACATACAGACTAATAGCGACACCAAGTGGTGCCATCTTGGAAATGTTTTTAGACTTTTTTAAACATCTGAAATTACCTGGGAAAATGGTTGCCAGTGACCAACTTAATCTGTAATTTGGCTCTGAAATGGATGGAGTTTTTCAGTTATGATTACAACCAGTGCTTCTATATTGAAAATTTGTCTCCAGCCCAGACTCAGAGTCAAATAAAAAAAATTCCATATGGACAAGCATGATTAAATGAGCATAATTAATTTTGTTTGTCATTTTGGAAATAAGGACGAGACAGGTGTTGTGCATTCTGCAGAGGTCGCTACAGCCCCTGATGATGAGAGATACTGATGGGAAGGTTAATTGAATAATATCAAATCCTTCTTTGCTGCTTATTAGGTATATGATTTGCAGCCCATTATTTAAAATTGCTCATTAGTGAGGTTTTTTTTTTTCTCATCTCTAAAATGGGGATAACTACACTCATTGGTATGAGAGGAGACTGGTTATAGAAGTTTCCATTATCACTCTTAGATAGACAAGCTCCTCTGATTACCTTTACCTGGGGACCCCCTGCAAACTCCTCCAGGTTGCAAAGTGCTCCCGTGGGTGGGTAGGTAATGGTGAGAAGCCGAGAGGAAACACCCTGTTTGACCAATATCCACAGATGCGAACACATGAAGCAGCATGAGATATAAATCAAACTACGGGCTTCACTACAGCTGAACTATTGTGTACAGAGGAGAGGAGATGGGAAGCAATGAGCATCAAGCAGTAGTGAGGGGACAAACCATAAAAGGCCACATCACCTGAACAAGTTTGGATTTTATCATGAAGGCACTGAAAAGTGGAGAACGGTATGAATGTATTTGCCTTTATAAATCATGACCCTAATAACAGTGTAAGGACTAGATTCAAGAGGGAGCGGATAAGCCTCGAGCAGAGGAACCTGGGAAGGGTTGGGGGAATGGCAGGTGCCCATGGGGATACGGCATGGACAGGGCATTTAATTGGTTGACTATGGGGGGTACCAGAGAGGTGGAAACCAGGGACGGTGCCCAGCTTTCTCCTGTTGTGCATTGACAGATGAGATTCTATAAATGGAGAAGGAGGTGCCAAAACAGCTCTGTGTTACTATTTCTAAAGGCAAAAGTCTCAAGTCCTAGAGCAAGGCTCAGAAGGGGCCAGGGGAAAGAAGGGGCTGTACACGTCAGAGACTCTCCTATAGCCCCGGTCTTCTTCCCGCCCATAATTGAGGGCTGTCCCCACGTACCCCAAAACTGTTTAATGAACTGCTCTAATGTGTAAGGCAGTATGCTGGGTGTTGGGCAAGGCATGCAAGCTCTCTTGGTCTTAGATTCCATAGAAAGGGGGTGGTGTTTTTATGATTTCTAAAATCCCTCTCTATTCAAATACTGAATCTCTGTGATTTCCCAATAAATCCCTTCTTAAACACTCGTCACCCTTACCAGTAACATTTGTTTATTCCTTGAGCTCATCACCAATAGTATTTCTCTATCTACCTTCAGGTAAGAAAATGATCCTTCCTTCAATCTCCCCTTGAGAGCAGAAGTATCAGAGGTTCTGGGTTTTCTTGAACAATCCTGATTTTAAACCAGGAAAAAGCCCGATCAGACCTGTTTCGCAGAAAACACGCTTGCCCCCATTCAGGATCTGGGGGCAATGACCTAAGTAGAGGCAGTTAGAATGCTTTCTTTATGCACCTTCCGGAAGGCTCCGTGACCCACTGAATCAGCAAGGCCTCTCCCCCCACCATGCTTCAATCACCAGCGGTGCTTCTCAGGAAGGGATAACCAAGTCAGCTGTCCCTTCTGCCTGAGGCGCAGGACCCCCAGGTCCCCCCTGGGGAAGATCCACGTAGGGTCCATCCCATCGAGTATAAATAAGCTAACTTCCAAATAAAGCAACAGGAGACACCAAGCCCCAGGGCAGATTTTCTCCTCCAAATCCTGGTCCTCTAATTGAATGCTGCTCTATTTATGGAGAAAAAGGAGACTGCCCAGAGACCTTGGTGAGCACGTGAGCAGGCTTGCCTAAACCCCTTTCTCTGTCAGGAGCAGCAGCCCTGGAGAACTATTAGCAAAGGCCTTCATTCTGTGGAGAGAAACTTCAAAGGCCCCAAATGAGGAGAGAAGTGTCACTGGAAAATGTTGAAATGACAAATAGCAATACTTCCGCTGACAAAAGATGAAGATGAAACAAATGTTGGAACAGAAAACATGATTTTATTTTGCCATGCTCTCACTCGAAACTGTCATCAAAGTCTTTAACTGAAATGAAAAAGGTGTCGAAATAACAAGCACAGTAGAGCCAACTTAGATTTCTAACAATGAAAGTCATCTTTGAAATAACAAAAGCTTACAAAGTAATGAAAAATCCCAATGAAGAAAGTAAAGCTTACGGCCCCAAATCATCTTGTGCGGCACGTTTATTAGACAGCGTGAGTGCTGGAAGTTACTTAGGGATCTTCTGGGCAAACCCCTTCTCGTTACAAAGGAGGAGACTCTGAGCCCAAAGGACTCTAAATAACTTGTTCAAGGTCGTATAACTAGTTAGTGACTTTGGAATTGCTAGCAACTGCTTCCTCTCCAACCACAGAGCCAACCTTGGAAGCCTTCTCTCTGCAAATCCATCTTCGCCCAGTTAATGAGGCGTCCCTGATCTGGGCTGAAGGTCAAGATCACCAGACGCTGGGGCTTAGTATTGGCTTCACTGTCTTTGATCCACTCTATACTGTGCTCATTGAGCACAGACTTGCCCTGACAGACCCAGTATTCTGAGTCAGCAGATACTGAAGGAGAGAGGCGGTACCCACGGCCTCCCTGTCTCCCACCTTCTTGCTACAGAGTGGTCGGCAATCTAGAACTATTCCCTGGAGAATCACTAATAGTGTGAACATTTTTGTAAAGAAATATTTAAAATCTGGCCTGAGAGAGAAGGAGATTTTCATATGGACACTAGAGTCCAAGAGTAGAATTCATCTTAGTCTGAGATTTGAGAGAGAGTTGAGGTAGAAAGCAGAAGGGTGGAGTTGGTGGCTAACAGGGCAGCCATGCCAAGTTTATCTGCCTGTACACCCTCTGATACAGATGCATGTTGACTTGCTTTTCCATAAACATGAGGCATCTCAATTAAGCATGCTTTTGGAAGGGAGGCCTATTGAGGAAATAGAATTACCTATACACATGCACAATAATAGAGATGATATAAGAGAGTTGCCTATGCCAATAGTCAAAATTATTCATTACAGGATAGGAATGGACAAACTTTACAAGGAACTTCGAAGAATATCATTAGTTTACTATCCAAAAACCAATACTGATACTCGGAAGAGTTGACCTGGAGGAAACAATTTAAACAAGAACATTAAAAATTCCAATTAGTATTGTTTGCTAACACAAAAACTCATCATACATGTTCATGGCTCACACACACACACCCACACACAGACTGATACAAAAAAGAAATAATCAAAAGGCAAGAAAGTATGTTTGTGAAATTTAAAACATAAGACCCCCCAAAAATCAATAGAAGGACTAAGAGAAAATATTCAGGAAATCTCTCTGGATTTAAGAATAGAAACGTTGAGCTGTACGTGATCAATTCAGAGGGCTTAGCCCTAGATGCTCATACACCCTAGACAGTAAGATAGGAAAGGAAGAAATAATCAAATCAATTGTTCCACATTTCATCAATTCTAAAATGATCTCACCTCTAGAACACATCATTATTTCATGCATTGCCAAGGAAATAAAGGCTGTACCAATTGCATTTTGATACAATACTTTATTTCACTTGAATTCTTATTTTATAAATATGTAAAGAGTTCTTTTAGCTGTATTTAGACATATATGTTATATTTTATGCTTGTTCATATCTAAAATTAAATGTTTGCAAAATAAATTTCAAAATCACCTTGAAACCACTTCAGAAACTGACTCTCAATAGTTAATGGGGCTTAAAAGCATAGATGTTCATGTTTTTTTGTGTGAAAGTATTGTTTATCGTGCCTTCAGGAAATTCGGTATGTGGGCATTACCAGACACGTGAGCAGACAGAGCCCTAGTGTCTCTGGAATTTTCTTCCAAACTGCTGGCACCCTTTCTGCAAGCTTTGGCGCTGGTGAGTGATGGGTAATCCTATAGGATAGCTTCTTCTCTTTGTCCTTTCTCAGGTTCTGTAAGTCAAGGCTGGTGCTTTGCAACAGAATAGGGAACTTTACTCCTTCCTCCAAACCTAAGGATTTGCTTCTCTAAGATCAAATTTCACATCACTGTTCTAGCCTAATAATTTTTGGCATTCACAATATTTGTTTAGCGCCAAACGATAATATAATCTTCAAAAATTAATGGCAACTATAGTAAACACATATAGCACCAACAATAACTTTAAGTGAAAAAAATTTGGACAACCGAGACTAAAAACAGTACATAATGATAGTGACAATGACATCAAGACACATCTTACTTTCAGAAGCATAAAGATGTATGAAAATGGGTCTTAGTGTGAAGTACAGTGTAGTATTGAGCTTTCTCATCAAGTTTTTACTGTTTTTTCCATGTTCATTTGTCCAGTAGTGAAAGAGGCATGTGGAAGTTTATCTTCACTGTGAATTGTACCCTCTTCTGTATCAAATGGCAGCATTTCTTCAATTTCAATTCATTTCCTTTTTCTGATATTAATAGCTTTTCTCTTGCTGTCCTTTTGTTTAAATTTGCCTGATATATCTTTGCTCATTTTTAAGTCACTTTATTTGAGATATGATCATTGAAAACCACATTTGGCAAACTACTGTTCTTCATTTTCAATCTGAAAGATTTTTGTCTTTTAATAGGGAAGTTACATTTAGTTTGATTATTAAATTTAACAGTATTTCGTCTTAGTTTTCTTAGCTGATGTAGTTCTTATCACACCATACTATACCATGATTTCTCCATTCTTTTGTCAAGTTTCTTTTCATTGTGAAATGTATCAGGCATATAACACAATGGATATACCAATGGATATATTTAAATATATTATTTAAAGATTAATAGAAAATTTAATAAACATCAAATATCCATTACCCAGCTTAAGAAACTACCATGAATAACTCTGAAGCTTCCTGTTGGCCTAACTGATCACATTCTTTCTCTGCCCTCGGTTTAATAGTTTCTTGTATTTTGCATTAATAATTCCTGTATTTTTCGTATCGGTTTCCAACATGTATACATCCTTAGCAGCATAACGATCAGTTTGCTTACTGTTTAACTTGGTGCAAATGTAATTGACACTTGCTATTTTTGTTCTGCCTTGTTTTATGCTGATAGCTATGATTAATTCACTTTCCCCAATATATGTATTCCATACAAATTTATACAACCTCCGGAAGACACCAGTACATTATGATCCAAATGAAAGGTGCTAACAATGTGAATAGTGCCCCAGAGCTAAGCAAGGTGATGACCCTGATTCTGCTAAACGCCTACAACAGAATTTATTCATTTTAATAAGTCAGCATTTTTCCTGGGTTTTTTTTTTCAACATTCTTTTCTTGCTATGAGGAACAATATTGCTATGAGCATTATTTTACATGTCTCTCAAACATATAGTTTCTCTAGTGGTGAACTAGGAGTGGGATATCTGGTCGTAGTGTACACAAATGCATGTAGTAGGACACTGCTTTCATCTTGCTAATCTGTCTCTGTGTTAAAGAGTCTCAGTGAAAACCTCAGATGGGTAGAGGTAAAGTTTTTCTCCCCTACAAAAGCATAAGGTGGACTGGACTGCCATTGCTGGCTTAGAAAATGGAAGAAGAAGGCGGCCAAGAACTTGGGAAAGATCCCATTGACCGCTAAACAAGGAAACAGGAACTTTGTTTCTACAACTACTTGGAGCTCGGTGTTGCCAGTAACCTGAATGTCCCTGAAATGGATTCTCCCTC
Source organism: Cryptoprocta ferox (assembly GCA_028646485.1). NCBI lineage: Eukaryota > Metazoa > Chordata > Mammalia > Carnivora > Eupleridae > Cryptoprocta > Cryptoprocta ferox. The sequence goes on along the minus strand of CM053566.1, from coordinate 75,512,567 downwards.
AAAGCCCCAGAAAGGAGGCGGCAGTCCTGCTGCACTCTGACTTTAATCTGGTAAGACTGGGGCAGACAAGCCACGTCTACTGACCTACCAAACTGCGAGACAACAAATCCACATTGCTTGAGCCTCTGAGTCTGTGGTCATCTGTCAAGGCAGGAATAGAAAACCAATAATGTAGGTGATCTTTGCTTGTGATAATTTTGTTGGTCCAAGTGCTTTTATTATTTTTATTTTTTTAATGCTTATTTATTTTTGAGAGAGACAGGGTGAGCAAGGAAGGGGCAGAGAGAGAGGGAGACACAGAATCCGAAGCAGTCAGCACAGAGCCTGAGCTGTCAGCACAGAGCCTGAAGCAGGGCTCCAACCCATGAACTGCGAGATCATGACCTGAGCTGAAGTCGGATGCTTAACCGACTGAGCAACCCAGGCACCCTGGTCCAAATGCTTTTAAATAATTGGATCAATGTTCTTTTTAATTAATCTTTTTGATTGTGTTTATCTTTGACTGACAGAGGAAGTCATGAACTCTAAGACCTATCACTGCTCAATTAAGACCAAAACAGGTTGAGAAGGAAACAGACACTTGATGATCTTCCAAGCTTCGTATTATAATAACTTTTCTCTGGTTCATCCATATGGTTTCCCACGGAGACAGGATGTCAGTACATCCTAGCCCCTTTAGCCTTGTGGTTCATTCTAGGATAACTAATTAACAAAATGACCAATCCAAGACGATGGTTGATGGGTAGAGGGGTGGATATCCACCTCGAGTTCCATGGGGAAAGAGAAGGAAGCTAACACTCTAGAGAAACAACAAAGCCAGAGATGGGGAGTGAGCCTAAGCCACTTGAGTCTATGGTCCTAGTTATTCCTCAGGTATTTTTCTAAGCCTGCTTTGGAATAATAAATTGCTTTTTTCTTAAGTTGGAAACATGTTTCTGTCTTTTGCAAAAGAAAAGAATACTTTATTGGTTTCTTGCTGATGCTGTGATAAATTATTACAAGCTTCAAGATCTAAAACACGAATTCACTATGTTACAGATCTACTGGTCAAAAGTCCAAGGCAGGTCTCAGTGGGCTAGAACCAGGGTACCAGTGGAGCTATGCTCCCCTATGGAGTCTCTAGGTCAGAATCCATTTCCCTGTCTTCTTCAGCTTCTCCATCTACATTCCTTGTCTCAGTCCCCTTTCTTCTACCTTCGAAAGCCAAAACCATTGCATCTCTCTGCCTTTCCTCCATGGTCCCACCTCCCTCTGACCTCACGGCCCATGATACCATGATCTGAGATGAAGTCAGATGCTCAACTGACTGAGCCACCCAGGTGCCCCTCTATAGCATTTCTTTTCCTTTTTTTTTTTTTTTTTTTTTTACATTTATTTATTATTGAGAGACAGAGACAGAGCACAAACAGGGTAGGGGCAGAGAGAGAAGGAGACACAGAATCCGAGGCAAGCTCCAGGCTCTGATCAAGCTGTCAGCACAGAGCCCGACGTGGCGCCTGAACCCTCGAACCGGGAGATCATGACCTGAGCTGAAGTCAGTCACTCAACCGACTGAGCCATGCAAGCGCCCCTCTATAGCATTTCTTAATTTTCAATGTAACAGCCTTACTTATCTAGAATTAATTATTATTACTGAAAACATTATATTTTTTAGTGCAAAATTAACTACATTTCCAACTATTGCTTTTTAGATGCACAAAAATGCAATTAAGACTTGTCTCGTAATGAGTTACCAATTAGATGCTGTGTCCTACTATGCCAGACATTGTTCCAACCTCTTTACATACCCAGTAAGTTCTCTCAACAACTCTATGGAGTGGATCCTGTTCTCATCATCATTTTTCATATTAGTTCCTTGAGTGGTATGCCTGGGAGGCGGAGAGGCCCTCTGAGGACCTTTGCAGTTTTGAGGCCCCCATCTGAGCCGGGGAGGTTTTAGCTATATGGAACAGCAGCTATATAGAACATTTCCACTTTACTAAAGAGAACTCCAAACTACCCCTGCCCAGACATTTGAGGCCACTGAACTCTGACCTTGACACACTGCTTCTGGTCCCCTCTGGGGACAGAGGGATCTCAACCTGACCCCTACTCTCCTTTATTTGGAGAGCAAGGAAATCTGGGTAAAAGTTGGCAGATCTCCCTATGTCACCTCCAGGCTCAGTCACAGGGACTGTCGTCGTGAAGACCTCAGAGGGCTGCCTGACGGGCCTCCTCTGGCCTGGCACCTGGACATTTGTTCATTGGTTTGGTCTCATGGGTATATACATGTGTCAAAATTTATCAAACTGATCATGTTAAATACGTAAAGTTTATTCTGTATAAATTGTACTTCAATAAAGGTATAGATTCTTTTAAATTAGAGGTGGAAATGAGATTAAAAGATGCAGGCCCTCTAGTCCTGTGGATTAACTTTTGACCAAATTTTCCTTGGAAAGTATAGCCCCTGAAATGAATGTGGCCTAACAGAGAACATATTCTAGCTTGATGAATTATAAGTAAGAACTATAATATGAATGGTTCATATTACAGTAACTGTGAACTGTGAATCCAAAACAGAAGTCAGGAATAATCAATCATTAAAAAAAAAGAAAGAAAGAAAATGGCTATCCGCAGCTAGTGGTAGTGTGAATGGTAATGAACGGGGGGTTATAAATCCGTACAACTTTCTGGAGACCAATTTGGAAGAAGTCTCAAAATGTGCCCAACTTTCATCTTGACAGTACCATTTTTAAAAATATTTCTTTTAAAATATGAAGGATGTGAGCAAAGAATTAGTATATTCACGAGTGCAGTATATAATATAAATAATTTTAGTTATCTAAATTGTCTAAAAGTAGGTCCAATAGTAGAAAATCTAGAGAGCCATATGATTTGATACATGAAATTGATGACATAATTATCTTAAGGAAAGTTTATACCAAGTAGGGGTAGGAACAGCTACCGAAGTATATGATTAACTTGTGCTAAAACGTTTCTAAATTTGTGTTTGCGTCCGTAGAAAAGGGAAGGGTATACATCATTAATCGTGATTTAATAGTGGTGACTTAATAGTGGTGATTATGGGTGACTGACTTCAACTTTCTTTGGTAGTTTTCAACAGTTTCCAAATTGCTACCATAATACAAATTATTTTTTAAGTCAAAAACATATTTTTTAAGCCAAAAACATATTGTTTTAAATAGGGAGGTCCATTTGTAAGCTTGATGTGCTGGAGCCACACGTGAGCACATGTGATTAACTAGAAGGACACTGCTCCTGACAGGTGCTTCCTGCGAAGGTCCCTGGAGGGAGGGGAGAGGGGTGCTTCAGAAGAAAAGGGAACAGAGAGGGCTACACGGCACATTCAGAGCTCGGCGTCCTAGCTTGGACCTGAAGGTCCAAGAAGATCTGGCAAGAAGATCTGCAGTTGTCTTGGTGAGGGACAGTGTGAGATGGTAGATATGCAGAGCGGTCTGGGCACAGCTCTGAGGTCACTGAAGGATGGGAAAGCGAATGGAGGGCTGGTGTGGGAACCCTTGACCTGCTCCTCAAGACACCCACAAACAGAGAAGAGACTTGGAGAGGAGCGGGCCATCCTCTGATAAGTAGATGAGGGCAGAGTCAGTGAGAAAGAGGAGCTCCCGGAACCCTCTGGAACATGCATAGCCTTCTCAGCCCCAAACGTCACATACCTGACACCCCAGTTTTCTCAGTGACTGTGGGATATTCAGTAAGAACATTCACACGCTTCCCAGGTGCACACACTTTATTCTGGCTTTCAGACCACTGTACCAATTCGGTCACAAGGAATCTGCGTTAAAGCAAGGCGGGCACAAGGGAAGGAAGTGTGCACACAGGAACCGCCCCTCCTTAGGGAGAAGAGAAGCGGCCACAGAACAAGATGCTCTTGGTGTCGCGGTGCATGATGAAGAAGAGGAAAGGGTGGTCTGCACAAAATCGTGGTTCGACTCTGCAGCACCGGGCATTCCTGACCACGGCAGTGGCCGCGGCTGCCTCCGTGCCCTCTTCATTGACCTCTACAAAGCACTTGTGCGCGACCTTGGACACAGGCATGTTCTTCTTTGCTGACATTCCAGAAAAGTCTGCCTTGGCTTCCTCAAACGCATCAGTCATACCTAAACTTCGAAGAAAAGACTCCAAGTCATAACTCTCCTCCAGCTTCAATCGGGGAAGGAAAACTTGAACTTTATCCTTAGTCATCTTTTCTGGATTTGTCCAGGCTCTGAACTTCTCATAGGTAAGTGCTTCTTCCACCTGAAATAATGAGGGGTCAAATCTTCAAATGTAGAGACAACAGCCCGGTGCCCATGTCCCCACTCAGTACCCCTCCCCAGTGAGATGAGTTCTGGGCCAAGACAATCGACAGACATTGTCCTCTTGTAAACACACCAAGATTTTCCCTCAAATTCTTGTCTTTTTCCCTGTTCTAGGGATATAAGAGGAAAATATCTAAAACGCACTTGGAGCAGGGGAGGTGTGTTTTTTTTTAACTATCTGTACTAAACTGATTTCAAATATTTTTTCACTTAGAAAGCTCTCATAACTGATCGTTATTCATGCGATGCACACGACTGTGAATGAGAGAGACAGTTTGACGAAAAAAAGAGACAGAGCTTGGCTCAGAACTCTGACGGGTGAAAGAGGGGAAATCAGGGAACAGGAAGGGACACATGGCTTTCGGAGAAGGGGAGAGCGGAAACGGAGAATTCAACAATACTGGCGCTTCTGGCATTCTTCTTTGTCTTCTTGCCTGCCCTGGGGTTCGCTTCCAAACCTCCAAGCCTCATCACTCATTCTGTCTGTCCACAGTGAAAAAAGAAACAGAGGAGAAGGGCCTTCTACTGCACACACCCCCGTTTCGCTTTACCACCTGGAGCCCAGGTGAGTGCACCTCTCCAGGGATAGTTATTCGGACTTTGGCTCTAATTCCCAGACTCTCCTGATTTTCTTCTTAAGCGGCCATGACAGATCTCATCCGCGACGTACACAAATAGCTTTCTGCTTCCTGAGAGAAACCAGGGCGATCAGGCACCCCGACCCTCCACATCGTGTGCACCTGGTGTGCCGGAGCTGGCTTGTATCTTTGGCAAGAGTCAACTGTTAAACCCTCGGTAGCCTAAATTCAGCCATGGAGTATTTACACCCCAGGAATCAGCAAGTGTTAGAAAGGAAGCCTTTCCCCAACCCCAGAGAGCTAGACAACGTGCTCACGACCAGTCCTGCATCTCCTTACAAATTTACGTTCTCCCATCCTGAACCTTGTTCCTTTTCTGTCATGGGACGATGTCCCTCTCCTCCCGTCTAAGGGACATTCTTCACCTGTACTTGAGACGCTTGCTACTCGAAGTGTGGTCCATGACCAGCAGCATCTGCATCATTCGGAATCACAAAAATGCAAAATCTCAGGCCATACCCCCCTGAGTCAAAATCTGCAGTTTAACAAGATCCCCAGGAGTTCCTATGCACATTAATGTTTGAGAAACACTGCCCAGATCTATCCCTCTCCTTTTCTAGTACTTCTGTTCAGTAAGTTCAGTTTTTGGGACCTCTAGGCACCTAGGTGGCTCAGTCAGTTGAGCATCTGACTCTTGGTTTAGGCTCAGGTCATGATCCCAGGGCTGTGGGATTGAGCTCCACTTTGGGCTCTGCGCCGATCACGGAGCCTGCTTAAGATTCTCTCACTCTCTGCCCGCCCTCCTAATAAAAAAATTAATTAAAAAATTTTTTAAAATTATTGACACCTGAACCAGTTCCTCCCCTCAGTATAGAGAGCAGTGTTCTTATGTTTCTGGAACTCTCTCTCCTTAGCTTCATCAGAATGTGTCCTCACCAACAATTCCACTCCTAGATACATACTCAACAGAAATGCAAACATATGTTCACCCAAGACCTGAGATGATGTTCAGCCATTCCTCATAATAACCCTACACTGGAAATTCCCCAAATGCTATCTGATCGACGGACATAAAGACACGTGCGTGGCTGCCTGTGTAGACGCGGCTGCCTGCGTAGATGCTCAGGCTCACCGGCAAGGGCTTACCACGGCCAGATCGGTGTTGTCATCTGGCAGCAGAATGACCATGCTCATCTCCTCCCCCGCGTAGGGCAGCTCCAGGACCTGCACGTGCATGTCCTCCACATATGCCATTCTAAAATTAGCCTGCTTAAACATCATCTGCACTGTCTTCTTCTCCTAATGGAAATGAGAAATTTAAATCAGATTACTGAAAAAGGAGCACAGCTTACTAATATAAGGGAAATCTGATTTGCAGAACCCCTAGGTACACATAAGAGAATTAGGGTTTCCGTGCATTATGCTGATAGATGTAAGATTTTCATTATGACATATTAGTATTGAATACAACATGCTATTGGCCCTGCAGATCACATATTACCAGGTGAGAGAGAATAAAATGGACAAATCTAGAGAGACATAAAACTCTACATTATTTTTGGAAGAAGTTGTGTTTTTCTCTTCTGAGAAGATGCATTGAAGTCACTCCCAGTGACCTTATAGTTAAGAATTATTTAGCCAAGTTAAGGGAAGAATTAACTAATATTCAGGTTTAGGGGTTGAAGGATGTGGTTAGAAAAGATGTAGAGGCCACAGAGGGTTAAATTTTTATTCTGGAACGTTGCTCACTAATATAATCGGCTTTACGGCTTTGGTTTTCTTGGAGAAGGGAACTAGACAAGATTTGCAGTGTCCACCCTTTCCAAAGCTTGCAGCAAATGTATTATAGACTTTCAAATCTTTGTGCAATATGCTATCACAAAGTTGATGAAAGTCAAATTTTAAGCTAACTGCTACTGATGCCAGACGTTATCAGACTCAAAGGTGAATCTGGACAAAAAAAAATTTTTTTAAGCTAGGTTTTAAGTCTCAAGCTCTGACATCCAGCATGGTGGCTACAGTTAATAATACTGGAACGCTGGAAATCTGCTAAGAGAGTAGATTTCAGGTGCTCTCATCACAAAAATACTACGGGAACCATGAGAGGAAAGTGTGTGTTAATTCGCTTGACAGTGGCGATTGTTTCACTATGATACGTGTATCAAAATCATCTCACACCCCATAAACATATACAATTTTTTAAAAAAGATCCAAAAAATAAAAAATAAAGACAAAGTTAGCCTAAATATCTGCTAACACTGTTTTTTTCTTGTGTTCAGAATTGTATGGCTCTGAATTATAAAGCAATAAATTAGCATAGTTCTCACTGACATTGTAAGAAGGTGTCTGTGTAAATACAGACAGTGATGGTACAACACAAACATAATTCCAAGGGTCAGAAGAAAGTTTCACTCGATCCAAATTAATATGACCGAAGATAGAAAAATCAGTTTGACAAAGGATACAAACACAAAACTGTCAATATAAAAATGATTTCAGCTTTTCTCTTTTCCTCTCCAATAAAAGATACATAAGGGGCATGAAATTCATTCAGAAATAGAGTATGAAATAAATTATTTTTTCCATTCAATCACAATCTTTCCCGGGGTATTATTTTAAGAAAGTCGTAGTATGCGTGAAAAAATATTTCCCTACCTGGTTGGTTTTAAAGGGCATTCCCCGTGTGAACTTTCTGTCAAATTGCTCATTCCACTTTCCTTTGAAATAGATGGCATTCACGAGAACCAGCTTTGTCAGTGGATCAATTGTCCCAGGACCCAGTATCTCTGAAATCTTACCTGCAAAGAATACGGGAGAACTCGATTGCTATTTGCGGGGAGAGGGGAGGGGAATAAGCATTATTTTTCAACACTCTTCTTGACCTATGAAGTCTGGCTTGGTTGATGCCCAGGCTGGAATCCATCTTCCTGGCACCTGAGGAATGGGGCGATGCATTGGGTATTGTTCGTCCTTAAACAACAATCTTGAAGCAGGCAGGTCAACTATCATTTCACCCTCACTTTATAGATGGAGAAACTGAGGTCAGAGCATTTGTCTGACATCTGTGCCAAGGACACATAGGTGGCTAGTGGCTGAGCTGAAGGCAGTAATAACCCAAGAGCCTGGAGTCTAATGGTAAGCTTCCCAACCATGGCGCCATAATTTTTCAACCATGGCGCCACTAGCATGTAAAGCCAGATAATTCTTTGTCACGGGGAGTGTCCTGTATGTTGTAGGATGTTAAGCCAGACAGCATTTTCCCAGGTGTGACAACCAAAATGTCTTCAGCCCTTGGCAGATGTTACCCAGGGGCTGATCCTAGTTGAGAATCATTGCTCTACGCCAACCTTCAAATCTCATCTAGGTGGGGGGAAGCTTCCAGGGGATGAAGGAATACAGACCTGTAAATGCGTGAAAGCAGTCCTCCTGAAGGCATGCATGGGGTAAAGGAATTAAGGGGTGCAGTAAAGGGGCCCAAACTGAGTTATCCAATGAGGCCGGGGACACAGTGATCCCCAGTGTCCTTTCTGGCTGTGGTATTTTGGGGAAACATACTGATGGTCAATCTGACGAAGAGGAAGTGAGTGGTGCAGGGAGAGTAGTATTTGGAGAACCTTCGAGCTTCCCCCCGTGACCTATCACTACTGATCAACTGGAGAGTGAGAGACAACTGCACATGCAACGCAGGAAGACGTGAAAGGCTCTGGCCTTCCAACGGTCATTATTTAATTGGCTTTCGGTGTAATCATGGCTGCTGCCTTACATGCACTGGGCACACCATAAAGACTGAGGGACCATAATGTTAAAGTGATTTAACTTCCCCCCACGCATACTTCTGGAAGTCTCTAAGTTGTGTTAAGTACTTGGAGTGCTGAACAGCATGCCCTTTTCCGCTGCTCTCCCGTCAAGCACTGGCAGAAACACTGCTGAGAAGACAGACTGTGGCCTAGACAAGGGACGCTGCACCTCCAGAGTCTGCAGCAAAGTCAGAAAATGTCGTTCTCTGAAAGCAGACTCAGCCACGGCCACATCAGCGAGGGAGGGGAGGCCTGCAGACAAAACCAGCTGTGCTCACTGCCACAGGGAGATCTCGGGAAACGGGAAACGTTGCCCTATCTCAGCCGACACCTCAACTGAATGTGACTCTGCCCTCAGGGCAAGGCAAGTGCCTCCCTCTCCCAAGACAGAAGATTAACGGGGCCCCAAAGAGGAAGCATTTTTCCAGAATTTTCCAGCACAGTCCAGAGGGGAGAGGGTCTGAGGTCCTTACACTAGGTTGACGTATTTTTTAGCAATCACCACTTCACGATCTCATAAAGCCAAGAAAAGTAACAGAATTGCATTGCTGGCCGGAAAATCCGGCAAACACACACACAAGAAGGGCACTGGTTCCAGGGTCCCGGGGGACGGGGAGGGGGAGGGGGGGACACCATGGAGGCCACACCCCCGCCAATCTTGGCTCTCTTTCCCGCAAGATGCCAAGTGTACTGCAGTGAAAATCTCTCACCTTCGGTCTTTTCTGTCACCCAGTCATTTATGTGTCTCCTGCATTCTTCGGTGTCCTTCGCAAAGGACACCTCCTCCAGCTCCGCCTGGTAGAACTTCTGGCAGGACTCTCTGAAGGCCTACAAACACAGGACACCGCGTTGACCCTGCTCAGCCAAGTGCCCACGGGTGTGAACACGTTGTTCCTCTGAACATATTTCCAGCATAAGTTCCTGCTCGGGCCATCCTGCATTTTAAGACTCGTTCACACAGTTGACAAGAATGTGTGGACCGCCGACTCGGTGTCTCACCCGGTGCCAGCTGGCGGACACCAGGGGAGACAGGACATCGGACCTGCGGCGGTTCACAGTCGGCCAGGAAGAACCACATCCACACAAATGCTTCGAGGACGCGGATGGCGGCAGCCATGCACACAACTGCCGTGAACGTCCCAGTCGGACACTTCAGCTCCACACTGACTTCCTGTTGATTATCTGTCTGTCTGCCAGGCACTCTAACTTTCTTTTGCTCACTTTTGTATCACCAGCACCAACCATAATGTCTGAGATTTGTGAATGACCGGGACGCTCCGCAGCGGAACCAGATCATCCTGAAATCGTTGGGTCCTCCTGGAGTGGGATGTGACAGGTCTAGATCACCATGGGGCTGTGGGAGTGGGGAGGTGGGATTAGGGAGAACAGTGGCAAGGGAGGAGACTTGAAGGTAAGGTCAAATCAGGAAGGGCCTGTACCCAATACATGAAAACCCAAAGATAACTCACCTCACAAAAACTTGGTTTCAGATATAATGTGCCTGGCAATTGGCTCCCATCCTCCGCCCATCTCCTGCTCTCAAATATTTTAGCTTCTATAGAAGAAAGAAAATGTAGAGAGAAAGAGGAGCCAAGCAACTGAGAAAAGGGGAAGGCGGCTCCCTGTGTCCCCAATATTCCCCAATTATAACACTCAAAGATCAGGCCGACGTTCAGTGATGAACATCAACCAAGAGGTTCCTGGGATCATCAGTGCTTGTCGCAGAAGACCCAGAATTATCTCCAATGATACTTAAGCCCAGAGAAGGCAACCTCCAAGGGGTAGCACCCAACAGCAGCCAGGACAGGGAGGTATTTGAGTCTCACAGAAGAATCCTTGGAACTGCCAGCCAGTAAGATGGCAGGTTTGCCTAGATCGCTTCATTAATCTGAGGTAGCATCAATCTGCATGGTGTGTGGCATAATTTTTTGGACCACACTTACTGCATTATGGTAGCCTATTAGGAACTAACTACACAGATTTAAAAACCTGTTTCATGAACCAATTTTCATTTTAGAAAGACTATTCCATCAGGAATGTGGAAGAACCTGGCGGGACTTGGAGAGTTCCATTAGGGAAAAATTAAAATACTGGTGTAGAAGATACCGTGAGAGTCTGCACCCAGGCAGAGGTGGCGGAGATTCAGAAGAGGGGACAAATTGAAGAGGCCTTGAGAGACCAGCTCTGTGGGGACAGCCCAACAACCAGAGGTGACACTGGGGATAGCTATGTATGCACACAAGACAGTGTGGTCGCTGAGGAGAGGGGTCGACAGGAGAAGCAAGTCTGGACGCAGGAGGATGGGCATATTGAGATTGACATCTGGAAGGAATCTATCAAAAATAACTTTAAAAAGGACATAATTCAAAGGCAAACATAAAATTCAAAATTACAATTACAGAAGTACGGTTCTAAGCACGTTTATAAGGCAACAGAATTATACTTTATCTCTGTTCTTTGGTAGTTTCTATTTTATTTTCAATTTCCTTCACAACGATGAGCGAGTACAACTTACTGGAAAGAAGTCACATGTCTTCTCCCCGAAGAGTCTGTTGGCAGTTCTGAGCAGGTACTGGGTGCCAGATCTGTTCACCTCCGTGAGAAGGGCCTGGAAACCTTGGTGAATGTCTCCACTTCTGTTCAAACAAAGAGCCTGGTAATAGGAAACAAGGACACAGACTCGTAACGTTGCCGCCATCTTGGTCCCCCAAAGAGCTATCTCCACACAAACTCTTTGTGCTGAAAATCACAAAGGATCCCATCTTGAACAGAGTGGTTTAATCCTCACACAGCCCTTTTCCACCTGGGCACTCTTGACTTTTGGGGTCAGATACTCTTGCTATTCTGTGCGTTAAGATATTTTGCAGCATTTCTGGCCTCTACCCACTAGATGTCAGTAGCACCCCTCAGTTGTGACAACCAAGCTGCCCAGACACTAGCGAGCATCCCCTAGAAGGCAAAATCGCCCCCAGGTGTGAACCACCGCCCTGGCCGACTTCTCCACTTAGAAACACTTAGAAACACGGGTGCGACGGGGGCCTGGGGGGCTCAGTCTGTTAAGCGTCTGACTTCAGCTCAGGTCATGATCTCACGGTTTGTGAGTTCCGGACCCACATGGCGCTCTGTGCTGACAGCTCAGAGCCTGGAGCCTGCTTCGGATTCTGTGCCTCCCTCTCTCTCTGCCCCTCTCCTGCTCTCTCTCTCTCTCTCAAAAGTAAATATTAAAGAAAAACATTTTTAATAAAAAAATAATGAAAGGCAGATGTGATAACTCAGAAGGGAGACGGAACAGAACAAGTAGGTAGCTGGACTGAATCCAGCACGACCCAGGGAATAAAAGAGGGAGCAGAAATCAACAAAAAATACTTCGTCAGCAATTTCACAGAAGTTCCCAGGCCAGACGGTGACTTCCAAGTCAAGTCAGAGTGGAAATTAAGGTTGTTCCTCTGTCTCCCAAGGGCCCCAATCCAAAGCCTCCTTCCTCCAGTGAGCACCTCCAGAGGGCGCCCGTGCACTCCTGTTATTAATGGGAAAGCGGTGTGCACTGGCAACGTCTGGGACACTCCCAAGGTTGTCAAAGAAACTTAAGATACAAAGAATATGAAGTGTTTGCCACTACTTCGTTTGTAGCTCAGATCCCACAGCACCCAGTTGCCATCAATCAGACCCTTATTCCCTCTAAATAATCCCAGAGAAGTCCACGTTTGTGTTACTTTCGTCTTGCACTTGCGCACAGTCATACACTAGAAAGCACCCATTCAACAGAAAGTTCATTCACGCGGTGCAATTCAGTCTGACATAAAACATCAGCCAAAATTTAAAATAAAACAAAGTTGAAATTCTCGGACTTCCTGTGGGACAGAATCATAGCTTCCCTTACTAATCAAAGTTGCGATTTTGCTGTAACATATGGATGCCTTTATCCAGCGAAAATGACATAAGGACTTGATTTCTCCCACAAATGCTAAGGGTAGATGGTGGATCTTAAATAATTCCCATTTCTGCCCACGTCTGCTCTGTTTCCCGCACCCCAGGGCCCCTCGCCACCCAGCAGCCACACTGGCTTTCCTCGGCAGCAGTGAGGTATGAAGAAACCACCTCTGTTGGAAGGATCGAAAGAGGCAAAGAAGCAACCCACCGCCCTTCCTTTGCGACAGGCAGGCATACCTGGGACATCTGGGTGGCGGTGTTTCCTTTGGCCCCCATGAAGACCATGGCCAGGGCAGAGGAGACGCTCAGCGGGGAGCAGAACACGTTTCGGGAGCTGTCCTCTTTACCCAACATTTTTAACAAGCTGATGGCAAAACTGCCGTTTGCTTCATAGAGATCCTCCATCAGGGAAGGTCTGCGCCAAAAGCACAACATGGAGGCACATCAGCCATGCCCACCGTCACGTCATCGAGTCACGAGCACCCCTGTCAGCGGCCACTGGGTGTGGTTGGCAGCACAGCCACACCCCCACAGACATCTCCACGGAGTCTCCCGGGCCTCTGCCACCTTCCGTGGCATTAGGGACCTTGCAGATGTGATGGATGAATTAAGGACCGTGAGATGGGGAGACTTCCTGCATTATCCAGGGGGGCTCGGTGTACCTATGGGGTCAGGTCAGAAGGACACGAGGCCACAGAGCACGGAATGCAGGCAGCCCTGTAGGAGCTGCGAAAGGCCAGGAAACGGATTCTGCCCTAACACGAAGCTCTGCAGACCTATTTTGATGTAATTTTTTATGTCTGTCTGTTTAGAGAGAGCGCAATCCAGGAGGGGCACAGAGAGGGACAGAAAGACTCCGAAACAGGCTCCACACTGTCAGCACAGAGCCCAACGCGGGGCTCGATCTCACCAACCGATGAGACGATGACCTGAGCTGAAATCAAGAGTCGGACGCTTAGCAGACTCAGCCACCCGGGCGCCCATCTGTAGACATATTTTGGACCTTGTGACCTCGAGAGCTGTAAAATTATCAATTTTACTGTGTTCAGGCAGTACATTTGTGGTAAGGTGTTACAGCATCAACAGAAAACTAATACACTGGTTTATTCACAAAGTAGCCAATCGCAGGGCTGAAGGATGATGCCACCCTCAGCCACAGGACCACTGCAGGGGCTGAGTCCCTTCAAGACCCTCCCTTCGTGTCACAATGCCAGGTTCTCTTGTTTTACAGGAATCTCTCAATCCCCACAACAATACATGAGGTCACTACAGCTGACCCACCTTAGAGACAGGGAGCCTGGGTGAGGCCTACGAGCCTCTTCCAGATCCCACAGACAGTTCTCAAGGAATCGGGGTCGGAACCTGCGGTCTCATCCCAGAGCCTGAGTTCTTCATCATTACGCAAACCCCTTATTGCTGCTGCAAGTTCCCCCTCAGTTTGGTCTCTCTAGCATAATCTATAAAGAGTGGTCTGTTATACGCAAGTCTTCATAGGTGCCTGGGTGGCTCAGTTGGTTGAGCATCTGACTCTGGATTTTGGTGCCAGTCATGATCTCACGGCTTGTGAGTTCAAGCCCCACGCCAGGCTTTCTGCTGACAGCACAGAGCCCTGCTTGGGATTCCCTCCCTCTCTCTCTGCCTCTCCCTCTCCCTCTCTCCATCAAAATAAATTTTAAAAAACAAAAATAAATACATTTTTGTAAATAAATATGACATTTCGGTCACCATGTCGAATGAAATCAACTGGATGGATTTCAACAAATTTTAAGGTGGGTTTAGGATGGTCTGACCTAAAATACGAGCTACCGAGAAGACAAAAAATTCACTTTGAATCAGGAGGACTCCAGAAAGATACGCTGTTTTCCACAGAGTGTATCTGGTTTGAAATTGGGGGTGTGGTGGGGGGCAGGCAGCAATGGAGCCCATAAGTAGGGAAACAAAATAGGAATCCAAGTCTCAGGTCATCAGGTGGACACTCTGAGTCAGAGGCACCAATTCTGAGTCCAACCTTGACCTTCTCCCTAGCTTACTCCTTCCTGCCTTGCTGACCTCCCTTTCCTTAGAGAATTTACTTGAGACAATGTGTCACTGTAAATTGTTTCTCTGCTCTGTGGAGATAAAAATACAGCAAAACCTTGGACTGTGAGTAACATGTTCTGGGAGTGTTCTGCAGGACAAGCAAACATTTCTAATCAAATTTAACTTGATAAACAAGAGATGTCTTGTAATACGAGTAATATGTGATGCTGAATGTCACATGGTCACACTGAGCCAATTGTTCTTCTCTCTCTCTCTCTCTCTCTCTCTCTCTGTCTCTCTGCAGGATTGTGGGTGATCACCTCCCACGCTCGGGACACGGCATTTGGCAGAAATCAGTGATTTTTCGGACCGTTGGGAGGTGCCCACAACTGGCACTAGTGTATTTTTGGTCACTTCAAAGCACGTATGGACAGTTCTTTGCTTTTCCATATGACAGTGAGCTTAGGAAGGCTTTGCTTCATTCTAGGTCAGGCTGCCTGCAGATTTGGACCCTTTCCTCTGCTGCCTTTCTGTCAGTTGCATTAAATGCAGTATATGACAAGAGCTGATTAATTCTGTACTCAAGTCAACATCCATTAATGATATTGAAAGTCGTCCTACACAATAACTCTCCCCTCACCTTCCTCACACCAGTCACAAAGCTTTTCAAAGGTATGTGCAGGTTAATTTATTTTTCTTTCTATTTTCTATTTTCTTTATGATTTTATATTATAGTACAGTATGATAATCATTTTTATATAAATATTTTTGGGTTTTGGAACGAATCATCTGAGTTTCCATTATCTCTTCTGGGGAAATTCACTTTGATATACAAACGCTTTGGCTTACATGCATGTTTCCAGAATGAATTAGGCTCGCACACCAAGGTTTTACTGTATTTGGAAATGTCTCTTTCCTGTTTTAAACCCAAGACAGTCAGGCTTTCTCAATTGCTAGAAGCCATTCCTTTAAAAATGGAATTATCACAAACCACACTGAGATACCACCTCATGCCAGTCAGAGTGGCTAAAATGAACAACTCAAGAGACTATAGATGCTGGCGAGGATGTGGAGAAACGGGTACCCTCCTACACTGTTGGTGGGAATGTAAACTGGTACAGCCACTCTGGAAAACAGTGTGGAGGTTCCTCAAAAAACTATCAATAAAACTCCCCTATGAGCCAGCAATAGCACTGCTGGGGATTTACCCAAGGGATACAGAAGTGCTGATGCATAGGGGCACTTGTACCCCAATGTTCGTAGC
>CM053566.1:75324134-75496160 GCA_028646485.1 Cryptoprocta ferox | reverse complement strand
TCATAGGTCTAACAGGAGAAACCCAACAGAGGACCATGGGGAGGGGAAGGAGGAAAAAGAGTTAGGGAGAGGGAGGGAGACAAAACACGAGAGACTCTTGAATACTGAAAACAAACTGAGGGGGGAAGGGGAAGGGGGAAAGGTAAAGGGGGGTGATGGTCTTGGTGGAGGTCACTTGTGGGGAAGAGCACTGGGTGTTCTGTGGAAACCAACCTGACAATAAACTATAAAGTTTAAAAGTTTAAAAAAAAATGGAATTATCAAGGGGCGCCTGGGTGGCTCATTCGGTCAAGCATCAGACTTCAGCTCAGGCCATGATCTCACAGTTCATGAGTTTGAGTCCCTGGTCAGGCTCTGTGCTGACACCTCAGAACCTGGAGCCTGCTTCAGATTCTGTGCCTGCCTTCTTGTCTGTCCCTCCCCTGCTCTCTCTCTCTCTCTCTCAAAAATAAATAAATATTTAAAAAATGGAATTATCAGAGCACCTGGGTAGCTCAGTTGGTTAGGCATCCAACGCCTGATTTTAGCTCAGGCCATGATCTCGCGATTCATGAGATAGAGCCCCACGTCAGGCTCTGCACTGACAGCTCAGAGCCTGCTTGGGATTCTCTCTCTCTCTCCCTCTCTCTCCCCCTGACTTTCTGCCCCTCTCCCGCTCACTCTCTTTCTCAAAATAAATAAATAAACTTAAAAACATGGATTTATCAAGGAAGACAGCTCCCCTACCTCCCAGTCTCTGTGGGACTTCAGCAGGCCCCTTGCTCCAAGGAGTGAAAAGTTATTGCAGCTTGTCGATTATAATTTCAGCGAATTATTAGAAATCCCACATGAGTTATTTATTTCTATTCTGCCTTGTAGAAGCCAGGACAACTATTCAGTAAATTATTAAAGTTCATCAACTCATCTTGCTTTCCCTTAGTCTCTTTGTGGTTCCAGTTGAAGACATTCTAGAAAATAAAAGGACAAATCATCACCCATAGACCCTGCAAGCTACCTTTTTCCTTCATTTTTATTTGTGTATGTGTGTGTATATATATATATTAGTTCAACAATCTTAAAACTGCACCAGAAAAATCAGTTCCCATTTGGAAAATTAGCAAAGAAGCAATACCAAAAGTACTGGAATCTCCACCTAGAGATAAAGATCATCGTGTATCTGCCCATTTACATCAACCGGCGGATCATCATTTGACCTTTCTTCTTCCAGTTTTGCAGAAGACTAGAAGCGCCTCCTAGAGCAGTCTTGCAACTGCATTTCATTAGGTCTTGGCGGGGAATGGGGGTTGGGGGGGTCACCTGGATATCTCAGGGGCAGGAGAGGAAAGAGCAGATGAGTGGGTGGGTAGGACTAGGATGGGGGGCAACCAGAGCCTCTCCAACAGTTCTTTCTAGAGTATTATTTCAAGACAAGACATAAGATGTCTCTGATTTAGGAAGAAAAAAAAGTGTGATGTAGAACAAAAAAGACAAACCAAAAAATATAAAACAGGCCAAGCCAGTGCAAATTCAGGTTTAAAAGTAAAATTAAAACATCAGGGGTGCCTGAGTGGTTCGGTCGGTTCAGCATCCAACTCTTGGTGTTCAGGTCATGATCTCATGGTTCACAGGTTCAAGCCCCACAACTGGCTCTGCGCTGACAGTGAGGAGAGTGCTTGGGATTCTGTCTGTCTCTCTGTCTCCCTGTCTCTGTCTCTGTGTCCCTCCCCATGCTCTCAATCCCTCTCTCTCTGTCCCTTCCCATGCTCGCTCTCTCTCTGTCTCTCAAAATAATCAAATAAACTTAAAAAAAAAGAAATCTATAAAACATCAACCAAGAGAATGCAATAGTGACACAGCTCGCACGGCAGTATGCTATTCTTAACGGGGCATTAGAGGACAGAAGCGGAAGTTTCCTCACTGTCCTCACCTCTGGTGGCCTCTCGAGGACCTTCAGCTGCACGGTCTGAACCCGAGAAAGCTGACGTGTCTGCAGCAGGCCAAGTCCCGCACAGATCAGCCTGCTTGCTGGCCACTCCCAGCCCCACATTTCCTCACCTCAAATTTGCGGACTTTTCCAAAAAGAAACAGCTAGGAGCCAAAGGGATATGCGACGGTCACAGCACGGGGCCTACCAGAAGGTGGTGCCAAAGAGACCCAAAGGAGGAGAGACTTGGGTAAACTGGAGGGGACATGCAGGAATTTGGATTTGATCCTACCTGAGCTTAAGGTTAGGCTGGTGAGTGTGAGTGGTGTGTGTGTGTGTGTGTGTGTGTGTGTGTGTGAGATTCTGCCTTGAACAGGCAAAGGAGTGAACCAGAAAATCACAGCAATTCCCACTTTCCATTTTAACTGCACTTAATGGTAAATCCCTACTTCTGGTGTCTTCCACCTTTCCTCTTCATTTGCGCACCATCAGGTGCGGGTCACTAGCAGAGTACTCGGCATCAGTGTCTGCCCCACAGCAATGACGAGACACGCTGGTGCACATTCACCGCAAGAGTACCTCCGGGGCGTGTCCCAGGTCACACCAGTGAAGAGGCAGGAGCTGGGACAGGAAAACCGGATGACCCCCTTTCCCCCACTTCCTCTCGGTGCCCCAATCTCATGTGTACATTTTGAGAGGGTGGGGCTTTAATTAAACAATGCGGAACCTGCCCAGTAACTATGAAAAGGACTGAATTTCCAGACAGTACGAAACAGCGCCTCTGGGAACCAGCGCCACCACTGAACTGTGTCGTAGAAACACAACAATGTGGAAGGACTCCATTTCCAGGCTACAACATGAATTGGCATGAAGCTAGTGTTTCTTTGGTGAACGAGGTCAGGACAATTAAAGACTGTCCTCAAGGCTCACAGTAAGACTAGCAGCAAGTGTGAGGCTGGGTGAGGGGGGACTGAACGCCTGTGATCTCCCCGCTCCGCGCCACCTTCCCACAGACACATCCCAAAGTGAATTCAGGCAAACAGCATCGATGCAGAACTTTCCTTCTATGGTTTAGAGAAGAGAAGGAACAATAAAGGCCATCATTCTTGACTGGGAGCTCCCAACCTAGGGACACGCACATACGTGGGAGTTTCAGGCCAGCCGTGGGCGCTGAAACCGGATAATTTAGAAAGCGCTAAGGAAGTCCACGAGAAGCGGAACGAATTCTCTTTAGGTGCGAGGTGAGCCGGCTCTAAGGGGTTTCTGTGAGGTGGTGACAGGGGAGGTGACCGCTAAGGCCGCAGCCGGGGGTGGGACTGGCTGGGGGGAAAGAACAGGGCAGCAGGTGCACGGCTCACGCACGTGGGGCCCCGGGAAGGGGTCTCGGTGGCTGGGTGACAGGCAGGGTGTGCTGAGACGGCAAGTCTGAACTGGAAAAGCCAGGTATGGTTTTTAAACAAATGTCATACAGGCGTGCGCTGGGCTTTAGGGAACTGCGGTGTCTCAGCAATGAGCCTGCTGAAAGGCTGGGGAAGCCGCCCGCCTACCTCCCTCCGCAGGCCGGCCACGGCCAAAGCCAAGGAAACGCGAGCCCCAGCGGAAGGGGGCACTGCCGGGCTGGGTGACCCGTCACCGGAGGGGCAGGGCGCAGGAAGTCAGGGGTTACCGCCCAGGCTGGTTAAAAACAAGACGACAGGTCCCAGATGGAGTTGCTTATGCTCAGCCCCAGATCCGGAGACTTAACCTAATTACATTTCGGCTCTCCCAGAAATGGAATCTTTAATTAAACCAGCCAATCAGGACCAGCCTGACCAGCTCCAGTGACTTCACCTACGTGACAGACCCCTGCCATCCCCCTAGGGGAAAGGGACTTTTGAGATATGTTTTCCCCGGATAACTTCCCGGTCCCACTCCCTTCTGCTTATAAATCTTTGCTTTTGTACAGCTCCTCAGGGCTCCTTTCCACCTGCTAGATTGGATACTGCCCCATCCAAATTAATCTTGCTTAAATGAATTTTTTTAGAAAATGCTTATTTACTTATTTTGAGAGAGAGAGAGAGAGAGAGCATGCATGAGCAGGGAAGGGACAGAGAGCGAGGGAGAGAGAATCCCCAAGCAGGTTCCACGCTGTCAGCATAGAGCCGGACAGGGGGCTCGAATACAGGACGTGAGATCACGACTTGAGCCAAAATCAAGAGTGGGACATTCAACCGTCTGAGCCTACCAGGCATCCCTAAACTTAACTTTTTAATACATCTCAGTTTCTTTTTTAAGAGACTCGCAGCTAATTTATGCTTACGGTGAGCCATGAACCACGACTGCACGAGGAGCCAGGTGGAGTGAGGAAGGTGTTCCACCGTTCGAGATGTGTGGAACACACCACCCCTAGGAACCCGTAACAAAGACAGCCAAGGGACCTCAGTAAATACAGGCAGGTTACTGAAGACGGCAGACTTCCCGGAGCAAGAGATCTGAGCCATCGGCACTCAGATGGCCCAAGAATCTAGGCGAATGGGAAGAAATTACTCAGCACATACATAAGAGCATAAGAGAAGAAACTCACCTAGTTTTTAAGAATTTCCAGTGTTCCGGGTAGAAAAAGGAGTAACACAAGAAGACAGGGATGCCCTGGGGGGGTCTGGGGGGACGGGGTGTGGCTGGGGGGGCCCAGGGAACGGAAAGGCTGGAGGGTGCCAGGAAGGCAGCACAGGGGGCAGAAGGCAAGGAGTGGGAACAGCAGGTGGGGAGAACCTGGGAAGTGGGGAGTCCATTAAATTAGTTACTGTGCCTGCAGATGAGGTGGAAACGGGCAAGGAAGCATTTTCTCAAGTTATGGAAAAGCAGCCAATGAAGAACAGACGAAGGATGTGAAAGGGGGCGCCTGGGTGGCTCAGTCGCTTGATCGTCAGACTTCAGCTCACGTCACGATCTCTCACAGGTTCCTGGGTTCTAGGCCCACGTGGGGCCCTGTGCTGACAGCTCAGATCCTAGAGCCTGCTTGGGATTCTGTGTGTGTCTCTCTCATTGCCCCTCCCCTCCCTTCTCAAAAATAAGGATTAAAAAGTTTTTCAAGAAGGAAAGAAAGAGAAAAGGAAGGAAGGAAGGAAGGAAGGAAGGAAGGAAGGAAGGAAGGAAGGAAAAAGAAGAAGGCTATGGAAGAAACACAGAAAATAAGAAAGACAAAGACAATGGAAGAAAACCAGAAAACAAGGAAGGAGGGCAGCCGGGAAGGAGGGAGAGGGGAGGCAGAGTGGAGGCGGGAGGGCCCGCGGAGCCCGCAGACGTCGTCCCGGGCGGTGGCGCTGACCCAGCACCTCCCCGGAACTTGCCGAAGCCTCCCCGAAATTCCAGGCCCGGCTGCCCGGGTCGCCGCGGTGTCCCCGCTGCACCCAGCGGCGGCTCCCACGACCCGCGCAGGGCTTTCCGCCCCGCCTCCTCCCGCATCAGCGCCCCCGCCTGGGGTTCCCGGCCTCTCCCCGCCGCGGCACGGCGCTCCCCCGGGGCCCCCCTCCCAGCCGGGGCGCCCGGCGCCGGTGCCGCCGCCCGCCTCGCCCGCGCTCACCTAGGCGACCCCGCGGCCGTCCGCGCCCAGCAGCCCCTCGTCCCCGCCTCCTCCTCCTCTGCCCCCCGCCGGGGTCCCGGCGCCGCCGCGCTCCAGTCGGGGGACCCCCGCCGGGGAACCCGGGCCCGCGCGCCTCCCAGCCCGGGTACCTGGGCCGTTCCTGCTCCCGCTGCGGCCGCTCCCCCGGCTGGCTGCGCGCGGCCCGGCCGCGGCGACCCCGGGCGAGGCTTCCGGCGGGTGACTCAGAGCCGGCCCGGATGGCAGGGCTCCCGGCCGTCGGCGGCGGGAGGAGCCCCAGCCTCCCCCGCGCGCCTCGTGCCCCGGCCCGGGTGCACTTGGCCTCGCCGGGGAGGCTGGGCCCGCACTCGTGACGGTGCTTGCCGAACGCCTCCCCGATTGAGGCTCGGTTCGTTTTCCTGGGTTCGTTCGCGCAGTATTCGTGTTTGGGTGTGTGTGTGTGTGTGTGTGTGTGTGTGTGTGTGTGTGTGTGTGTGTACGTGCAAGAGCAGTTTCAAATTTGGGGCTTCGCCTTGGAAACTGACTAAAAAAGCAAGACCAGAGGTTAAACGGCCTTAAAGCCAGTGGTTTCCAAACCGCTTCGGTAGGACCCCCCCCCCCCCCATCAAGAGAGGTTTTGAGCCTGCATCTCGGTATCGATATGAATTTTTATGTGCTAATATGCTAAATACTAATATATTATAAACGCTATAAAACATAAAGCTTTCAAAAACTAAGAAGAAAATTTATTCGAAATATACACGTTTTTTGTGCTTAAAATTTTATTTCAAATTTAATGAGAACAGCGTGATTGAATGTTTGTTTTAACCTTAGTTAACCTTTGAAATACAGTAATTTGAAGACCTGGTTTTAAGTTCAGTTTATTTTTTTTTAATGTTTTTAATGTTTATTTATTTTGAGAGAGAGGGAGAGAGCAAGCAAGGGAGGGGCAGAGAGAGTGGGAGACACAGAAACCCAGGGAGGCTCCAGGCTGAGGCTCCACGTGGGGCTTGAACCCGCAGACTATGAGATCATGACCTGAGGTGAAGTCCAATGCTTAACCAACTGAGCCACCCAGGCCCCCAAGTCCAGTTTATTTCTAAATTGGGATTGATAGCTGTCATAAGAAAATGCTTCTCAGGAACTGGGTTAATTAAAATAGATAAAGGCATCATAGTTTGTATTGACTAAACCTTGACACTTGATTTTCTTTCACGTGCTGACTGTGCAAAGATTTCTGGTTGAAGTCTAAATGTGAAAACTCTATTTACCTTCTTGAAAAGCATTTGCTTTTGCAAACCAAAACTTTTCAACGGTATACTTTCAATATTCAAACAGAAGTCCACCAAATCTCTTCTCTTGGGAAGATTTTCACGAATTTTGGAAAATTGTATTTGCAAGTTTTTAGTACTCATATGTGACAGTTTTAACATTTTTTAGTAATAAAATTGGATAACAATGGAAAAACATCCCAAAAGACGTTCTCGAATGCTCACTCAAAAGCAATTGATTTCACATTCATAGATAAAACACACCTTTACCTGAAGGTAGTTGTCAGTCAACGGTATTTTAAAACAGAAAATACTTGGTAGGTGTTTTACTAGTAACAGCCACTTATCATCACAGACAGCACATTCGGAACACTAGACTTTAAAAAAATAATAATAATTAATTAAGCTCACACCAATGCCCTGTGTTGTGACCACTGCCAAAGGGCCCTTAACTTTAGGAAGAGCAGGGGAGGAACAGAGGAGAATCTGAATGAGAATCAGAGAGGGATTAAAAGACCCGATTAGCCAGAAAGTCTGTAAATGCAGAGAGAAATCCAGGTAGGTAAGAAGGTGAGCTCCCTGGGAGCAGTACCTGTCTGCTCTGATATCTTTTATAAATATTTACAAAATAAAGATTTTTACTGTGGTAGGGTCCTCTCCCTAAGGAAACAAAAAAACAAAAACAAAAAAAAACCAAAAAAACCTCAAGACCACCGGGCTATATGGGCACCTGACAACATCCCTCACGACCTTGAAACATGAGACCACTTTAATCAGACTGCATGTGTGTGTGTTACCATATATGGGAGACAAAGAAGTAAAAAATATATATTTAAAAAAAACTACTCCACATGGTGTTGGGGTTCAGTTCTTTGGGTACATAGGAACTCAACTGAGCAGTGCAGGCAGAAATAGAAACGAAGTTGCTTCCTGGAAAGAAAAGGCTCGATGTCAGCACTCTCTGTGCAAGAATCCTGCTACATTATCAGTCAGGATTCTGACACATTCACAATGAGTCATCACAAATGTTCGATATGTTTGACAAAAAGTATTTGATTTCCATGTCAAAAAGATGCCATAAAATTAAAAGGTGAATGAGAGAATAAGATATTTGAAAAAAAATCTTTAAATGTCAGGTAAATAGCTCAAGAGAAAAGTTGATTTAAAAAAAAAAAACCAGACCCTAGTAGAAATAAGTGCAAAAGACATTAGCAAATTTGCAGCAAAGAAAAGCAATGGCTATTGTACACCTGAAATTAATGTAACATAGTTTGTCAACTATACTCAAATTAAATTAAAAAGGAAATGAAAAGAAAAGCAATGGCTAATCATATAAAAAAGTCCTAACCTCAGCGAAAAGAATAAATATTTCTTGAGTATATACTATGTGCTAGATCCTATACTAGAGCTTTTCTTGCAAGACTTCATTTAATCTGGACAACTCTGTGAGGTCGGTGCTGTGAATATCTTAGTAAAGCACTGACCCTTAACTATTTAAATTTCTGGTCCCTGAGGTCACACCGCTGCAAGCAACAGACAGAGGATTGGAAGCCAGGTCTGTGTGACTCTGGAGTTCACTGTTTCTATCAACTGCTACACGATGGCCTTTCAAAAAAGAAAGAAGTGGGGGAAAGCAAATTAAAGTTACCTTTTGAAAACATAAAAATTTGCAAGTATAAAAACTACAAATTTCCAATGCTGGTAAGGTAAGATGGGCATGGCTTTTTATTTAAAAAAAATAAAATAAGTGTATTTATTTTGAGAGAATGAGAGAGAAGGAGCATGAGTTGGGAAGGGACAGAGAGAGAAGGAGAGAGAGAGAGAATCAATCCCAAGAAGGCTCCACGTTGTCAGCACAGAGCCGAAGCAGGGCTCGATCTCACGAACATTAAAGATCATGACCTGAGATCATGACCTGAGCCAAAATCAAGAGTCAGATGCTTAACACACTGAGCCACCCAGGCGCCCCATATGTGCATGACTTCTTATTCTCCATAAGTAATGCTGTAAATTAGGTATCAGTTACTTCTAGAGTCTGATTTAGAATTATATTTATAAAAGAAAAGAAAAGAAGGATGGGCGAAAGAAGAAAGAAGAAAAGAAATTGCCATGAAAACATGTATACCTCTGAATCAAAAATGGCATTTCTAGGAATTCCACTGAAAGTAAAACTCACAAATATGGAGTGGAATATTACGCAGAATGATGGCCACTTCATCTTTGACGTCCTATGCACAGAGAAAACCTCCAAGCCCAACAACAGAGAACAGATTAGATTCTATCCATCCATTTTAGGATACTAATGTATCCTGTAGGGAAAAAAAAAAAAACAACAGTATTGCCATGGGAGTGATAGTAAGTGTAAATTAGGAAGAAGCTTACATGTGAGCGTAATTCTATAGACAGACTAGAAGGAAATAAATTCTGCACCTCACCTGTTTCTGGGCAATGGGGCAATTTTATGTTAGTTATGTGTTTCTTAGGGTTTCTTAAAATTTTTTTGCTGAAATGAATGTGCGTACACTTAGCTGAAACAGCACAGTGCTGGAGGAGATATTTGAAAAGACAATTGGTTCTGAGCCGCCCCTCCCAACTCCCCAGAAGCAGTCCCTTTCAAGTCATTTGTTCTTTCTCCTGGTGTCTGCCTCCGTATTTCCAAGTAATACGGCTCTACTACCATTTTCAATCTAACAACTTCAGACATTATCTGTTGCCTTTCTAATTTAGGGGCTGAGGATTCAGTCTTCTTACACCACTCACACTCTCTCTCTTGCCCTGTTTACTTTATCACAGCTAAATAGTACTCATTGCTAAGTTAGACAGCGTCTGTCCTATGAATACATTCCTTTTTCATATAAAACCATTTTTCTTTATATTCATACTGCCTTCTTCCCCATTTCTTTAGTTTTCTAGGTACCTACGGAAAATGCGCCCCTAAAGGTTCTACAGATCGGCCAAACTTCGTGGCTGTATTTTTGCATGCTCACTCCCATCTGAGGAATTCATGAATTCCAGTTTTCTTCTCCTGGTCTGCCACCCTGCCGGTGAGGAAATGGTTCTTTAAAGTTTGTGGGAGTTTCATTCCCGAAGTGTAATTTCATAAGCAGGGAACAACTTTCCTACCTTCCTACCTAAGTTAACGGGCAGTTTATTTTTTGCCAGTCGAGTGAAAATATTTTTTTCCTCAAACATTAAAGCACACTACCTACACAGGCAATAAATTAGTTTTTCTTAAATGTTTAAGAATTGATTACATAATCTGTCAGATTTTTTAAAGCTTAAACACCTTTAAAAATAACTTACAAAGTTTCACAAACACACTTTTTAAAAAATACTTATTTCTTTATTTTGAGAGAGAGAGAGAGAGAGAGAGAGAGAGAGAAAGAGCAAGGATGGGCAGAAAGAGAGGGAAAGAGAGAATCCCAAGCAGGCTCCACGCTCAGCATGGAGCTCCATGAGGAGCTTGATCTTAGGACTTCGAGATCACGACCTGAGCGGATATTGAGTTGGATGCTTAACTGACTTAGTCACCCAGGCGCACTTTTACACAAACGCACTTTTACAAACATTTGAATTTTCATAAAGCTAATAAATCGAGACTTATAAATCTAGTGAACTAGAATTTTCTAAGATTCAAACATGTTTAAAACAATACACAAAATAGGGATGTCCGGGTGGCTCAGTCAGTTACGCATCCAACTTTGGCTCAGGTCATGATCTCCTGGTTTGTGAGTTCGAGCCCTGTGTCGGGCTCACTGCTGTCCACACAGAACCTGCTTCAGATTCTCTGACCACCTCTCTCTCTACACCCCCCCCCCCAGTCTCACATGCTCTATCTCTCTCTCAAAAATAAACTTTTAAAAAATTAATTAATTAAATTATAAAAATAAAAAATACACAAAATAACATAGAGACTGCAAAACTTATCCTACTAATCTCATTCTCCCTCATCTGAAGTTTCTAGTATCGTCCTTTTTTCCTGGTCGTTTGTTTGAAAAACAATTGTGTTCAATATTCTCTGATTGTCAGTCTCTGAGAGTGTTATGATGGTCTTCCTTTATGATAGTTAAGGACTTTTAATTTACTAGAACACAGACACAAAGGATTTGTTTTGCTGCTACTTAGTGTGAGATGTGGATAGACACAAAACGTTTCATGGAGATGTGATAAAATATCATTTATATTACAATTTCCTGTTTTTGGAGCCAAGGCTGTTTTTTTAATCCTATAATACTGAACCAGGATTTGATACCAGAAAACACATTTTCTTATACTAATTTATACCCTGTTCATGACAGATCTAATCTTTCATTTTATTTAAATAAAATATTTCATTATATTAGATAAATATAAAAAAGAACCTAGAGTATATAGTCAACCTCTAAAATCAGAATAACAGCTAATGAGCTACCAATAAGCAGTTGTGTGAACAGCTTTTGAGGAAATTGGAAAAACACAGCCAATTTTACAAAGATTTGGTGTTTCTAAAAACATCTTCTTATAACTTACAATATATATTATATCAATTAGAACTTTGTTCTTCTACTTCATAAGATTTTTAAAAGGAGGGATGTTCGTATGTATGACTCCACTTTTACACATGATAATTATTCTTAATGAAATGTTTATTTTTGAATACTTTTACATTCACAGAAAAGTGGCAAAGATAATACAGGGAATTCTGTATATTCCTAACACATTTTCCTCGGTGCTAACATCTAACTTTATCATTATACATTTGTTCAAACTAAAAACGCAACACTGGAGCATTGCTAGTAACTAAACTCCATATTTCGTTTGGATTTCACGGCTTTTCTATTAATGTTAACATAAGTATATTTTTTAATACTCCGCAGAAAGCGTAGAAGCTTCATTTTACAGTGGTGGTTTGTGAACTATCAAAATTACACTCCTGAGAAAGTTCTTGCTTATCCATATATCACCTTTATAAAGATTTTTCTTCACTCAATGAAACATGCGAAATATACGTGACAGTGATAATACAGTGACCAAGGAGTTCAAAAATGGTAAGGCACTCAGTTGAATAACCTGGTACTTCTGAAATGTAAATAAAAGTCACATGAAGACAAAATGTTAAGTGGTAAAAATAGCTCAATAGGTATGATAAAATCACTAGAATGCATTATTTCAAGGCTTTATTGGCTAACATTCGAACATGAAAAAGATACAAGCTCTAAACTGGTTTTTATTATAGTTGTGTTTTTCCATCTTTTGGTGCGCTTTTCACACTGTAAAGTGGTCTCGTTTGATGAGCGAGACAATGGGTTAGGGGGAGCAGAATCTCCCGTAAAAGAGAATGCTATCGGTTCTGTTGTGCCTGATGAAGAAGAGGAACGGGTGGTTTGCATTAAATTCAATGGAGGGGAGTTTACTTCGAAAATGCACCTCACTCCCCGTACCAGCCGAAGCCTCTGTACCTTGTTCATTTATCTCTACAAAAGCCTTGTGGAAAACGTTGGACAGAAATAAGTTTCTGTCCATAGACATTCCTGAGAAATCCTGAGAAATCCGCTGTGGCCTGGTTAAAGGCGTCGCTCATTCCCATGCTGCTCAGGGTCAACTTGAGATCATGCATCTCTTCAAGCCTAAACTTGGGGAGATACAGGTGCACTTCACACAACTCCATCATGTCTTCACTGGTCCACTCGCTCAGCTCCTCATAGGTCATGGCCTCTTCCAGCTGCAGGTTTGGAACAAGGAGGAGAGAGTCAAGGTAGAGGCAGGAGTATTGGTTGAGCGAGGCCTCAAGATATAACGCAGATGAATTACGATCACTCCCGTTATGCCCAGTAACAAAGCACACACTTTGGAAAATTCTTTGTGTCATGAGATCCTTCACACTGTTGACCTACAGAATCTTTGTTTTGCAACTTAACAGTTCTCAGGATACAGGAGAATTAGCCCTTGATTCAAAATGGCAGTACTTCTGGGGCACCTGGGTGGCTCAGTAGGTTAAGCGTCCGACTCCTGATTTGGACTCAGGTCACTATCTCAAAGGTTGTGAGTTCTATCCCCACATCAGGTTCTGTGCTGACAGCGTGGAGCCTGCTTGGGATTCTCTCCCTCCCTCTCTCTCTGCCCCTCCCCTACTCATGCTCTCTCTGTCTCTGTCTCTCTCTCTCTCTCTCTCTCTCTCTCTTTCTCCCTCTCTCTCAAAATAAACAAATGAACATTTAAAATAATGGCAATACTTCTGTAACAGCAATGCAAGACATCAACTACACACGGAAATGCAGCAATAGAAATATACATTTAGATGATGTCTACATGAAAGTATAAACTTTAGAAGAAATTGTGTGCCAGGGTACAAACAAATTTGTTTCATTAACATGGGAGACAGTTCTTTGAAAACAAAATCAGAGATAAGATAAAATGCCACAACAATATAAATTAGTCACTATAAGCTGTGCAAAAAAGAAGTGAAGGAAAAGTAAAGAAAGGAAAATCCCCACATCTTAAGAGTAATGCCCTTTTATAGTGTAGTTTTGAGAGTGTTTTCCTCCTCTTTATATTTTAAAATTTTAAATAATATATACACATCCATATGCATACGAATATATGTTAAAAATGTGCTTAATTTTTTTTAAGTTTATTTAGAGAGAGAGAGAGGGAGAG
Organism: Cryptoprocta ferox; assembly: GCA_028646485.1. Taxonomy (NCBI): domain Eukaryota; kingdom Metazoa; phylum Chordata; class Mammalia; order Carnivora; family Eupleridae; genus Cryptoprocta; species Cryptoprocta ferox. The sequence goes on along the minus strand of CM053566.1, from coordinate 75,482,791 downwards.
AGAACACAAGCAGGGGAGGAGGAGAGAGGAGAGTGGGAGAGAGAGAATCCCAAGCAGGCTCTACAGTGTCAGCACAGAACCCAATTCAGGGCTTGAACTCACAAACTGTGAGATTGTGACCTGAGCCGAGATCAAGAGTTGGATGCTTAACCGACTGAGCCATAGCTTTTAGAATAACATGCTTTGTTTCAAAACACTTGCTTTTGCTGCTTTGAGACTTTTCTACACCCAAGCATTGCTGTCAATTACATACCTGTAGATGATGTACATTAATAATCTGATAACATATTCAGTTCAGGAACCTGCACTCTTAGGAAGAAAGGCTTATCTTTTAAGGGTGGGACCCTAATGGTTTAGTGTCCACACTTGGCCTTATTTTTACCATAAAGAATCTGGCACACATGAGAAGTTATGCACTGTGCAAGGAAAGCCAGGCCACTCATTGCATGAGACACTAACATTCAATTTAAATTTACAAAGAGGGGGGGCACCTGGATGACTCAGTCAGTTGAGCATCCGACTTCAACTCAGGTCATGATCTCACAGTTCGTGGGTTCGGGCCCTGCATCAGGCTCTGTGCTGACAGCTCAAAGTCTGGAGCCTGCTTTGGATTCTGTGTCTCCTTTTCTCTCTGCCCCTTCCCCGTTCGTGCTCTGTCTCTCTCTGTCTCTCAATAATAAATAAATGTAAAAAAAAATTTTTTTTTAATTACAAATGGCTCAGACACATGGTCTGACCAAAGTTCTATCCACCACAATAGAAATTTGGCTGATAAACAATTTAAATAATGCTCAAAGGTGGTACTGATATGGACTATTTCTCCTGAAGACTGTTTACTTGATTAAAATGGTTTTTTTTTTAAGTTTTGGAAGTCAGTGTCATGTTTAAAAATGTATATCTAAAGCTAGACTGATACAAGGGATTTAAAAAAGTAATCTCCATTTAGGTAGGCTTTACCAGAGGGAGAAGAAACACCTAAACTGATTGAAAGATATATCAATGCACACGGCTTTGTGACAGACACTCTGTTGCTCATGTGGCTGTTTGTTCAGCTCCCCAATTCGAGAGCCTATAGATTCCCAACCTTTCTGAGGGTAGTAGTACCAAACTGACAGAGTTTTAGAAAGTTTAAATGACACCGTGAAGGTAAAGTCCCTACGGCTCGGGTAAGCTGGTCCCCTTCCTCTACAGGAATCAAAGTACAGGGAGACTATGTCTTACATTCCCCCCAGAGGGGTAAACACCAGAACCACCTTCACATCAGACAGACTGTACCTGATCCAGTCCTTCGATATCTTCTGGCAGCAGGATGAGTAGGCTGAGGTCACGGCTATTATAGTCGAGTTGAAGGCTCATGGCCTGTGGCTTTGGAATGTGAAAAACCTTGAGTTTTGTTTTCATGGACATCATTTGCACTGGTTTGCTTATACTCTATGGGAAGTAAGTAGCAAAGTCACTGAGGAAGTGTTCCACCAAATCCTTAATTTTTTTTTTTTTATCTAAGTGGTGCCCAGTAGTCTGAGACAGTGGTAAAATGGGTGATTCTCTGCAAAATGCTAAATAAAGTTATTCAGACCTTGCTTTCTGGAAATATGTGTTCCACTGGATGACATTATCAATAAGTGATGTGGAAGTTTCTTTTATAACATTATTGTGACATCTGTAAATCATAGCAAGCTGGATCCTACTGAACTCTTTTTTTTCCTACTGAACTCCAAAAAAAACTATATAATCTTATGCAAACTATGTAACTGTCAACGATTCAGAAACTGAATAAGGTGTATTCACATTCAAGCATTTGAGAAAGTATTTAGTATCATAAACACTGCAGTTTACTAAGAGAATAAGAAGATAATAGACTAGGAAGAAATATTTGCAAAACACATATCCAATAAAGGGCTGGTATCAAAACATATAAAGAACTTTTAAAAACTCAATGATAAAACAACCCAATTTTACAACGTAGGCAAAAGACATGAAAAGATACCTCACTAAAGGAAGACATACAGTATTTGAAAAGATGCTCAACCATATGCCATTAGGTAATTGCAAATTAGAACAATGAGACACCACTACAGATCTTTTAGAATGGCTAAAAGTCCAAAACACTGACAATATCAACTGCTGGCAAGAATGTGGAGCAACAGGAAATGTCTTTTTCTGTCAATGGGAATACAAAGAGCAAGCCCCTTCAGAAGACAGTTCTTTTGATAGGTTCTTACAAAACTAAATGTAGTATTATCATAGGATCCAGGTGTGCTCCTGAGTACTTACCAGTATGAGATAAATTTATGTCCACACAAAATCTTGGACACAAATATTTATAGCAGCTTTATTCGTAATTGCCAAAAACTGAAAGCAACCAAGATGTCCCTCAGAGGGTGAATGGCTAAACAAACTGCAATACTTCCAGTCAATGGAATACCATTCAACAATAAAGTGAAATGATCTATCAAGCCGTGGAAAGACAGGGAGAAAAGTTAAATATATATCGCCTAGTGGAAGAAGCCAGTCTGAAAAGGCTACATGCGCTACAATTCCAATGATACGGCACTCCAGAAAAAGTAAACCCATAGAGACAGTAAGAGGATCAGTGGTTGCCAGGTATTTTGGAGTAGGGATGAGTAGGTGTAGTACAGGGTACTTTTAGGGCAGTTAAACTATACCATATGATACTGTAATGGCAGATACATGACATAATGCATTAGTCAAAACCCATGGAACAGTACAAAACCAAGTGAACTCTAATGTAAACTGTGGACTTCAGTTAATAAAAAGTTATTGATATTGGCTAATTAATTGTGACAAATGCACCACACTAATGCAAAACGCTAATAATAAGGGAAATTATGTGAGTTGGGGGGGATATATGGGAACACTACTTTGCTCTCAATTTGCTCTAAAAATGCTCTTTAAAATGTCCATTTTTAGTAAAGACAATGGTAAAACAAAACCAAAACCCTGCGATTCAGATATTGTAGATATAGGTCATTTATCCATTCTATAAGGAGCTAAATGGCGATCACAAAGCTTCACCCTGCTAATGAAGTGGCCATATGAGTAGAGCTATTCATTCAGGACACTTCATGATACCGTGATTGTTTGGGGGATGAGCACATAAATGGCACAAAATAGTCTTCCTTGGGAGAATTCTGTTAGAGCTAGCAGCAAAGACTTTATGTACCAGGGTTGTGAAGCTAGAAGGCTGACAAAGGGACATCTATATTCCCAGGTCATATGGATAAATTGTATCTTCAGTATCAGACTCCCTGGACTTCTCAATTCCTCTGAGTAACATAAAGGAATGCGAATACAATTCCCATTTCACAGGTGCTAGTTTGGAATGCTATTTTTATCACTTGCAACTGAAAATTCCTTGTGGATACACTAATCCACGTAACTATCCAGCTCATTTCTGGCTAGCTTATTCAATTACATGTTCGGCCCCTTTCCCATCTTTATCCCACTAATTGTGTGAGAACCACTCATTGCACACATCCACGTGACTACTGTCATAGGTCCCTGGCAGCGCTGTTTACATGAGATGACTCACCCCAGGACCAAACAGCTTTAACAAATGTTGAATAATTGATTCCTTTCCTGGGAATTTAAAATGAGGTCTATCAGACTGGTGTCTAAAACAAAGGCAGTGTTGTGAGTAGCCAGATTATGGCCTTGTGGATTGGGAAGAAGAGAAATTTAGACTTTAGCCTAAGGTAAGAATGATGGGAGAAACAGAGTTGAAAAGATAGAGACTGAATCTTGTTTCCACTCAAGTTCCAAGGCCCAGCCACATTCCAGCCCTTGGATTCTATGAGATCTATCTGTCATCTTACATTAGTCTCCCTTCTTGTTGCCATTGGTTCCTATCACAAAAATAAGCATGTTGCATCCTAACACTAGGAGAAAACTCAATGAAAGAGATGAGATTTTAAATTTGTATTTCTCTTACTTATGGAAGGGTAAGAGTTTGGTAGAAGAGAGTGTTGATCTAATAGAACAAGAACACTTCACTTCTAATAGTGAAGTGTTGGGGTTATGGTTCTGGTAGATTTCTGACTTAGACACAACTCCAGTCATGTGACTCCAGTCACTTAACCACCTGGGAAATAAATATAATAACTACGTTATCTACTCTATCATAGTTGTAGCAAGGACTGAGTGATAAACTCTGTGACTAGTCTGTTTTCAGAGGAAAAAAAAAACAATGAAAGGGGAAATCCTGAGCATGATGGATTTGGGGGCTTTTAGCTCAGCCATTCCTGTCCTGGTAAGAACGAGGGTTTACAGGAACATATATTCAGAAAGAAGAGTGAATTTAAACTAGAATCTCCTTTACAATGCCATGTAAAACTCATGCGGATTATTAAGAGATTTCTACCTTGTTTATTCTGAAGGGCTTTTCTGTGGTATTTTGGACTAAGAATTGATATTCCCAGATTCCTTTAAAGTAAAAGGCATTCACCAGAACCATTCTGGTTGTAGAATTCACAGCATCATCAGGTAGGAGATTCACGATTTTTCCTAAAAGAGCAAGAGGACAGATTACAAATGGTATCATTACATCCTGGCAACATGCCACACTTACAAAAATGATAAATATAGAATACCATTAAGTGATAATATCTCATATCCACCAGTGATCCAAACCGGGATGTTAGCACTGATATAATATTACTAACAGATCCTATTTAAATTTCATCTGTTTTTCCTTCTTCTGGACAAGAAATCAATCCAAGATCTCAAGTTGTATTTAGGTGTCATTTCATCTTAATCCCTTTGAATCTGGGACAGTTCGTCTTTCATTCTTTGTCTTTCATGACCTTCACATTTTTGAAAAAAGCTGGGTAGCATGTCCCTCAATTCTCAGTTCAGATTTGTCTGATGTTTCCTCAGTTGTATCCCCCGAGAAAGATATGTTAGTTCCTAAAAGCCAATCCCTGTGAATGCAATCTTATTTGGAAACAGGGTCTTGGCAGATCGAATCAAGTTACGATGAGTCATACTGGATTAGGATAGCTCCAATCCAGTGACCGATGTCCTCACAAGAGAAGGAAAATTTGGACATGGACGCAAAGAGAGGACTAGGCTCTGTGAAAACACAGACATAGGACAGACATAAAGAAAAAATTATGTGCCAACAGAGGCAGAGATTGGAGTGATTTGTCTATAAACCAAGTCAAGGATTGCCAGCAACCGCCAGAAGCTAGGAGAGAGGCATGAAACAATGCCTTCCCTACAGCATTTAGAGGAAGCTTGACCCTGCTAACACCTTGATTTCAGACGTGCAGCCTCCAGAGCTATGGGAAAATACCTTTCTATTGTTCGAAACTATCTTGTTTGTGGTCATTTGTTATGGCAGCCCTGGGAAACCATCACAACCAAAGAAGCAATGTTGTGTCTTTCTCACTGAATCATACCAGGAAATATATGATGTTCATATGTCCCATTACCAGTGATATTAACTTTGATGATTCGATTTCTACAGGTTTCTCAATGTAAAATTATGTCGTTTTCCTTTTGTAATTAATAAGTATCCTGTGGGGAGTTACTTTGAGACCGTATAAGTTTCCTGTATTCACCAAACTTTTACTCACTAATTTTAGCATTTATTGATGATCTAGACTGAAAGAGTTATTTCTGCAGTTTTTGCCAAATGGTGATTTTCAATTTCCACTATTTGTTCTACACTTATTAATTGGAATTCTACTATGAGGAAAAACTTTCCCATTTCCTTCTTTTACTTAGGTATTCAATAATTTATATCACTATAGACTCATGAATATTTGTTTTACTCTATGTATTATAATTTAGTACTATCATTATTTATTTTGTTTCTCAAACTGTCCCAGATTTGGTTATTGGAAACCTCCACAACTTGGCTCCTATGTCCTTTTGACATGTTCCCAAATATTTTGAGCATTTCCCTACATTCTGGTACCACAGTATATCCTAAGGTTTGTCTGGTGCTTTCTAGGAGCCCTGGTTACTTTTTTTAAGGTATGGCTTTTAGAAATCAAGATGTGAATGCTAGCTATGCTGATTACTACTGGGGTGTCATTGCTCAGCAGGGAAAGCTAGGGAATGCATATATTATACACACATCTGTAAATATTTCCATATCTATATAATTCTCTTTCTGCTTATATATTAAAGATGAGGAAGTCAGATTGATATCACCTGTTTCAGTCCAACACGGTGGGGTTTATGCTCACCTTTGCTTTTCCTTATTTGTAATTCCTTTCTCTGTCAATTAGAAACCTGGACCTTATTATTCCCAATATATTTACTTATTTGCTCAATCCTAGAATATACATAAAATAAGTTCAGAATGGCTAACCCATTCCCCTATGGAAAACAAACTTGATAACTAGGGTACAAGATTTGCATACAGTTCTCTTTTTGAAGCCTTAGATTTCATAGTCAAAATGTTTTACTAGAATAACTATTTGTTCAGAAGAATAATTCTGAAACAAGAATGTAAGCTAAGAAAAGATGCTATAGAAGGACTGGAAGTTTTGAAGAGAAAATACAGATAGATTAGACTGATAGGTAAAGCCCCCATGTGTATGTGCATGCACATACACACACATACACACACACATGCATGTATGCATGTACATACACACACACACCACATGCGCATGTACGCATGTACATACACACACACACACACACACACACACGGACTACTGAGGAAGTTCAAGTGTTATCCAGGGAGTTGGAAGCTCAAAGGCCATGAGTAATGGAGCTTGTTGGAAAAAGGGGGGTGTCAATAAGATTGAAGGAATTATTCCATTATTTTTAGCCTTGACTGTGAATTAGAATCCCCTGAGGATTTAGAAATACTGATGCATGAGCCTCACCTCCAAAGATCTGAATTTTTTCACCTGGGGTTGGGCTTATGAATTATTAAATTTAGTTTCACTAAATTTGGTTTCACATAGAGTGAGGAATGAGAGCCACTGGTTTGAAGACATTTGATCTATTGGCCTTTTATACCTCCCTGCGTGCCAACAATGGAGAGCAAATATGTTAGCTCGCAGGTTAGTGCAATCAGTAAGGACACTCATGTCACAGTATGGTTAGGACATAGTGGGGTTGCTGAATTGCATTTTTAAAAAAATAAGGATTATATGTAACATGTATTAGGGACGCCTGGGTGGCTCAGTCGGTTAAGCGTCTGACTCTTGATCTCAGCTCAGGTCATGATCTAATAGTTCTTGAGTTCCAGACCTGCATTGGGCTCTGTGCTGACAGTGCGGAGCCTGCTCTCCCTCTCTCTCTCCCTCTCCCTCTCCCTCCCCCTCTTCCTCTCCCTCTCTCTCTGCTCCCCACCTCTCAAAATAAATAAACTTAAAAAATGTTTATTAAAGAACAGTTAAAATTAGGTCTGCTTAACTTCTCAGTTTCCCTTTATTTTTACAAATGAAAAGTAGGTCTGGAAAAAGTAGGTGAGTGAAATAGAATAAAACAACAGTTAAGTGAGATCCAGAACTCTGGTTTCCATTTCTAGTGGCTTGCTGGTCAGCTGGCTCCAGGTAGGGGTGGGAGAGGAGACACCTGATTTGTAGGCCGTTTCTGTGGTGTCAGTATTCTCACCATATTGATTTCAAGCTACCAACATGAAGTCACTGAAAGAGGGATTGGGAAGAGATGGGCACAGGCAGCTAGTGGGCTCCATGAGACTGCACTACGCCCCACAGACCCCCGCCTGCTGTGGTCCTCACGGGAGGCGCGTCAGAAGCACCTGTCCAGCTTCTTAAAAAAGCCCTGCGGGCAGTACTTCTAGAAATTCCAGTAGATCTGAGGTACGACTTGGACATGTCTCTTCAAACCAAGACAAAAAAACATCTCCCTCACCTATGAAACAGACTTTTGGTTTTAACAATTAAATTTGAATTTCATTTTAAACGCTAATGTCAAAACTTTCTGCAACATTATCCATTTTTCTATCTTATTAAAGACAGTGTATTAAACTTAATTTAAAATTTCTTTGATGATTCAACATGGGGAGACCGTCTCCATCCTCTTTTTAATCTTCCTTTTTGCACAGAAGTTTTACATTTTAAAAGCTCCGTGTCACTTTTAATTAATTACTCTATCATGTGATAGAGCTGTGGGTGCAAATAGAGAACATATCGAGGATTGGGTTTTGCACAGACTTATCTCAAGTTGATCGAGATCCAGATGATTTAAGCAGTATTGCATTGTTCCCTGGGTCCTTAGGCTTTCAAGGAAACTAACCTTTTGAAACCACAGCTATGTTAGAACATGTAAAATATAATTATTTTACAAAGGTTGTAAAAAATGTAGTTAAACACAACTTTAAAGGAACACAGAGTCAAATTGGACCAGGATTTTACTATACTCTTGAGAACTAAAGTGCCACCTACTGGCGTGTGCATTGCATTGCATCCTTGGTGGTTTTAGGTATTGGGAAAGACAATCTTCAAAGATTTTCAGGGTTAAGTCCTGCTGGACACAAAGTTATTAATGTGACACTAGAGGGCCCCATGTGCCAAGCACATGATAGATTTTGAGACTACAAACTTGGATTACCAACCCCCACTTTTAAGTAGCTTATAGACTATAAAGAAAACAAATCAGAAAAAAAATTGCAACATATAACTGACCCTATCATTGAGTGAAATGTGTGTGTCCAGCGTATGTCCCAGTGATATGTGTATGCTGTGTATGTCCCAGTAGTCCATATGACTACTTGAAAAATGACCTATTTGAAAGTTTAAGGAAAGAAGCTTCCTTCAAGTGATTCAGAGGGAACACAGCCATGCCAAAGAGTTTCTAGCAACTTTTCCTTAAGGATGTGCAGAACTCTGCGTCGACAAAGTTCCTGAATAGCTGATTAATTCCTTACTTTATTTGATGTTGAATAGCCCTCAAATAGCAGACATTTGTGTTCAATATGTAAAGAGAAAATACAGAAATAGTACAGCTTGCTGCCTCTTTGGAAGAGTCCACTTCTAAGAAATAGAGTCAGCAGGACCAGCTGGAGGAATGAAGTTATGGATGTTGGAAACAGAGACTTGGTAAAAGATTCGGACCATGTCCTTGGTTAGCTCATTTTGGGGGAACCCTCATTTTACTAGTAGTGTGACAACAGGGTTTTTCAAAGTGTGGACTCTCCTATATCTTGACCATATAGTAATTGCAATCTCAAGTCTGCTCTTACCTCCATAAGGTAAGATTATTTATTCAGTGCTTCCTCAAAAGCAAAACTTCCTATGTGCTGTCAAATGTGGTAGCCACTAGACACACAAGGCTACTGAAATTTAATTAAAATGAACTAACGTTAGAAATTCGGTTCCTCAGTCACATTAGCCACACTCTAATCATCTAGGGTCACGTGTGGGTAGAACATGTGACTATATAGCTCATTGGGCAGAGCAGACTTATGGTACTTTTCTACCATCATAGGAGGATTTCCTGGGAAGCTGTGGGATCCAGACAGTTGGATCTGGTTGTGTTCCTTGAAGGTGTCAGTCTGTGCTGGACAAGAACAGGAAGGACCCTAAGAGCCGAGCTTATGCCGAACCCGACAATGACTCTCCTCTGAGCTCTGAAAAATGTCACTTGGTGTGTTCAGATAGAGGGAAGGCAGAGTAACTGCTCCTAGCCTTCCTGTCTGTATGGCTCCCCACTCCCTACCAGACAACATAATAGGCTAGGAATTTGAGACTTCAGATTTGGTTCAGCCCCAGACTATCCTTAGGTCCACTTCTGTCGTGTTGAATGCTTTTGCCTATACAATCCCATGTGGTCCTCTCACCGACTGAAATAGGGCAAGTACTCGGGAAATGCTAGACTGATCTAGAATTCTAAAAACAGGCTTCCTTTTGAAAGAATTCAATTCAGATATAAGTTAAGCAAAATGGTCACTCTTGCCTCACCATGGCTTTTGAGTCATGAATACGATGAAAAAGGAACTGAGAATTCAGGGCTGCCAACTTCCTCAGTTTAGTTCAACAAACAGTAATGTTCTAAACAACTGCTATGAGCAGGCCTGTTGTGTGTTAGTGATTCAAAGCTGAAATTCAAATCAGGCAGCATGGGTCCTTGAATCTAGTGGGGGAGGCTTCAGCAGTTAACTTCAATAACAATATGGCCGCTGTCAAGGTCAACTTTCACACCAGGTGCAATGAGAGCAAAGAGGAAGGCTCTTAGCCCAGCCTGGGAGCCAGGACAGGGCAGGGTGTTTCAGAGAGAGGAAAGAGCTTAAGCAAATGCACAGGGTCATGAGGTAGCCCAGGGAGTTCTGGAGACTTGTGGCACTTGGAATTCCTGAAGTACAAATTCTGAGTCAGAGAATGACAAGGGTTGAAGTAAGGAGACAAGCAGGGGTCTAGGGTCTGGCTGGGCCTTCTATGTCAGTGTAGGGAGCTTGCACTCATCCTGTAGGTCATGGGGCACCATGATGGGTGTTGAGTACAAGAGTGACATTATCTCCCTTGTCTAATTCATATTATAGGTTCCTCATCTGGGTGGCTGAAAGATTAGATTTGAGGGGAGCAACAATAGAGGCAGCTTATTGTATTAGCACAGAAAAATGATAACCAAAGCCAAAAGCAGGGGAGGAAGAAATTGGAAGAAATGGTGGACTCAGAAACATGTAGGAGGAGGCAAAGGAAAGGGAAGAGCTGAGAGCATCTGTCAGATTTCTGGTGTGAGCAAGAGTGTGTGTGCCAGTGCACATAATCACTGAGATGGAGAATGAACACAAGAGGAAGACGAGGTGTGGCAAAACCATTCTGAGGTGTGACTTCAGGTCTGTTGAGTTTGAAATATGTGGGGCCCTCAGCAGGTATGTCTTGGCAGATATATATAATGAGCACCAAAGTTCCAGTGGTACGCCTAAACATTCCACATACTTTGATGCAATGCTAAGGCATAATTATTATTATTCATTAATAATTACATCTTTTGTATTTCTTTATGAGATATAATGGACCATCAATAGTTATATCGATTTAAAAGGCAGCTCGGTCTGTTGGAATGAGTTCAGATTTTGGAGCTAAACTGACTTAGATTTGAATCTTATCTTAATCTTATCTCTGAAGATTTAAACTCTGTGATCTTGGACAAATTAATTTCTCTAAAGCCTCAGCTTCCTAATTTCTAAGATAAGGATTACAGTAAAAGACTTCTAGGTTGTCTATGAGAATCTTTCTACTATTTCCTTTTAGAAATAGAACACTTATGTTGTTAGTTTTAGCCATTCTGACAGGTGCAATGTGATATTGTAGTTTTGATTTGTATTTCCCTGATGATGAGTGATGTTGGCCATCTTTTTACAAGTCTGTTGTCCGTCTGGATGTCTTCTTTGGAAAAATGTCTGTTCATGTCTTCTGCCCATATTTAACGGGATTATTTGTTTTTTGGATTCTGAGTTTTATAAGTTCTTTATGTATTTTGGATACCAACCCTTTCTTAGATCTGTCATTTGCAAATACCTTCTCCCATTCTGTAGGCTGCCTTTTAGCTTTGTTGATTGTTTCCTTCTCTGTGCAGAAGCTTTTTATTTTGATGAAGTCCCAATAGTTTATGATTGCATTTGTTTCCCTTGCTTCAGGAGACATACCTAGTAAGAAGTTGCTACAGTCAAAGAGGTTACTGCTTGTGTTCTTCTCTAGGATTTTAATAGTGTCCTTTCTCACTTCACACCAGTCAGAATGTCTAAAATTCACAACACAAGAAACAACAGGTGTTGACAAGGATGTGGAGAAAGGGGAACCCTCTTGCACTGTTAGTGGGAATACAAACTGGTGCAGCCACTCTGGAAAACAGTATGGAGTTTCCTCAGAAAGTTAAAAATAGAACTAGTCTATAGTCCAGCAGTTGTGTTAGTAGGTATTTATCCTAAGACTACAAAAATACTAATTTGAAGAGACACATGCACCCCAATGTTTATAGCAACATTATCAACAAGAGCCAAATTATGGAAAGAGCCCAAATGTCCATTGACTGACAAATGGATAAAAAAGTGATGGTATATATACACAGTGGAATATTACCCAGCCATCAAAAGAATGAAATCTTGCTATCTGCAATGACTTAGATGGAGCTAGAGTGTATTAGGCTAAGCAAAAAATACAATCAGAGACAGACAAATACCATATGATTTCACTCATATGTGGAATTAAAAACAAATGACAATAGGGGAAAAAACGAGAGAGGAAAACCTCTCTCTTAGACTCTTAACTATAGAGAACAAATCGATGGTAACAGAGGGGAGCTGGATGGGGGATGGGTTATATGGGTGATAGGGATTAAGGAGTGCACTTGTTGTGGTAAGCACCGGCTGTTGTATGGAAGTGACAAATCACTAAATTTTATACCTGAAACTAATATTACACTATATTCTAAGTAACTGGAAATTTAAATAAAAACTTAAAATATTAAATTAAAATTAAAATTAAATAAGAAAGAGAATACTCAAAATTTAGATGAGCATGTGGATATCCAGCTAGAAATGACATCTTATAGGGGCAGCTGCGTAGCTCAGTCAGTTAAGCATCCGACCAGCTCACGTCATAATCTCTCAGTTCATGAGTTCGAGCCCCACATCAGGCTCTGTGCTAACAGCTCAGAGCCTGGAACCTGTTTTGAATTCTGTGTCTCCCTCTGTCTCTGTGCCTACTCCTGGCTTGTACTCTGTCTCTCAAAAATAAATAAATGTTTAAAAAAATTTAAGACATCTTATAGATCTTGATTACAGCAAGTCTAGGCAACCAACTGTCCTGGTTTGCCTGGGACTGAGAGATCTGTAGGTGCTAAATCCAGGAAAATCTCAAACAAATCAACACAGGTTGGTCACTGGAACATAAAGTGCATCATGTAACTGACATTGGGATATGAGTGAAACTGATGTGTGAAACTCTCAGGTCATCTCCTTAAGACCAAAGAGGCTTTCTTTTCCCCATTTCCTGCTGACTATAAAACGACAAATTCAAGACTCTCTTAGATGTAAATACGAAAGCCATGTTTTGAGGATGGCAGAGCTGACCCCCTAGTCTGGGTCTCCGGACAGTCTCATGGAACAGACTGCTTATCTCCCTTTTGACTGTTATATGAAAGAAACTTCTACCTTATCATTAAGCTACTGCATTTCAGGTCTCTCTGTTACAGCAGCTTAGCCCATACTGTAACACATGATCTTATTTTGAAAATTACTTAAAATCATATGACACTTTTAATGCCACAGTTTTGTTATTAATTACTAGCTGTTTTTCTTTAGAAATCACAAATGTAGCAGTATCCCAAATTTCCAAATTTTCCTACTTTTTACCCCTGGACTTCTCTTTAGATTGACTGGGATATAAGAATTTCTTGTCCACTTAGTAAAGGCGGTATCTATCTTGACTTCTATGTTTTGGATAAGACTCATGGGGAAAGCTGTGAATCTAAAAATCATGGGCATAAATAGAAAGACATGCTCTGAATACCTAGAATGTGACCATAGTTCTACTTAAGAAAGACACATACTTACAACGCAAACTCGAAAAAATACAACAATGCTTGGAGAAAGCGCATTGCCAAACGTGCTGGTGAAAGCTTACCCTCAGTCTGGCTTTCAACCCAAGAGTTGATCTCCTTCCGGATTTGTCCAGAAGCTCCCAAAAAGTTAACAGACTGTGGTTCTGCACCAAAGTATGTTTTCATATCTTCTAAATATTTCTGGAAGATATAGGTAATATCTCTATCGGTAGAGTTCATCCAAAACTAAGAAATCAAGTCTATGGCTGGACAGTTGCAAACCCCCACCTCGTTGCCCCTTTCTGTCTCTCCGTACTCCCATTTTGGTCAAAACCTGAACACTCCCTCTTTAGAATTGGCTGGGCACCTACTCACTGTGAAGAAGCCCAGATGAGGAGGGAGACCTGCCTTTCACAGTTCTGGGGTTCCCACACCCTGTATTTATTCATGCCTGTGAAATGGGGCTGGAATGAAAAGGGACGAACTCTAGGAATCCAGGACAGACTCCAGTAAGCAAGAGGTTTTGGCAGTTGAACTTGGCTTTCTGCAGCAGCTGAGTGAAGCCTGAAGGGTCTGACAGCTACCCACTGGGGACTCTGAGTGCCCACGAACCCGTGATGGGCCCCTCAGGAAAACTCGACACTGCTGTGAAAATTGATTGCTAGGCGTGGTCAGAGGTTCAAAGGCTTTCTGAGGGAACAAAGCTGGCCTCGTCCTTCTGGCCTGGTGGCAGTCATATACGTGGGGTTGCTGCTTGTGGGGGCACCTGCCTCGGGAACATGATTTATTCCTCAGGACAGCTGTCATACTTCTTCATTCTATTACTTTATGGAGGAATTGTGTGCAGTAAAAAAAAGTGAGTTAACTCAGCTTCAGAAATATGAATTCTGTAGAATTTATTTAAAAAATAAAAGCTTAAGGATTCACAAGGCACCATTCTCTGTCTTGACTCATGGGTTCTGATCAACCGGTCTGAGCACAACCAGGACTTGTGGACACTTTAACGGATGTATCATTTTGTATCTTTGTGTCCTTCTTATCTCTAAGTGCCCACTGGACTCAAATACCTCCTGCTTCTGGATCTAACCCGAATACACACGACTACCAGTAATAGAAATGTCTTTAAGACCTTGTTTGGATGCTTTCATGCTTTAGTCATAACAAAGCCCAAGTCTTTATGGAATTCGCCGGCTATGGTCAGGGATAGCACTGCTGATACCACAAGACCACTTTATCTCTTCTATTGCTATTCCTCTATCCTATCTGATTTCCTTGCTGTTTGCCCACTGGGCACTCGCTCTCTTATGAGATGGGCCAAAGGTTGTGATGGACGGATATGAAAGAAGTCCATGCTTGGCCTGGTTCAAGCTAACCACTCTGAGGAGCCCTTGAATCTGAACTAAGGATGAAATCATGGTCTGTATTGTGGGGTCTCTACCATCAGAGAAGGGGAGAAGTTGATATTATTCTATGTTAAGAGTGTCTCCTAAAGTCTCTAAAGTCATGTTGTGAAATGGCTTGTCTGATCCCAAAGTCAAGTTTGCTCTTGAGGACACAGTCTCCAGCCACATTCCTGGGACAATCACCTCCCTTTGTTTCTGCAGGTTTAGCCTGCTGAGCTACTCCACCTCTTTTGCTTCATTTCCTGTGAAACAAATGCTAACCCAGAGATTAGACAAACCACATTTTTCTACATGTTCTCAGGCTGTTCCTCGAGTGTACCCCTTTATTCCAGACGTAAAGATCTGATCACTAGATATGGTTTGAGACCGGTTATTGGTTTCCTTTACAATTAGACACTTACTGGTGCTCCAAATGGTTGTTTATAGAAACGCTGACCACATACATGAACTTTGTCCCTGGGATCTCTAGAGAAATGTACAAAGAGTTTACTGATTGGTCTCACATGGCTCTTTCTTTCCCATCAGATTAAAACATGTTTGCACTTACAGTGTGAAATGGGTAAGTTTTCTCTCCATATATCCTATTTGCTGTTTTAAGTGTGTAAGCATTGCTGGGATTGTTGATTTCTGAGATGAGTGTCTGGAAGTGAGAGTATATTTCTTCAACCTTGCCCAAACCGGATTCCTTTAAAAGAAAAAGGAATTAGTCAAATAAAAATGTCGAACAAAAACAGTCTATATATGAACAACCTATATTTAAATGAAATAATTTGTTGCACTGCATACAAAAGCTGAAATTGATTGCATGATAGGCAAAACGTGTCTTCTTTAATGTTATCAGAGCAAGAATTTAAATGGTTTTGGGGCTTCAATTTCTTCACATTTAGTTTGTAAAGGCAAGAACAAGTTTGAATGTGGGGCAGTTTTGAAAGGGAAGAAAAAGGTGGAGAGAGATAAAGGGAAAGAATATGGCCTTTCCAAAAAGTGTACACATTTTTGTATTTTGGAAATTTTTCTATAATTTTATGATATTAAAAAAAGTTTAATATTTATTTATTTTTGAGAGAGAGTGAGAGAGAGAGAAGTGGGGGAGGGGCAGAAAGAGAGGGAGACAGAGAATCCAAAGCAGGCTCTGTCTGTCAGCACAAAGCCTGATGTGGGGCTCAAACCCATGAACAGTGAGTGAGATCATGACCTGAGCCGAAACCAAGAGTCGGATGCTTAACTGACTGAACCCCCCAGGTGCCCTTATGCTATTTTTCTAAGAAAACTTACCTATTAAAGGGTGCTTAAATTCACCATGAAAAGACATGTGCTGCAAGTGTTTTCTCCTTGATCATAAAACAGACAATAAAAATAAGACATACCATCTTTCTTTTCTTTTCACTTTCAGGGCAAGATTTGATGTCCTGGTCTCCGAACTGAAGCACCTATGAACAAAAAGGCAATATGTGAACACACTTTGCAAAGATGTAATCATATGAAATACTCATCAGTAAACACAAGTCAGTCATTCCCATCAATACAGAACATATAATTAATTAACCGCGGAGGGCGGGGGGCTCTGATTTCACTTAAATGATGTGAACAGATGAAGTCAATAGGGGCTTTTAAATAATTTTTTGAAATTCCAGTTTAAGTAGCTAGTCTCTTTCTTCCAATACTCTTTATAGGACATTGAAGATGATGTTGGGAATACACTTAGAGGTAAAATTCTCTTGTATTTCATGTTTCATTTTTTTTAATCTATGGCTGTTTTGAAAAGTAGGTGTTCTGTTGAGAGCATCACTTAGAAAATTTCAGCAAAAACAACCATTGTTCTAGTTATCTAGACAATTGAAGGATTTTAGTTGTTTATTGTAGTTCAGTGTTTTGGTTCTCATTGTGTACCCCCCCTGTGACATTTATAGACACATTCTTTGTGTTCACCCCAACATCTCATCTGGAAGTTAACAGGAAGGATGTGCTCATCTTTGTTTCCTCCAAAGTGTACAACATTAGAAAACAAGGTGATAATTCATCTCCCACATCGCGGACCCAGCTCACAATAAGGAATAAAGTCTAGTTTACCAAAGGTTATGCTGACACATAGTGACAGACAGGGGCCCGTGAACAACCCCAACTCCATTGCAAACATGAAACTGTTGTTATTTAACTAACATTTAAATAAAGCAAGGGTGAGAAACACACAGCAATATATTTGTATGAAATGGACCCAAATTGGAATCCATCTAAGATCGTCTATCACATTAATGGTTAAACCTTTTAATAATTAAACAATTATCAACTAGCCGTGAACCAGGATTTTGTTGTTGTATTTAAACTATGCACTATCTTGTGAACCAAAAGAATAAGAATGATATCCTTGGCCAAAACTGACAGAATATATTCTGCCTCTTTCACTCTTTTCCATATTTGGCACAGAGAAAACCACCTTGAGTGGAAATTCTGTCACTTGTCCTTTTGATTATTGCATGATTTAGACGTGGATTTATTCTTTTCTATTTTTTTGTTTTAAAAACACACACATATATTTATATGTTTACACATATGCACACATATACACATACATGGCTTTTTAATTATATTTTGCTATCTATGGCTATACTCTAGGGTGCGCACGTGCACGCGCGCGCGCGCACACACACACACACACACACACACACACTATGCCTGAAGATGCTTACAACAAATCAATAATGGCTTATAGGATAATATTTGTTTCATTATTTTAATGTTCTCAGTGATCTCTTTATGATCATTCAGACAACTAGGGATTGAATGAAGAAACAACCAAACCAACCAACCAAAGAATAGAATTCACTTGATTTTTCCATTTGTGTCTTCAAGAAAATCCTTCTGAGATCGGAAAGATGATGACAATATTTAAAATATGAGCCTTTCAAATACCACATGATTTCACTCCTATGTAGAATTTAAGCAGCAAAACAAAGGGACAAATAAAAAAGAAACAAACAAAACAAAACAAAACAAAACAGACTCTTACATATAGAGACCAAACTCGTGGCTGCCAGAGGGAAAGTAGGTGGACAGATGGGTGAAATAGGTAAAGGAGATTAAGAGCTCACTTTTGATGGCATTGAGTAATGTATAGAATTGTTGAATCATTGTATTGTACGTCTGAAACTAATATAATACCATATGTTAACTTCGATGGAACTAAAGTTTTAAAATAAAATAAGATGAAGTATGCACTGTAACTTCTTGAAATACATTAATAATCAAAATTAAATTGGTTTTGGTGTTAAACCCAACTTGATAATGTTATCCTCTCTGTCTGATCTTGCTAGGAAACACAGGCTCTAAAATGGTTTCTCAAGCAGCAGTTTTCCAAGTGATTGATTCTCTTTCCAAGACTTCTTTTTATGGCCTAAGTAAATGTTTAAGTGTATCTTTTGTTTTGAAGGATATGGCTGTATGATGTAAGCTATTTGGATTTCAGGAGGCAAATGACGATAAAAGTCAAAGAAAGCATTTGGCTTGAAGGCCACAGAGGAGGCTCTCTCCCGCTCACCTGGGCTATCTGGGCTGCAGTGGTACTGTTGGTGCCGAAATACAAGTTGAGATGCCCCAGGGAGAAAAGAAAATATTTTTGCCCTCATCAGATTCAGCTAGCTTTTTGCTAAAATTCAGGGCAAATCGGTTGATTGATTTTGCTAGAGAGTCCATTGGGAAAACCTAAGAAAAATAAAACAGGGATAGAAAACTTGTTAATAATCCTCTCCACTTATTTTACTTTTGAAAAAATGATTTATTGACTGACATAAATATCTCCCTTTAATCACCTCTTCCTGCAATGACAAAAATATATATTATGGAATTGGATTTTATATAGTATATAGAATGTATATATTTCCACCCATTAAGTACATATATATTTCCATTCATCCTTATATGTGTACCTATTCATAACAGTTGGATAAACCATAGGATACATCAACACCAACACTATCAGTTTACATATTAGGAAACTGAACTCCAGAACCTCGTGGGTAGCTCAGTCGGTTAAGCAGCCCACTTCCCATTTTGGCCCAGGTTATGATCTTGCAGTTGGTGAGTTAAAGCCCCATGTCAGGCTCTGTGCTGACAGCATAGAGCCTTGGGATTCTTTCTCTCTCTCTCTCTCTCTCTCCCTCTCTCTCTCTCTCTCTCTGTCCCTCCCTGTTCATGCCCTCTAAATAAATAAATAAATAAACAAATAAATAAATAAATAAATAAATAACTTTAAAAAAGAAGAGGAAAACTGAAGTCCAGAGAGTTTAAGGGAATTGCTCAAATTTTAGCATGAAAGAACAACAGAGAACAATTGGATGCTGGTCAGTTAGTAGCTCCTTGTTGAAATAAACCACAATAAAAATGGCAGTGGAACCAGGTCCCCGCACTGTGAGCCCTGTGCTTCTTTTCAATGCACCACATGACAGTTGACTTTACAAGTAGATGAGAAATGGCTATACATCTTTCAAGAAACTTTATGCTTTTTCTTACTTACCTGTCACTCATATTTTTATATATTTGAATCTTATTTATTCATTCATGCCTTTATATATGATATTCCTGTTTCCTGGAATGCCTTGATCCTCCCTTACTCTGTTAAGATCCAATTCTGTTCAAAGTTTCTCTATTTCTTTAGAAGCTTTAAGAGGGTGTCCCACAACCTCGTTTTTGCCCTTTGCTTGACATTTCTCACACCACTAGTTCTGCCTTCATATGTTCAGATCTTTCCAACCCCAAAGTAAGTTCCTTGAAAGTAAAATTTTCTGTATGTCCAGTGAGTGACACCTCACTCAGGACTTCACACAAAATGGATGCTTGTAAATACTTGCTTATTATTTCTTTCCGATGTTCATTGATTGTTTGGCCTCCAGCCACCATACTTTGTTGATTTAAATTTGAAACCATGCACACCTTAGTGGGAAATGCTCTTAGAAAAGTAGGGAACTCCAGGCTCATTGTCTTTACTCTCACTCTCTTGAGACCCTCTGAACCTCGTCTTCTTGAACAAAAAAATCACGTTTTTCTCATTTAAAAAAAATTATATTCAACCTCTAAATTTCACCTCAAATTACCCTGACATTTTAAGTCTTTTAAGACTTGGGTTTTATCAGAGAAATAACTACTTCGATCTGTTGACATTTTATAGCCAAATAATTTCTCAAACTGGTTAAATGATTAAACATAAATCAAATTCCTAGACCTAGAAATTCCCATTCATGCCAAAGATTGTATAGAACTTCATCTTACACTGACATCACCTGGCCCTCAAAACTCTAGAAAGGTCAGGCATTCTCTGTGGTCAAAGAGTTGAATCAAGGGAGAGGTGTGTGTAAGCAAAGTTTTGGTTTCATCATGAATTGGATTAACAGTGATCCTGTTGAAATCCCTCCTAACCATAGGTTTACATCTAATCCCAGCCTCTAACTCCTGCCTCCCGCTTAATGCTAAAAGTGATATAATCCTAGGCTAATATTACTTGACTAAAGAAAAAAACAACTCTAGTTTTGTAGTAATTCTACACTCTCAAAATGTTCAAAACTTGCCAATGTCTATTTTTTCTTGATAGATCTAGTGTCACCTTGGAAATAACCTCCTTGATCTCTTTACAGCTGTCTTCATCCAAATGATGCTCTGTTTACTCCCTCTATATTAAGCTCTATCTCTTCAAATCTCAGGAATTACATTCTTATGGAAAATGCTTGGCTCCTCCAAACTGTACTGACCATGAAGGGAGGAGAAAGTAATATCTTCAGGCCTGAGATTTTTGTCTTTCTACCTACAGTTATTCTAGAGTTTAATTATTTGTAATAGATTCATGAAAACAATAATTTTCTCTAATGAAAGAGTTAATTTCTTGTGGAAAGTTAATATCCAGTTATCTTCAGCTTCATTAATTCTCTTATTAATATCATCACTAATAGATGAGGTATAACCCAGAATGGAAAAGAACAATTCCTGCCATTTTTTTTACAAAAAACTTCTGGAAGTGGTAATCCATTAATAAAATTTAACCCAAGAGTGGAAAGTACTTTCTGAAGGAGGCAGAATTTTAGGCGGATATTTTACAGAAAATAATTTACCCATACGAGGGTTAGACAATGATTTTCTTCAGAGATTATAAATATCTAGGTCAAATTCCTACTATGCTGTTTTCAGAATAAATTGTTCTTCTGCAGTTTTCAAGAGTCATAGCTGTATCACCTTACATGTGTCTAAATATATAAGTATGTAATACATACACTAGCTTAGGGGAGAAGTTGGAGAACTATGAAAGCAATAAAAGGATAGTGTCATTCATCAAAATATTGCATCATAGGTACCCAGGGTCCCAAAGAACCTCCACTCTAATCCAATTACCTTGTATTATCTGCTAGACAACTAAGGCCCAGAGAGGTTCAATGTGCTGCCCAATATGCACAGCCAGGTCAGAGCAAAACTATCACTGCAACCCCATTCTCTGGACTCTGAATACAATTGCTTTTGTCATTGCCTCTCATTGTCCTTAAGATTTTAATGGTAAGGGGTGTCTGGGTGGCTCAGCATCTGACTCTTAATTTCTGCTTAGGTCATGATCTCATAGTTTATGAGATCCAGCCCCTCGTCAGGCTCTGTGCTGATGGTGTTGAGCCTGCTTGGGATTCTCTCTCTCTCGCTCTCTCTCTCTGCTCCTCCCCCACTGTGCCTCTCTCTCTTTCTCTCAAAATAAACAAACATTAAAACATATTTTAGTGGTAAATGGGAGGGATTGTGTGATGAAAGAAGGTGAACAGGAGGAAGAATAAAGGAGGGATGATGGTGTGACAGAGGAGGGTGTGGGAAGGATCCTCGCCCTGTTTTCTATAAAAGGATACCCAAGGCTCCTTG
Organism: Cryptoprocta ferox; assembly: GCA_028646485.1. NCBI lineage: Eukaryota > Metazoa > Chordata > Mammalia > Carnivora > Eupleridae > Cryptoprocta > Cryptoprocta ferox. The sequence goes on along the minus strand of CM053566.1, from coordinate 75,461,015 downwards.
ACTTCCCCATGATACTGATGATATTGCCTACTTTGTGGGGCTGTCCTACCAGAAGATGACATGTGCCCCCAGCACTTCTATATTCACCCAAAGCCATTTTCTGAGGGAAGCAATAGTTTGGGGTGTTTTATGAGCGCATAGTGGAAGATTGGGGCTTAAGACTATCCATGGAAGAGAAGAAAGCTAACAGTCCTTGGTGTGGTGGCCAGGACAGGATGTCAGGTGGGGGTCAGGGTTGAGAGCCAGACCATTATTAGTTCCACACATTAATGACCAGCATCAAATTCATGTTGCCAAGCCCTCTCTCCTGAAGGGTTAGAAGGGTTTGGGCTCAATCATTCTAATAATACTCTATTTCTCTTTGCCTAAGTTGATGGATACGGAGGTAGCCAATCTAGAAATGTGACTGGAGGAGATGCTGTCTACAGTTTCACCATTCCTGGTAAAACCATAACTCCTTTTAAATGAAGGCTCTCTCTCTCCCCATTTGCCCTCTCTCCCCTACAAACTTGGAAGCAGATTGGGGTTAAATCTGTCTGACTCACACAGAATTCGTGGGTGGGGGGAATGAAGCTTTCTTTATCTATTATTTCTGTTTTAGGAAGCTCTTGATCATTTGTGACTTACCTAGACACTACAGCAGAGAAAGGGAACATAAATTTATAAACACTTTTAAACAAAGAAGGTTTTACGGTACCTTGTTTTCTTCTGCTGGAGCAGAACTGGCAAGTGGCTCCTTCTGTAAGAGATTGTGGCTGAGTTAAGTAACTTGTAACTGTAGAAATCTTCTTTAAACATTCTAGCACCTCCCTTTTCTTAGCCCCACCCTCTGATTCACTCTCAGAGGCCCAGGCACTCTTCCTTTCAGGTTTATCTTGGCCTAGAGCTCAAATAAAAAGACAGAGCTAGACAATTAAGGTTTTGCCTGAATTACTTAATTACCCACATTTTCCACGACTGTCCGCATGTAGAGACCTGAACGCTGACAAATTGTAACTCACACTTTCCTTGCTTAATCTCTTCTCGAGGTTGCCAATTGGCCACAATTATAGTGGTTTTCCCCAGTAGTCTTCTTAATACAAAAAATAGAGGGGCACCTGGGTGGCTCAGTCCACTAAGCATCTGACTTCAGCCCAGGTCATGATCTCACAGTTTATGAGTTTGAGCCCCACAACAGGTTCCCTGCTGTCAGCATGGAGTCGGATTCAGATCATCTGTCTCCCTCTCTCCCTCTTTCTGCCCCTCTCCACTCACTCTCTCCCTCTCAAAAATAAATAAACATTTAAAAAGTTATAAAAATGATAAATGAAAAAATATAAAACTCCAAATTAGTGGAATAGTAATGGGAAGTTAAATGGAAAATATTATGGGTGAAATATTTGCTGTTAAACTGTTTAAAGTTGCTTTTTTAAGGTACCATGTGTAAGAGGCATGCAAGAAATGTCGGTTCTCTTCTCCCTTGGCGAGCTGGTGTGGAACCCAGGCATAACTCCAACACGTTGGATGTCCATTCTCCTGCCCCAGGGACAGCGGGACTGGATCAATGTTTTAGACACAATCACTGAGTCAGATGCTGGTTCATCATTTTTTGATTATCTTTTATTTCTTCCTACGAATGGCCCCTCACTCTTGACATATTTATTCAACAGGGAAAACAGTAGTTATTGTTTCATTTTCTACCACTGTATGCCTGTGCTTGGCAAGGTGGTGAAAGGAGTGGAGAGCAGGAACGGGGGAACTTTCCAAAGGGATTGAAGGGGAGAAGGAGCTTCTTATAACAGATTTGGAATGTCCTTCATGCACGTTGCATTTTTATTCCCACAGGGCACACGTCTTGTGGGAAACTGGTTCCAAGTTTAACATTTGAATGTTAGTGGGGAGCCCAGCACAGACCTTTTCCCTGGACTTCACTCGAGAATGTGACTGGCAGTAGGAAATTCCATGATGCCTGCCTGACGTGTGACAAGCAGATAGCAGTAGCCACTAGTGCCTCCAGACTATTTTCAGCTGAAAGTATCACATGGAGGTTGGAGATTAAGGGGGCTTGTTTATCTTGACTGACAGCGGCTCACTAGAGAGTGACGTGGGCCGCATTCATGCACAGCATGGAGACTTGCTCTAGTTATTTACGTCGCACTGAATGCATCCATGCAGATTTTGCCAAACTAGCCAAGAAATGTTTTCATCTCCAATAAAAGTCATGGACTAAGTTTTGCTCATTTGTTTCCCCTAAACCATCTCCAGATCCCTTTCCCACTTACCTTGTAAAATTCATGTAAGTATACCCCCCATGTCAATAAAATAATGGTTGTGCTTTATTTTGATGCCTGTTTGGGGGTGGAAAGGGAGAGGAAAAGAGATAATAGTCTCCTTAGTTGACAATACAATATTATTAACGCCATTTTGTTTGTTGTTATTTATGGCCTGCCCTATGTATATGTGGCAATATGTACAGACATTTCTAGTAGGGAGGGAGGATAGGAACTATATGAATGGGGAAAAGGAGCGAGAGAGATCGTTTTTGCCCTAGCATTTTTGTGATATTTTTGATATGATATTTTTAATATTTTTATGATATGATATGGCATTTAGACCGTATGAATTTATTAGATATTCCAAATAATTTTGAAACAGAGAACTCCAGATGCATCAATATTATTTTTTAATGTTTATTTTTGAGAGAAAGCATGAGTGGAGGAAGGACAGAAAGACAGGGAGACAGAGGATCTGAAGGGGCTCTGTGCTGACAACAGCAAGCCCGATATGGGGCTCAAACTCTAACCATTAGATCATGACCTGAGCCAAAGTTGGACACTCAACCGACTGAGCCACTCAGACACCCAAAGTACATCAATATTACTCTGATAGGAACCCAGAAGAAGAGCATAAATAGAGTGGGCAGAGACAATGAGTGGATAATGGTTGTACTATTCTGTTTGCATTGCTATAAGAGAATAGTAAAGACTGGGTGGCTTAAACAACAAACATCTTTTTCAAAGTTCTAGAGGCTAGAAGTCTGAGATCAGGGTGACGGCATGGTTGGGTTCTTGGTGAGGGCTCTCTTCTTGATGGCTGTTTACTCTCTGTGTCCTCATATGGTGGAGAAAGGAAACTCCGATCTCTTCATCTCCTCATAAGGGTACTAGTTACATCATGGGACTCCACCCTTATGACCTAATCTAACCATAACTACACTTCCCAAAGGCCCCAGCTCCAAATATCATCACATTAGGAATTAGGGTTTTAACATATGTAAGTGGGAGTGGGGTGGGACACAAACATTCAGTCCATAGTAATGGCCGAGAGTTTCCCGAAACTGAAGCAAGATACAAGTTTCCAGATGAAAAAATGTGCTGAGGAACAAGACAAACTTTTAAGGACAATTTTAAAAAATATTTGTAATGCGATGAAGTATTAAGAACATCATCAAGAACAAAAAGAAAGTTATGAAAATTACAAGGAGCAAGAAGAATCTTGACATCAACTCTTCCATCAGCAAGTCAGGTTCTAGAAGACAATAAAAATCACACCCCTAAAGTGTGGAAGAGGGCTTCAAACCTAGAATTTTATGTCCATATTTTAACTCAATAATGAGAGTGAAACCTGAAGACATAATGATTCAGAAAATGACTGCTTATGACATTGCTGAATTCTTGGAAGTACACAAAAGAATGAACTTCAAAGTAAGAGAATGCAAGAGGCAAGAACCCCTTAATTTTCAATAATGTCTGATTTAGAGGAAATAAACCACTATTCAAGCCTTAAAAACTTAATTTTTTATGATTTTCTGGGAACCTACATTTTAAAAATTATTTTATTTTATTTAAATAATCTCCATTCCCAGCATGGGGCTCGAACTCACGACCCCAAGATCAAGAGTTACATGTTCTACTGACCTAGCCAGCCACATGCCCCTGGGATTCTACTTCTGACAAGCTTACAGTGTGACAGATTTATTTCTGACAAAGGTAATAATCACCAGCACTAGTATTTATTAAATACTGTACATGATCCACATTCTTTTAATTGCTTATGATGTATGAATTCATCATAGCAACCTTATGGGAAAGCATTACTTTTTCTAGTTGACAAACCAAAGCATATAGAAGCACTATTCCTGGCCCACAGTTAGATGATTCATAAGTACTAAAACTGAGATTTTAGGTGTTGACAGCCAGGGGCCTGAAGTCACCTGTTGAGCTGCCATGTTCGAGTGGGTCATCGGTCCCTGTCTTCCAATGCAGGGAGGGGGCTGCCTGGGAAACATTCCCAGGATCCAGCCACACTCCTGCAGCCATCTCTCCTACTAGCTTGGACTCCCCAAACTAGACCTGCATTAGTTCTCAGGACTTAGATTACATTCTGCTGTGAGTCAGACCCACTTAACAGCATTCAGTGCTATTTTGAAACAAACACCCCTAAAAGAAGCCATTTGCATTTCTCCTCCTACAGCCCATCTCCCCTCCTCTGAACTCTCCGCTCAATGACCTTGACCTTAGTTCTATGTCTGAACCACTGGACTCAGTGTTTATTCCTGATATCTTTGAGGTTTAAATGTGAGTACCCTCAAAGGACTAAGTCTCAAACTCTTCTGAATCGCTGTGACTTTCACTATGAGAAGACAGCTCAAAACCATTTTTCACACAATCCCACCCCACTCCCAACAATGGGGCTCCTTGCAGGATCAATTCTCCCCTTGTCTCCTTTATTGGTTTTTTTTGGTCCCCCAAAATGAGACATGATGCTTGATTCCTGGGAATTGAGGTATAACGGTCTAAAGATCTAATGGAATGACAATGAACAAATGGTTGTGTGGAACCATGTTTATTTTTTATATATCTGCAATTTTACATAAGTTACAGACACATCCATGTGATACATAAGGGTAGAAATGCACATAACATACATTTTCCTGTTGTTCAATGCTTTCTTCTGGGTCTTTATTATGAAGAGTATAGAAGGACAACTACTCATTCTTCATTACACAAATGAGTAAATGTATTTCTTTAGGTAGAAAAATAACTGATCACCTGCTTCTGTAACTATATCAGCTTCAGAAACTGACAGTGAATAATAAAAAAATTATATAAAATAATAAATAATACAGTAAAAGTCAATGCTATAAAATAAACTAAATAGTAAGGAAGAACTAAATGGGACATCATTCCACTTAGAGACCAAATGATTAATAGGGTTGCAATGTTATGGTGGAGAGTGGTCTAGTTATTTCTGTACTTATCATTAGCATGTAGTAGAAGTTGTTCAGAGGGGAAAAAAAAACAGAAATAGGTAGAAAAAGTCTCTAAATGTTTGGCACTTATAGTGATTCTGAGGCTTACGGTTCATACTACAAAATTCTGTCAGAAACAGAACTTTTCCATTTTAGGGCGAGACAAATCTGCCAAAAAAGAGAATGTTCTTAGTGACTTTGTGCAGGATAAAGAAGAGGAAAGGATGATCGGCCACAAACTGTGGGCCACCGTGGCCAGTTCTCCCTGACGTAATGGCCCCGGTGCCAGCGGCTGCCTCAGTGCCCTCCTCATTCACATCCACAGTGGCTTGATGGAACACCTTGGACAGAAAGAGGTCATTCCTTTCGGACATTCCGGAAAAATTGGCCTGGCTCTTGCTGAAGGCATCCTCCACGCCCATGCTCCTGAGAATGGATTGGAGCTCATAGCGCTCTTCTAATTTGAACTGGGGCAGGTACACCTCCACATCATCTTCGGCCATCGTGTCTTTGCTGGTCCACTTGATGAATTTATCATAGGTTATTTCCCTTTCCAGCTACAAATCCAAACATTAAAAAAAAAGCCAATAAGTGCTCACAAAAGAAGGAAAACAACTTAGAAGTCTAATGTTAAAGATCAATGACATTAGGGTTCAGTGAAATAAGTCAGACAGAGAACAGATACCACATGTTTTCACTCATATGTGGAACAGGAGAAACTTAACAGAGGACCATAGGGGAGGGGAAGGGGAAAAATAGTTAAGGAGAGGGAGGGAGGCAAACCATAAGAGACTCTTAAATACTGAGAACAAACTGAGGGTTGATGGGTGGTAGGGGAGAGGGGAAAATGCATGATAGGCATGGAGGAAGGTACTTGTTGGGATGAGCACTGGGTGTTATATGGAAACCAACTAGACAATAAACTATATTTAAAAAATGACTTTAGGGCACCTGGGTGGCTCAGTGGTTAAGTGTCCAACTTCGGCTCAGGTCATGATCTCATGGTTTGTGAGTTCAAGCCACACTTCGGGCGGGCTCTGTGCTGTCAGCTCAAAGCCTGGACCCTGCTTGGGACTCTGTATCTCCCTCTCTCTCTGCCCCTCCCCTGCTCATGCTCTCTGCTCTCTCTCTCTTTCTCTCAAAAATAAATAAACATTTTTAAAAAATCAATGACTTTAACTTTACTATATTGTGGGTGATATAAAAATTTAATACACTGGTAAAATTTTTGCAGGAAGGTAGCTTGGGTGACGTATTTTAATGCTCTGAATGAAAGTTTGAGATGTGTACATTTATTACCAACCAATTTATATGTTTCTGTGAGAAACTGCATACCACTTTCCAAGGTGCAGACATGTTTATCATGGAAGGTAAGTTTAGCTCCAGAGGTTTAAAACAATATAAGCTGGAACGGCTTACCAACTCCAAGCCAGTAGACATACTCCCAATTTCATCTGGAAGCAACAGGAACATGCTAACATCTCCAGCATATGGGAGTTCTAGAATCTGAGTCTTTAGGTCCTCTATGTATCCAATGTTCAGGTCTTCACGCAAGTACATCATGTGAACAGGTGTGCGCTGAGTCTAAAATTATGAAAAAGTAAAATAAGAAAGTTGATATTAAGATGTCAAGAGATTTACAATTAGACATAAAAGAGAATAGATTCTGCTTTAGTGTTGAGGAAATATATTCTTAAAAGTCAACAAAACAAATTATTTGTGTGCCCTTATAGTTATTATTAAGATGGACAATAATAATCATTATAATAACACTAAAATATTTGTTCAGTACCTGCCATGGGCCAAGAATTCTGTGAAATCTCATTGAATCCTTACAATGGCCAAGTGTTATTGATCACAAAAAAATGGAAAACACGGCAGATAAATAAGGTCTTGGCTGGCTAGGAGTAGAACCTTTGTGGTAGAGCCTACATCTACATCCAGGATTGTTTAATTATAAAGCCCACAGTCTTCACCACTATTCATATGGCCTCTCAGAAAATTACCGAGTGATACTCAGTAGTTCGAAAGAGTCCACCAACTGTCCAATGTACATAATTTATGACTAGCAAGTCAGGCAGGAGCATGAATGGTCTTGAACTTTTCTTCCTCTGTCTTGGCTAAGATCCTAAAATGTATGTTAGGAAAATTCATCTTGTTGTCTCATACCGCATTCACACGGAAAGGATAAAGCCCATTTAATTTCTTCTCAAATGGAGTTTTCCACTTTCCTTTGAAGTAGACGGCATTCATTAGGACCATCTTGGTGTCCCTGTCCACAGAACCTTCAGGTAACAAGTCTGGGATTTTGCCTGCAGAAAACATGACACATGTTAGGTTTCGTGACCAAGAAGTGTGACCTTTCTATGATTTGAAATTCTTAGAGTCACCATCAAACTCGTCATCTACACTTGTCAAACTCTGCAGAGGCGATGGCCTCAGGCCCAATTTTTCTCCCAATGGATTCAAAGCATGAATAGAGCAGACCACATTTCTCAGAAGGGTTGCAAAGTCCAAGAGAAAATGGAGGAGTAGTGCATTGAAAATTTAGAATGACTATCAAACTTAGAAGGACTGTCACCTCCTTTTATGTCATGTTCTCAAAGTCTATCAATTTAGTATTCCTTCTAGATCTGATCCAGACAATCAATGGGTCTGATCCATTGATTCATTCAAAAACTTTTTTTTTCTAAGTCTTGCTAGACCTATGCTAGAAGTCATACAGAAACAAGAGGAGAGAAAGGAAAGATTGACCTGGAGGAGCTGAGAATATTGGAATAGGCATTCAAAATCAGCTGTCAAGCAAGGTGTAAGAAACTATGAGATCACAACGTCCTATGGAAATGCAGAGAAGGGAACACAAGAGTGTGCCAGGGAAGGAAGGTTCTCAGAAATTGTAACACCCAAGTGGGGTCGTTAACAAAAAAAGTGGCTTAAGAAACATTTACAGTCGATACCTACTCTATGATACTTCAACTGCTTAAGTACAATATTTTAGTTTATCCTCACAACCATTTTATTGGGGTATCACTAGCGTCATTGTACACAAAAAGACGCCATGTCAAGAGAGGTTAACAGTCTCTGCAAGGTCACAAGCTGATAGCGGGTCAGAATTATGTCTCCACCACCCACTGCCTCCCAACCCTACTGACAGACACAGGACTCTAATATAAAGGTCAGTGTCATCTGACCAGCTTCCATATGTCCACTCAATATATCCCCCAGGCAGTTAACATTCTTGGTTACTACTGAAAACTGCCGAGGCTTTACTTAACTTTGTGACATAAATGACAGAATGAATGTGATCATTAACAAATAAACAGGTAATCCCTCAATTTATTTTAAAATTTGATTTAAAAAATCAGCCCAAAGGACAACTTGGCATTTTGACAACATAATTCCTAGATTCATAGCCACTGAAGGCAATACTTAAGAGAACAACAGTTCACGCTCTTCTCAAAAAAGCAAAACTCCCACATGTCTCTTGAATTCTGCAGTTTTTACTTTCACTTCTGTTAATCTTCACTTTCCCTGCTTCCTCTGTGTCCACGGTTTGTCACAATTTTAGAACAGTAATTTCAAAAGCCATAATAAAAATGAAGAACAGAAGTAGATCGACTATTTTCAGAGAAACAAAAATATTTTTTTAATTCTACAGTATGTAATTCATATGCTTTTTCCCATTATGGGAGCCAAGAAACTCAGCCACACCAAACTATTGCCTGAAACAATGTTTTACACACAGGAGTTACGTGAAAAGTTATTTTTTGCCTAAGTTATCAATCAAACTCTTTAGACATCCAAATGAAGACTTCCAGAATGAGACTAGGGATCAAAGAAAAGGAACCCCCAGCTTCAACACTCACTGGTAGTGGGATCTTGAATGAGTTGATTAACCTTTTAGGGGCCTAGAGTCTACAACCATAAAGGGGTAAATATGGATAAGTTATCTCCATGGACCTTTCTAGTCCTAAGAACTCATTAATCTATGAAATACCAAAACAGCTCTGCCTTTATAATAATCTCTATGGTTTTCTTCCTAGAAATCCATCTATATGTGGTTATTCAGTAATTATTTAAGACCTATAATTCTACCTGGAAATTTGGAAGAATGAAGGTTTTCATTATCAGCCAAAGACTGTGCTAATTTTTGTGGGGACACAGGAGAGGTGGACATACTGGCCCTCCCCACAAATAACTGTAGTCTACGTGCAATGGCAAAGCAGACAAGATCCAATCCATTCAGTAACAGTTCAAGGCTGTACAAGGCAACATTAACAGGCATCACGAAGCTGACAAAACACCAAAAGAGTGGAGAAGATGGGGAGATCGGGCGTGGCTGGGAGATACCTCTAGGAAAGGCTGGGACTTTGGTTTGCCACTTAAATTTAACTCTGAAGCTAAGGAATACATAAAAAGTAAGTATGGCGGTAGGAACCAGCACGCTGTGGAAAGCTCGAAAGCCAAGAATGGTAAAGCACAGCCTGTTGGATTAGACTAGACTGTAAGAACTGTAAGACTAGTTCTAGGATGGCAGCGTCTGGGTTTTGTTTCATTTATCATTTTTATCTTCCTTTGCATGTACAGTGCCTGGCACATAACATGTGGCGGATAAATACCGTTGTTGACTGCAGGATCGAATTCAGTAATAATGAATAAAAGACTTAATTAAGTTTGAGTCCTTATGAAGAATACAAAGTGAGGCAGAAGCCTATGAAAGAATTAGGAGCCTGAGTTGCAACAGTAGAAGTGGTTTATCAGGGACCAAAAGAACTTCACAGCAGATTGGCTCTGAATGGTGAAAAATAGTTAAAAATTATTTTCTGATCCCTCTCTTTCTATTGCCAGTGGTCTCACACCAGTTACTCACTGGAGGGTCATGTCTCTTTTCTTTGTTTTTGTCCACAGCGGACACAGAGGATAATGATTTCAATTCTGATTATTTTTTTTTACATTGGAAAACATGTCTTCCTACTCTCACAGTCCATCCCAAGGTCATATCCAAAATCAGATTATTGAACTACTGAACATATGTCTTCCATTAGTAGACCTCAACTATTTTTTCTCACTTAAAATACCACTCAGCTAAACAAGAAGAAGGTTATATTAACCAAATAACTGAGATTGGGTGAATTTTAAGGGAGTTAGGGCTAAGTATAGGAATGCTTTTCTTTAATAGATCAGAGTTTTCTAACTGAAAAGAAGAACAGAAAATATTGCCTTGGTTTTACCTTTGGTTTGAGTCTTGACCCAGGAATTAATCTCTTTTCTGGCTTCTTCTGCACATTCTAGGAAGTCAACTGCCTGGGGTTCTGTAGAATAGTATTTATTGGAGAGTCGTATATATTCCTTTAAAGCAAGAAATAGGCCAAGGGTTACACAGACCATATCGCGAACAAGACTTGGTATAATTGTAAATCACGAGGTTTCCTGTCAAGATTCAGGGGCCTGAGTAGGTAAGGGTAGGGGTGGTGGGTGGGCATGGGGGGTTGGGGGGCTGGAAGACGAAATGGTGCAGATTATAAGTGCTCTGTTGACCCTCTTCCCCACACTCATTTGCCCTCCTGCACTTTGCATTATAGACACTGGGTACGAGGGGAAGGCTGGGCAGTGGCTCTGGAAATCACTGCTCCTCCACATTTAGGACCCATTCGGCACACGGGGCTTTTTAAGCCGTGGGAGGGAGCGTCCCACAAGGGGAGCATGCGCAATAGCTGCCATGACCAAGGGCACTGAGGAGCCTCAGGGAGCTTGTGTGGAATTCTGATTCTCTCGGTGGGAATCACAGACTACAGCTTTGAAAGTGATCTCCTTGCACGTTGGGAGCCCTGCAATTTCAATCACAGGTTTCACTTACTTCCTTGAATCTTGCAGACTTCTCTCCAAACAGCTTATTGACGCTCTCCAATAAATACTCCCCTGTGGATGCGTTGATTGCAGAGCTGAGCGAATGGAAAGATGAATGGATTGTCTCTCCAGCTTGCGCCTTAAAGAGAAAGGAGAGACTCTCTTTATATAACACAAGATGGTTAGGGGCGCCTGGGTGGTTCAGTCGGTTAAGCGTCCAGCTTCGGCTCAGGTCATGATCTCACGGTTCATGGGTTCGAGCCCGCATCAGGCTCTGTGCTGACAGCTCAGAGCCTGGAGCCTGTCTTCGGATTTTGTGTCTCCCTCTCTCTCTGACCCTCCCCTGCTCGCTCTCTCTCTCTCTCTCTCAAAAATAAATAAAAACAGTAAAAAAATTTATAACACAGGACGGTTAAACAAGATATTTCTTAAGCGAACGTATTTTTTTCAATGCAACAATAAAATGCTGTAATAATGTATACTTTTTTCTGAGGCTTTAAAGGGATCTCTGAGGAAATACTTTTGAGACAGTGCATTAAAACTAATAAGGTAATGTTTTACTTGTTTCAAATTTTGCTGCGCCTACAGGTTTTCCTTAGCCATGAAGTAACCAACATCCTAGAAGAAAGTGAGACTTCTAGAATTTCCTCAACTTCCAGGTCGCTAAGGAATTTTATTAGATTAAAATATTACCTTAGAGGTGATCTAGAAAAAGTTCATATAATGCTTGAAAGTACTCATTTTATAATTAAAGGGCAGTTTGTGCAGTGGAAAATCTAGGTTTTAGAAAGCCTTGAAATCAAAGGGGAATTCTAATCTTCAGCCCGGAGTTTGTCAGCACGATGGACACAGGGCTTGGTCATGGCACAGCCGGCTGAAGCAGAGGATGGAACCCTGCTGACGGACTGCCCCAGGTGTCACGGGAGACCTGACTGAATCTCCGTATCGAAGGAGTCCTCTTCACCTCCTCTAGCCCATAATTCCTTGGGCAATGGACAAATGGAGGAGGATTCCCAAGATGGAAGCTATGGGAGATATCTCCTTAGCCTAACTCAGGAGCGTGATTATGGAAGTTGTTTATCAACAGGAGTACATCGATGCCCAGTTACCATAAGTTAGCTGGATAGTTGGTGTGTAAGGAAATAGAGTACTGAGAAAAGATATTAACACCTGAGAGAGATAGATGATAAATAGATACATATATACATATACACACACACACACACATACATACATACATACATTACATACATGGACAGATGACAGATAGAAGGGTGGGGGAGGGAGATCTAAGGGTCGGTGGTCTCTCATAAAATCATTGAGGGTGACCTACCCCATTCCTCATGTTTTTGTCACTCTTTACCTTCTCCCACCTGGAAATCTGCATCCATGCATGTGTATTCTAAGAGTTGCTACCACAGTTTCAGAATAAATTACACGAGCCCAGCTCTTGGCAGAATGGTGTGATCAAATTTAGACTCAGTCTTGGCTTAAAAGTCATAAAGTCTAGCTTCAACCCTGGCCCTGCCCATACTTAGCAGTGTGCCCGTAGGATATTTATTTAAGGGTTCTGAGTCTTTGTTTTCCTTCTATGAACAGGGGAAGTCATACTAGGTTCTTTCCATGTCTAACATTGTGACTTTAAGACAAGAAGTTTCTAGAAATAAAATACAAAAGAAATTAGGAACCAGTGCGTCAGATACCTGCAAAATAGCCTCAGGATAAGGGCCCTTCTGGATCTGCTGCATGAGTTTGCAACGCACGAAGTTCTCTGGGGTCACTGGGGAAACTTCATGGACTCCAACTTTGTTAAACTGAAACACCTATAATTGTAATAAGAGCGAACAGATTTATGAGTATATTTTCCTGCTAGATTACTTAACCTGTAAACCAATGGCAACTGGGTACCTCTTAGTGGTCGTGTCTACTTCCCTGACTTCGTGTCTGGGGAACGAGCACAGATACTCTTTACACATAATATATAAGAATATATATTACACTATTATATAAAAATAATATATATTTTTACATAATATATAAGAAATTTTCCTCACAGAAAACAGCTTTGAGTGATTTTATACTAATTCATATACTGGCCATTTTGACAACAAAATCATCTAAATTGTCATCCAGCCCATAAATTGCCTTGATAAGAAAATGAAAGTATTTTGAAGAAAGTAATAAAGTTAATTCACGACCTCCCTTTTCAACGGCCTTATGTATTATATACTTTTAATCTGTCAAAAACTACAAGCCAAAGTTAGTTTGAGCATAAAAACAGTTTTTCAATATTAACAGGTATCACCTAAAACACTTGCACATACCGTATTACACATAGAAATGAACCTCCAGGTGGGGGACAGGTGACGGGGGTCAGTGGGGACTATGACTATCTTTATATTGTAAGTGGTGGGTCCAGAAAACACAGTGAAGCCGACAGGTGAAGACTGGCCCCTGTGACGCTGCCTCGCTCAGACTGCTTCCTGACATCACAGCTTCCCAGCCCGGCATCTCCAGTCTCAGCACCTCCAGGCTGGCCCTGCCCGCAGGCCTCCCCCCAGCCTCCACCATCCCTTGGGTCCCACTGGTCCTGTGACACATCCCTTGTGGGGCCCGTGGTGAGGAGGAACATATCTGGTAAACAGATAGATGGGGGGCCTCGGCTACCGAAGGAAAGGCAGGCGTGTCCAGCCGGTGGGGAGTTTCTGGGTAGGAAGGAAAGGGGGTAGGGGCCGTGAGATGTTTCTCTGCTCCTAAGTCCTATCTAACACTCTGAAAAGAAGCGGTCCTACTCTGTCCCTGAAACAGCTTCTCTGGTTTTCATCCCCTCTGAGGATGTTGATGCTTAAGTCAGGAGTGCCCTGGGTAGCACTAAAGCCTTCTGGAATCACTGCAAAGCCTTCTCGAATCATTGCAAAAGCCCCTGCAGAAACTGGGAAATGGGAAGGGGACCCTGGGCTGTGCTGAGGTCATGGAGTGAACAGCGAGTCAGGCGCACTGCTCAGATACAGATAGGCAGCTGACCCCGGGCTGGTCTGTGGCCTCATCCTGGACATAAGAGCTGGAAGGGAGGCGCCTGGGTGGCTCAGTCGGTTAAGCGTGTGACTTGGGCTCAGGCCATGATCTCACAGTTCGTGAGTTTGAGCCCCGCGTCGGGCTCTGTGCTGACATCTCAGAGCCGGGAGCCTGCTTTCGATTCTGTGTCTCCCTCCCTCCCTGCCCCTCCCCCACTCATGCTCTGTGTCTGCCTCAAAAATGAACAAACATTAAAAAAAATTTTTTTTAAAGAGCTGGAAGAAACACTCATTGCTTGCACGCCAATCTCACAGAGACACGCGTGCTGTAGGGGTCCATCCCTTCGCTGTCTTCCTTCCTTTCCACTCCGACACTGCCACCTTTACCAGCCACATCGATTCTCAACAACGTGGCCTCTTCCTGCCCTGTTTCCTCATCCATAAAGTGAGTATGGTGGTCATGGCCTCGGCCTCCTAGGATTGTGTGTCATGTGGGCACATTCATAAAACGCTCTTAGAAAGGTGCCTGAGTGAGGCGCTGATACAGCCCTCGCTGGTCGATCAAGGACTGCCAGCGGCTGCTTTTCGTGCTCTCTCTCATCTGCACAACTGGCTCGCAGGCTGGGTATTTCCATTCTCATACCGTAGATGAGAAAACTGAGGTGCAGAGTTTCACCGCCTTTCCTCACGCACCTAGTCAAGAGGGGCAAAGCCACCACGCACGCACAGCCGGGCCTGTCCCCAAAGTCTTTGGTTCCTCCTCCGACCCTCCCAGCCTCTCTTCTTCTTTCTGGTAGGGAATTAACCAAATTTGCCTTTGAAGCTTAAAATCTGTACATGCAGCAGAGTTATAGAAAACAGCATAAGATGCTTGCACAGACCCACGAGCTTAAAGCTCTTTCCTGATACAGAAAAGCTGTGCGGTGCCCAGAGGAACCAGTAAGTTCATTTTCCTTTGGGATCAAAATCTATTTTTTTAAATTTTAACAACCGAGAGTACTTCACTTATCATTTTTTCTCAAAACATATTGCTTCTGATCCCTTTCCATGAAAAAAATTAAGACCCCGGGGCACCCGGGTGCCTCAGTCAGCTGAGTGTCCGACTTCAGCTCAGGTCATGATTCTCACAGTTCGTGAGTTCGAGCCCTGCATCGGGCTCTCTGCTGACAGCTCAGAGCCTGGAGCCTGCTTTGGACTCTGTGTCTCCCTCTCTCTCTGCCCCTCCCCTGTTCGTGCTCTGCCTCTCAAAAACAGATAGACATTAAAATTTTTTAAAAAAAATTAAGACCCTGCTATTTCCTCAACTTTGCAGTGCAGCTCACGGTTTTTATTTCTTCAAGGGGAAGAAACTGAAGAGGAAGAGGTGTTGCCAAATGTCGCTGGTAGCAGAGTTGAGCAACTGAGTTTTGTTGTAAGTCTTGATGTTTAAACTGCCAAACACACACAGGGAGTGATGCCTTTTTCTTCCTTTCCTCCGCAGTGAGACTAACACCGTCGCTGTGAGCCATCTCAGACAAGGCCCATCAAGGCCCATCGTAGCTGGGTCATTGTGCACCGGAGAAGGACATATCTCCACTCAGGCACAGTTCTCACGGGAAACCCGAATGTGGCCGGGGGCACTTTGGTGTGACTAGAACACAGGCCATGCTTGCCAGCAAGTGGAGCCTGTACTTCAAGCACACAATGTTAAGGTCTGTGTGCATGTGAGTGTGAAAGGAAAGAATCCTCATTGCACGACGACCATATCTGGCCTGACCGTATCCTGACCAAAGATATCTCAGGAACACGTGCCCTTTAATGTGCCGGATTCATCCCACGGGAGCACCGTGGTGCTTGCTGGAAGCAGTTCGACGTATTTCCAAGGCCCTTGACTCGGTGAAAGTGTCCCCCGACTGAGCTTATGTCCCTTCACCAAGGACTAAAGCCAGTGGCCTTGACATAAATAACCTCACACTGCTGCTGCACGCCCTGTCGACCTTGATTTGGAAAACGGGCCACCATGCCACCGCCCCCATTTTGCTGATATGACACCACGGGGTCGATAACATGGCTGAGGCCGTGTGAGGTCACCTAGGCTCCCCTCCTCTCCAGCAGCGTGGTGATCAGCTCCTCAGGACACTCTCTTAAAACCACTGGAGGTGTTCTCTACATGTGTGCGGAGCAAACGCGCCACAGTGGTACAGCCACTGAAGGAGCCTGATCTGGGGGCTCAATTCAGCTAAGCCTCCGAATCTTGTTTTCAGCTCTGGTCATGGTCACGGTTTCCTCAGTTTGAGCCCCGCGTCGGGCTCTGTGCCGACAGCATGGAGTCTGCTTGGGATTTTCTCTCTCCCTCTCTCTCTCCCAGCCCCTCCCCCACTCGCACTGTCTCTGTCTCAAAATAAATAAAGTTAAAAAAAAAAAATGCTGATCTAGGAGTGAGGAAACCCTAGGAAGACCCTGGGAGGTGCTGTGCTCACACTGCCTAGTCTTCCATCTGTAAAATGACACTTGCCTTAAAACCAAATGAGACTCTTGAATACTGAAAACAAACTGAGGGCTGAAGGGGGAGGGGGAAAGGGGAAGGGGGGTGATGGTCATGGAGTGGGGCACTTGTGGGGAGGAGCACTGGGTGTTATATGGAAACCAACTTGGTAATAAACTATTTAAAAAAACCCAAATGAGATAAAGCACGCAGAATATTTCGAAACGTATAAACATTATACTATAAAACAGCAGATGTGGTCACTGTTTCCAGCCTTGCAGGATATGAAACCACAGTGCACCTTCTGCCATCTGCAGTTGAGAGTTTCCATGGTTTAGCTATTTTGCAGATTTGAATCTAGGTCATTTGTGGTGTAATAGCACATGACGATTGCCAACCTTGTTCGAGTCAAGCTACCTCAAACATAATATTGCAACTCTGCAATTCCATTCAGGAATGACCCAGTCCTGGTTGGGGGCTTTCACAGACACTTACCCTGGCCATCTGATCTGCAGTTTTGCCCCTGGCACCCAGGTAGACCATGGCCATGGTGGATGAGATGCTCCATGGAGAGAAGAAGAGATTCGGAGTGGCGCTGGTATTCGCCAGATGCTTGAAAAAATTGAGGGCGAAGATTGTGTTTGCCACGTAAAGGTCTTCCATTGTTTTCAATCTAGAAGGAAAGTGAGGAAGAAAAAAAAAACAGCTCTAAAAGGTGACTCAACATTTTGGGTGACATCAGCAGAGTAGGACAGGGTGTACCCTGCACAGGACAGGGACTCCCTTTCTGCTCTTCTTTCATGGAACAACAGGAAGCAGAGCCGGGAGGGCGTCAGGCTCATGTGACCTGTGCAGCCATAGAGGGCTCCGTGCTCAGTGCGATGCTCTGCTGTCACCAGCTTGAAGAACTTACTCATAAAATAATATGACTTAATAATTTTAAACAGGGGATTCTGCATTTTCTTTTTGCGTTGGATCCTGGGCGTTATGTGGCCGAACTTGAGATATAGTGAACAGTTGAATGATGAGTAGTGATGCTTCCTTTAATAATAGTAGCAATAGTAGCAATAAATAGCGCTCATTAGATTCTTACTGTACAACAGATGCTGTCCTAAACACTTTACCAGCCATTTAATTCTTGCCAAACCCCTCGGAGAAAGGCATTGCTATTCATGTTTTATAAAGGAAGAAACTGTGCCCAGAGCATCAGAAAAGTGACCAGTGTCCCTCGCCTCGAAGGGGCAGGACTGGGCACCGAAGCCAGGTGGGGTGGCCTCCAGGGTCATGCTTTCAAGCTCTGAGCTGCAGCCGCAAATATACGGCACACACAGAAGCAAACACCTACATATTCAAACGTGTGCTCCATGCACGCATATTCTTGTTGGCCCCGGGTGAGATTGTTAATCTTCTTTCAGATTCCCTGCTTCTAGTAGAGGCTTAGAGTCATTGATTGAGGGTTGGTATTTTCACCCAGCTCCTACCTCCTGTACCCCGCCCCCCCCCCCACCTACATCCGCAGCCGGCTATGAAACAGCTCCCTCTGCTAAGGAGTTCAGTATGGGGGTGCTGGCAGGGCCACCTGCTTCTCCTGACACCCCCTAGCAGGGAAGTCCATTGTAGGCAAAACTACAGAGATCATCCGGGGAGCATGAAACACACGCACACACATGCACACACGCACACACACCCTATCACCACCTGAAGATAAAGGACACACACATCTTCCGTGACCCAAGTCTTTGCGTGCAGCGGAATGCATGGCCACACCCGAGGTGTGTACAGGTATCTGTTAGTACTGGCCAGTGATCATTTCTCGACTGTGCGTTATGTTCTCATGGTGGCTTAAAACACACCCTGTAATTAGCCAAAATATATAAATCTACCACATGACGCTGACACTCCTGATCCCACAGGAAATCTTCTTGTGACAGTGGCTTCTCAGAGCTGGGGAGGGGCTGAGGGTAGGCCCCAAGGTGAAGGACGCTCTGCCGTCTGCTGGCTTGGCTCACTCAGCAGGCTTCCGAACAGGGGCCAGCCCTCACTTCCCTCCCCGACCCGTGGCCGTCAGTAGGTGACCACTGGGTCACGAACACTTCTTTTTAAGAAAAGTATTGCCATTTGTATCAAAGTGTCTCCTTTGGAATACCACCCGGTTGTATTTTTCAGGACAGGGTTGTAAATGAAGGGAAATTTGTCCCTGAAACTCACACCTCTTCTCATTCAATCCTCACAGGGTCTGCAAGAGGTAGATACTGTTATCTTTGCTTTGTAGGTTACCTCCTGATGCTGAGAGAGGTTAAGAGACTTGCATAAGGGGGTGCAGGGATTCAAGCCTGGGTCTGTTCAGGAACCAGCTCGATCCAATGCCCCGCAATGCCTGTCCTGCTGGCGATGAACCGCGCGATTACGTGTAAGAGTTTGAGCAAGTTCATATCTTGAGAAATGCTAGAAAGAGGACATGAAAACAGGAAAGTAGGGAGTCTGTAAAGCTCCTAGAAGGAGTATTAAGTAAAAACAACAACAGCAACAAAACAAAAAACCTCACTATTGTTTTTCTCTTACTTCATCACTGAGATTAGATTCACTTGGGTCACTCAGAAATTTGTTTCCTCTCCCTTCTACTGATTTAAAATCATCTTTAAGTTAATTAGTCTTATTGGGCAGATCATTTTTGTAAATTATATCAATGATACTTTGGAAACAAACTGAGAATTAGCATAATGAATAAAATATTTCTCTATCCTCATATGAAAAAAATTAATAAGGATCCAGAGCCAGAAAAATGAACGTAGGGTTCTCCTATACCAAAATCTTTATAGTATCCTGTGTACTAGGTCGCTTTGACAGTAACAAAATTTAAGTGTAAATTTAAGTGTCAAGACAAACTATTGGAGAGGCTTTTAATGCCAAGTTAGATTTCTGGTGACTTTATGAGGAAAAAAGTAAAATAGGGACAGAGTTAAATTGTCCCATATGCATTTACTTCTTTTAAAAATAGTCTAGCTTTTATTTGTCTTTAATTTTTTTTTCTGATTTTTATTTAGTTTTTGAGAGAGAGAGAGAGAGTGCACGCACAAGCAGGGGAGAGGCAGAGAGAGGGAGACACAGAATCTGAAGCAGGCTCCAGGCTCTGAGCTGTCAGCACAGAGCCCAGTGCCAGGGCTCCAACCCACTAGACGTGAGATCATGCCCTGAGCCGAAGTTGGACACTTAATCGACTGAGCCACCCAGGTGCCCCAGCTTTTATATTTTAAATAAAGTGCTATTAACTGCACTTAACATAAAACAGTAATATGTCATGTCTATACTGCAGTTACTAAATTCCTTCAGCAGCATTGTTTTGTTTAATGTATGTAATTACTTGCCCAGGAAAATATAGTCATATCTAGTTACAAAAAGATGAAGATGTAGTTTGCACAGCTAGCGAGCTCCGAAGCCTAGACTGGCTCTCAGCCTTCTGATTCCGAGCCTGGTGCTTTTCAAATGGGGTTTGAGAAGTTTTTAGCCTTTCAAATCTATGAAAGGCTTACGGAGAGTGTTTCCTCTCAGACAAGTCCATGGCTCACGTTTGGGTGGGAATCTGCCCAAGACAATATCAAACTGATGTCGCAGAAACATCAAATAGCCAAATTGCCCCAAACAGGTAACACCTGTTGTGAGTTTCTTAACTCTAACATTTTACGGCTTCATTAACTCCCAAATATCATGCTGCTAATTAAGGTTTAATATTATCACAGAGAAGAATAAATGGAGAGCATATGTGGGGCTGGGCTCCATGATATCTGTGTCACTTCTTGCAACACACGTTGACAAATGTGCGCTGACAGTTGGCCCATTAACCAACAGGTGGGACGGTGCCCCCAGGCACACCATCACACCCTCTTCTCACGGGCACTGGATGCGAGATTTGAGTTTGCTGTGGCTTTTAAAACCATTTGTTTTGCGACTACAGAGTGGAAATATTTAGAAATTGACCACAAACATCAATGAGAACAAAGAGAAAACAATAATTTTCAGGACACCTCCCATCCAAACTTCATTCTCTTCCCAACAAAATCAAAAGCAATTCCTGTTAGTTGATGACTTTCATAATGAATGACTGTCTCTTTATGGGTATTAAATTATTTATTAAACTATTACTTCAGCCAACCCAACAACTACTTTGGCTAATTCTTATCTTTCACTGAATTGAGCGGTTATAAACTAAACTTCAATAGATATACTCTGGTGTTAAATTGACCCAACCCAGATTGCTTAATCCCTGCAGTTTCTGATCGTATAAAGACCGTTCTTTTTTTTTAATTTTCATTATATTTATATACAATTTATAGATTACTTTCCTTGCTTAAATGAATATATTTTAATCGATCCAACTATTTCCATCAAATTCAGTGTCAAAATCCTATTTAGTAAAGAATACACATATTCTAACCTGGTTGATGAAATTGACATCATGACTTGAATGTGCACTTCAGTCTGGTTAATGTTACACAGGCATTTTCTGGCTTCTGAGATTCAAGATTAAGCCTTAATTTAGTTCAATATTAAATGTATATTTAGTTCAAATCTTAAATTAAAATATTTTCCTTAAAAAAAATCTAAACAAGAAACACACCATGACATTTTTACTCACTTTCTAAAGACATCTCACACTTTAATTTTCATTATATTAGTAATAGCAGTAGGAAGGAAGAAGAAGAAATGAAACCATATTTCATGGAGATGGCCATGAAAATCAGTGAGATACCTTGTTATTCCCGGAGGCACTGCTGACAGGAAACGGTCCTCAGAGAGCTGAGTACACACATGGAGAGGACTGGTTTTATAAAGCTCTGCCCCTCCCACAGAGCATTTTTTTCCTCTCTCTCTCTCTTTCTAATCTGTATTCTTTGAGTGATTCAACATTTTACTCAGAAAGACATCACTATTATAAAAATGCTTGTTTGCTAAGGCACCATTTAAGAAATTTGTTCAGAGGATGACGTCATTCAGGAACTTAAGAATTTGGCAATACCCATACATGCCTGTTAAAATTAGCTGATGTCTGTTTGCCTGAGGTTCAAGTGTCCCCCTCTATACATGCGCCGAAGGAGAACGTCGAATTCTACAACATTCCTTCCATCTTTGCACAGGAATGGCTGGTGGGCTTTTTGTGATATTTCAAGACAACGGAATCATTTTTCTCTCACGGGTGTAAGCAGGCCCCAAGCAACCCTTGGGCATGGAAAGGAACAGAAAAACCACTTTTTCTTCCTTGGAGCTTATTTTAAACTGTCTTAGATTTCTCCAACTGTAATTTCCTAAGTGATTCTGGGTTGCACCCTAATCCCCTGTCACCAGCCACACCCAAAGAACTTTCTATTTGCCCATGTTTCCAATACAGATCTTATCTTTTATTATACAGATAAGTGTACTTGAAATTGACTTTTAACTCTACGATCACGATGTTGAAAACTTGATTGAAGAAAATCACTAGGTGTTTAGTGATTCCAAAGGAATTTGAGGAAGAGAAACAGATAAAAGATAGGCATGGTGAAAGATAATTTGAGTCTAAAAATGTTTGTATTGTTATAGCTTTTTGAAAAGCACAACACATTGTGAGGGTGCCTTCTCTTCTATTTGCTTTACTGTTATGTATAGGAAATCCCCAAATGGAAGGGATGGGTGGAAATAAAATCATATTTCTTCTCAGCTGCTGTGGGGAGTGCCAGGGACATGCTTGGGAGCTGGGCTGACAACCTGCATGTCAGTGAAACCAAGAATGCGGGTTTGAGCCCCGTGTGAGCTGCTTAGCTTGGCTGTGGTTCCCAGAACCTGACTGACCCTCACTTCATCTTGCTTATTTGAGTCTCTGGTCATAATGAGTGGAGGTGCTTTAACCCAAAACCCTCATTATTATCAGAGGGACAATGGGATAGGGGGGTTCTTCAGAATCTGTGTCTGGCAGCCAAAAGCCAAATTATGTGAGCTTTTAAATTGCTGGAAGATCTCAGGTCACATAAAGACAAAGCTGGAATTCCACCCTCAGTGATGATCTTTCAACTCCTAAGTGCTCCCATTACACCAAAGGAAACTTTCAGGCAGCCGTTGACACTTTTCCAAGTTATTCTTCTCAACAAAAATGCCATCGCCCCTTCTCCCCACTGACCCAAACCTGTGAGCTCCTATTCACACCCCATAGATTCTGTGAAATCCAGTCTGACTTCTACAGTCTTCAGCGAACTCATGCTACACAGAACTGCACCTCTCAGAGCTACAATAAGAAAATGTATTATTAATTGATTAACCGTTCAATCATGTGTATTCTAGGTATTTCATTTGAGGGGACTTCTATTCCTAAATAGATTCCCCACTGGATTCCCCTTCAGCAGCAAGAACAGTGCTGAGCATCAAGTTGATACTTACAAACTATCTTTTGACTGAGTGAAATGCCAACATTTTCGAGAAAGGCCCTTTAGTATGGTGAGCAAAGATATGGATTCTGAGAGACTCGGAAAGCTCTAATTTGAATTTTCTTTCTGGCAGTTACTAGTTGTATAATCTTGCACAAATTTCTTTCTCAACCTCTCTGAGCTTAAATTGCCTAATCAGGCGGGTACTGTTCATTGCTTATGCAAAAGCAATCCATTTTTTGCTACTATTCTTCTCCCTGATTTCATTTAGGTGTCAAGAGATTTCTTTATCTTGGGGAAGGAGGGACTCGTTGTTGGCCAAGGGGGTGGCTATATAACCCAATTCTGGTCAGTGATGTTTGGGACAAATCTGTTGGAGAATGTCTAGGGAAATTTCTCCTTCCTGATAAGAGGGAGGCATGCAAAGAGATTTCCCTATCCTACCCCATCTCTTTCTACCTGACTTTGAATCTGGCTGGATGAGGACGTGATGCCAAGAGATGCTTCCACCATACATCAACCACACAGGAAGTCCAAGGGGTTTGCAGAGATGCCAAACCAGAGCCACTCCCAAGTCAATTTTGGAAACAACCTACCTCTAGTTTTCATTCGCGTTGTTATTGTTACATGAGATGGTAAATAACAAGTCTATATTATTTAAGCATTCCTAAATGGCATAGCCTTTTGTGAAGCATCAACGAGATCATGTCTGTCAGATGCTTAGCATATTATCTTTCACATAGTAAGTGTTCCACAGGATTAGCTAGTATAACGGAGTGATTGTTGGTGGCCAGATTTGGAAATTGCCTTCCTGCCTAGATTAGAGAAATTTCATGAGCTCAGTATAAAAAGAAAAGCTGGTCACACATCAAACTACTGGAGGAAGCATAAAAGGCAATTTATGGTAAAAAGCCAAACTGAGTGGCACCAATGGTAGTGTCACAGGAAAGAGGGGAAGGATTGACCAATGTGTGTGAAGGCCTCAAGGAAACAATAAAGAGAAATGCAAATAAAATGAAGATTGAAAGGGGAAGGCTCTAAAATTACAGAGGTGGGAAGTGAAGACCGTTGAGCTGTTGCCTGAGATCTGCCTGGTGCAGCCGCTGTTGTAGGGGAAGGAGAGAGAGGGAGGGGACAGCACCTCACAGAGGAGACTTGATACCAGACTGAGCTGAGATCTAATCTAAAGACATCCTGCGTAAACTCTGGGGAAGGGAAGTTGCTTGTAAAAAGTGTGAAGAAGGAGAAGAAGAAGAAGAAGAAGAAGAAGAAGAAGAAGAAGAAGAAGAAGAAGAAGAGGAAGGAGAAGAAGGAGAAGAACCTGAAAAGTCTAGAAAATGGGGAAACAGAAGGCTGAGACCCCTACCAGGAGACCACAAAAATCATCCAGTCGGTAGGTGGTTTAGAAGAGCAGAGCTACTATATAGTGATTCTTACCATTATAGAATACACAAGATGAAGTCTCTCAATTAACCTGAAATAGTACTTGCAACACTTATATGTCATATCACTTCTTTGGAAGTTGGGAATAATGAAACAACAAGTGCTCCCCCTTCTCCTTTTCTTAGCCTTCAGGAAAATGTGTTGGATAATCATACGTGAAAAATAGGATACATTATGTATGCAATACGACCTCAACTATATAAGTAAAATATGTGCAAAAAGATGACCCAAAGAGAATGTGTCAAAATATAAAGTGACTCTAGTAAGTTTATAGATGTTTGTCAATTTTTTTTTACTTTAAACAATTCCCCCCATTTTCCACAATAAGCATGCCTTACTTTTAAAACCAGAAATGCGTGATCAAAGTGTCTATATCAAGGTGTTCATTTTCTTCCTGATAGCACTGCAATGAAACATGCATAAAGGAGAAATAGGACCCAAGATAAGAAAACAACTTTATGAATAATGTTCTAATATTCTAATTTGGAAATTACAGGTGCTGTGTTCTTTTCTCGGAAGCACCTGTCCACCTGTGACTGAGGAGGCTGCCTGTTAACCACTCAGTCTCTATTTCCTTGTAAATGGTAAGTACCATGACTCTATAACCACAACGGTCTTCCCCAATGACCGAGATAGGCACTTGGCTCAAATTAACATGCTCACTAGGTGTTTGCTGACTGACTTGCTCATGCTCAGCACATTCTTTTCTCTTCTCCACTTTGAATGAACAGCCACCAGCGCTTCCACAATTTCCCTTCCCGTGTGATTGGCCGGTTGATGGGAAATATCTCTGCATCAACAATATCACCACTGAATTTATCCAAAGCATGATACAATTGTAGACCAAAAAGGAAGTCCCATTTTGACATAAAATTCCATCTAATAATGTTATTTTACCGATGACTTTCCATGAAATATCTTGAAACACTGTTTTTACAACGAAGATCATTAGTAATAATTAGCCCTAGTATTTCGATAGTGTGGTGCACCCTAGAAATTTAAGTAGCTGTCACTGTAAGCAGGAGCAAATGAATGTGAAAGTGGCCACTTCTGTGGTGTGACTTTGGGGCCACCTTGACTAAAACTTCATGCAGTATGTGCCTTTTGAAATATATTTATCAGAGAATAAACATCTCCTTCTACGATTAGCAAAAAAATTCATCATGGCTCTGGGAGAAATAATACATGTTTCTAAATTCCTGCAGAAAGTGTTTTGATAGAGTGGGGAGAGGTGGTCAGGAAGAGGAGTTTCGGGGTGTGTGAGGAAGAAAAGCAAAAGACTGAGGAGGCTTTGAATGAGTGAGCCAAGGCCACTGAAAGGGACAGTATCAGAATTCAGGGCAACAGAAAGCAAACCTTGCCTATTTTAAGGTATTGCCCTGGGCCAGCCACGAGTGTGAGAAAGTTCGCACATGAAATGAGCTCTGTTAGGGAGTGGAACACTTCAGAGTATTTACCTTGTTGCCAAGTGATAACCCCAACATAGATGCCATGGCTGGTACGCTGTGGGAACAAATATCCAGTGTTCTGTGATTCAGCTACTTGAGAAAACCAACAACCCTCCTAAAACCTGTCATGCCAAAAGCATGCAGAGAGAGATCACATTCCCAGAGCAGCCTCCGATTGTGTTCTGAATCATGAATTCACTCATTCTACACACCAGATGAAACTCTGTGCTTGTTGTGATGCATTTCCTTCAAGGATCTAATGATACAACACTGGATTCATGTAACCACAATTGCATGCATCATTCGGCTGTTTGTTACCCTTGTGGATTATTTTTGGATAAGTGGATTATTTATATTGCTTAACAAGTCTTAATTTAGTCTCTTTTTTATCTCGTATGTTCCTAGTACTAGGCCAGTGCTGTATGCCTAAAAAAAGTAACACATTTCAGTGATAACTTTCTTTTTTTTTTTAATGTGTATTCATTTTTGAGAGAGAAAGAACAGAGCATGAGCAGGGGAGGGCCAGAGAGAGAGAGAGAGGATCCAAAGCAGGCTCCAGGCTCTGAGCTGGCAACACAGGGCCTGACGCAGGGCTCGAACTCACCGACCGCAAGATCACGACGTGAGCTCAAGTCGGACGCTCAACTGACTGAGCCACCCAGATGCCCCTCAATGATAACTTTCATGAAATATACTTAGAAGGTAAAAAAAAAAAAAAAAGGACATAGTCATAGTATGCATTCCAAATCCAGATGTCAATTACTTTTGTTTTATCCTCTTTATGAATTTCTGTATCTTTTCTTTCATTAAGAGTAGATCAAGAGACCAGACACCAATTGACACTTACCACTAAAATACATAAATGATTCACACACAGATATCAGATTTGGTCCCATATAAAATGACTGGGGGAATCCCTGATTTCTAGGAAGGAACTGCCAAAAGAAAAGTAGGTGTACTGGGGCACAGTGATGCGTCTTATCACAGGGTGGGGCCAGAGTGCCTACATTGCCTTCAAATGAAGACAGCCTTATTTAGACTTGTGTCAAAGCGAAAAGGAAGGGAAATGATCGCTCAGTTCTCCCTCAGTTAATTAGTCATAATTCACGGAATGTGTGGACAGGAATATGGGAACACAAATGGGATGCATGGGTGATGAGAGCAGGTGGGGTGGAAAGGAGACAACAAAGGCTCCTGCAACTCTCGCTAACCTTGACCTCTCCCGGGATCCCAAGATGGCCGAATGCAGCCTCTTAGTGGACACCCGCCCTTGACTGCCTGTCTTTGTCCTCCTGTCTTTGGCCCATTTCTTTTCCACCTGTTTCTCCTCATCTACTTCCCATCTGCCTCAGACATCCAAGCCAAAATTGAAGCAACATCCTTGATTCTTTTCTTTATATCCATGTTCACATCTATCATTTAACCAGTCCACTAATTTTAGTTTTGAATTATTTCTTGAGTTGACGTGCTCCTCTTTTTTCTCTGAAACTATTGCACTTTGGTCTCCATCATCTCTGGCCTCATCTCCCTGTTTCTAGTGTCTTGTCCCTTAAGCTATAAGCCTGATCTATTTAATGTAAATCTGACCTAGCTATGACTCTTCTGAAAATGTTTCATTGAGTCTGCAGTAAATACAAGATAAAGTCCATTCGGAGTCCAAGACCATCTGTGATCTGCCTCTGCTTTCTTTTCCAATAACATTAAGTTAAGTACTGTGAAATAAGTCTTTAATAACTGGCACATAATGCTCAAATTTGTTAGCATTAGTGATCAGCTTTATTACTATACTTAGAAAACTATTAAATTCTATTTTGACATATTTGTTTCCCTGGTAAGGCTCTTACGAACAGACTGTATATCTCAGTTTCTAAACCCACAACTTTTAGTATAATAGGGGATGCCTACTTAATGTTTTTGAACTAAACTGAAGACAAACTTCTGTATTCTGATTTTGATCCTCCTTAGCACTGCTGAGTTAGCCTCAAAGTGTGGCCTTCCTTTTCTTCCTTCCTCCTTTGCTATGAAGATAGAAAACCTTATCTTCTGGGACAGGCAGCAGTTAAGGGTGCGTCCCATCAAATGATGTGAGTTGAATGTTAGGATCCTGGGTCTAGGAGTTTGGAGAATTTCAACCTCAGGTGTGAGATAGGACTCTACCAACAAAAGAACAGAGACCTTGATCGTGACTAGCGGCAGTAGACACAGAAAGGGTCAGGCCTGTGGCAGGGAAAATACCTCGTCTACTCCAGCATTCAGGTGAAGGCATCATAGGATTTGGGGACCCAGGAACTATAAGTAGTGCTCAAGTATCAAGCACTAGGAAAGGAGGCTAAGAGCTAAGAGAAGATGGGGGTGGGGACATTTAAGGACACAAGGGAAGAAGGCTACTTCATTTGCCTCAATTTTCTAAGTTTTGCGTTGGACATTTGACTACGAACAGAAATATGTAAACTTCCAATGGGAAAAAATGTTTTGAAGATGTTGCTAAACACCATGCTACTAACAGGGTTGCAGGAGTATTGACTCCAGGGAAAGAAATAATTTACATGATTTATGCATTTTACATTGAAATGACTAGGTTAATGTGGTCATACAAAGATCAGAACATCTCAGATTTCCATCAGGTCAGGGCTTGTGATGGCTGTGTGTGTGTGTGTGTGTGTGAGAGAAAGAGAGAGAGAGAGAGAGAGAGAGAGAGATTTCATTCTAGACTTAATCTACCCTTTTACAGTGTTTGTTTATCTGAAGTCTGAGTCAGATGAATTATCTGAATGAATTATCTCCCAAAGTATATCATTTCTCAGTGATTTTCACCCTTACCATGCTTCCAGCACTATTTCAATCATATTTCTGTGTCATTTCAATATTTGTAGCCATATGCTTGTTGCCTTAATAGTAAAGTGCTACTATCTCTTCATACGTAGGCAGGGTGTAGTATTGTGTTCTAATTTAACTTTTCTATAGTAGTGACTTCTGAGAGTGCAGAGGCTCTTTGATTCATCAGAACTGGCTATGGACTATATCAGTCTCATATTTCATCAAGTGATGCTAAGAAGCCCAAATATGTGGAGGGATAAAGAATAAATTCATACCATTTACTCAGAGAAAATTCAAGGCTTTGCCACAACACTCAAGTATGCATATCTTTGTGACCAACTCCTAGGGTTACCAATGTTTAACAACTCTTACTCTATAACAAGTTCCTGTTTGCCTGGACATGAGCACATAAAGCCCATTTCAAAATATTTCTTGGAAATACATTTTTACCATCAAGGAGGAAACTTTGGTCATCACCCTTTTTCAATGAAGAGTCATGACCACTTAGCCTGACTCAAATTGAAATTATGTTGCATGATATTCAAAAACAGCACCATGATCTTGAAAATAAGATCCTCTTTCTTCTTATATTAATGTAGAAAGTTAAACACATATCCTGCATTTCCAAAATTTCTGATAGAGTCATCTAAAATATAATAATGTTCATGAATTCCATCAGCTCTGGATGAAATTATAAAGTAAGAGAGATATAAAAGGAGGCTCACCTTCTACATGCAAGACTAAAGCATTTTTGTTATAAATGAAATAATGTAGAAAAAGTGTACAGCAGAATGTCTAATCATAATAAATTGCTATTATTATTATTATCATTATTTTTTACTGTTGAAGTATTGTTGATAATTATCTCCACTTGAGTGTTATACTGACATCTCATAATACCCAATATGATCTTGGGTAGGTCATTTCACTTTTTGGGGTTTCTTTTCCCTTTGGGCTCCCCACATTATAGTTTTCCCATACAACTTATAAAATATTTCAACGCACATGATCTTATTTAATATTTTCAGTGATTGTTTAAGTAGAATAAATCATTGTCTTACAGGTGAGAAAACAGAACAGTAGAGTAGTCAAGTGATTTGCCTCAGTGTTAATAAGTGGTGGAATTAAATTAAACCCAAATGTTTTAGGTCAATGCTCTTTCCACTAACAATAACTTTTATGTTCTTTCTAGTTTTTTTATTTTTTTAACTTTTTTTTTTATTATTGAGAGACAGAGAGAGACAGAACATGAGTATGGGAGGGGCAGAGATGGGAGGAGACACAGAATCTGAAGGAGGCTCCAGGCTCTGAGCTGTCAGCACAGAGCCCAACGCGGGGCTCGAACTCACAAACCATGAGATTATGACCTGAGCCGAAGTCAGATGCTTAACCGACTGAGCCACCCAGGCACCCCAGTATGGGTACCATGCTCTTTCTAGTTTTGAAATGTATTCTTCTGTGTTGCTGCAGTTGTTTAAGGAGCTATTAGTAACTCAAGGACAGAGACAATGTCATATTCACTCTCGAGTTGCCCAGTGCTTCGCAATGTAAAACTGGATCCCCGCCTTGTCCATACTGCCTATGACAAGGCACCATCCAACATCCCACCTTACAAATGGCTGGGGTTTGCTCTGCATTGGATGCTGTCAGAAAAGGGAGGAGGTGTAATTCTTTGATTGGTATCTCAATAAATCTTATTTATAGGGAGGATAAAACTATAAATGATAAAGAAGTAGCAATCAATCATTTTTAGGTGAGAGACAGGTGTGTTTGTTAGTTTATGGATGGCAGAGTCACCATGCTTTTGTCTGTACTTGAACAAAATTATGACATGGGCTTATCTTGTCTCATTTTGGCGTGGCCCCAGAGTAACTTGTCTGAGGCTGGGATTCTGTGACAAGCTTCATGTCTAATAGTACAGCATGTCCTGGATGTGTCAGACCAGTTTCTGAGGGTCAGAGCAGAGGATGCTTCTTTTTTCTTTCCTCCTTTCTGACTGCCAAACAACACTCGCTTCTGGAAGAACAGCTTCACATGAATGGGAAGATTCTGTAATGCTGAAGACATTACAAAAAAAAAAAAAAGCATCTCATCTTCATAGATTCAGGCTGACTTGTTTAATTAATTTCTTTTAAGGGAGAGGCCAGTTCCAGATATTGCTGTATCTTCTTGGTTAGTTGGTTAAACTGGGAAGGGATGATCCTACTTAATATTTCAGATTTTTGGTCTCTGGTGTCATTTTTGTAACTTATTTTTAAAATTTTAATTAAAAGTATAAAGGCACATAATTTTTCTCTCAGATTTCTCACTCTGTAAAGGAATTATTTTTAGTTGCTTTAGCTAATTCTTTTGAGATTTTCCTCCATATCTTTCCTAAAACTGTTTAAGAAGTAGATATAAGCATGGCCTTTAGAGATACACATGTGCACATCTTCCATCCTGCCATATATGATAATATCTAAATTTTGGTTACATTAATATTTGCTATCTTCATTATTATGACCATGTGCGTGGAATTCAAGCTGAGCCATATTCTATAATTACACTTTTTGCACATTTTGTTTTTCTAGCATTCTTAATTATCTTGTCTTTTAAATGTATTTAGGGGCACCTGGGTAGCTCAGTTGGTTATGATCTCACAGTGCTGAGATTGAGCCCCATGTAGGGCTCCATGATGAGTGTGGAGCCTGCTTGAGATTCTCTCTCTCCCTCTCTCTCTCTACCTCTCCCCCACTCACACACATTCTCTCTCTCTCCATCTCTCTATCAAAATCAATAAATAAACATTTTTAAATGTATTCAGTTTATATATACTTGTTATTAACTCAGCCACAAACCTCTCCTAGCAAGATAAATCTTATTTTATACATTTAATGAGAAAAGAAAAAAAAGCAGGAGGTATCACCCTCCCAATTTCAAGCTATATTATAAAACTGTAGTCACCAAAACAGTTTGGTACTAGCATAAAAACAGACAAACATATCAATGGAACAGAATCAAGAGCCCAGAAATAGACACAATAAAATATGGTCAACTAATATTTGAAAGGGAGCCAAGAATACTCAATGGAGAAGAGACAGCCCCTTCAATAAATGGATAATTGGATATTCATATGTAAAAGAATGAAATGACCCATAGCTCACACCACTCACAGAAATTAACTCAACATTGATTTAAGACATAAATGGAAGGCCTAAAACCATGAAACTTCTAGAAAAAAACATAAGAACAAAGCTCCTTGACAAGGGTCTTGGTAATGGTTTTCTGGATATTACACCTTAAGTACAAGCCACAAAATAAAAAATAAACAAATTGGACAACATCAAAGTAAAACATTTCTGTACAGCGGAAGAAACCATCAACAAAGTGGGAAAACAACCTACATAATGGGAGAAAGTATTTGCAAACCATATTCTGATAAGAGTTAATATTCAAAATATATGAAGAACTAATGAAACTCAATAACACAAAAACAAATAACCCAATTTAAAATAGGCAAAGGGCATGAATAGACCTTGCTCCAATGATATATGAAAGATGTATTAAAGGCAAATACATGAAAAGATGTTCAACATCACTAGTCATTAGCTATGTGCAAATTAAAACTGCAGTGTGATACCACCTCATGCCCATTACATGGCCGTCAAAAGACAAGAGATAACAAAGATTGGTGTGGATGTGAAAATAAGGGAACCCTTGTACACTGTTGGTGTGATTGTAAGTTGGTGTAGCCACCGTGGATAATAGTATCGAGTTCCTCAAAAGATTAAATATAGAACTTCCATATGATCTAGTAATTCCACTTCTAGGAATATATCCAAAGGTAATGAAAACACTAACTCAAAAAGACAGCTGCACCCCCATGTTCATAGAAACATTATTTACAGTAGCCAAGACATAGAAACCACTTAAGTGCTCATTGATGGATGACTGGATAAAGAAGTTGTGGTGGACATATGCAAAGCAATATTATTTAGCCATAAAATATGAAGAACGACAGGAGCATTGCAACATGGATGAATGCACAGGGCATTATGCTAAGTGCAATAAGTCAGATAGAAAAAGAGAAGAACTATATCATCTCACTAATACATGGAATCTTTAAAAAAGAAAGAAAAAACTCATAGGAAAGGATATCAGACTTGTGTTTACCAGAAATGAGGGGTGGGGAGAAGAAGAACTTGAAGAACATGGTCAAAAGGCACAAACTTCCAGTTATAAGATACATGAGTACTATATGTAATGCTCATGATGACTGTGGCTAACACTGATGTGTGACATATTAAAACGTTGGTTAGAGAGTATGTCCTAAGGTTCTATCATGGTCAGAGCCTCTGATCTGGTCCAGACCAAATAGTTGCTCTCAAGGCTCCTGAAAGTCTGTCCTCTTGTGATGACCTAGAATCTGAGGATTTTTTTTTATGTCTCTCTGGGATTGGGTTTTCTTTATCCTAGATTCTTTACCATCTTTTTCTTGGTTCACTGACTCAGTTTTGTGGAGCACATGCTCCATTAGCAACTTGAAAAAAGAGACATAGGGAGTAAGAGTTTTTAGATCTTGAATACTTCAAAATGCCTTTTCTCGGGGCACCTGGGTGGCTCAGTCGGTTGGGTGTCCAACTTCGGTTTGGGTCATGATCTCACTGTTTGTGGGTGCGAGTCTGTGCTGACAGCTCAGAGCCTGGAGCCTGCTTCGGATTCTGTATCTCTCCCTCTCTCTACCCCTCCCCCACTCATGCTCTCTCTCTGTCTCAAAAATAAATAAAACATTAAAAAAAATTTTTTTAATGCCTTTTGTCTCCCCTCTGCTAAATTACTAGTTTAGTGAGGTATACAGTTCTAGGCTAGAAAATATTTTCCCTCTGAAATACCAACAGGCTTTTTCTGTTATATTCTAATATTTAGTCTTGCTAGTAAAAACTCAAAAGTTGTTCTAACTTCTGATCTTTTGTATATGACCTTAACTTTGATCTCTGAAAGCTTATGGAATTTCTGTCTCCAATGTCCTGAAATTTCATAAGGATGTGCTTTGGGGTTCTTACTCTTGTACAATTTTACTGGTACTCAGGCTCTTTTAATCTGGAAGCCTATGTCATTCAGTCTTAAGAAATTCTTCTGGAATTATTTATTTTGTTTTTTTAAATTTACTTTTTGTTATATTTCTAATATAATATTTAATGCATAGAAGGGAATAGTGCCTTTAACTTCTATTTACCATGTATATCTCCCCATTCCATCCTCTACCTTCTGAGTCCTACCTGAAGTAAACACTAATCTGAATTTTTATTCATCATTCCCTAGTTTTATTTGTATATCCTTATCATGAAAATATGAGAAAATAATAGGCTGGTTTATTTTTGCTTCTGTGTGAGGCTTATTAAAATTTGGCGCTATGGTATATGTAATGCAGTGTGCGGGGGGGGGGGGCAGTAAATGTGTTTGGTAAAGGGCCAGATAGTAAATATTTTAGTCTTCGTGGGCCATCTGGTCTCTATTACCACAACTCTGTCACTGTGGTGGGAAAACAGAAATGAACAAATGGGTGCGGCTGTATTCAAGTACAATTTTACTTGCAAAAGCATGTGGTGGGCCATATGCTATAGTTCACTGGCCCCTGCCCTAGAGGGACTGCATATGTACACAGATAATGCAAGAGTTTCTCTAGGGTATATTAAATACAATGCCAAATCGTTTATTAAAATTTTACATATTCTGTAGTCTTCTGGATCTTGGTTGTTCCCTTCTACATTATGTTTCTAAAATTCAGATTGTTTCTAGGTATAGTTCTTTTTTTTAATGTTTATTTAGTTTTGAAAGAGAGATTGAGAGCGTGAACTGGGGAGGGGCAGAGAGAAAGGGGATAGAGGATCCAAATCGGGCTCTGTGCTGAAAGCAGACAGCCCAATGTGGGGCTTGAACTCATTTACCATGAGATCATGACCTGAGCTGAAGTCCAATGCTTAATCAACTGAGCCATGCAGGCACCCCAGGATAGTTCATTATTTCCGTGGAATAGCAATGAATTGAATGAATTAAAATATCGCAAATTATTTATGCATTCTCCCCGTTTTCTAATATATATTCTCATCAGCACTATACAAAGACATCCCCAATACGCACCTCTCCAGCACTTGATGTTGTCAAATTTCTTGATTTTTGACTATTGAGCACAGATAAAATGGTGTGTCATAATTTGCATTCCCCTGATTGCCAAAGAGATTGAACATTCTTTCATAACACTGTGATGATGTGGATTTCCTCCTCTTGTGAATGTGAAATCCTTATTTGAAATTTATTATGGTCAGGGAAAGTTTGGGGAAGCGTTTTTTCTTTTTCTTTTTGACTTGTTGGAGTTCTTTCTATATACTGTTGGTTACATATGTTGCAAAAATACTCTAATTTGGCATTTAAAAATGTTTGAGATATGTCTAGATACTGTTGAATATATCTGTATTTTCTTACATGCTTAACATTTTGTATCTGTTTAAGGAAATTTTTTCTATCTCAAAGTCAGAAAGATATTCTCCTATAGTAACTTCTAAAACTTTTGTGGCTATAGAGGGCCAGGGCTACTTTAAAAAAATACAGTAAAACTTTGGATTGCGAGGAACTTGTTCTGCGAGTGTTCCTCAAGACAAGCAAACATTTCTAATAAATTTCAACTTGATATATGAGCGATGTCTTTCAATACGAGTAGTACATGGTGCCAAACATCACAAGATCACAACTGAGCCAATGGTTCTTGAAATCAGTTCGCTTTGATATACAAGTGCTTTGGATTACAGGCATGTTCCCAGAATGAATTATGCTCACAAATGAAGGTTTTACTGTATTGATTCTAGGCCTTGGGCAGGAAATACAGGATGAGTCTGAATATCTTGTTATGGCAGAAAGCAAAGAGACCATTAAAGCCTACCTGGGGTCATGTCAAAAGGACCCAGAAGCCAACATAAGAAAGTTCCCACTGACCAAAAATAAGACAATTTGAGCATGAAAAAAATTAGAATGGAAATGAATTTAAACATTTCAAATATATTAAAATTCATGAGTTAAAATGATACTTAAAGGAACAAACATCAAAGAATACACTAACGGCACTATGGAATTTCATGGGAATACATTTAGGACAAATTACTAATTTTCTTCAAAATCTGTAATTCAAGGATAAAAAGAGAAATTTAAAAGACTGGAAGAGTGATATATATATATATATATGTAATGGACTTAATTGAATTCTGATTTGAATTAACCAACTACAAAAGGAGAAAATTAGAAATCAAGTAGAGGAATTTAAAGAATGATGGGCTTCTTAATGATATGGAGAAATTATTTTTTAGTTATGATAAAATATATTGTGTTATGATTTTAAAGACCTGTTACCTCAGTAACATATACTTAAATATTTGTGGGTAACATGAAATGATGCCTAGAATTTGCTTCGAAGACATCAAAGTTGAGGGAGAAAGAGAGTAGAGGAATAGGTGAGCCAAGAGAGGCCATGGGTGATAATAACTAAAGCTGGCTGATGAGTATATGGGGGCTCATTAAACTGTTATCTCTACTTTTGTATATATTTGAAATTTTCTGAAATCAAAGTAAAATAAAAATCAATACCTTAATGCACTAAAAGACTGCTTTCAATTCCTCCATAGTCTCATGTGAACCGGTGGGTGGAGGGTGAACAGTCTGCTCTATGTGGTCATTCTCAGGCTTGGGCATAGTCTCTTGTGTTATCTGGCAAAAGGGCCTAAGGCAAAGCTTGTATGTGAATGGTTATTATATGGTGCAACTTTGGGGCATCAAGAGGAAAAGAGAAGGAAAGTGATACAGAGAAAGAAGGAAAGCTAATTACACAGTTGGCCAGAGCTTGAAAACCCAGCGAAGTACTCATTCACACAGCGTATTCATCTCAGAGAAGCTGTATGGAAAAAGCATACCTTGGAACAGTCCTTCAAAGTAAACAGAGAGGGATTCCTCTATGGGTTTATTCTATTCTCCTGTGTCTGGTGCAAGTTGTTCTGTGGAACATTAAGTCTTTTAGCTTCTGAGCTGTTTTCCAGCCCCTCTGGACCCCTGCTGGGAGAAACATCTCAAACATGGAAAATGCTCTGATGTTGTTCTTTCATTATTAGATACCTTGGAGGCTGCTTGATCTTACCCTGCTTAGGTCCCTTGATTGTATGGTCTGTCTACAGTCTCATTGAGGCTGTGGTTGAGAGAGAAACGGCCACTCGTGTAATGATGTTATGGAAATATTAACCTCTAAACCAAGATGATGCTCTTTGACCCAAAATAGAGGGTTCTGAGCATCAGAAGGGAGAATGTGGTAGGGTCCCCTCCCAAAGAGAGAGAAAAAAAGGGAGAGAAAACTTCAAGGTACCTGGGTATGTGCCTATGTGACAACATCCCTCATGACTTTATAAACTGAGACTACTTAATCAGACGACCTGTTTATGTGTGTTACCATATATGGGAGACAAAGAAATAGAAAATGTATAAAAAGAACAATGCCACGTGATGTTCGGTGCTCAGTTCTTTGGGTACAAACCCAACTGAGTGGTGCCAGCACGAATAAAAGTTGCTTCCTAGAAATTAAAAAGCCTCGGTGTCACAACTCTCTATGTGAGAATCCTGCTACACTACTTGTGGACACCTGTCAGTCTGCTCCTGGTTTAGAATGGGCCATCAAAAACCTAACTGGAAACTCTGCCTGGAAGGGAACCTGGCAGAAAGGGAGAAAAGTGTGGAATGTAGGGTGATGATTAAGATGGGCTGTTTCTTTGGGAGATTTCCAATATTACTATCTTTCCATGCCTTGACAAAACTTATCTCCTAGCAGCAAGCTAATGGCTTCGGGATTTCTGGGTCCTGTGAGGACCTATAAAATTCAAACTTTAAACTTTTACTTACTCTTCTTTTTTTCATTATGGCAACCTTGATCTTAGCTGTGTCTGGCATTCGGCTATCTGAAGGCTACCATCAGTTTTGCTGTTTCTAGAGAATCAACTTCCAGTCACCTTCCTTCCTTCCGGGAGTGGGAGGGGCAGCATGCTGGGTGCATGGACTGTGGGAGAGGATCTGAATGTCAAACTGAATCTTCAACAGACTACCAGTTGGTCCACTAGTCTATTTTTGGCTCAAGCTTTCATCCCTAAGGTACCTGGTGCTGCTAATTCTTCAGCCTTTAGAGACATGCTGTGGATATATGCATTTATTGGCAGCCTTCCTGATTGCTCATTTTCTAGGATTCAATTTTCTTGGTTCTATACCAAGTTCTTGGTCAACTACCACCCACAATAACCAATCTCCTTTTTGTCTCCTAAAAGCTATTGCTGTTATATTCTCTTCAATTCCCTTTACCTTCCTAGCTTACTGCTTTAAATCAACAGCAGCCAAAATCTATGGTTTTTCTCATGTCATTTTAGGGATATCCTGGGGTTAAGTGAGTGAGTGTCATCTGCGTCTTTAGCCAGATGTCCCTCAAACTTTGCCGCAAGCAGCCCTCCAGAGATGTTGTCCCTTCGGAGATGGTGTTAGCTAACTGACTACATTGTGACTCTAATGGCAGGAATTTTCAATGTTGCGGAAGAGACATTTTTGTTCTGTTGGGGGCCTTCTGGTGACCAATATATTTTACCCCCAAGTTTTCTCCTCATGCATGACTTGTGCCATGACTCCTTAATGATGCATAACTGAGTCAAGTGATTTACCTGCTGAGACTTTTCAATATGCTTTTCAAGCTCAAATTGTGGGGTAACTCTAAATCTTGCATTATCTTACATTTTGCTCTTTCCTATGTCAGTGCCCAAACCTTTCCTCCTCATCCTCTCCCCACTTCCCACCCCAAAAGGTATTAGTTCCTGGTGAAATAATGGAGACGGAAGAGTCTGGAAATTTGGGACCTGCACACCTGGTGTAATAGAGCTCCAGGTAGGGAAATGGGCACTGCCCTGTCCTCAGCCAGGGATGCATTCTCTTGCCCCTAGTTTCAGCTGGTTGGCCAGAGGACCTTCAGACTAAGAACTTTCCAAGCCCACCACATCGCAGCTCAGATCGTGATGCTTATTCCTGCCAGTTTAGGAGGTCAGTAGATCATCGTTTCTAACATTCTGGAGCCAAGTTCACTGGAAGTTAATGTGCATACCTATCTCGTGGAGATCTTATTAATATTCAGGTTCTCTTTAACTAGGTCTTCAAAGAGGCCTGAGACCCCACGTTTCTAACCAGCTGCTTGTTGATGGATCCCATTAGACCAGATGCTGTTGGTCTGAGGCCACAGATTGAGTACCAAGGTTCTGGGTGCTCTTTTCTTCATTATATCCTGTCTACCACCTCTCCCACTAGTGGGTGGGGGACACAGTTGGTACTGTGCCTACCTGCTCATCCTCCAGCTTCTGTCCAATTGCTGCTAAAGGCTTGTATCTGGAACATTCAGAAACTTTCCAGTGGATGCTAAAGCCATGTCTCCAGTAATGAGAGGTAGAAGTGATTGTGAGTTTTACATCTCCCACGAGAGGCCCTAGCCAATAGCTGACCGATGTGAGAATACAAAGCCCAGCTCCTGTGTTCTGAGTGTTATGTTATAGAGCTCCCCATGGGATCAGGGGAGTCTAGGACTTCACCTGAAACTCCACCCTTGTTTGGCTTCCTCATCGTGCCTCCCCTGAGCCCTTCCTGGTTTCCCCTGCAGGTATCCCTTTAAATAAATCACTTCTCCAGGAATCCTAGGCTTAAGGTCTTCTTCTGAGAGAATGCAACCTAAAACAGGTGGCCTCCTCCAAAAGAGGGATTAATAATAGAAAAATTCCACGTTAAGAGACTATGTGCTGCTCTGTCCCAGCACCCAGCATAGCACCCAGCACGTAGAAAATGCTTCGTCAATTTTAGTTTGATAAAGTTCATTTACATATCTGGACCCACAAGATGGAGGCCCTACCCACTGGCCTGGCCCATCTCACAAATGTAAACCAAAGTCAGCCTGCACTTACAGGAAATGCCTATCAAAGACACCTACCACAGACCAATCACGATGCGGCCATTCGGCTTTCAGTAGCTACCTTACCCTAGAAAACAGGAGCCCCTGGCCTTATAAGGAAATTCCTGGCCTCCTAGCAGGTCATGCCCTGTTTCCATATTGCCTCTTCTAAGACTCCATAAAACCCATTCTTGCCCCTCCCTCTCCCCACTGCCTGTGATCCATGCATTGTTTCCCTCGAATAAAGGACATCAAAGTCTTTACTAGATTGTTTTAGTTTTGTCTTTGGCAAGCTGAATGATTTGCATGATTGAATCAGCTTTCTCAATAAAGTTGATTTAACAGCTTATGTGACCTTCTGATCCTGTGGTCATGGCAGAGCCCGAGCCCTCCTCCTACACGAATACCTGCCCAGAAAGGGCTGGCCCATTGACTCCCACACCTCTAAGCCTCTCAAGTACTACTGCGATCTCCAGCGGTATGGAAGGTTCTGCAACAAATGTCCTCAGAACCCACTCTTTTCACATAGACCTGCACTGAAGACCGTGGTTGTGGGCAGGCCTGCGTTGTCCGTTTCGCTCCACCCTTCACCCCTGCTCCTAGAAAGGACACCAGGATATCTAGTAAGTTGCCACATCAACGCAGAGCTGCTGACCCAGCACTCCTCCCTGATAATACGGCTTTCTAATCGTGTGGAAAGACAGGAAGATCACTCCACACGCAAACCCATTTCCTGCATATTTGTAATGGCTGCACATCACGCAGCTGCTGAATCGTGTGGCAACCCCACGGTGCACGTATTCTTGCAACACATTTGGAATGCAGGCCCGGCAAATACGCACATGGAAGGAAACGTCATCATTCTAAGGACAATGAATTTACATGGAAAGTTTTAAAGCAGATGTTCACAAAATCTTCTATCTTTATACTCCCTTCAACATAATGTATAGCTCAGGCCGCCTGGGTGGCTTAGTCGGCTAAGTGTCCGACTTCGGCTCAGGTCATGATCTCGTGGTCCATGAGTTCCAGCCCCGCATCAGGTTCTGTGCTGGCAGCTCAGAGCCTGGAGCCTGCTT
This sequence comes from Cryptoprocta ferox, assembly GCA_028646485.1. Lineage (NCBI taxonomy): Eukaryota > Metazoa > Chordata > Mammalia > Carnivora > Eupleridae > Cryptoprocta > Cryptoprocta ferox. The sequence continues at coordinate 75,420,309 of CM053566.1, read as the reverse complement.
CAGATTCTGTGTCTCCCTCTCTCTCTCTCTGCCCTTCCCCTACTCATGCTCTATCTCTTTCTGTCTCAAAAATAAACCAAAAAAAAAAAAATTAAAAAAAATATATTGTATAGCTCAATGAGAAAAGAAACAGAAAATCAATGCGTATCATGGCCCATGTGGACACAATGTGAAAAATAGAATTATAGAGGCAGTTGGCCACACAAACCCCGAAACATAAAAAGGTAAAACAAATGTTTTGCTCAAGTAACAATCTCCATCTCTGAGGAGAAGTTTTGAAGCATTTCATTTTGGCTTACAAAAGTGAAATCAGGGTGCTCAGCGTGGCTCAGTTCATTAAGCGTTCAACTTTGGCTCATGTCTGTGAGTTCAATCCCAGCATGGAACTCTCTGCTGTCAGCTTGGAGCCTGGAGCCTGCTTTGGATTCTGTGTCTCCCTCTTTCTCTCCCCTTCCTCTGCTCATTCTCTGTCTCTCTCTCAAAAATAAACATTAAAATCTTTTTTAAAAAAAAGAGTGAAATCAGTGACAAAGTGAGGCACCTGGGTGGCTCAGTTAAGCGGCTGGCTTTGGCTCAGGTCATGGGTCATGATCTTGCAGTTTGTGAGTTTGAGCCCCTCGTCAGGCTCTGTGCTGACAACTCAGAGCCTGGAGCCTGCTTCAGATTCTGTGTCTCCTTCTCTCTCTGTCCCTCCCCTGCTCGTGCTCTGTCTCTCTGTCTCTCAAAAATAAATAAACATTAAAAAAATTTTTTTTTAAATCACTGACAAAAGATGTTTGCCTAAAACACTGTCCCACACACCTATGTGGCAAGTGATTCCCTGTCTTACATTTTGCATTGCTATTCATTGCTGGCTCTTCATGCAGTTTTCTCTTGTTTAATGTTTGTTGTTGTTGTTGTTGTTGTTGTTTGTAGCATTGGCCCACTTCACTTCATTTCTAATTATTCTTTCATGCTTTTATAATAGACTATGAAACCTCTTTGGTACGAAAACAAAAAAACTGACACTTTTCCTTGCTTCCAGTGGGATTCAGCACCTCCCATACAAGGAGAAACAGATTGCATCCTGAGATCATTAATAACACGGTCAGATCTGGGGATGGTCCCTCAAAGAATGAAACCCTGAGTAAACCTGGACGCCTTAAGAGAACTTTGCTACGTTAACATGTGAAGCCCGGCTCCTGAGCAGCACAGGTGCATGAAGGCTGTTTCCTCACTATGAGTGGATTCACGTAAATTCGGAAACCATGGTGATTTTGCACATTATTTCCTTGGGAAGCCTAAAGCCAACTTTTTCTCTCCTTTTCTGAATGCTTGTCCTCTGGGTCTTTCTCAGATGCTTATTCCTTAAGGGTCCACTCAGATAAAGCTGACCTGGGTTAAATACTTAACACCAGGAACATGTGGCCCACAGTGTGCCTTGTCCTGACAGTGCAGAGACAGAAATAATCAAGCAATTCCACCCTTTACTTTCCTCTCCTAAGTAATTATGAAAGGGTTTCCAGTTGGGAACCCAGAGCACCACCTGGTAAGTCCTTTTGCCATTCTTTTTTTTTTATGTGTATTTATTTTTGGGTGAGGGGAAGGGGCAGAGAGAGAGGAGGACAGATAGAGGATCCAAAGTGGGCTCTGTGCCAACAGGAGAGAGCCTGAGCCCCATGTGGGGCTCGAACTCATGAACCGAACAGTGAGATCATGACCTGAGCAGAAGTCATCAGATGCTTAACCGTCTGAGCCACCCAGGCACCCCTGCCATTATTTTCCCAGTCCAGCCCTCGAATGACTCAAGCTCCCTCCAACTCCCTGCTGTACTTCTTTCAGCCAGGACCCCTGCTGGCCCCTGTCCTCACCTGTTTTAGCAGCCCTAAAGGACTGAATCAGTTCATTTACCCTCCAGCCTCTTTTCATTTCCTCTTTGTGACATGTGTTACTCAGCTTCTCTTGCCTGGAAGCAAATCCATGAAGCAAGAACTCTCCCCACCTAACAGGAGCAGAGAGAATAGAGGGAAGCAGGGGTGGAGGGAAGTTGTGAACACTCATTCATTAACAATTTGTTATTGTAATTACTATGAAATTATTGTTACTTTATTATTTAATATATGTATTTAATTCAATAAATCATTAAACAGTTTTAACCCAATTTAAAATGAGGATTTACATTATTTTCACTGGAGAGTGTTTTATTATTTTCGTAAAACTCACCCATGGGCACAAACAGCTGTGTAAAGTATCCGCCACTCCCGACTTCCCACTTCACCCCACCCAGCTACTCGCAACTCGTTCAAACATGTTAAGTCCTTCCTGACTCTCAGTTTCTGCTTCCATATCCCAGTTTTTATCATTGCTTTTGGCCTCCTTTGGCATTGACAATTCTTAAAGTTCCCTTTTTGCTTTTTTGCAGGGGGGGGGGAGGGGTGTAAAAAAAGTTCCACATCTGACTTCTAGTGCGTCTTGCTCCTTGTTCTTTCTATAACCATTTCCTAGGCTGAGAACACCCCCTAACCCCTCATTACATACCTGGTTCCTTCCCTCCAAACTCAAACAGGCAATGGTGTACTTGTCTGTCTTGCTTTCTAGGCTATGATTTTACAGCACATCGTATTTATCTTTGCTTTGAGTAAAGCAAGCATTCAGTGAATGTTGAGTGAATTTAATTCAATTGAACTATTTTTCTTGGTCCTCACGCAACCCCCCCAGCCACCCAAAGTCATCCTCCATATCCTTTGCACCTCGATTCCAGCACTTACTCTGTTGAGCACTTTAGGAACCACCACTTCCTCCTTCCCACCTCTGCCCACAACCCTCTTCCATCAATGCTGGGCGGAAGTAACCACTTCATTTATGCTTCCCCTATTTTCATACTTATATACAGACAGTATGTTTTTCCAGTGAAAAGAGCACAAGCTTTGATTTGATTAATAACAATAACAATAATACCACAGTGATAAATAACAGTTGTAGCGTAGCTACCATATGCATTCACTGTACTAAGTGATTAACATGTAATCTAATTTAATTCATACCGTAATAAATGCATTTAGTATTATTGTTACTCTGTTTCAGAGGAGAAAACAAGCTTAAAAGACATTAAAGCTACACCGATAATAAGGATCAGAGCTGGAACTCTCATACTCTCTGGGCACAAAGTTAAAGATGGGGTGGTAGGTGTTAGGAGACACCCTGAGAGCCCATGATCAGCAGGGGATGTGCCTCCAGGCCCCAAGAGCAATCACAGTGCATGACACATCATCTAGTTCCATTCTGCTCTACTCTGTCATCTCCACCACCTTTAGTTAAGTCTCATTAACTCCTCTGAAAATACACCATCAATATAATAATAAAAGAACAGCATGATAGCTACACCCATGGGCTATACAGGTAGATAGTGGATTCCAACCCTGGTTTTGTCACTTACTAGCTATGCGACTTTGGGCAAGCTCCTTAAACTCACTGAGCTGTGGGGCGCCTGGATGGCCCAGTCAGTTAAGTAACCAATTCTTTTTTTTTTTTTTTTTAGTTTTTTTTTCTTTTCTTTCTGATGTTTTATTTATTTTTGAGAGAGAGAGAGACAGTGTGAGCAGGGGAGGGTCAGAGAGAGAGGGAGACACAGAATCCGAAGCAGGCTCCAGGCTCTGAGCTGTCAGCACAGAGCCCGACGCGGGGCTTGAACCCACGAACCGTGAGATCGTGACCTGAGCCGAAGCTGGATGCTCAACCAACTGAGCCACCCAGTTGCCCCAAGTAACCGATTCTTGATTTCAGCTCAGTCATGATCTCATAGCTCCTAGGATGGAGCCCCACATCGGACTCTGCACTGACAGTGCCAAGTCTACTTGGGATTCATTTAGGTCTTTAATCCAGATTTGAATTTATTTTTTGTGTATAATGTAAGAAAGTGGTCCAGTTTCATTCTTTTGCACGTTACTGTCCAGTTTTCCCAACACCAGTTGTTGAAGAGACTGTTTTTTTCCAATTGGATATTCTTTCTTGCTTTGTTGAACATTAATTGACCATATAGGTGTGGGTTCATTTCGGGTTTTCTGTTCAGTTCCATTGATCTATGTGTCTATCAATAATTACTCCAAATGCAAATGGATTAAATGCTCCAATCAAAAAGACACAGGGTTTCAGAATGGACAAAAAACCATGACTCATCTGTATTCTGCCTACAAGAGACTCATTTTAGACCTAAAGTCACCTGAAGATTGAAAGTAAGGGAATGGAGTAATATTTAACATGTAAATGGATGTCAAAAAAAAAGTTGGAATAGCAATACTTATATCATACAAACTAGATTTTAATAAGAGATAAAGAAGGGCACTGTATCATAATAAAGGAAACAATCCAAAAAGAAGATATAGCAATTAGGAATATTTATGCACCCAACATGGAACACCCAAATATATAAACCAATTAATAATAGACATAAAGGAACTAATTGATAATAATACCATAATAGTAGAGGACTTTAACACCCCACTGACATCAATGGACAGATCATCTAATAGAAAATAAACAAAGAAACAATGGCTTTGAATGACATACTGGACCAGATGGTCTTCACAGACATATACAGAGCATTCCATCCTAAAACAACAGAATACACATTCTTTTCAAGTGCACATGGGACATTCTCTAGAATAGATCAATACTAGGTCACAAATCAGGCCTCAACAAACACAGAAAGATTGAAATCATACCATGCATCTTTTCTGACCACAACGTCATGAAACTTTCAAGTCAACCACAAGAAAATTTGGAAAGCCCACAAATACATGGAGGTTAAACAGCATGCTACTAAACAAAAAATGGGTCAACCAGGAAATCAAAGAAGAAATTTTTAAAACTACATGGAAACAAATGAAAATGAAAAAACAATGGTCCAAAACCTTTGGGATAAAGAGGGAAGTATATATAGCAATATAGACCTACCTTAAGAAGCAAGAAAAATCTCAGTAAAAAGCTAACCTTACACCTAACGGACCTAGAAAAGGAACAACAAATGAAGCCTGAATCCAGGAGGAAGGAGGAAATAATAAAGATTAGAGCAAAAATAAATGATATAGAAACTAAAATATAAAATAAAGTAAAACAAACAAACAAAAAAACAGTAGAACAGATAAATGAAACCAGGAGCTGGTTCTTTGAAAAAAATAATAAAATTGATAACCCTCTAGCTAAACTTATTAAGAAGAAAAGAGAAAGGATGCAAATAAAATCACAAATAAGAGAGGAGAAATGGCAATCAACACCACAGAAATACAATTACAGGAGAACATTATAAAAAACTACATGCCAACAAATTGGACAATCTGGAAGAAATGAATAAATCCCCAAAACTATAAACTACCAAAATGGAAACAGGAAGAAATAGAAAACTTGAACAGATCAGTAACCAGCAAAGAAATTGAATCACTATTCAAAAAACTCCTAACAAACAAAAACCCAGGGCCAAATAGCTTCACAGGCAAATTCTACCAAACATTTAAAGGAGAGCGTATACCTATTGTTCTCAAACTCTTCCAAAAAATAGAAAAGGAAGGAAAATTTCCAAACTCATTCTACAAGGCCAGCATATCCTGATACCAAAACCAGATAAAGATGCCACTAAAAAATAGAACTACACGCCAATGTCCCTGATGAACATGGATGTACAACTCTCAATAAAATACTAACTGAATCCAACAATACGTTTTAAAAAATCACTCATCACGATCAAGTGGGATTTACTCCTGGGTTGCAAGTGTGGTTCAACTATTTTAAATCAGCAACATGATACACCACATTAATAAAAGAATGGATAAGAACGATATGATCATTTCAATAGATCGAGAAAAAGCATTTAACAAAGTACAACATCCATTCATGATGAAAAAAAGAAAAAGAAAAGCCCTCAACAAAGTAGGTAGGTTTAGAGGGAACAGACCTCAACATAATAAAGTCCATATATGAAAAGCCCGCAGCTAATATCCTCCTCAATGGGGAAAAACAGGGATATCTGCTCTCCCAACTGTTATTTAACATAATACTGGAAGTGCTAGCTACAGCAATCAGACAACAAAAAGAAATAAAAGACATCCGAATCACATGGAAGAAGTAAAACTTTCACTATTTGAAGATGACATGATACTGTATGTAGAAAACCTGAAAACTCCACCAAAAAACTGGCAAAACTGATACACGAATTCAGTAAAGTTACAGGACACAAAGTCAACATACAGAATTCTGATGCATTTCTATACACCACTAATAAAGCAACAGAAAGAGAAATTAAGGAATTGATCCCATTTACAATTGCACCCAAAACAATAAGATACCTAGAAATCAGCCTAACCAAAGAGGTGAAAGACCTGTACTCTGAAAACTACAAAACACTGATGAAAGGAATTGAAGATGACACAAAGAAATGGCAAGACATTCCAAGCTCATGGATTGGAAGAACAAATATTGTTAAAATGCAGCTTATTGTACAGACCATGTCAATAAAGTTGTGAAAATTAAACATTTGAGATCAAGGAGATACGAAATTTTTCCCATTAGTTAGTGCGGAATTAAGATCTTCACTCACACCCTGCCAACTCCAGCATCTGTCCGAGTCCTTCTACTATCTCAACAGTCTGTAACTTACTAAAAGCTTACATTGGCTCTTGGTAGCTTAAATGCAACACCTGTCCTCTAGGAGTCAGCCTTGTACCAGAAAAATAATTCAAACCAGTAAATGCACTACCTCACTTTGACTGTGAAAAGTAGCCTTAAGATGTATTGGACGGTGTGTGTGTGTGTGTGTGTGTGTGTGTGTGTGTGTGTGTGTATTTAGTTTTGCATCAGATAAAAAACTGGTGTGTTTTAGTATGACACCCTCCTGCCCTACCACTCTCAAAAAAAAAAAAAAAATGCATTCCTTAGAGTGAGTATGGTGACAGAACTCTTTGGAGAAGTCTAAGAGGGATCTTAAATTAGGAACTCCTGGTTCCATGCAGATGTTAAACCAGAAGTACTTTGGAAAAAACAGGCACACCTCGTTATTCAGGTTATTTTCTGCCAGAAGGGAAGGTTGGAACAACTTACTGAAGAACAAGCATTCGTTGAGGGTCTACCGTGTACCTGGGACTGTGGTAGGTACGTTATACGGGCTGCCATATTAATCCTTACAGCAGTGCTCCAAAAATGACACTAGTCTCTCCTATCTTCACTGGAGAAGCAGAGAGTCAGAGAGGCAAAGTACTTTAAGTCTCCAAATTCCCAGGGCAGTGGAGCCTGGCTTCAATCTCTGGTCCTGCTACCTTCAAAACTTCATCGATCACCACTAAACTATATTACATTTTTATTTTAACAAATCTTCTGAGGCATTAACCCAAAGGTATAGTTCATTTTTATAAATTTCTGGCCATGGCTGAAGTTTTTGGCCACAGGGTTTTTAAGGGCTACTCATATCACACTAAAGGCCAAACAGAGTCATTGGATACGTTATTTAATGATTTTACCAAAAGCAGTGATGACCAGTTGTTTGAATTTGTAGATGACAAGAATCTAAGAGGAAATACATTCCTCTTAGGTATGTAAGATAATACATTCAGTATATATCAAATCCAAAACTATAAAATTTAATAGGGATATATTTTTTAAAACCTTGCAGAGATTTTCAAGAACAATAGAAGTGATGATTTAGGCATTTGAAAATGGGGCAATATTTTTGAGGGTGTGGGTCTGCAATTCCCACATCCCATTGGAGAATATTGCCCCGGACTAGAAAGGGAGTTACCCAAGACTCCCAATGAAGCTATTTGGAGGAAGCAGGAAAAGGGATAATTCAGAGTAAATATTCTCTATGACCCCCATCCTCCATAGAATACCCAGGACAGTGATTGAATTTGGAACCAATTGAGACCCTAATCAACTAGGTGAGACCCAGATCAACACAGGAGACCTATGTATCAATAAAAGCATCCAGGATCATAGAATGCTTATTTCTTAGTTCGGCATGAAGCCAGGATGATGTTAAATTGCAAGTTCATTTAGTTAGTCAGCTACATATACTTTATACAGCTTAGGATCATAATGCTCAGGGAATCTGGTCATATTGTCTTATTCTCAGGTCAATCTACAGATAGTATGTTCTAGTCAAGAAAAGCCCCTTATTGGATCAGCCTATCCTCTAAAATCCTGATTCCTGAGTTGAGGGCTTTGCCCTCAATGATATTAATATTTTTATTCCTTTTTTTCTTGAATCCTCAGACTTGGAAGTACTTCCATCCCTTCTCTGAGCCAAAGATGGTATTGTGGCTAACTAGAAATTTAAGAACAGTAGGCGTTGTTGGCAATGTCCGGAGACATTTTTGACTGTCACAACTTGGGAGGAAGTGGTGCTATTTGATTATGTAGGGGCAATGGATGCTACTAAATCTATATATCTCTCAATGCACAGGACAGTCAACCACAACAAAAATTCATCTGGCAGAAAATGCCATTAATGTTGAGGGTGAAAAAACCTGAGGTAGAACCGGCAACCCTTTTATGGAGAACCATCTGAGAAACTACAGCAGCAGCAAAGAAACCACTAGGCGGCAGTAAGAACTCATGAAATGTCACTTCCTAAGTAGTCTTCCTGCCTGTTAATAAGAGTTCCAAATTGATGCTAAAACAGTTTTTGGTAGGTATTATAAGAAGTAAGTAAATATATCGACGTTTCTGAGAAGCATGTCTTTTGCTGTGGGAGACTGATTTACAAATAAAAAATGGAGCAGGGTGAGGCCAAACCCTGCAGGTCTGGATTTGACATGTGGCTACCAGTGTAAATACACAACATATGTTATATACTATACATTATATTATGTATATTATATTATATTTGTTATTATATTATATTTATTGTATTACATTTATTATATATCATATCATATCATGTTAATTTTCTCTCCCAAGTCTTCTTTTCTAACTACCATTCTCTACTAAAAGGAACCAGAGCTTCTCAAAGAACTGGCTGGTTTCAGAAATTAGGGAAAGTACAGAGTATTCCTGGGATATCTTGTTGGACCAAAGAGTAAGGAAGCGCTCCAAACATGATGGAAACATGTCAGAATAACTTGGGATCTGCCTTGAGGGGCCTTCCGGTGGTTGGATTTAGGGCAGTTCGTGCATGATAAAGAATAACAAGCTAATGGCTATAATGTCTTAAACTAATTTAAACATGGTACAAACTAATGAAAGAGAGAAGATATTATCATAAGGAAAGTAACTCCTTTTTAAAAGTATTTGTTGGTGTGCCTGGGTGACTCAGTCAGTGAAGCATCTGACTTCGGCTCAGCTCATGATCTCGTGGTACGTGAGTTCGAGTCCTGCATCCATTGGGTGAGCTCTCGTCTGCTTCAGATAAATACAAGCCCCGCCTGGGGTAAGCCCCACTTCTCTCTCGCTCTCTCTCTCTCTCTCTCTCTCTCTGCCGCCTCACTCATTTGTGCCCCCCCCCTAAAAAATTTTTTTTCATAGAATAGTCACAGCGCTAGAGGAGGGCTCTTTTCTAGAAAATTATATATATTTCAATAGGGAAAAATAAGATATTGTACAAGTAATAGTCCACAGCTTTTATGGTTCTCTGTTTTAGAAACATTTCCTAAATAGAATACTTTGTTCCAAACAGTAATTTAGAAAACCATTTAAATTATATTTCTCAAATAATAAAATTCTCCATAAGGAAATATATGGTTTTCTGCTCTGAAATTTTAATTACTCCCATAAAATTATTTACAAGTGTTTACCCCTGATCTTTTGGCCTAGATGTCTTGGTCTAAGACAGAGCCAAGTGAAGCTTATTTTAAGTGTTTAACTTAATGATTCATTCATCATTTTGACAGATTTGCTCCCTTCATTCCTTGTTTTCAATTTTTCAATGTCAAGATGAAGGAGATTAATTCATAAGACGTTTCATTTCAAATTTTATCTTTAATCTCATGCCAAATTTTTCTTAAAACAGCAGCACCTATCTTCTAGAACAGAGCTGTGCAGAGAACAGCCCTCAGGCATTCTGCCCTGGAACGACAGCTGTGTGCAAGAGCTGAGGTTCTCTCAAGCGATGGAGTCTCCTTGTTGCTATGTTGAAGGTGGAAGGAGACATCTTTTGGGTGGCGCCATGTTCCCTACGGATGTTGGAGCAACAACAGGTGGTGGCTGGCTTATTGACTAACTCCATTAATATTCTCAATTCATGTATAGACCCAATATAGCTATACATTAAGGGAGTGAGTTAGCTATATACAACGTGAAGCATATAAGATATAAATTTTGATGAATAGAAATAAGTATTTTTTATCAAGTATGAAGTAAGGGATTTCTTTGAACCCATTGTCTGTCCTATCATGCAGCTCCCTGGTCACTTTTGCCTGTGTGTGTATATTCCACACCCGTTCCAGACTCTTTTGAAACAGATCTTTATTTGAAGTAAAGGCATTTTTCTTTAGTCCATCTTATCGACCATAAACCATTGTTAGTTTTTTTAAAGCATTTATTTTTAAAAATTAATGCTTGTTAAGGCTAATTCAAAAAAATATTTAGGTTCATAATTTTTAAAGCTCAGTAATTGATTTTTGGATATATTCTTTTTTTCTTTTACACAGATGTTTTCTCCTCTTAATGGGTAGATAATTTTCTGTTTTATTTTGACTTGTCCTCATTAGGCAGCTGGAATTCACATAATTCTATTTACAATTTCCATCATTGGATGTTAAGAAATTTAGTGTATTCATGGGTGGTAGTTATGTATGTCCTGTATGCAACATGCTTATCTATCTTTAGGAAAGATAATAGAAATTGCGATTTAATTTTTAAAAAAAATTTTTACGTTTACTTTTGAGAGAGATGGAGACAGCGCAAGCGGGGAGGGGCAGAGAGAGAGACAGAATCGCAAGCAGACTCCACACTGTCATCATAGAGCCCGATGCGGGAATCAAACTCAGGAAACTGGGGGATCATGACCTGAGCTGCAACTAAGAGCCAGATGCTTAACTGTCTCAGCCACCCAGGTCCCCCACGATCTGATTTTGATTGCATTGTGTTTCCTTCTATCAAATGGGTCTTACGTTGTTTAAAACAAAATATATTGGGGCGCCTGGGGGACTCAGTCGGTTGAGCGTCCAACTTCGGCTCAGGTCATGATCTCACGGTTCGTGGGTTCGAGCCCTGCGTCTAGTTGGGCTCTGTGCTAACTGCTAGCTCAGAGCCTGGAACCTGCTTCAGATTCTGTGTCTCTTTTTCTCTCTGCCCCTCCCCTGTTCACTCTATGTCTCTCAAAAATAAATAAATGTAAAAAATTTTTTGAAATAATAAAAAAATAAAACAAAATATATTAATCGAAGGTATCAAACTACTTATGTATTCAGTTATGATTTTGTGATTAAAGTGCTCACACATGATAGTGGAAAGAAAAATGTCTCATTCTCCCATTATGTTTGGCATCATTTAGTATCAATTTGGGGAGAGAGGTAAGTCTCTATGGGAATTAGTAATATTCTAGTAGACCCAGAAAACATTTACTTCCCCCAAAGAAAAACAGAAAGAAACATGCTGACAAAATAAAAATGGAAGAGCAGAAAATGGCGGAAGAATCTCATGAGATGAAAAGTATGGAAGTGTGTGTGTGTGTGTGTGTGTATGTGTGTGTGTGTGTGTGTGTGTGTGTGTGTGTGTGAGGGGCGCAGTGGTGTAGTTTGGAGTGAGAAAGCAGAGGAATTTGAGGAATAAAATAATGAATATACAGAAAAGGCACAATGACGGCCCCCCATTATCTAACCAAAATCTTAATGCAAGTCTAATGAAAAAGATCAAAATGGTTTGGATTTAAAAAGAAAAACACACTAATGCACCAGGGCACCCGGTCAGGTAAGTGATGATATAAGGCAATGGAGAATTCAGAAAGTATAATCAATGGAATCATTTGTGAACAAATCCACACATTTGGCAAATTCATTTATGACAGAGATACTAAAATTATTTTGATATCTTTTTATCAATAACACTTTTTCATGAGTAGAACCAAAGTCATCATATTTTAAAATAATGGCCAATTAAGCTTCTTGATTCTATTCGTTGGGAGAGGAAGGGTCACCATTCCATAACCAGAGTAGAGCTGGCTGCTACCCACTCCAGAAGCATGTCCCTGGCAGAAAAGGCTTCCTGAGGGGGACTTGTTTGTCATTTCCATTCGAGATGCGACAACTGGATACTCAGTCTCTGTACATTCTGTTTGAAGTAAAGGTGAGACTCCTAGAATGTTACAATGTTATGTTTGTAGAAAATAGTTCACAAAACTGTGGGAGTCCCTGTTTCCCCAATTACATTTTCTTTTCTTTATTCTTTTCTTTTTTCTTTTCTTTCTTTTTTTCTTTTCCTTTCTTTTCTCTTCCTTCCCCTGGATAACTGATTAGGGGCATGAATATAAGAGTTGAAAAAAGAAAAAAGAAACCCAGCATTAAAATGAAAAAAAAAAAAACCCATAGTTAAAATGTTCCAACATACTGTGTACTTTGCTCCCCACCTTTTATTTTTTTTTACTTCCTTGGCTTCTTTGGCATTAATTGTCTTTCTGTACCTCTTTGGCTGCCTCTGATTGTACTTCATATGGAAACTACGAGGACTTAAAGGTCAGCTTAGACAATGGAAGCTATTTACAGCAGACTCTGGGAATGTGTTATTAGCTTGTACCAACCCACATGGGGTGTGCAAAGTGACTCACTGGAAAACACTCTAAGCAACAGTAAATTTTAATAGTGCAGCATCATCAATATTTCCTCAGTGGTTATACATTGCAGAATTTTTATTCAGTCCTGTCAAAATATAATTGCTATATCCAACCTAAAGCAATTAAAATCTAAATTGTGAGGTAGTGGACATTGAGAAACAGTCTCATTACAATGAATCAGCATCACTCGAACGACTCATCTTATGCAAAGTTAGCCATCAAAGGAGTTAAGGGAAGTGGTTAATATTAGATTTATTATATCATTAAATTTAAAGGTAAATGGCACAACAAAAAAATAATGTTCTGTCATAAACAAAAGGATTGAACTAGTTGTGAGTTGGAAGTTAAGTTGGGGACAACTAGTTAAGTTAGTTGTCCCCAGCTAACTTAAAAGGAGAGATACAATTCAAATTTTAAAAACCTGATAAAAGTGCTCAAAACTGTTTCTCTGAATAATTCCCACCAGGCAAAGCTAGAAATTCAGAATGACTGCAAAATGACACCACTAGGGTAAGTCAGGAATTGGCATTAGATAATCAAGCCTGCAGACAACATGGAGAAGGAGTAAGCAGAGAGGGGAAAATGGGAGAGACACAACAAAAGAAAGGATCACCCAAAGAGCATTCTTTGGGGCCCTGGTGCAGGGCCCCAGACAGCTATGCCTTTTGGCAGCCTGTAATTTTGTTATTATTTATGATAGATTTATTTATTTTATTTTAAAAATGTAAATCCAAGTTAGTTAACATATAGTGTAATAATGGTTTCAGGACTAATTTAGTAATTCATCACTTACATATAACACCCAGTGCTCATCCCACATGCCCTCCTTAATGCCCATCACCCATTTAGCCCATCCCCCTACCCAGCATCCCGCCAGCAACCCTCAGTTTGTTCTCTGGATTTATGGTTCGCCTCCCTCTCTGTTTTAATTTTTCCATCCCTTCCCCTACATTCCTCTGTGTTGTTTCTTAAATTCCACAGATGAATAGAATCATATGATACTTGTCTTTCTCTAATTGACTTATTATGGCTTAGCATAATATCTTCTAGTTCCATCCACGTTGTTGCAAATGGCAAGATTTCATTCTTTTTGATTGCCTAGTAGTATTCTGTTGTGTGTATATATATACACCACATCTTCTTAATCCACTCATCAGTCAATGGACATTTGGGCTTTTTCCATAATTGGGCTATTGTGGATAGTGTTGGTATAAACATTGGGGTGTATGTGCCCCTTCAAATCATCATTTTTCTATCCTTTGGATAAATACTTAGTAGTGCAATTGCTGGGTCATAGGGTCGTTCTATTTTTAATTTTTTCAGGACCCTCCATGCTGTTTTCCAGAGTGGCTGCACCAGTTTGCATTCCCACCAGCAGTGCAGAAGTGTTCCAGTTTCTCTGCATTCTCCTCAAAATCTGTTGTTGTTCAGTGCCTGAGTTGTTCATTTTAGCCATTCTGACAAGTGTGAGGTGGTATCTCATTGTAGTTTTGATTTGTATTTCCCTGATGATGAGTGATGTTGAGCATCTTTTCATGTGTCTGTTAACCATCTGGATGTATTCTTTGGAAAAGTGTCTGTTCATGTCATGCCCACTTCTTCACTGGATTATTTGTTTTTAGGGTGTTGAGTTTAAAGTAACAGTTTATCAAGCCTTTCCTTTTGAATTTCCCAGCAGCCTAGTTAAGGAAGCCAACTTGGAATGTCCATTCTGCACAGGAAGGAGACTGAACTCTGAGAGGCAGATGCCTTCCCCCAAGCCTGTCAGCCTCTAGGTGCACGGAATTGGGATTTCAACTGAGATCTCATGACACCAAATCCAGGTGCCTTTCCATTCCATTCTGGAGAGGGACTTGAGACAATGAGCCCCTAAAGGCCAGAAGAAAGAAGAGCATGATGAGGAGGAAGTGAGAGGTAAGAAGTGGCGACAAACAGAGAAAAAAGAATGAGTATAAAATAAAGCACACTTGCCAATGAAATGATTTCAAGTATGAAACTTCTTGGTAAACTTGAAAATCTTCCATTAATATTATATCTAAATTGTGCCCATTCCCACATGAGGAAAAGGAGGAAAACAACTCCCTTCTTTTCCTTTCTGCTTCATTTTCTACCAATGAGGCCCTGTCTCTGAGTCCCACAATATAAACTGGTAAATAAGACAGGGTTTATCATGGTCGAGGTCTGAGGTCTTGTGTCAAACTTTCTGGGTCTGAAAATCCAGTCTGTCACTTTCCATTTGTGTGTTAAATTACTAAGCCTAAGCCTCAGTTTCCCATCTGTAAAATGCAGAAAATATGGCTCAGTTGGTTAAGAGTCCAACTTCAGCTCAAGTCATGATCTCATGGTTTGTGAATTGGAGCCCTGCATTGGGTTCTCTGCTGTCAGCACAGAAGCCTGCTTCAGATCCTCTGTCCCCCTCTCTATCTGCCTCTCTCTCTTTCTCCCAATCTCTCTCTCAAAAATAAATAAACATGTAAAAAGATTTTAAATGGAGAAAATAATAATCCCTGCCTCTCAGGGTTTCGCTGTATGCCTGGCACGTACCTCACACCCAGCAAAGGTTATCTCTCACTGACACCACAGTTCAGCTGCAGGTGAGGGAAACTAGGTTTGAAGAACCACCTTGGTAATCTAATCACACTGAACAACATTGTTTCTTTGGAAAAAGGCATTCTGGGTTTTAGCAACCTATAAACGAGGTTCTGAGTAAGTTGAAGGCTATCAAAGAAAAGAAGTGGTGTTGAGCATAATTTTTTAATAAGTACAATTAATAGCATGCTATAACTTGTTTCATCAACGTAAATCAAACCAAGGAAGAATGGGCTGGGTATTCTACATGATATAGTTGAAAGAAAAACATTACTAAGAAGTATGGTGTAATTATTTCAGTTGCAACTATACTGAATGCTTTCTTCAAGCTCATGCAATCCAGCTAATTTGAAGAATCAGTTATTTGAGTATAAATTCATTCCCTTCCTTAAGGGGCGGGAGTCTGCCAAAGAAAAGAATCATCTTAGTTTCCTTGTGTAAGACTAAGGGGAGGAAAGGACAGTCCACCTTGAAGATTTCAGGATTTTCCACTTTGCTCGTTTGGTTGGTAAATGTTCACTCTGAACCACCCTCAGTGACCTCTAGCATGGCCTTATCGACTACCTTGGAAGCCAGGGCCTCCTCCTGCAGTTATGCCAGACGAGTTAGCCCTCAAGGGGTCAAAGACATCAGTCATTCCCAAAGCCGCCCATGTGAAAGTTACACCTTCGTGACAGCCGTCGAGCCTGAGCTGGGGCAGGGGCAGAACCACAGCTGTGTCTTTCATGTTTGCTGAATCTATCCAGTGTTTCTGTTTCTCCTAAGCGATTCCCATGGTAACCTATGGGAAAGAATGCAGGAAGCAAAATATGAAAAATTGTATTTAGGAAAAAACCTGTACCCAAATGTGAAGCATTCTAAGGGCTGGATGTGAGGTTATGAATAGGCAAGGCTACTTTTCCTCACCATTTGGAAAGCAGGTTCTATAAGAACATGTGGGGAAAATGAGCCGGGTGCACGAACTGCACTTGAAACATATAAACCCTGGAATCTATGCCTTGACTCACCATCCAGGACTCACTTGGGAAAAAAACTAAATCATCATAGGGAATTCCTACTTTCTGCCTTTTATGATCCCTCCATAATGAGCACAACATGTATTATAATTTTTCACTTTCTATAAGTGCCCACCCTTTTGTCTCATCCACATTAAGAGACATCTTTGGAAGCTGAGATCTTCCAATTTTGTCAACATCAATTATAATTCAAGACTGACCACTTTGCTCTTCTACCTCAGCTCAAAGCAACATTCCCGTTAGTGAGCCATCCACAGAGACTGAATTTATATCAAAGGAACATTTGTTAAGGATTAGAATCAAACAATCTTAAACTTGAAAAAGACCTTCAAGGAGCACTTCCCACAGCATTGGTGACACCAGTACACACCCACTGGAAAAGCCCTTGTGTTGGTGGTCCCACTTCTTTATAAAACAGCCAGGCTCCATGGTGGCACAGCTCAGCCTACTGGAAAGGCCCTTCCCATCTGGACCATAAACCTTCTTCCCTGTAATTCCCACCTATTGGTTTTAGTTTTCACTCTGGGAGCCACACAACATTATCTGTTCCTTTTTCCAGAGAGGTATGAAATATTGTGACACAACCAACGTACTCCCTGACAAAGTGCCCCTTTCCTCATTCATTCTTCACAGAGTACCTTCTCTGGCTTCTCCTCCTTCTGGTTGTCCTTAGTAGGAGGAGGTTTAGTGTTCCATGACTTATTTAGACTATGTTGGGGATGGACTCCCCCAGGAAGTAGGCAGAGCAGACACTAAACAATGAAATCTCAAGCAGAAAAAAATTTTTTGTTCTGCAACTCATACTCATTTAAGAAACCAAGGCTGACCATCCTTATCCACAAAGATGCATTAATGTTAGGTATCATAACAGGAGAAAATTGGTTGACTATAAAGACCAACTAATCCCACCCCCCTTCTGTCTTTAAGATCATTTTATCCAACTGCGATTGTGCTTCGGAATCTGCTTACATCACAGAGATCTTAACATTATTCTAAAATGTTCCAATGCCATGGCCCAAGTCAAGGATATTGAAGTACACTACAAAGCATTGACAATGTAATTGTACACCTTATATGAGATGTATGCCATTTCACTGACTTTTCCATAAGATTATCAAATTGAAGAGCTAAAAGGAACCATAGGAATCATTTACTAGACTGTCCTCACGGTGTGAATGAAGCAACGTTTGGAGAGGTTAAATGATCATCCAGCAGCTCAAGAGTGAGTTTGTGGCAAAACTATGGTCAGATTTCAATGTGGGCACCTATAAATTCAGCATTTGTTTTATTTTCAATTCATGAGCTAATCTGCATTCTGACTTCTACTAAGTTATTTTTGAAATCCAAATTTTCAGGTTATACAATTGTTCAAGATGGTCTAAATATTCCTATTGAGTGCAGAAAAAGAAGAGATATAGTAAATAAATTAGGATTTTAATACATTTAGACCATACATGGTAGAAATCATATGTAAATTGAGGCAGAAATATACATAATGCAAGTATGCAGGACTAGGACCAACTAAGAAAATACATTTGTCATATTTGAGGCATATAGTGAAGTAAAATGAAAAAATTACTATAGGATGTTATTTCAATGAGAAAGGTCATTTGTCTTTCTTTTCAGCCTCTGAGGGTATGCTTCATACCATAACTACATAGTTAGGATCATCTGACAGGAGAATTAGTGCCATCAGTAATTAGTGTCAGATACCTTGGGTTCCCAATACCAACTCCTTTTTTATTACTGATATCAAAATTTTCTTAGTGTTGTGGTTTTTAATCATAAACTCATAAAATGTATTCTTTTTATGCTTTAACTGGGCTTATCTGAAATGTGATTGAACATGTCATAAATTACTATCTGAAAATTAGAAGCCTAAACCCTTCTATATGAAATAACCTCTTATATAAAGTATATTTTCCATATAGCAATATCTATCTCAATACATACATTATGTCTTGTTTATTTTCCTACAGTTTTGATAACGCAAACAATGCTAGAATAAATTTAATGAAGGAAGGAAGGAAAGGCTTCTACCTGACTTCTGGAAACAGGCTTTATTTTAACTCACAGGGAGTGATGGATGGGCTCCTTCTGCTAACAGTCCACTTGCCATGTGGACTCGACTGGACATGTTGATTTCTGAGAGAAGTGCTCAGATGTGTAAATGGACCCCTGTTTCTTGTTCACACTAGGGCGAAGTTAGAAAATACTTGAAAATGGGCTGTATCATTACCCACTTTAGTATCAGCTGAGGTTAGACAAGGGGGTCTTGGGTTTGCATTAGGACATACAATCTCAGAAAAAAAAAAGAATCAAAGGCTACTCGTTCCACCATTTGGACAAGTTGAAATCTTTGCCTTTCACTGACTCTGAAAATGAGACCATGGTTGGAGAGCGGGTGCCACAGCATGTCACAATCACCTCATGGGTGTGCAGGACGACGGTGCAGCCCATGCCCTGGTTAGACCTTGCCCTGTCTCCTCCACAAGATGGCCCAGAGTGCACATTCATGCAGACGTACTAATTTTAGTATAGTTGGCATCAGGGAAAAAATGTGTTTACTATATTTTGTAATGAATAAGAATTCTGGGCAATGAAGTTTGGTCTTAGTAGCCCACCATAGATAACAGTGAGAAGGTCACATCTTCTAGACAGTTATAGACCCCCTGACATAAATGAAGGAATACATCACATTGTTTCTCTGGAAATTACCAATAACAAAAAGCATTGAACAACAAATCTCATAAAGATAAGCCATCTTTAGTTACCTTTTCAAAAAATAATATATTTACGTATTTTGAGCACTCACTATGGTCCAGGCATTTCTACTGTCTGGGTAGTTTTGGGTTCCATTATGAAGTCAATCTGACACTAATCTCCCTTCCACACTTATTGTTCAAGGAAGGGAATAACCTTTCTTCTTAAAGACTAATTGTCTCTTTCTCAACTGTTTGACAGTTTCCACTTTGTCATCTTTTGTGTCCACACCTCAATGTGATAATTTGAAGACAGATGTGCAGGAGTTTGACTATCTATATCTATATTCTAGACTCAAAGGACATGTGGAATAAATACCCTGTTTTACTACCTTCAACTTTTAGCCCACATCCTCATGAACCAAACATGAGCTGCCATAAAAAAATGAAAAGAAAAGTCGGAACTGTGCGTACCTTTGTGTTTCAAGAATTTGCAGTTCTTGTTGATCCATTCAAGTGAAGCATCTACAATGGGAAACAAAGAATTATTTTCAAAGCTACTAAATGCTGCTCCAAGAGACCAGATGGTGATGTAGGAAATAAATGTTAAGCTGTTTACATTTTTATGAACTTTCTATTATCCATCACCTCTTTCTCTTATCTGTTCCTTAGTCTTGTTCCTAATGGGGCAAAAAAGATATAATTTCAAAGAGGATAGGTGAGTTTAGAAAACAAAATCTTTCACGTACTCTTAAACAGGAGTGAGTGTTACAGTGTTAGAGATGGGCCGTAGGCACTTACGTGTGTATATGTGTGTGTATATTTGCGTTTATAACCCCTGTGATAGAATGCAAGATGAAGATTTTTAAAAAGTTTTAGGAAAGTATTTAAAAATCATTTTAGTCTTATTCATTTCTGTTGTCACTTAATTGCGTTCATCCCTACATTCTCAGTTGTGAAACATAGTAGAAACCCCATAAGTATTTGTTGAGTGAAGAATGAAATGATTGTGTGAATTAATGAAGGGATCTTAACATCATTTGCAGGAAGTTAATACCATTGGTTACTCACCAAGCATGCAAAGATGCTGATTAAATTCATACAATAGGTAATTATTGTCAAATTATTTTCACAAACAGTGTCTGATTTGATGTTCACAGTATCCCTTTGACATTCCAGTATCTTGTGTCATTTTCTCCACAAAGAGTAAGTTTCCTCAGTCCTATTGTCTAACCCAAGGTGTAACTTAGTTTCCTAAGATCTTTATCCGAGGGCAGCTGAAATAAAACATTGCAACACTCCTCAAATGTATTTAAAAGAATACATTTAACATGTTTTGTAGAAATGTGACAAAGAGGCAGTTGATATAGGGCAGATATTTCAACCTTCTTAAAATACACATGGATGAGGATATAATTTTTGTGCATGCCTTTAAGAACAGGAAAATGAGCCAATAAAGGAGCAATGGTAGTAGAGAGGTAGACTTTAGCTCCAGGCAAGGAAGAACTTTCTACAATGTTGAATTTTTCGAATGTCTGTAAAAAAGCTACCTCACACTATTAAGCTCGCCCTTATTGGAGGACTTCAAAGAAATGAGCAACCTCTTGCCTGCTGGCTTCTGGACGGAACCACAGAGTGGAGAGTGGGGATTGAGTGACTCCTAGTTCTGAGCTTGCCTGGCAGTTTCCTATGTCCTATAAGACATACTGATCCATAATCCATGAACTCTGCATGAATGGCGCCCCCTGGTGTAGCTTCCGTGGCCAGCATCCTCCTCCTCATCAAAAGAAGGCACAATTGTTGAACCTGGCGCTTGTGAGCATCTGTCTCTGTCTTTGAATGTTGTAAGAGAGAATCATGAAGAGGATGAAAATATGAGGGATTTTCCTCCATTTTGTATGGGAAGCAGCAAGAAAAAATTTGAATCCTTTAGTTCTCTGCTAACTCAGGCTGCTTGGCTGCCAGAACAGACAATGAATTATTTCTGCTCCAGACTCTGCCTGACGTGTGCCCTCGGCACAGTGGGCCAGGCCATCTCCGGTTGCAAAACCTGAAGCAAGAACAAGTGTAGATGGAGCCACCGGAGAGCAGGTCATCCCTCATTCTGAAGGAGGGGTGACAGGAAGAGGTGACTCTGCGCACACTCATCCCATGACGATTTGTAACAGCCCTCAGCATCCTCGGGGACTACTGTTTCTCCTCCACAAACAAGTATTTACTGAACATCTATTGTGGGTAAGACACTTGGGACCGAGTCTTCCAATGCACAGACGTAGAATAAAATTGAACACAAGAGCTTTCACATTTAATTTTTCTTGAGTTTGAATTTTATTCAGTTCAGAATTTGATGCCAGCTTTCAAATTCATTTCCACTTTAAATCCTGACTGAGAGAAGCTTTGTTCCACGAGTTAATCATTCCCTCTATAATAAGCAGGGAGATGATTAAGGTATGTTGACAGAGGCCTACTAAGAAATGTTTCTTCCAGTCACCCGAAATTATTGGTTGAATTAAAGCACTCATGATCTCTTTGAAAATGTAATTGTATAGATGATAAATCCTTGAAATTATTCTTTATGTGAATCTCAACAGGAAGGGCCTAAGGATGTAGGTGGGTGGGGGTGGAGGTGGGGACTCTCTGTTCTGCCCCGGGTCAGGTTTACCTGGCTCAGTGCCGCCCTTGTTTGGCCTCAGCTGTGCTCACTTATCCCCTGCCCCATAGACCAGAGCTATGGGAAACCTTACCTTTTGAAACCTTTTTGAAAAAGCCAGTTTGATAGATAACCTGAAATGAAGATGGGTATTCACTATGTTTACAGAGTGGGACATCTATGAAATCCCACAAGACGGTGCTTGAAATCCTTCTGTGATTTTTTTCTAGACATGGCTGAATGCGCGTTTGTGACATAGCTTTTCCATCTGTGATGCATCTGGCCTCCAGCCCCAAAGAGCACCGCGGCCAGGATGGAGAGGAGACTCGAGGGAGGAAAGAAGAGGGTCTCAGTGGTGAGATCATAGCTCATCTCCTTGAAGACATCAAAGCAAAAGGGGACGCCCAGGTGGCTCAGTCATTAAGCGTCCGACTCTTGGTTTCAGCTCAGGTCATGATCTCACAGTTCATGAGTTCGAGCCCCGCATTGGGCTCTGCACTGGAGGCATGGAGGCTGCTTGGGATTCTCTCTCTCTCTGTGTCCCTCCCCTGTGCTCTCGCTCTCTCTCTCTCTCTCTCTCTCTCTCTCGGTAAATAAATAAACCTTTTAAAAAAGACATCAAATCAGAAATCCTCATCCCTTCACCTGAGTTCTGGAATACAGAGGCACACAACAACAAAAATGTACATCAAACCAGCACTAGTTAGCCGTTTATTTCACTGGTATTAGGGAAATAGTTACTTCCATTTTGTGAAATCAAAATGCTCTAAGAGGGGCTTTATGGAAGCAATAAGAACACAGATTTCAGAACAAAATGCCTTCCCATCTCTGCCACAATCTAGCTTTATGACCCCAGGAGAGTCATTTCAGTTCTCCTGGTCTCTCTTTTCTCTCTGGCAG
The DNA here is from genome assembly GCA_028646485.1 of Cryptoprocta ferox. Lineage (NCBI taxonomy): Eukaryota > Metazoa > Chordata > Mammalia > Carnivora > Eupleridae > Cryptoprocta > Cryptoprocta ferox. Next base: position 75,397,722 of record CM053566.1, on the reverse strand, counting down.
TGGCTCAGTGACCACTGAGCCTTTCTTAAGGGTTCTTGTGAGCATTAAATTATGTAATAGCTGTAAAGTACCCAGGACTGTGCCTGCAGATAGGAGGTGGTCAGATACGTCAGTGAATATTGTCATTATTGTTGTCACTCTTAGTTTAGTGTAGTTCATTTGGTTAGGGTAATGACAAAGAGGACAAGGTTATAGCTTTGATCCCAGTTAGACACATGACCTCGCCGAGTCTTTCAAAAGTGCACAAAAAGGACTGACTGAGTGAGAGAGTAAGGACACACCACCCAAACCCCATTGGCACCATTGGAAAAACATTTCAAAGTGCACATCTCCTACTGTGGGTTGGCAGTGCCATCAACATATGAAATGGAGGGTACTCTTTTATATATAGTTTTAAGAAAGGAAGAAATATAAGTAAGCACATTAGAGTCCTACAGAAGTATTATCCCACTTTCTTCTATACAACCATCCTCAGGGTGCCTGGGTGATTCAGCTGGTTGAACATCTCTCTTGATTTTGGCTCAGGTCCTGATCCCAGGGTCATGGGATCAAGCCTTGTGTTGGGCTGTGTGGTGAGCGTGGAGCTTGCTTAAGATTCTCTTGTCCTCTCTCTCTCTTTTTGCCCCTCTCCCCTGCTCACGTGCTCTCTCTAAAAACAAGTAAAATAAAATAAAAAATAAAAAATAATAAAAAATTTTTTTAAAATTCTCAAATATTTGTTGAGAAGGCCAGTGCTCCCTGCTCTAGGGTGTCGGGCTGGCAGACCTTACTTTGACTTGATGCCTTCCAGTGGTCGCTCACAGCCACACCAGGGCTTCCAAGCTCTGAATCTCTCCAAGAGAGTTATGCAAAGTCAAGAGAATGGAGCATTCTCAGATGAAGGATGGTCTGTCATTCCTTCTTCATTTATTAAATTCTCCCTTCCCCTGGGCAGTGTCTAGAGGGTGAGTTTAGAAAATAATGGAGTGGGGGGTCAGCATTTTTGCTTCTGCTGGTGCTTGGTGGAATCAGGTAATGGGATCCCATGTACTGTACAACCATGTTCTGCATCTCTGTGCCCTGTGTGGGGCTGTTCTGAAGAACCACCTAGAGTCCATGGCTCCCTGGGATCCATGTTGGGACTAGGATGAGGGAAGACCCTAAGGTGCAAAATTTAAGGAAGCACTCACTCCACTGTGTTGACCCTCTGCTTGTGCGACCCTGTCCCTGGCAGCGAGTTCCTCCTTAGGAATGAGCCACCCCCTGAGCAAAATTTCAGGAGGACATGCACTCAGGGTCATAAGGTCACAAGGCCGGTCCCTAAGAATGAGTGTTTCCTTAAATTTTGCTCCTTTGGGAACCTTGCTTGCCTGTCCTTGCTCCTGGCCCTGCTTGGGACTCCACGTCAGGGTTTTGGATACAGGAGGCTCCAGGTCTGTGTTTCTGGCGGCTGTACTGTTCCATTATGCTACAGACAGCTTAAGGGGTTTCCATTAAGATTCTGGAATCAGAGTGAAATTCTCCCTTTGTCTGCTGTTGATGTAAATGGAGTATCTTAGCCTTAGGAAAGTCAAAGTGTTTTAGGAAAAGGCCTTCTTTTTCCTGTGTGTTTTAAAGAGGAAAGAACTCAATGTGGTACATTTCCTTAAGAAACACCCGAAAAGAAAAATACAGTTGCTGAGCTTGAGTGAAGATATCAATAGAAAAATTATCATTTTTCCACTGAAGTATTTAACTTATACAACATCTTGTCAATATCCGGAAACCCAGAAGCAATTTTCCTCACCCAGGGGCGTGGTTGCAATAAAACAGCCTTAAGAGTTCCTACACAGAGAAGATCAAGTTTAAACAATTTGCTTGCTAGGAAACCGACATTTCATAGGGACCAGAAATGTTACCCTTTGCTTGAAAGCTACCACTCTCTTCCCATCAACATGGATGTAAAATCCTCTAAGACACCAGTATATTTCTGTATATTCTAGGAATGGAGTGGGGGGAGGGAGAAAAATATGTGTCAGATGGTGTTCAAGTTCACAAGAAAATAGAAATAGATGTAGACAAAGATCTGTTTCTCAGAGTTTATGAGACACTGACCGTTTGGGTTTTTTTTCCACCTCATTCAACTGTTTGAGAAGTCTACCTCCTGTTAACCCCCATGGCCACCCTACAAGCAAAAACAGTCTAATTGGATCCATAGAATCTGAGAAATATGATTCCTGAAGGGACAATTAGCTGAAATGGCCGATCACAGGTCTTGATAATAGAGAGCCTTTAAATCTGACAAACTTGAGTTCTAATATGAACTTTGCCTTATGCTATGCGTATGAGTAATGTACTTGACTTCCCTAAACCTACCCATAAAATAAACCTCTATGTATAAAAAAGGAGTCACCTGACAAGGTCGTTGTGAGTGTGAAATACGATAATACAGATAATGCCCCTGAATAGAAACATTATTCAATACTGTTATCTTCTTGCCCCACTCCTAGGGATTATGGATTTAACTGAAGGAAGAGTCATAGATTTGAGAAGGAAAGTATCAGGTCCCTAAATTAATTCTACAAATGGAGACACTAAAGTGAGCCTAGCAGGGTCCATGATTTACATCCAATTCACAAGGAACACCCAGTTTTCCTGACTCACTGTCCCCTCTAATTTACCAGATAGATACACAACCTAGAAAAAGAAGATCTAAATTTGGCACCACAGAGCACAGTTTCTTCTTAGGGGTTGCAGCCGTTTACAAGCAAATTTCTCACTCAGCCTTAGTTCAGTCACCATGAAAGTCCTTACCTTAACCTGGAAATAAAGATAGGTGACAAGAATGGCTCTGTCCAGTATTGGAAACCATGGCATTGAAGAGCTCCCTCAGTGAGTGTGAATAGTGGGAAAGAGAACCACAATGTCTTGTTTTACATGTGTGCCTCCCTACCGCCCCCCCCCCAACCATGTGGCTTCTCATTGTCCTTTGCCTTTGATTACAACCAAATACTTTCTCCTGTAGTTTCTTAGACAAGCCATCAGCAGTTACCAAAATCATGTCAAAGAAACTGTAATTAGAGTTTGTATTTATCCCTTGTCTTCAGGTTGGCTGAAATTCTGTTTCCTGTGCCCACAGCTCTGTCTACAACACACACAGACACACAAAGTACTCACCACCCAAAGTCTTCTCAGAATTTGGTTGCCCAAGTCATTTTTCTTTGCATCGTGAAGTGATTTAAAGTATTTATACGAAGGAGTAGAGAGTGAGCCAGCTGATGTATTCAATGTAAAACACACGGCTTCTCTGATCCACATAGTGACCCAAGAGATGTGGAAAATCTTTTTTTTATTTAAAAAAATTTTTTAAATGTTTAGTTCTTTTTGAGGTGGGGAGGGGCAAAGAGAGAAGGAGACAGAATCTGAAGCAGACTCCAGGCTCTGGGCTGTCAGCACAGAGCTCGACACAGGGCTTGAGCTTACGAACCATGAGACCATGACCTGAGCTGAAGTTGGACACTCAACCGACTGAGCCACCCAGGTGCCCTGAGATGTGGAAAATCTTAATGAAACATTTAATGCCATGGATTTTATACAATAAATTGAGTAATATTTTATAATTACAGAATATATTAGATGTTGAAAAATTAAATGTAATGTGCGTGTATGTATTACATACACCCTCTGGCTATGACAACAAATTATTGGTGTTTAAAAGGCAGAGTGGAGGCATTTTTGTCTTGGGAACTGGAAACAGATTTCTTTCCTTGACTCCTAAGATGAGACACAATGAAGGAAACGTTGTTCTCTCTGGAACAGAAGCATCCAGGGATGAAACCCTTGTTGAGCAAGTATTTCAAACTTCTCATGGCAAATATAGCCAGGATTCCCACAGGAAGCAAGTTACAGATCAACGATAGCTCTAACCCAGAGGAAGACCAATATGGTATAAAATCAGAATGTGAGACATGAAGGGAATTTAAACAGGGTTTCTTCAGAGACTTTTAAACCCCAATGAAGAATTCTCTTCACATTGTAATCCAGAATAGGTATTCAAAATGGAAACAAGAGTTGCGCAAAAAATATTTCCCCTTAGGACTAATGACTCATTTTGAGATTTCCTTTTCTAGTCTCTCCTTTTTGCTGTTTTAAACACTGGTGGCAATTCACTACATTGTTTTTGCAAACCACTAATTGGTCCCATCCCACAGATGGAAAATGCTGATCTAGCCCAACTGTCTCAACTTGCAAAAGAGGAAATGAAGCCTTAAATAAGTTTAATATAACTAGGTATGCATTTAATACAGTGCTTAGACTAGAATGGATTCATGTTTTCAAATCATTTAGCCCAGAGAAGTAACTTATATAAAAGACAATTCTGGGCGTTTGTGTTCAACTGTAGATTTTATCTATATATTGATATTAGGCTTCCTGGTTGAGTTCATTCATTTCACCTAAATTCCCTAACAACTTTTGGCTTTGATTTTACCTGTACAAATTAAACCACTATGCTATAAATGCATTCTTCACTAAAAATAAGGCATATATTTTTGCCTTTTTCATAAAGAATTACCCCCAATAAATTATTCCATCACACTAATTGGGTGCAGTTGGAGTCAGATCCAGCCATTTGCATTAACTCCTTTTATCAAATTGCACACACATATACATATACATAAAAAAAACTCCTACTTATTAAAAATGATATCCAAACTACAAATATGTGCAGAGGAGGAGGAAGTTAACTCACGGAAGAAAAAGATTTGAGCAATGAAAAAGAAAAAAAAAGGGCAGGATTTAGGTCCTTTGTATTTCCATCAAAAGACCCCTGATTTGTGCAGGTAACATAAAAATAGACAGCAATTAGAGTTGTATCAGGAAACAAATCCAATAGTTGCGTTTATACCACTTTATAGTGAATTGATAGAAAATTTATAAAATTACTGTACATCCAGGAATAAAACTTGGATTAGGGTCTTTCTTCCCAAAACAGAATTGTCTGTTGCCAGATTGCCTACCACATCAGACCATTAGTGGCAGTGTTCGGCTTCACCCTAATGAGTGTGAAAAGAAAATGGCACACAAGTCAGTAGAAAACACCCCTCTGTTCTGTTGGGTTCTTTGATTCTCAGAAGGTAAAGGGAAGAAATGAAGCAACTTAATTACTTATGACATTAGCAAGAGGCGTCCTGCATGCTCAGACTATATTCTCAAGAGTCCTCTTGCCTCCCTGAAGCACTCCAGGTTGCAATCCTCCCTTCTGGGTAAAGACTCATTTAAAAGGGATGCAGGAGACATGGTGTCCCTTATTGAGGAGTGGAGAAGGGCATAAGGACTCTTGAGCAAGAGAAAGGTGTCAATATTCATGCTCTGGAGAGAAATGAACTTGTGAATCACTCTTAAAATCTTCTTTAGACTCTCAAAGAAATACATCTTGAAACATTTTGTCCACCAGTAGAGACAACTTGACTTCTCTCAAGTACAGTCCTAAGGAGGATTTGGATTCAAGGAGGAGAAGGGTTTCCAGTGAATAAAAAATTCTATCAACTTCACAGGACTTTCATCATCTATAGATGCTGTTCCTCAAGAGACCCAAGGAACAGATACTTTAAAAGAAAAGGTTAATAACTCACTGCTTGGCTATTCACAGAACCATGGGGTTATTTGCAAAGAGATGGCTGGACGTGTTCAACGACTTCTGTGCTGTTATTACCTATAAACACCACTAACAAAAGAGCATGTACTGGTTTCTCTTACATATAAAGCCTCTTCCCTATAAAGAGTCTGATTAACAGATAGGAGTGAGGCTGCGTGTGCTCCTGCCTATTGTCTTAGATGTTTAAATGGACCTCTCTCATTGTATATGGTTTCCCCTGGAGCCCTAATTTCACAAAAACTGTACCCGTCTAGTGGACCATGGCTCTTGTATTTAGTTTCTTTGTGTTACAATGGATGGCTTCCACCCAGAATGCATTAAGTGAAGTATATGTAACAATGATTTTTTAAATTTGTTTAACATTTATTCATTTTTGAGAGACATAGAGAGACAGAGCATGAGCAAGGGAGGGGCAGAGAGAAAAGGGGACAAAGAACTGAAGCAGGCTCCAGGCTCTGAGCTGTCGGCACACAGCTCAATGCAGGGTACGAACCCACGAACCATGAGATCATGACCTGAGCCAAAGTTGGACGCTTAACCAACTAAGCCACCCGGGTGCCCTTGAGGTATGTATAACAGTGATTTTTAATCTGGCAGATCTATGGATAAGACTCAAATGGTCTTTGAACTTAAATTTATATATTATAATTCTTATATATGTGCATGTTTTGATATTTTAATCTGATTCGAAAAGGGAGCTTATTTCAAAATAAAGGATCATGACAATCAAAGCTCCTAGTGGCCTCACGCAGTACCCCTGTGTTTCAGCCTGCCCCTTCTCTGGTATCCACCCTCTCTGCTCTGGCTACTTGATGCTGGTGCCTCTACTGGACCCCTCTTCCCCTCTCCTCCTTATCCCTTTACCTACTCATTCCCTCTGGTTTGAGCTACAAGAGCCCCTTCCTCCAGAAAGCCCTCCTGTCCTTCCACAACTGGTTGAGAAGCCCCTACCGCACACTTCCACAGCATCTCTGCCCTCATTCACAGAACTTACCACACTGCTACGATTTGCAAAAACTGTGATAGTTCTGTCCAGCCAAAGACTCAAACTCTTAGCAGCATTGACAAGTCTTGTCTGAAGGGACACACTGGAGAGAAATTTAACTTTTAAAAATGGAATGTTTTAAAAATATCTAGAAAGTATTTCTGTCTGTCTTCCCTCCATACTCTCTTTCCATTATGCTCCCTTTTCTCTCCCTCTCAATGCACTGAGCATATCAAAGTACATTATTTTCTTTGTTCCCATTATAAGCCAATAATAAAATTCAATATTTAGAAAAGATTAGCCACCTTAGTTTCACTCAATAACTTTCATGTTTCAGGTAGAATGGTATTCATGTTTTTGGTTCACAGTGCCACAGGCAAGAAACAAGGAGAAGTAAAGAGAATATCAAAGAAAGTTCTGATAGCCAACACTTAGCCACTTGGAGGTAAACTCCCTGTGGCTTTCTCTGCTTCAAGGTGCTGCTGGCATCTACAGGGGAGATTAAGCTTATGAATGCTGTTCTAGTCATGAGTCTTTACAACTTCTAGATTTGGCAGTCAGGACAGAAAGGAAATATTAGTGTCAAATGATAACCAGATTACAGACACATATGCTGCCTTTCTCTGTTGATGACTAGAACTCAGTCAGTGAAGGGGCTTAGAATGTGCAGAAGAGAAATTACAAAGAGAGCAGAGCTCTCCCTTGTCTCAGAGAGTTTAAACTTAGGAGGCTTTATGATTAGAAGAGTTTGTACTATCATTATCATTCCTATATAAACTCTCAAGAAGTTTATTAATAGGACAAATAACACATAGTCAAATTAAATCACCTAAATCATAAAAGTGTAAACGACCCAAATATAAGAACACAGAGTCATGTAATTATGGATTTGCCCAAATTTATAAGAGGTGTGGTGTTTTAGGAAGGTCTGAGGTCATCAGAGACATGTGGTGTCAGTCAGTAGGATCCCAAAGAAGAAGTGAGCCACGTGAGGTGTTGGAGCATGAGATGAGAGGACCCTGGCTCTGCTCAGGGTCCTCTCATCTTGAGATGAGATAAATCTCTCACTTGAGATTTATAATGAAGTCCAAGGCAGCCTGTTATGATGGAAAGAGCACACATGATCTTAGGCAATTGCCCAACTTCTCTGACCCTCGTTTTCCTTATGGAATAAAAATAAAATTAATAATCATAATAGTTTCCACCTTACAGGACTATAAGCAGAATTGCGATGGGGTCTGTGAAAACATTTTGTAAACGAGAAAGCAGTGATGGTGGGTAAAGAAGATGGCAATATTGCTCTTCTTCATTGAAGAATGGGTGGAAAAAAGCTTCTTCCTGTTCTATCTTCCTGCAGAGATAGAAGAGCTAACATTGCTCCTTCACCCACCTTTGGGACCTTGCTTTACACTGACTTTGGCACATGACTGGCGGAACACCGTATGCTCTTAAGGAGGCGCCGATGGAGGGGGAGACAAGTGCTCGCAAGGGTCCCTGCCATCTGGCCAGAGTCTGCGTCTATACTACCCTCTCTGGTTTTGTCTTTTTTGAGGACCTTTAGAGAATTTATTCATTTAAAATGAGGAAGGGATACGCACCATACCTACGCACCATATGCCATCCTTGCCTTTAAAGGGCTTATGTTTTAGCAGGCCACGTGCACACCTACTCATGCACACACACGCTAACAGAACATAGCAGGAAATTGGAGCACAGCTCTTGTAAAAGGAGGCACGATGTGATCTGTGGGTCTACTTGAATGGAGATCTCCCCAGGGAACGCGAATGTGGTCAGGTGCTTGAACAATTTGATGAATATTAAGTGAAGATGGAGAGAGTGTGCCACTCAGAGGGGACAGGTTGCACAACATGAAAGAGTGGATTTGGTTTTCATTAGTCCAAGGTGTTTTGAGTTCAGAGTCTTGTCAAGGAGTGGCCAAACCAGGTAGAGAACAGGATAAGGAAAATTGGGGAAGGCCTGGAGTGCCATGCTAGAGTTTAGACTCTATCCTTAGGTGGTAAAGAGCCATCGAGTGTTTTATAAGAAAGTGGCTTGCTCTCATCTGTGTTTCAGGAAGATAACTGGCAACTTCAGATGAAAACAGAAATCTCTGGGGTGCCTGGGTAGCTCAGTCAGTTGAGCGTTCAACTTCGGCTCAGGTCAAGATCTAGAGGATCGTGGGTTCGAACACTGCATAGGGCCCTGTGTTGCCGGCTCAGAGCCTGGAATCTGCTTCAGATTCTGTGTCCTCCTCTCTCTCTGCCCTTCCCCCACTCACACTCTATCTTTCTCTCTCTCTCAAAAATAAATAAACATTAAAAAAATTTTCTTAAGAAGGAAACAGAAATCTTCACGACTTCGGGCTTAAGAGTGAAAGGGAAATACAAGTTGCAAGAAGCAGGAAGAAAAGATAAGCAACAAACTACAGAAGTAGTTTGAATTTGCCTAAACTCAAGTAGTGCTCATGGGAAGAAAGAAAAGGAGATAAATTCAAGAGATATTTTAAGGGCACCTGAGTGGCTCAGTCGGTTAAGCGTCCAACTTCGGCTCAGGTCATGATCTCGCGGTTTGTGAGTTCGAGCCCCACGTCAGGCTCTGTGCTGACAGCCCAGAGCCTGGAGCCTGCTTCAGATTCTGTGTCTCTGCCTCTCTCTGCTCCTCCCATGCTCATGCTCTGTCTCTCTCTGTCTCTTAATAATAAATAAACATTAAAAAATAATTAAAAAAGAGACGTTTTAGTGGTATGGCCAGTGAACAGTTCCAGTGTGAAAAAGAAGGAATATACAAAGATAATCTTGATGTTTTGAGCTTGGAGTTTTAGACAATATTTGCCCTTAACTAAAGGTGGGTCCCCAAGAAGATCATATGGAGGATAGTGATGTGTCGTAGCTGAGACATGTTTAGTTTTACTCTAGGACATTCAGGTAGATGTTTCAGGAGACAGTCATGAATCTGGATGAAGCTACATATGGAGACAGGTGTCATCAGCTATTACACAATCCCTGTGTTCAAGTGGGATCATACAGAGAGAGAATTTTGAGTAAAAGAAGAGCTTTGCAAATACTTATGGTTAAATAAACAGATTGAGAAAAAAAAAAAAAACATGACCCTAAAAGATAAAAAGCAGTCTTTGTATGAAAAGAAATCACTTACAAGATCAATGACGTGATCTTATACCAAAGTGGTCCCTGAGGTCTCGTTTCCGTCTCACATCACACCCTTGGGACTAACAACTACCTTTATTCTAAAGACACAATGAGTGCCTATTATACGTTAAGTATTCTTCCAGGGGGGTGTTGGTTACAGAAACTAATCAGTCATGGCTCCTGCCTCAAGAAGCATGAAGTTCAATGCTAACAGAGAAGTTCAACAGCTGTTACCTTTGTTGCCACTAAGCCAGAGGTGTTCTGACAACAGTTACAGACTTGTGAAAGTAACACCAAACTAAGCCTAGATCATGACTAGACGAGACAGTCCTTCTCTGCATGAGCTGGGGTCCTTAACCATGAGGTGGACGTATGGGCAGGACCAACCAACCAAAATTGTAGGGAAAACTTCTACCAGTTTTTCCATACTATTTCCTTACAGACCTGACTCTCATTCCCCCTAGTGCTTGCTTCACACCTCAGCAGCTGTGAGTCCCACAGAAAACGTTATCAGCAGAGAAGGGCGTCCGTGCTTCTGGACATTATGGCCACCCTCACAACTCATGCCCCTGTGCCCCCATGCTGTATCTCTATCACCTAAGAGCAGAATCTAGAGGTATGTCATTTTTGAATGGCAATAGGTGGGAATGGGGTTAATCGGAAAAATTAGTTCCTCCAAAAAAAAAAAAATACCACTGAATAGCAGTTAATTTCACTCCCCCCCCCCATAAATATCTCTTTAAGACATTATAGTTATTTCAGGCATGGCAGGTTAGTAATTAGTTATTTGGTCAGAGGCTTTTCTACCTCTCTCATATCATGTGACATTAACTCATTCATGCTATATTCGTGGACTTCAAAATATTTGTTGAAAATCAACTCGCCGCCAGGGTGAATATTATGCACCATAGTGCCATGCTATAGACGACTCCAGATTTATTTAGTTCCTATTCAGGTGAAAGTCTTCTGTGATAAACAACATAATTCAATAGGCTGTTAGTGTTTGTAAAATTCTAAGTGAGTTCAGCTTGGTCTACTCATTCTTATTTTTGATCTATTTTGTAAAGTTACTTGTGTCTTATTATAAATATTCATATACGCAAATCCTTTTCCTAATGAACTTAAATCTTAGTATTTAAAATTACCTTATCAGCCTCTGTGTCTGTAAAGGTAACTTTCATGTGCAATAAATTAGCAACACTGAACCAAATCAGATTTATATTTAAAAAACATCTTTCTTGCTTGTTTGCCTTGGCCTACCAGATAAAGAAAGTGCTGCTAGTCTCACCATTGGTTAGAGGAGAAAAATCACACTGTCCAGCTCTGTTGTATTCATTTATTCTGATAAATAAGAGAAAAAACTTGTAAACTACACAGCACATGAAATATATACTGTAAATAACAAATGGCAATAGTTAAAAGATATTTAATATTTGAAAAACTATGTACATATTAAGTCTCTATTGAGGGGAAAAAAAAGTCTGTATCAAGGAAAGACCAAAAGACATGAACGTGAAATTATTAATGAAATATTTTAGTTGTCCCCTAATTCCAAGTCTAAAGTTTTTAGCATCTAAAGTAGTCACTGATTTCAAATCAGATGTGTGAAAGTCAGCTCTAATGTCTTCTTAGGTCAGGAAGGAAAGTTATCCTTCACACTCAGGTTCAGTAGCTGGGCTTCCTTCCAAGCTCATTAACCATGAAACCGGAATAACTGGGATAGCTACAGCATTTCAGACAAGATCCCCAGGGCTGCTTCTGCATCATCACTGCCAGACCACCACTCTAAAGTTCCCTGACAGTGCCCAGCTCTGGGTGCAAGGGGCTACAGGGGAGAATGGTAGGGATGAGTGGGGGTAAAAGGAGGGAGAACTTGGAAATGGGCGAGGCACACAGTAGCAGAAAGGCTAAAGCAGGATCAGGATAATCAACCAGGTGTCTACGAAGGGTCAAGCCACCCAAGTCATCTGCCTGACCAATATTAGAAGGAAGTAAATGCAAGGGAAACACCACATGCTTCGATTACACTCAAATCTATTCTCTTGTGGTGGTTTCCTGATGTTGCAGGGAACTACTGTAATAGAAACCAATTGGATTTTCAAGGGCAAGAGACTTTGCCACTAAACAGGATGATGTCATCCTTTCTGATGACAAAGAGGAATGGGTGATCAGCTCTGAACACCCTGGACTCAGGTAGCTGCTTTTCTACTATGTTGTTCCCTGTGGCGGCAGCCGCCTCTGTGCCCTCCTCAGTAACCTCTATGTATGACTTGTGCATCATTTTGGACACATACAGACGACCTCCTGAAGCTACACCAGAGAGATCAGCTCTGGATTCATCAAAGATATCCTTCAGCCCCAGGGCTCTTAAATGGTGCTTGATTTCATAATTCTTCTCTATCTTGAACTGAGGAAGGAACACCTCGACATACTGAGAGCTCATTTTTCTTGGATTGGTCCACTCCATTAGATTCCGAAAGGTCAGCTGGTTTTCAATCTGTAGGAATGTTGAAAAGGCAATTTAGAACCATATACTCGAGGGACACCTGGGTGGCTCAGCTAGTTGAGCATGAGACTCTTGATTTTGACTTAGGTCATGATCCCAGGGCATGGGATTGAACCCCACATCAGGCTCTGCACTGAGCATGGAGCTTGCTTGATTCTCTCTCTCTCTCTCTCTCTCTTCCCCTCTCCCTCACTAGTGCTCTCCCGCTCTCCCTGCCCTTCCCCTGCTCTCACACACTCTCTCTCTCAAAAAAAAAATAGAATCATATGCTTAACAGACAGATGAAACATCTTCAACTACAAAGACAGACAGTTTTCCATAACTATCCTTCCTCGATATTTGCATGTAAATGTGTGAGTGGATTTGGGGAAGTCTGAAAATGGGAAACTATTAACACAAATAGTTGAAGCACTCTTTATTAAATCACATGTTTAATTTGCTCTGCTACGACAAGGTGTGACTTGTATTTCTAGGCATTTCTGTTCTCTGCCCCCATATGAACAAATATAGCCACAAATACAGGCAAAGTGGAACAATGGGCAAGTGAAGGAATTAGGGTATCAGAGATCATCAGAGGAAGAAAGGAACTCAGTGGTCATTTAAGTCAGCATTTCTTGACCATTCCCCATCACTAAAGACATAGAAAATGGTAATGTTTGCACAACTTGTGGGAATAACCAAATGGACCCCAGGTGGCCCAAGGCAAGGAGCCCAGAGCTCTAGCTTCCGGGGTTAGGTGATCACTACCTTCCAGCACAGTCACCAACACCATCTGGGGGGTTTGGATCCAAATCCACTCTCCTACTCAACACATGTGACCACTGAAGCCCAAAACATTGTGAAGAAATGTGCTGCACTACATAGAGGGGCACTTCGGTTCACAGCCAGGAGGCCACGGCTCTCTCTCCAGCATCAATCTGCTGCTCCAAATGATTCATGAGTAGAATTCACCAACTCCTGAATACTGAGAATTGATCAGAGACTAGTCACGTGCACAATGCTTACAATTATTATATACAGACATTTGTTCTCAAATTCAGGCTCACTGGAATCCTAAAGAGTTTTTCACAGCTATCCTTATCAAGAACCTAAACTTATATAATCAAATTTAGTCTAATTTAAATTTTAGGTGTGTAAATTATCTGGTTCATGGTTAGTCTATAATAACTTCTCATGCTGACTTAGAAGTTTTTCTTCATTTAGCTCACTGTAAAGCCAACTTCCTCATCATTATTTCGTTATGTAGGAAAATGTATGCACACAGTAGATTTATACTAATCTGATTGAAACATCATTAGGAAAATCCATGACATAAAAGAAAAACTCAGACAATAAATGCGAGAACAAATCTATCTTTCGAGTTATCTACAGTTTGTTTTATATGGGTTACGTTTTCTATTATTGTAGATTATTTGAAGTTAAAATAATTCATGTGTGCTAAAATGTTGGTAAAGATTATTGAGTGAATTATTGGTTTAATAGGAATACCAATATTTTATATTGTCAGCTTTACATTTAATAATAGCAACTTTGTGGCATTCTTCTTGCCCTCCATGTCAGAAAAGGTAATTAAAATGAAACTAAATGAAAGTCATAATGATTCAGTGGTTTTGTCCCTGTAGAAATTATATTTCCAAAGTTTTAAAGTCCAAAGTTTCTAAATCATAGGAAAAAGATGGAATAAAAAATAATGCCTCTGGGTAGGAGGAACATTTCTTCATATTCTTTCTACTTTCCAGTTATTTTATAAGCAACATTCAATATTTTACAAATCAAAACACAAAAATATTTTAAACTTTAGTTATAACTTTTTAGGGTAGTTGACATATGTGTACACACACACGCACATTTGTATATATGTATTTATCAGACCAACTGACCAAATTCTATGAGCCTCCTTTTCCTATCTCACATGGTTGTTGTGTGGATCAGATGAGATAACATGAACGAAGCTCAGAGCACATGGCCCAGCACACAGTAGGTGCTCAATGAACAGTGTCTATTCTTCCTTTTGATTGGAAGTACAGAGAGCAACCTAAGATCTAGGCTTCTGGGATTTCAGGTCACAGGCTTAGGAGGCCAAATTCACAGGGAGGAGAAGAGGACGAAGGGCTGGAAGAAAATCAGGATCTGAGACATGGTGATGCCATGTGGCCTTGAAGGGCCCTTTGATGCCTCTCTTTGTCCCTCACACTGTGCTGGTCTGTTGCCCTGCTACACCAATCACAGGGCAGTCGTTAACCTCTGCTTTTCCCAGAGACACAGCAACTCAGAGTGAGACCATACATTTTGATGCTCAAAGGCCCAGGACTTCAAAACCCCACTATATCATTCCTGCCTAAAATGCTCAGTCTATCAAAATTCCAATAATACATGCAAGACTGTTTTGATGACCCAGTGCAAAGACCTAAACTCATACTCCTTTCCTTCCAAAGCTGAGGTTTGAGAGGGTTCCAATTTCATAGCTATTCAACTAAAATTTAGGCTAAACTGAAGTAAGTCGATTTAGCATATAATGGTGTCTAGCACAGAGTAGGTACTCCTTAAATATTTGTCAAATAAATGAATAAAAGTGTGAATCTCTGATTCTTACAACCTGAAATTGTAAAGTTGATGCATAAAAACACAATCAATAATATCTTAAAAACCTTCTAAGTCCCCAATAGTGAAAGTGGTGGTAGTAACTTACTTGGGACAGGTCATTCTCAGGCAGCATGATGTACATGCTTATGCCGCCATGATACTTGAGCTCAACAACCTGCATGGGTGGGTCCCTAATGACAGACAAATTGAACTTCCGTTCTTGGTGCATCATGGTGATCGCTTTCCCAGGACACTGAAAGTCAAGTCACAAAAAAATTTTATAAGCCCACCTTACTTCAATTATACAATAAGAATAGTTCTTCAGTCTTTGTCCAGTCAATTCAGTAGATTTTTCCTGACTTGTTGCCAATAGTGATTGCATTGCATTGGGTCACAGCTTATTGGTAAAAGCACAGACTTTGAGATTAACTGCCTGGGTTTAAAACTCCCAGCTGTGTAGCTCTGAGCGAGTTACTTCACCTCTCTGTGATTCCATTTCCTCATCAATATAATGGGGGAAAAAACAGTCTGTACTGCATAGGACCATTGTAGAGATGATGTGAGTTAATATACCTAGCACTTGGTACATTGCCTTGCACTTAGCGTTTTACCTGAAAATGTCTACATAATAAGTAATGAGTAATTATTAAATAGAATTCTCATTTAAAACGAATGCTATAGATTTTTTAATAAGACCTCATCTAAAATTGTGTGATTTTGACAGCACTGGTCTGTATTTTACCTCCAACAAAAGAAAACATCTGCAGTATTCATGGCAATATTTATCACTCATTTATTGATCTTTGATTGCTACCAGCACTCGGCACTCCTATACCTAAAACTTCTGATATGGAAAAATGCAGAAAGAACATTCCAATAAATAAAACTAAGTTTCAAAGTTTAACCTGAGTTTCTCGGCCTGAACATAAAAGGCTGAGTAATGGGAAGAAACTTCATAGGTCAATTAGTGGAATCACCTTATTTGTGAGGATACAAAGGTCTACGGTGGTTAAGCTGACTTGCCTAAGACAACACAGATTCTGTGACATGAGGCAGACACCCAAAAGCAGTACTTCTGACTCCAAAGCCTTGATGCTTCTACTGTACTCTAAGATTATTGTGTACAGATTGGTAAAACCAAAAAACAAACAAAAGCCACAAAAATATATATTTTACAAAAGTTGGTGAGGACTGACACTTGGAAATGCGTAACTTCATTAAACATAACTTCTTCCTCTGTAAAAGGAAACGTATCCTTGCTTTGACTCAGGAAAAATCATTTGTATTAAATGACTAGAACTGTACACCCCACAGTTAGAATCAGAAAAAAATGAAATAGGCACCCTTTTGGCCCATTTTCTTCTTATAGGCATCCAACCTGAATATCTTAAAAATGAATGCATGCTTTACCTTTCTCAATTTTAAACATATTTTAAGAAATATCAATTTTTGGGACACCTCCCATTGTGATCGATAAGCTGCATTATCAGAACAGAAAGTGTGTTTTATAAGCAATGCACCATATAGTGAGCAGTAGAAGAAAGAAGTAAAGAAATGATGAGTCCATCCTTTGTCTATGTAAATATCATAATTTCTGCAAAGGAATACTAGTGGCAAAAGAACTTAAATTGAATAGATTTCCATACCTTGGGAGATTTGAAACGGCAATTTAGGGTTTCATTCTTGGAGAAGGCCGACTCCCACTTGCCCTTGAAGTATACAGCATTCACCAGCACCATGACGGCTGAGGAGCTGATGCTACCTTCTTGAAAGATGTTCTTGATTTTGCCTTTTGAAAAATAAGTGGAGAAAAAAATGTTAATTTTTAATGTAATTTTTCTAAAAAGACAAGAAGAACATAGATTTTTCCTTAGGACATAATTAGAATAATAACAATGATATCTGTCATAACTTATGAGCAGTCACTCTGTCCAGTACTCTCTAAACACTTTATGTGCAAGATTTGGTTTAATCCTCACAAAAGTCTCTGTGGGGTAGGCACTATGATTGTTTCTGTTTCCTGTGGAGAACGCTGGAGCACAGGGAGGTTAAGTAATTTGTACAACATCCCACAATAAGAAAGTTACGGCAACAGGATTCCAACCCAGAAAGAGGATTCCCGAAGCCCCTCCTTGCTGGTAAGCACCAAACGACCTTTACCGCCTGGATGAATCCACAGCATTCTAGAATTTAACTCCATTCTGTTGAGAGGGCTAATTACTTCCTTCATTCCACATTAACAAGATTTTTGCTGGATGTCAACCCTATGCTCAATGCCTGACTCACAACCATGAAAGACACAGTCTTTGCCATCATTGGACTCACAGTCCAGCACGGGGAGCTGTCCACACCGCACCATAGCCATGTGCTCAGTGTGCTGTGGGAGCACAGACTAGGGGCGCCCTCTGTGGCTTGGCCCTCCGCTTGAGCTAAGGGCGAGGTGGGAGGTGAAGTCTCCACAGTGTATCTGGGGAAACCCCAGCACATTCTGTTGCATTAGGGAAAGTAGAGTTGGAAAGGTTAGAGGGAGGGGCCAACTAATGAAGAGCCTTCAATGTCTGGCAATAATTTTGGATTATCCTGAAGGCAATGGAAAATGATTGCCGAGGATCCATTGAAAGATAAGAAAGGTCATGATGGGTCAGATTTACATTTCAAAACAAGTGCTCTGGTTGTGTGTGGAGGAGAGGCAAGGGGCAACAAGACCTGGGTGAGTTTGGTGGAATGTTGGCAGGATTCTGAAGTATTGAGAATTGAGAACCAGTGCTTACCAAAATGAGAATAATTTTAGGATAGATTTGAATAAAAAAGGAAGAGAAATAAATAATTGATCCAGATGGAAAAGGGTATTAGCAATCTGATACCCTTAAACACTAAACACTAAACACTAAACAGAATCCCACTCAGTTATTAGAAAAACCAATTGCAGGGGCCTGGGTAGTTCAATCGGTTAAGCTTCTGACTTCAGCTCAGGTCTTAGTCTTGCAGTTCGTGAGTTCGAGCCCACATCAGGCTCTCTGCTGTCAGCACAGACACACTTCAGATCTTCTGTCTCTGTCTATCTCTCTCTGTCTCTGTCTCTCTCTCTCAAAAATAAATAAGTAAACTTAAAAAAAAGAAAGAAAAAGCAATTGTATATTTTGTCTTGGTTTGTGAGTAGTATATTTGAAACACGTGGTGGCTAATGGTCACAGCAACCCTCTACTGAGGTAATGACAAATGAACAAAAAGCAAATTGAAACACTGTATTCCTATTCCCAGGATTAATTATAGTATCTTGAATGTTTGCATTTAAGAATGCAAGTCATGTTTAATATTTGTGAAACAGAACCAGACTCGGCAAATACGTGTATATTTTTTAGAGTAAAAATCAAGGTCTGTCTTTGATAAAGAAATGCCTAGATTTGGAATCAATTGATTAACAAAATAGCAGTGAATACATTTCTTTATTTGTTTTGAAATAACCAGAACATTTGCTACAGTTCAGTTTTTAGCTGTGCAAGACACTTACCAATAAAGCAATGTACTTTTTCGGGAAGATGCTACCTTTGCCACATATATTATTTTGATAAATGAAGAGAATTTTAAAATGAAAGATTAACTATGCATCTTTTAGAAGAAGGAATCATATAAAAATACATTTCACAGATGGTAGGATGTCATAATTTTAATGAGATTCTTCAACCCAAGAAGAAAACAGTAAGATATTGGATTAATTGTTAGAATGAAATGTTATGTTGTGGCCATTGAAAATAATATCCTATAAACCACTTTTAGTCTTTGTTCACTAACCAGGAATAAGATATTGAGGATAACTGAGCATATTAGTTCAGCTTGTCACTGATTTATGAAATGGTCATAATAAAATCAGTATTTGTCTCATAGGATTATTTCCCAATCCAATGGAAAAAAATGTAATAGATAAGATTTCTGAAAAGTATAAAGCATTCTAATTATTAAGATTACTCCAAACCACATTGTGGACAAATACTAAAGCAATTTTCTTTCTTTTTTTATTTCGTAATATATTTTATTTAACCAATATGTCTCAAATATTATCATTCTATCATATAATAAGGGTATGTTTACATTCTTTATTTCATACTTGGTCTATGCAATTAAATGGTTATGAAAAATTGCAAAGTAGCCTGTAAAGATGTTGGAGATAGAATATGAAGAAAAAAATCTAGACACAGTTTATGTGAACATAAACTATGAACGTAACTACGTCAACTTATTCCTTATGCATAAGGCCAAGGGCTAGAATAGAACATGGGAAAAAGAAGCCAGTGATTTGTTGAGGTGCTAGGATTGTGAGGAATTTTGCTCCCCATTTTTATTTTTATTTATTTTTAATGTTTTATTTATTTTTGTGACAGAGAGAGACAGAGCATGAGAGGGAGAGGGGCAGACAGAGAGGCAGACATGGAATCCGAAGTAGGCTCCAGGCTCTGAGCTGTCAGCACAGAACCCAACGAGGGGCTCAAACCCATGAACGTGAGCTCATGACCTGAGCCGAAATCGGAGGCTTAACCGACTGAGCCATCCAGGTGCACCCCCATTTTTAATGTGATTAAAAAAACCGTAGAAAATTTATCACCTTAATAGGTCAGTAGTATTAATGATATACATCTTGTTGTATATCACATATTCAGAACTTATTTCATCTCACAAAACTGAAACTCTAAATGCATTGAACAACTCCCCTTCAAGCACCAACCCCCCGTCCTTGGTAACCAGCATTCCATTTTTTTTAATTGAAGTATAATTAACATACGGTGTTATATTAGTTTCAGGTATACAGTATAATGATTCAACAATTCTCTGCATTACTCAGTGCTCATCAAGAGAAGTGTACTCTTAACTCCCTTCACCTATTTCATACTCCCACCTGCCTCCCCTCTGGCAACCATTAATTTGTTCTCTGTATTTAAAAGTCTGGTTGTTTGTTTGTCTCTTTTTTCTTTGTTTATTTGTTTTGTTTCTTAAATTCAACATATGAGTAAAATCATAATATTTGTCTTTCTCTGTCTCACTTATTTCAGTTAGCATTATACCTTCTAGGTCCACCCACATTGTTGCAAATGGGAAGATCTCATTTTTTATGGCTTAGTAATATTCTTATCTATTTATTTATCTGTTTATCTTCTATCTAGATATAGATATATATACCACATCTGCTTTATCTGTTAATCTACTGATGGACACGTGGGCTGCTTCCATAACTTGGCTACTGTTAATAATGCTGCACACACATAGGTGTGCATATATCTCTTCAAATTAGTGTTTTTGTTTTCTTTGGATAAATACCCAGGAGTGGAATTACTGGATCATACTGATAATTCTGTTTTCAACTTTTTGAAGAACCCCCATACTGTTTTCCACAGTGGCTGTACTAATTTGCCTTTCCACCAACAGTGCAAGAGCAGTTTTCAATAACAACAATCATTACATTGGATTAGGAGGAACTGTTTCCTTTCATGTCTTACAAGAGACTTCTAGCTCTAAAGTTGACCATTCTCTGTATTCACATATCACTGATAAATCTCGTAAAAAAATAAGGTTGCACTCACCATGTGTCTCATTTTCAATCCATTTATTAATTTTGTATCTGGTATCTTCTACATCATTTGTAAAGTCAACTCGTTCCACTTTGGCATTGTATAATTTTTCAGCATGCTCAATATAGTTCTAGAAACATAAATAATTATAGTAATAAGTTCACCAATAAGTAAGTCTATAAGTAATGTACAGTTCTTGTATTTACACCATTAACTGAGCATGTAACACATCTGTTTTTGAACTTGTCTCTTTATTTCCGCCATCTTACTCGAGGACTCGTTCCTCACTCAAGATGGGGGAGTATGGCTAGAAATATGAAAATAGGGCTGGAAGGGGAGCTGGAAAACCTGAAACTGAATTTGCATAGCAAGCATGTTATTTGAATGTAAATTTATCCGAAATGGATTAGGGGCAACTAATAGCGATCACTCCCTTGGCTTTACCCCTGCTTTCTCATCATAAACACTTCAACAGCCTCCTAGCTTGCGTCCCTTGATTGTGTCACCCCCTTCATACTGAAAGCAGTAGGAAGGGTTCCAGGCTACTTCCTGCACTAAGATACAGCCCAAGCCCCCTAGACTTGGCCTGTATTTGAAAGAAATGAAGTTGGGGTGCCTGGCTGGCTCAGTCAGAGGAGCATGTGACTCTTGAGTCCCACATTGGATATAGAACTTATGTAAATAAGTAAAACTTAAAGAAAGAAAGAAAGAAAGAAAGAAAGAAAGAAAGAAAGAAAGAAGATGTGAAGTTGAGAAGGACAAGCAGAAAAGGTGAGCCCTCCAGGCAGCAGTACCCTCCGGGGAGTAAGAGGATCTTTGCACACTCAGGAGCCCAGCAGGAGTTTGTGATGCCTGAAGCCTGGGGTGAACAGGGGAAGTGGAGGACAACAGCCAGGACACAGGAAGAGCATGAATGTCTCTCCCTTGGTAAGGAGCTTTCATTTTATTTTAGGGAGAGTTATTGAAAGGGTTTGAACAGGAGAGTAATATAATTAAATGTGCATTTTGTAAAGATGACTCTGAAGTCAGCATAGAAAAAAAAATGGACCGGAGATAGAGGCACTTGTTAAAACATCCTTGTAGTTTATCCTGGAGGATATAGAAAGACCGAGAATTGAGGCAGGGAGTAGACTCAAATTGGAAGTTGCCTGAGGGCAAAACTCTAAAGAACACTCATATTTCAGGGATGAGTAGAGGAAAAAAGATAAACAAAGGAAATGGAGATGAAGGAGAAGGTAGAAAACCAGGAGAAATCAATGCCATAGAAACCACAAAAGGGGAAAGTTTCAGGGAGCTCCAATAGTGTGGAATACTAAAGAGGCAGGTAAGATCAAAACTTGCAAATTACCCATAGCCTCTGTCCATTGGAAGCCATTGGTGACTTTGGTAAGAGCAGCTTTCAAAGAATGTAGAAGGTAGAAGCTGTATCACAATAGATTGAGCAGTGAGAGAGGGTGGAAAACGGATTCTGACTATACGTTATCAGTCTTTGGAGACGCTTGACTTTTCAAACTTAAATCGTCAGAGTGAGAAGTACAAAAATGGGAAGAGAATCATGGGGTAACGTTTTAAGAAAAAAAAGGAGAGAAAAACTTAGAAGATGTGTACCTGGAGCACATTTATATGCTATGAAGAAGACAGTAGAGTGAGAGACATTCCAGAAAAATACTGATAGAAACATGTCACCAAGGAAGTGGGGGTGAAGAGGCAAAAAGAAATGGAGGAATTATCCATTAAGCAAAGTATTCCCTCTAAAAATGAAGGGAAAAGGGAAAGGGGGCAGGGTGTGAGTTGGGATGTGGATCCCGCTGATGGCCTCTCTTTTCTTTGTCAAGTAGAAGACAAGTGGAGATGGGAATTTATTGCTTGAAAATGAAAAGTCGTTGTTCTGAGGTGGATGTGCTTCTACCTATAGAAGAGAAGCTGAAACATAAGACAACTCAAGTCCAATTCTTTTTCTCCATACAGTTTGTTCCATGAACATATATAATGTGTTCATCTTTAACAAAGAGCCACACTGTTGCTTTGTCTCTTGAAAATTCCTCCGTTAACTTTAAGATCAAATTGCCTATCTAGAACTAAAATTTTCATGGTTTCCTGTCTCACATTTAGGTCTTCCATCCATTTTGAGTTTATTTTTGTGTATGGTATAAGAAAGTGGTCTAGTTTCATTCTTCTACATCTTGCTGTCCAGTTCTCCCAGTACCATTTGCTAAAGAGACTATCTTTTTTCCAGTGGATACTCTTTAGGGAGGCAAACTGTGAGAGACTCTTAAATACAGAGAACAAAATGAGGGTTGATGGGGGGTGGGAGAGAAGGGAAAGTGGGTGATGGGCACTGAGGAGGGCACTTGTAGGGATGAGCACTGGGTGTTGTATGTAAGCCAATTTGACAATAAATTACATTTAAAAAAAGAATTAAAATATTCATCCTATGTATATTACAACATGTACTTTCATTTCAGTATTAAATTAATTTTCTATTAAAAAAATTTGAAAGTTGAAAGTGCTTGTGCCAGGTATGGAAACTATTTTTGAGTACACGACAAATGACTGGAAAATTTAGGATCAAGTCCTAGTCTGTGGTCATGGCCAGGTGGAGAGCAGCGGGCATGGGGTCAGCAAGCAGAGCCGTCCCTTCCCCCTGGCCAGTCCTCCCAGGAGCCCAAAGCAGCAGCTCTGAGGAGCAAAGGAGTGTCACCCTGAGGTCTCGGGCGATCCCTGATGATCCAGACATCCACCCACCCAGAGGCAGTGGTTGATACCCTGTTACTGTGGTAATTCTGGTGACCAGGAGAGGTAGCAAGTATACTGAAGAAAGCCCAGGCATACTTCCACTAAATCCCATGGCTTCTCATCCTCACATGGGCTCCCCCAGCACGGGGCCCCTCTCCTCTCCAGGGCCAACTTGAAAAATCTAAGGCATCAGAGACCTGGAGCTCATGGCACAGACCTAGTTGAAACTGTTGTTGGCAATGAGAGGTTGTTGGGAAATTGAGAGAAGCAGCAGAAATTTCAAGAACAGTTGTGAGGAATGGGAGGAAGAAATGACCCTGAGCACAGCTGACTGTTGGACAGCACTGAGAACACCTCGCTAGGCTGGGAGCCCAGGGTGTTGTGGTGGTGACCACACACCTAGGCTTGGCACAGCTGTCATGTAGCAGCTGAGGCACACCTGCTGAGAGAAGTCATGGGATTGATCCAGGGTTCTGTTGAGGGAAAGAGAGAACTGATAGATTGAGAGCTGATGGAGAGAGGGAAAAATTGCAGAACTCAGTGCAGTTGAAGAACAGACAGAGTGGGCATGAAATAATGAAAGACTGAAAAGTACGGAATGATGTGGCCACTAAAGGGGAAACTCAAGTTGCAGATTTCAGGAGTGGAACATTCTGGGCATTAATAAGTTTCAGGGTGTGGCTTGGGCATTTGTTACTGTAATGGGATAGAGAGAGGGTCAGGAGACTGTAAGGACGGAAGTTTACCTTGAAGCTGGGTGACACAGGACACTGAAGTTACCCAAAATGATAGCGGAGATTGGGGGAGTATTGGAAGGACATTCTCAGAGGTCTGATCAAGACAGATTTAGCACAGATTTGGGGAGGAGGGAGAAAGTATCAGAGATAGTGGTTAGGTCTTCTACGCCACCACACTTTTTGTAAAGATAATTTATACATTATTATTCTCTTCATCAATTCTAATAGACTCATCCATATTCAAATATGAGTTTAAAAACTTGTAACACAAAATGTAAAAAAAATTGGAGATGATCTATCTTTGTACTGATCTGAAGACTGAAAACTAACAATAGTTACATTTTTAATCAAAAGGAGTTTTTATTGGGGTGCTTGGATGGCTCAGTCGATTAAGGATTGGATTCTTGATTTTGGCTCAGGTCATCTCATGCATGATTTGTGAGTTCAAGCCCTGCACTGGGCTCTGTGTGGACAGCACTGAGCCTTCTTGGAATTCTCTCTCTCCCTCTCTCTGCTCCTCCCCAACTTGTGCTCTGTTCCTCTCTCAAAATAAATAAACTTTTTTAAAAAAAGTTTTATTTTATTTTATTTTTTATTTTTGAGAGTCAGCATGAACACAAGCAGGGGAAGTTCGAGAGAGAGAGAGAGCGAGAGAGAGAGAATCCTAAGCAACCTCCACACTCTTCAAGGAGCCCATAGGGACTCAATCTTACGAACCATGAGATCATGACCTGAGCTGAAATCAAGACACTTAACCAACTGAGCTATCCAGGCACCCCCCAAAAAGTAGTTTTTAGAATAACTACCTCTACTTGTAAATGTTTGGGAGGAAAAAGATGACAGTGTCTTTAATTTCCATGTTCGTGGTCAGATCTCGCATTCACTGTGCTTCTGGGTGCCCTGCTCCCTACATACACCAAGTGTTCAGATAAAGGAACATGGAAATGTGCTGTAAATAGTAACATGATAGACACCCCAATTTCCAGTTTAAGAGTTGGCAGTCCCTCAGGAACTCAGCAATATGTGTGGGAAAAGAGACACAGAATGTTTATCTGAACATACAGGGTGGCCCTTGTAAAGCTTATGTGGGATTCTTCTTGGAAAGATTAAAAAACTAGCCTCATGCTTCATAATTGGCAGGCAGCCAAAGTGTTTGGGCGTGGTGTAGGAAGGGGGCAAAGAATCTGTGTGGGTGACAAAGGAGACAATGATGGCTGGGTGGAACACAGAATGTTGGCAAAGCTACAAGTGGAGACCAGCCCAGAGATGGCATGGAAGCCAAGCTTTACGGTTGTCTGACAAGTGGAGAATTAAAAGGGAGAACAAACACGCCCTGAACATCGCGGGCACTGCATCTGCTTGAAGAGTACTAACCAGCTTCCGGCTGTCACAGCGACAGTGGCTCTAATGCATGGGTCGAGCCCAGTGGCGCAGAGAATACAGTCTGGGTCTCACTGGTCTTTGGGTGAGTGGGACGTATGGCGAATGGATTGAGAACACAGACACCACAGAGCAATATTAGCAATGCACCTGCCGACCTCGAGTGAACCACATGCCTGCCCTTGGTCCAACCGGATCTGCTCCTCTGCCAGTGTCCTTATCTGCCTACGTCCCCTACAAGGGGCTCTTTAGTAAGTGCTTGCCCTGAAAAGTTCCTGCTGGCAGGAGAGACGACTGGGCACAGCTGAGAACAGAGGAGGTGAACTCACCTCCGGGGATGCCCGGGGATCCCAGAAGACACAGAGCTTAGAGGAAAAGTGGGTAGACTTTTTCGCTGCCCACGGACAACCCTACATGGGCTGCCTTCACCTCCCACCCAATGGTAGCTCCACCTCACTGCCGAGGGCACAGTCTCTTCTGTTTTTGGAGCCTCTCAGTCTGGTGACCCTGAACGTGGGGATCACTCAACTGAACAAGTAAAGTTGTACTCTGGAAACACAGTGATATTTTGAAGACATCTGGGAACATGATTAGCAGCTATAAAAAACAAAAAAATCACCACTGTCTGGCTCTGCAGAAAGACACAATCCCTTTTACAGATGATGGCTCGAACAAGACCACGATCCAGAGTGGAAATAACATTGTGACATGGGAGGCCGCACTTACCTTATGAAAGTCAAACACTTTTTCTGCGAAAAGACCATTGGCAATGCTGAGCTCATAATCCCTATGGGATGTGTTTATGTCGGAGAGAACTCTTTTCAGCTGAGACTGAAGTCCTGGCTATTATTGAAAAGATTTATAAAAAATTATATTATGGGACTGCAAATATATCCACACTCTCATTTACACATGAAACAAAACATGCATGTTGTTCCACAAAAAAACTGAAAAGAATGATGCTTGTAAATGCAGCAGTGCCACGGAGATTTACGACTTCTTGCCCTTTCTCAGAATAGTACCTGTGATCAAAATTAATTAGAAGTTTTACTAAAATCATTAACCTTAGAATAAAATCACTAACAGCAGATAATGAATCTGCCCCATATGTGTGCTAAAGAATTCATTTTACCTCTAAGTTGGCCATGGAGATCAAAGGATAAAAGCAAAACATTTAGTTCCATATTGTCTTGCCAAAATCCAGCCAACGCACAAGTGAAATAGTGGGAAATTAATAATTAACAAGTAAATTACCAAAACTTGTACTTTGAGATACCACACTATGGCAGAGGGAGACATACTCCGTTGCTTTGAGAAGACAGTGAGCCTAATTAAATACATCGGCAAGATAGTAATTTCTCGAATTTTAGTCCCACATTCTCTTTCCCTAGAGGAACTAGAAGAATGTATTGTCTTTACCTGAGTATTGGAAGAGTTGCCCCATCCTGAGACCCTGGTGAAGTGAAGCATCTGCAGACGGGGAATGAGGAAGGCGGTTAGCAGGTCCTGCTCAATGAGAAGGGACCCCCACAGAGCCAACCAAGGAAAACACTGGATTGTTAATGGCTGAGTCTGTGTGTGTGGTTGGCAGTGCGCCGGGCAGCAGCGACAGGGGCAGCCGCCCTTCTGACATGGTTAGAACACAGATTACTCGTTGGGGAAAGTGGCACAAGCCGGCAGAGTTAATAAATTGACGGCTACAGAATGAAATGTGTTTGATAACTATTTTTGTTGGCTCATTCTAGTGGAACAATTTTACAATTACTCACTGATTAAACATAGACAAGGATCAAAATGAATCAAATAAAAAATGGAAACTTTGGGGCACCTGAGTGGCTCAGCTGGTTAAGCATCTGACTTCGGCTCAGGTCATGATCTCACATGTGTGGGTTTGAGCCCCATGTTGGGCTCTGTGCTGACAGCTCTGAGCCTGAAGCCTGCTTCAGATTCTGTCTCTCTCTCTCTCTCAAAAATAAATAAACATTAAAAAAACAGAAACTTTATTTACCTCCATGACAGGCAAGATTAGGGCTAATTACATAGGCACCAAGAAGGAAAACGGAGTTGTTACTAAATATCTAAGGAATCCTAAATGTGAAGCGAAATTGGAACTTGAGAGATGTAATTTCAGATCCTGCAATTATTTGGAATTAAGTCATTTTAGGTGTCTCCTTTGCCAGTGTGGCCTCATAATCCCATTTTTCTCATAATTGCTATTCTGCCCAAGCTTTAATTTTCTATTGCATTTTATCTGAATTTCTGCAGGCCCTTGCGTCCACGGGATCTGAAATGCCAAACAGCTTCTCAACTAGGAAGTGATAAAGTGTCCTATGCATATGATACTCATTTATGCAATTGTCAGGAGCAAACTGAATGTGTTCTGCCTCCCAGACATGGATGGAAGATACACAGAGCCAGCTAAGATTTTCCTGAAGGGGTCATATGTGCTACGTTTGAACCATATCCTAGTGGGAGGTGGAGGTAGGGAGAAAGGGTGAAGTCTATTAGAAATTAGGCATGGGAATTTAATTAAGTCAGAATTGCTATCAGTGCCTCTGTGCTCACAGGCTTTCAACTTCAAGGCTTCAGAACCCGAATCAACAGCACCATCTTACTGGGTAGGAGAAAATGGAACAGCTCAGTAAGATACATGAAGATGTATGAAGGCTCTGAGTGTCACCATTAATCTTAAAAGGTCACAGGGAATTGGAGCCTACCTCAATTTCTACATCCTCTTCCTCTAGAATAATAATTAATATGAGGTGGAGTGAGAGGTAAGGCAAAGGCAACAAGGCACATTTGATATACAAATTGGTAGTCGATTTCAATTCACTAGTGGGGTCTTTGCAGACATCAAGTCACTATGCCTGGTAACCAGGGGGTCATCCTACCCTGCCCCCCTGGTTCCGTGCCATTTTGGAGCCTGAAAAATACCAGGCTCCTTTCTCATTTTGCCTTGGCATTGGATAGACTGGTATTTGGGAATATATGGGTGTGCCAGAAACATAAAAGATCATGGTACAGGGTCAGGACTCAAAAATGCTAATGTCCTTCCTGAATTAACTTTTGTGGCCCAAGCAATATTATAAAAAGCGTCTGAATCCCCCAGAAGTCATCCTTGTTAATTTTTTTGAATAAAGCTTTAACAAGCACACACATTGAACATCATTCTCTGATCAATTCTGATTTTACTCTCTTTTGATAATAATCTGGTCGTCTCTTCTGATATTCCTAATTGGCTTTTAGGAAACCTGACTGGTACACTATTGAAGTGATACATAAATGTTTTTATAGTTTCAAAAACTCTAAAGAAATTATGCATTCAACAATAAAACTACCCTGACTGAAGATGAATAGAGACATTAGTAAATAGTCAAATGTAATAAATATTAAATAAAATATCAAAGGGCATAGTTATCACAATCCAAAATGCTCGCAGTCCTGTGGTCTCATATTCTCTGATTGACCCATGTGGGAAAATCAGAATTTCTTTTTCTTGTTCACAACTGGTAACATATTCAGATAACAGCAAACAAGGAAAATCCTGGATCTACACAATATAAGATATTTCAGGATCTTTAGATTGAGGATAAAAAAAAAAAAAAAAAGACTGGGGCGCCTGGGTGGCCAAGTCAGTTAAGCATCCGACTTCAGCTCAGGACATGATCTCACAGTTTGTGAATTCGAGCCCCGCGTCAGGCCCTGTGCTGACTGCTCAGAGCCTGGAGCTGCTTCTGATTCTTGTCTCCCTCTCTCTCTGCCCCTCCCCCATTCACGCTCTGTCTCTCTCTGTCTCTCAAAAATAAATAAACATTAAAAAAATTTTTTTCAAAAAAAAAAGATTGAATCATCTGCATCCCAATGGCCTTCTTTCTACCTGTGTATTCTTCCCAAATGATAAAACTATTATCTCTCTCAGAGAAGGGGTAGAATAAGTAACATTTTACAGTGATTATTTTTGAAACGTTTTTGGTAAAACCCAATTGTTTTAGAAAATTCAAATTTGCATAACTTTAAAAAAACACTGATATGAAGACATGATTTAAGACCAAAATTTACGACATACTTTATTTCAATGAAATGTTATGTGAGAGAAAAGAGAGGAAGTAGGCTTCTCAAAGAAAAAAAAAAAACAACTAAATTTTAAAAACCATTATATTCAAAAAGTACAGTAATATGAGAGCTAAATGAAAAACTATGAACCTGAACACATGATCTTATAAATAAGTGTACTTTTCTGCTCTTTCACTCAAATGAGAAGCAGCTTGTGTGTCACCTGAACTCCACTGAATTGATTCTAGATTTTGTGCCAATTCTGGATTTGAGTACTGTTACCCAGTAAAGGAATCACACCTTCGCTGAGAGTAGCTAAACTGTCTGGAACCAAGGAAATTCAGGACAGGCTCAGAACCTCATGTTTTCGGGAAGCAAGATTTAGAGTCATCCAAGAGGACTGTTTAAAAAGGGCAATTTTAGGGGCACCTGGTTGGCTCAGTTGGTTAAGTGTCCGACTCTTGATTTTGGCTCAGGTCATGATCTCACAGTTCTCGGGATTGATCCCCACATCAGGCTCTGTGCTGACAGCCAGAAGCCTGTTTGGGATTCTCTCTCTCCCCCCGCCCCTCTCTTTCCCTTCCCTGCTCAATCGCTCATTTTAAATAAACTTTAAAAACAAAAAAAAGGACAAGTTTAAAGGGATTTCTACTGGCCCAACTGTGACCATCTGCGCATCAAAAATAAGAATGACCACTGGTCCACGGCGATGCTTAAGAGAGACAGATGGATGGATGCCACAGATTTTAACTAAACTGATAATATACACATATGTGATGCACGACAGCACGTGTTGGGTACTGCAGCAAGAAACTAACCGGGACAGGATTGTAGGGGCAAGAGGGGGAAGCTGAACAACTGATTTCCAAGAAGGTATACTGCAGAGGTCTAAACATTTGTACAAATGAATCCTGAATGGTTTTGTGTCTATAGTTGCCATTTTTTCCTATTGCATATTTATTTATTTTTATTTTTTTAATTTATTTTGACAGAGTGTGGGGGAAGGGCAGAGAGGGACAGAGAGTCCTCTTACATGTTTGTTACAGGAGGTCATAATAGCAAGAGCTAAAAAAGTAATTCAGGAAAGGCACTGAATCCGACAGTGACCGTAAAAGAAGAGCAGACCCCAGCAACACAGTTCTTTGAATTCACTGTGACCCAACTGTCATGAGCTGTTGACTGGTCCACCAGGCAGCTTGGGGGGAGGGGGGTGTGGGCTGGCAAAGAGACCTCAGGAAATGAATCTGGCAATAGCCCAGAAAGTTCCTGACCTGAGGTCATTCAATGATAAATAACTGTGTCTTCTGTTGTGTTCAAGGCATGGTGTTTCATCATAGGTGTGAAGCCTACACATCTTTAGACTAGGAACACTTTTTAGGCTATTTTTTTTAGTGGATACCAACAAGTCCCCCCCTCCCCCACCACCCTGTAGTTTGCAGGTAAGGATACTGAGGCTAACACAGATGAACTAATTTTCCCAAATCAGAATTTGGATCTCCTTTTCTCACTCAAGACCAAGTCGCCTTACTTAGTTCTAAAGCGTTATATACTTATACTAACAAATGAATACATTTTTATCAGTGGCTAGGTTTCCCCCCCACCCCCACAAAGGCTCTATATTTGCTTCTCAAAGTACTAACTCCATAATAACTGAGGTTTTGTAATAATGTACTTTGGGTTGCATTTTGGTTTGGTGGCTTTAGGGAGAATGGTTCTTGACTATTTTGATTCTGCCTCCTGGGGGATATCTGGCAATATCTAGAGACATTTTTGCTTCTCACGACTGGAGAGAGATACCCAAATGGTATCTAGTGGGACAAGCCAAAGACTCTGCTAAGTCTCCTGCACTGCGTAGAAAAGCGCCTTACAACGAAGAACTATCTGGCTCAAAATGTCTGAGGTTTAGAAGCCCTGATTTAGAAGATCACCTTGAATTTGAATCATAGCTCTGCCACTTACTAGTCAAGATGGCACAGGAACACACAAAATCAGGGTAATATGACCTACTCGGATGTCACTGCGAGCAGCAAATAAGGTATCTGTAGAGCTTAGCCCAGACCCTGACATTGACGAAGTTCTCAGCAGTTAGCTGCATCATTGCATTAAAGGTCCTCAATATACTGTGGTTGTGAATCACTCCAGCTCCTGGAAAAAATGCATTCTGGACCTGTGGTTATTCCCTAGCAGCAAATATTCACTGAGCTATCCGGAGAGAGAAATGAATTATTCCAGCTTAAATTACCTGCACAAACACTCTTTAACCAGCACTTAGTTGTGAAAGGTTACGACATGGGCAAGCTTCCTCTAGCTCTAATTTATGAACCAATATCATGGGGGGAACGAGTGGGCAGAAAGTGATACAGAGACCTCCACGCGCAGCCTGGACAAGGTGTCTCACCTGCCATCGAACTACAACCCCCGAGAGGAGTGTCACTTCCCCGGCCAGCCTGGTTCGGGGTAGTGTATGAGGGTAAGTAAAAAGCCCTTTCTACAGCTGTTGGTGACAATGTGATTACCATTCAGGTAGGCTGCTGCTATCCGGAATGTACTATTGTGTCATTTGTGCCCAGGTCACTCATGTTCAAATTGGGACTCTGGTATCTTATGATCTTCTTTCTCATCTACTTCTACAGGCACTGGTTCCCAAGCTTTAGTGCCTCCCTGGAGAGTTTACTAAGCCACAGATTGCTGGGCTCCATCCCCATAATTTCTGATTCACTAGGTCTCCGGTGGGGCCCAAGCATCTGCATTCCTAACACGTTCTCCGTGATGCTGATGCTGCTGGTCTAGGAAACACACTTCAAGAACCACTTGACCAAGGAAAAGAATCAAAGCGACAGTTCTGAGAATATTCCTGTTGTCTCTCATCTCAAACACAAGTGGTACGAGCAGTACGTGTGTCCTTCAGCCTTGGAGGGGGCCTCGTTGAGATGGCCTCATTTACAGGGGACCACTGCAGCAGAATATGCTCTTGCTGGAAACAACTTTCCCTAAGTGACTAATTGCAGGTACCATGGGTGGTGGCCCAACCCAAGACTGACCTTATCAATCTGAGAAGCACAGTCACCTCGTGCGCCCAAACGGACTAGGGCCAGGGCAGTGAAGATGCTCAGAGAAGAGAAGAACACGTTTCCATTCCCTGGGCTGTTATCCATCTCTCTGAAGAGGTTGGTGCAAAACTCTGCATTTGCCGCAGCAAGGGAGGCCATTGTGGAATGGTGGGCAGCCTGGAGAACACGGAGAAATGGAATGAATTCCGAGTACATTCTCCGTACATATGGAGGTTTCTATATTCGTTTGTTTTTTTCTATCTGAAGCTGCATTTCTTCAGCCTTGGAGGTAACCGCCAAATAGCTTAGAACAAAAAGAAAAAGTTTCCTCTGGTCCAGTATCTTTGTTACCAACGCTCTAAAACGATCTCTTGTGGTGCTATCATGATACACTCATCTTTTTTACATGGATATACTTTAGTGTAGTATCTCTCTGTTTCTGCCTCTCCTCTCATACTCACAGCCAGGACATATTTCCACTTCTCCTTGATGGGGCATTTCTGTCATCAGTGGCCTCAAATACTTCTGTTCTCACCTCCTAAGCAGACACCTCCTGGGGCCTACTGTTCAGCGAATTACCTCAACTTCCGAAGCTGAAATAGAGCAAAAGCGCTCTTTGCAGTAAAACAAATATTAAGACATTAGGCTGTCTATTAAAGGGGCTGGAATCCTTGTTTTCTAAATTTGTAGTTTTAAAAATGGTTAACATTTGAGGCCCCTGGGTGGCTCAGTCAGTTGGGCGTTCAACTTGGGCTCAGGTCATGATCCCATAGCTTATGGTTCAAGCCCCACATCAGGCTCTGTGCTGACAGCTCAGAGCCTAGAGCCTACTTCCGATTCTGTGTCTCCTCTCTCTGCCTCCTTTGCCACTCACGCTCTGTCTCTCTCTTCTTCAAAACTAAATAAACATTAAAAAAATTTTTTTAATGGTTAACATTTGAAGATTGAACACATAATTTTCTTCTCTCCAGTATAGCCATGACACATGTGCTTAGAGTAATCCTACATCCTAACTCTTTTCGGGACTGCCCCAATTTCAAATATTATGCATCCTTGATCCCGTATTTATTATTTTTACACATTTTTATAATTTGAGGGGAATGGAAATGTTATTAACCATATTATGTATCACAAACATACACATGACCTTCTAACACAGAGGTCTATCTCTTATCGGAGAACCTAAGGTATAACAGCTAATTTAGAATCCAGGATGAAAATGAGACTATCTTCAAATTCTTGACAATGTTTCTGAAATATAAAGAGCTGCCACCAGCATGGAATTCTTCAGGAATCTGCTTTCGTATTTCTTTGCAGACTTTTTCCCACAATGCTCAAACTGATCCCCAATCCCACAGGTGGGGTTGTCCATACTAAATGAGTTAACATCAATCCTCCAAATAATTCTCCTTGAATCTTCTGTGACATTACACCAAATGGTGTGGCAGGTTCCAAGAGTCCCTGAAGTGACCCACTCCTAACCCCAACCTTGTTGCTAACAGTTGTGTGACCTGGGTCAAGTCTTTCACTTCCTTAAGCTTCTAAATTTCATTTTATTCAGGGGCACCTGGGTAGCTCAGTCGATTGTCCAACTTCGGCTCAGGTCATGATCTCATGGCTCATGGGATGGAGCCCCACGTGCGGCTCTGTGCTGACAGTGTGGAGCCTGCTTGGGATTCTCTGTCTGTCTCTCTCTCTCTACTCCCCCCACTCTCTCTCAAAATAAATAAATAAACTGGGACCCCTGGGTGGCTCAGTCAGTTAGGTGTATGACTTCAGCTCAGGTCACGCTCTCACAGTTTATGGGTTCGAACCCCACATTGGGCTCTGTGCTGACAGCTTAGAGCCTGGAGCCTGCTTCGGATTCTGTGTCTACCTCTCTCTCTCTGCCCTTCTCCCACTTGTGCTCTGTCTCTCTCTCTCTCTCTCTCTCTCTCTCTCTCTCTCTCTCTCAGAATAAACAAACATTTTTTTTTAATTTTAAATAAATAAATATTTTTTTTCTTCCTAAAAGACAACAAACTGGACATTTCCAGAGTGTTCCTGAAGAACCCATATTCAGCACTTCGGAATTTCAAGAGAACATCACTGAGGCACAGGTCATACATGATGCTGTTTTGCAAGGTCAGATTCAGCTTTCATAACAGGTCCCCACTCCTCAGTTATGCCCCCAGAAATACAGGATGAAAAAATCATTCACACTCCAAACATTCTTCACTTCAGGAAAGAACATCTATGTTTTTTTTAATAGCTATCCAGAAAAGGAATGATTTCCTATCAGATCCATGTAAACCAGGGAGAAAAGCAGTGGCAGCTGTGATTTTTAAGGACAGAAGAAATCCTTTCCTTCCAGCAAAGGAGAGAAGGAAACAGAAAAAGGAAAGGACACAGGCTGAGAGATGCTGGAGAGCTTTATCTAGTGAGCAAAACTGGTGGGGACTAAGGCCCCAGACTTTTTAGGAGCTCAAAATCACAGTTTACATTGGAAAGACAAGTATTGCTTCTAAAATATTTTTTAAAATGACAAAATTGAAATTAATGAACATACAAGTAAATATCCTTAAATTGAAACATAAGTTGGTTTTTATATTAAATTTTTTACTCATAAGAAGTTCTATAATTTTAGAGAGAAATTGTGTACTAGACCCTGTCTCTTCAAACAATTTCCAAGACTTCATGTCGATTGCCAAAAACATAGTAAATGAAATTACTCACTCTTCAGAAGGTGATTTTAAAAGCAAAATTATAATAATCATTTCCAAATATTTACAGTGAAAATTAGAAGACTGTGGGTTCCTTTTGAGATAGTCTATAGAATATATTTGATATATTCAATATAATTTGAAAATTTAAGACCTGAAAGATTGAAAGCTTTAAAAATGACCCTGTTTGGGGACCTGACTGTGTGGCCCAATGGGTTCTGGAAGCTACTTTGTGGTATATACTAAAGTAGTACAAAATTTCACTGCGCTTTTCTTCCATCAAGCCCCGATTCTTCTAGATGCTTTACCAAAGTAAAGGGTGGGGGGGGGGGTGAGGGAAGAATCTTTTCATGTTTTTAAAAATCATTTCTTAAATTATTTTCTAAGCGATAACCATGAATATTCATTTTCTAATTTTTTAATCATCCTGGTGACTTTTCACAAAACTATCATCATATTGAAGAGAAGCTCCACAGGAATGGGTTTACTGAGGCAACTGAGTACAAGTTTTTATGAGTTAGATGAATTTTATGGCAGAGAAAAACCAACCTAGATAAATATTTAAAAAATGAGTTGAGACTTTCTGAGTTCTAAATTTTCAAACAATGACTTTTAAAATGATAAATGGTGGGGCTGGGGCGCCTGGGTGGTTTAGTCGGTTAACCGACTGACTGACTTCGGCTCAGGTCATGATCTCACAGTTTGTGGGTTCGAGCCCCATGAAGGGCTCTGTGCTGACAGCTCAGAGAGACTGGCACCTGCTTCGGATTCTGTGTCTCCCTCTCTCTCTGCCCTTACCCCATTCATAGTCTCTCTACCTCTCTCTCTCTCAAAAATAAATAAACTTTAAAATAAAAAAATAAATAAAATGATAAATGGTATGAGATCACTTATTCTTACACATTCCTGTGCAGACATGTTTACGCACTTTGAAAATAAATACCAAATAGTATGTTCCACTTCACATAACTTGTTTTTCTCTTTCACTACACAGATGCATGGTAGTTTCTAGGAATGAAAGCAAGATTCTTTCCTTCTCTTTTGATATAAAGTCTAAATCCCATTGGCAAATAGATAACTATATTTAAGGTCAAATTACTTAGTATACATTCCCAAGATTCCACCTGGTGACATGAAAAAATATTAGCGTTAGTACCAAAAGTGTGATTTTCCTTTCTCCTATAATTACTTTTTATAGCAACTGTTAAGGAAATAAACAAGCACCAAAAGAAATAAGTTAAATTCAAACAAGCCATTCACAAGTATCCAGTGACTTGGGTCCCAGTTAAATAATTGAAGGAAGTTGAAGAAGAAAATAAATTATGTGAAGCCACAAAACATGTCAGCATGATACTATCTATTATGCCGTGGTCCAGACATATCAATGAAGGAATATTCTTTCTGAATCATGAAAGAACTCGGCTTCGATTAATTTTTCATTCCACTAAAAATATACTGTATTCTTACATTCTTTACACAAATATTTTACTTTAATATACAGACATGAAATTTATAATTTACAGGTTAACACAAACTAACGAAGATTCATGAAAGTTTTTAAGCCCCAAACATCCACCTTGAGGATCTAAAAGTCCACAGAAGCCCAAAGCCCATTTGCTTACTTAATGGTATATTTCAATCCAAGAAATGTGTTATCCCTTCCTTCCTACATTTTTTATGTCAAAACAAAAGGATACATATGTTCTCACTGAAGTTTTTTAAGTCTAATAAAAGGCAAGAAAGATAATTTTTAAATGAAGCCTAGGAAAAGCTAGGGACAAAACACACTAATAAACACATGAAATTATAATGATATTTTATGGAACCTAAACTTACTATACTTGATTGATAAATAATGTGCCTTAAATGACTGATCAAAATATTACCTAATCTCAGGATAATTTTGTCTATACAAGGAAAAGCAATCCTATTTCATGGTACAGTATTGAAGAAAATAAAAACTCCTATATTTACTGAATTAGAATACACATACTGGGGGAAAAAAGCAGTAGGCAGTAACTTCTATTGAGCATGCTTAATTTTTATTCCTATCATATAAGTCAGATGCAATGCTATCAGTAGTTACTTTTTTACAGAAGTGTTTTCAAATCTATTTCTTTTAAAATATGGTTTCAAATTTTGATAACTCCCTTATCAAACACCTTGCTATGTGATTTTTAAAGTTCAGTTCTAATCTCAAAACTTAGTAAATTCCAACCCATATACATGCCTTAAAGAAGAACACTGGAAATATAGAATCTAGATTTGTACATAATTCCCCACATGCTATTTATCTATTTCAAAATGGAATATGAGGTCTTCAACTTGTCGCTAGTCCCCTGCTGGATAGTGCCTGCCATCCTCCCCACGACCACGTAAAGTCAGCCACAGATAAGCCTTAAGATAGAGAAGCTGAGGACAGAACCAGGCAATGATTTTGATGTCGTTTGATGAGTTTAGACCCTCAGGTACCGAGAAACAGCCATTGTTCTCCTCTCACTCTCTCTCTCTCTCTCTCTCTCTCTCTCTCTCTGTGTCTATCTTTCTCTCTTACCCTTTTTGTCTCTCTCATTCAAAGTGTCTGCCAGACTTTTAGTTGTGGGCTTCAGAAATATTTACCTTACTCTCTTCATAGAGGAAGTTAGCAGCTGGTTGGGTGAGTCTGAAAGAGTTCCTTGCATTACTCTGAAATATAAAGCCTCTGACTCAGACACTCCCTACTTCCTTTTGTGATGACCATGGAAATTTTAAGTAATGGCATTAAAATGCAATTATGTTAAGGCCCTTTAAAAAGCAAATGAAGAGAAATGTGTATGCCCTACAGATCCAATTCAAAGTAGCTGAAACAGATAGGTTTTAATAATAAAATTTTAGCATGAAATGTTATCTAATTTGATATTAACATCACATTGCATTTTATGTAGTATCATGTATCCTGGGATGTCTGGTATTTTTCCATATGGAAAGCCATCTTTTGGAATTCAGTCACTGGTTTTTGTTACCGTGTTTGTTGGATTCCACCTCATTGGACTTGGGTATCTAACAAGAAATACCACAGAGCCTCACCTTCAAGGATTTCTACTCCAGCCTGTATAAAATTAAGTGCATGGAGAGGCATCAGTTCCGCCCTAAAGGAGGGGAGAGGGCAAAGAGCTAGAGGACAGAGTGCGGAAAGCAGGGACTGTTCTGGCTCAGAGACTGGGGATTTCCGTGTTTGAGTCCAGCAGGTGAGCTCCCTCTTTCAGGAGTCGTCAGGTCTTATTTCACATAGTGTTTCTGACTTTGCCATACACGTTTTTCCACAAGCGTTCGCCCATCCCGCCTTCATTTAGTTGCACGTTTAAATGCTAAAAGGGAATACCCTGATCTCCTGATCTTTGAAAGTTCTCTAAGGTGAATATCCCATCACAGGGATAGATGTATTAGAACATATTGAACATTTGGGGTGATACCCACCTCCACAAGAAGAGGAAACAGCTAGTGAGAGGAACCCTGGAAACTAAACAAATAACCAAAAAAAGGGTGGTGAACAAAATTGTTAACTAATGAGACAGCACAGATTCCACACTGAAACGTATATCCTACTATACCTTATAGCTCATCGGTGGGTAATATTCTCTTACTTGTAATGATTTAAATACTAAGTATTGAGCTAAACGAGACTCATGATAAATCTCTATAAGGATGCTGGAAGGAAATTGTAGGGGGCGGGTGGGGAATAGGGAACCCAGGAGGCACATCGTCCTTCCATGAAAAGAAGTCTACAGATAGTCCGTAAAAGTAAAATGCAAAACAAAACAAAACAACAAGAACGACAACAAAAAACAAAACAAACAAACAAACAAGCGATTTAGCATGGTTTTGAGAGGTCTGAAGGAAGACACAAACCAGCCTTAGAAGCATTTGAGATTGGCGATAAGTATACACCCATGAAACCACTGCCACAAATCAATCACACTTTAATGAAGTGGTTTTAAAAACAAAAGCATTGAGAGTTGTTTTTCTTGTTATGGGAGAAGCAGGGTGGGAGGGGGCGGGGGGTGGGGAGGGAAGGCACTGCTGGTCTATTCCATCATCTCTGCGGTCTCCTTGGTCTCCTTTAGACTCCTCACTGCTTAGATCGTATTTGAACTTGGCAAATAGATGAAGGATAAAATACTAGATCTAAGGGTACATTCCAGCCTGGCAACTCTACTAGCTGTGTGACCTCGAGCAAATAACTTCACTTCTCTGAGTCCCCATTTTCTCGTTTGTAAAATAAGAATTCAGATCAATTCTATTTTTATTTTTATTTGAAAACACATGGATGCATGTGTACATACATAGGTACTATATACTATACCATATACACCAGCATAGCATTTGCTGCAGGATGGGCCCTCGATACTTTTAATCCCCCTCAAGGATCACTTTGCCTTTGCTATATTGTATTACATGTGATAACAGACAATATAAGAAGCTGGATCTCTCCAACTGTTTTTATATAGCATTCTACCTTCCAGGATCTGGGTTTTACTGCTACTATCCCTCTAGTGTGATGGTTCCATCCCTCTGAAAACAATACAGTGATAAACAATATATGGAGAATTTTGGGGCCCCTGGGTGGCTGAGTCAGTTAAGCATCCAACTCTTGATTTCAGCTCAGGTCATGATCTCACAGTCTCATGGGAACAAGCCCCAAGTCAGGTTCTGCTGGGCGTGGAGCCTGCTTGGGATTCTCTCTCTCCCTTTCTCTCTGCTCCTCCCCCCGCTCTCTCTCTCTCTCTCTCCCTCTCTTAAAATACTTGAGAGATTTTCATCATAGGAGGAATCGGGAAGGCTTTTAGGAATAGTGGGCAGTTGGGAGTGAAAGCTGAGAGTTAAGAGTAGGAGAAGGGACCACTGTTGGCATGGAGATGGATATGTGGACAATAGAACAGGGTGCTCAATTGGTTCCAGTTTGCCTGAAAGTCCCACATCCTGGGACCCCCTCAGTCCTGGTGGGATGCAGCGACAGTTCCCAGACCACTGTTTATCTAGCACACCCCAAAACTGTGCTCCACACCAGGTCGTTGTCATTGAATTCAAACTATCTTGAGACACACAACACGTATTCCTGACACCCAAAATATGTCCTCATCTGCCCACTGATGCCTGAAATCACCGTGACAGGACACATTGGGTCCCAAGTCACAGTCAGAAGTAGGCACAGAAGAATACACACATTATGATTCCCTTTATGAAAGGATCAGGCCAAAAAAAATTGCGTTTTTAAGGATGCTTACATAGTGGGCAGACTATGTTAACAGAATGATTCCCTTTACTTAGCTCTACTTACTTCTTGGGGAAGGGAAGTTTTTGCTGGTAAAAGAATGAGGAGGGAGGTTTCAGAGATTCTAAAAATATTCTATTTGTTAAATTGTATGCATATATTGAATGCACTTATATGTATCCAAGTTATATTTCATAATTTTAAAAAGTCGATCAAAATACATAAGGAAATAAAATACCCCAGAAATAGGATAAAGTGCATTGGATATAACTGATAACTGATCTATTCCTGAGAGCAGATTTTGATGGAGGATGGGCTGGGAACCCTGAGCCCAAGATAAACAGAGTGGCAATGAGGTAAAGAATAGTATGTCAAATAAGACTGAGATACCAAAAAAAAAAAAAAAAGACTGAGATACCAGACAGACATGGTACATGACGGACACCAGGGGTCCGTGTTCCCTCCAGCAACCCCCAGACCTAGCAATCCCTCCAGAGAAGCGACCTGGAGAGATTTCAGGCCTTTGCCTGTGATCATCGGCCATTTTTCTACATCTTTCTTGGGATTCAGCAGGGAGCTGTCCTCTCCCCTACTGCGGCAGAAACAGGAGCAGCCTTTTAAATATGCAAATCAATAATGCATATTCACACCCACATCCTGGTGCGCAGATGCAGTGAGGAGAATCCCATCTCCTTTCTCAAAGTGATACATTCTCACAAAGAAAATGTTTCCATGCTGCCCTGGACTGTTCAGCCCTCCATGTGTTCCCTACGCACTTAGGAAGGGGACAAAGAAGACGCAAGCTGAAAGGCTGATTTTCCACCCTCTAATAAAAAGAAACAAGCATTGCTAAGTAGAATTTTTTTTCTAAAACCCTTAGGATTAGGTTTAAAGGCTGTCCATGGGTGCAGTCTACAGTCTCCCTGCCCAAGCACCTGCTTATTGATGTGTAGACTTAGCTTCTGGGATGGATTCCCTGTGACTCAGAGTAAGCACTGTCTCTAAAGAAGCTAATAAGCATTTAGACCTTTCCACCAGGTTTCAGAAGAGTATCTGAATAAAGATAATCATTATGGGATTCACTCTGAATGTGAGTCAGATTTAAAGGTGTAATTTGTCCATCTCTGTTCTTTACAATGCCAATGGTTATAATGTAAACATACAAAAAAATCAGGATCTATAGTATTAATCAGCCTGTCTCAAAACATATCCTCTGTAAGAGGGATCATCAGTAGATTAAAAAAAGACATCAGGGACTCTGTGAGTTTTCTATAAAATTTTATTATACCTTGTCAATGATCTCTTGCAATCTAATTCCTTGCAACCCTATCCTGTGTAAATGTGCTTAGCTTAAGGACCTAAAATAAAATTTAATACAAGATTTTCATCATTCCTCAAACTCAGAAGTTCATCTGGACCCCAAACTATTTTCGCTGGTTTCTTTTTATACTGTCCCCCACCACCCCACCCACTTTCTCTTTATCCCAGTTTTTTCTAACCTGAAATTTTCCAGAAACATATCTGTTGGGTTTGTAATCTCATCCGGCTTCTCTAGATGCTTACCTGAACAGAGCAGCCTCAGATAGAAGCTGAAACTTGGGGGTGTAAATTCATTCTTGTCTCCCAGCCAGACTCTTCTCCACCCTTCTGATCTGGCAATGGAAATCCACAACTGCAACACCTAGATCCTCCCTGCTATAATAGTGGCTAGTGTTCATTGAAATGGGTTTGCCCCTTGCTTAAGTGGCTACCTGTAGACAAAGGTAGGATAGGACCAACTGGGTGCTGACACCTTTACAATCAGAACATACCATAGCGGGGATACATTCCAGTGTCTGTGCTAACATCACATGGTTGAGTTCCTTGCTGTACCCACCTGCATCTGCTGTGCACAGAAGGGACTACAAGCCTAGTTCTTCAGGCTGAATGTTTTCAGAGTATCCAATGTTTCCCCAAATGACTGGATCTTCTATTGTAAAGAGCTATTGGAATCTGAAGGGGCCATAATCTTACAGTGGCTTGTCAATTTTGTCTAGTTTTGTTTCTTTCCCAAGAAGAAGGGGATCCAACTAGCTCATCCAAAATCAAATGGATCATTTAATTCCATGATGGTTTATGAATAATATAATAGTAGAGAAAAATAAAGTCACAATTAATCCGTGAAATTTGATTCTGATTTAGCAGTTTCAATAAATTTTCTGACAGAGGAGGCTGTTGTTAATACAGAAAACAGGGTTACAGATGGATTTCCTGTTCTCTGTATTCTGATTGCACAGACCTCAAATATGTTGAATTCCAAATTCTTTCTATCACCTACCCATTGTAGGCAGAAAGTACCTCCAAGTGGCGAAACAATCGATAGGTAAAAGGTAAGAGATTCAGGTGACACATAAACTGGCTAATCCTCCTGGAATTACCAAGAGTCAACCATAATTAAGGTTCTTCTCACCATTGTTTCCCATTCTACTTTAACCCAGGCAACTCTCTTACTACCGTGCTTGCAACAGTCTATTTAGAACTAACCAATCCCAAAGTGACAGAAGTCTGAGAAGGAAGTTCAGCCATGGGAACTGGTGTGTCGTGTCAGTTCTTCTCCTTTGTGACACATCAACAACCCAAATTTCCACAGGCCTCACCCATTCATGAGTACAGATGAGGCTTCATCAGTTGTAATAACCTAAACTTGACCGTCTCTTGCCCCCACTTATTTCCCAGGACTGAAGTCTCCTAGGATGTTTCAGCATTCCCAAGGAAACAAGTTTGCTCATCAGCTAGAACCACCACATGAGCTTTCCGTATTTCTTGTCTGTTCTGGTACCTTCCTCAATATCCTCAGCCTCCAGGATCCTTGAGGCTCCCTCACCCTTGTTACTGTTGCTGGTGCTCACTGAGGGAGCCCTGGTGTTCCCATGAAGAATACTTTTCTGGTGCCCTCACAATTGTCAAAGGGGGGTTTTCAACATCTTCATTTGGTCCCTTGAAGAAATGGGAAGAAGATCCCTTCCCTGCTCATATTATACTTGATTGCCAGGCACCTAGCAGAGATGTGTCTCCCAGGATTTGTCATCTCAACAGTTTCTTTGGCTGATGCTTCTCCTTCGGACCAGGTGAATAGAAGAGGTTCTTCTGCTCTTGTTTCACTCACCCACGGTGCCCATAAATACCTATGCATAAACATCCTTTGATAGGCTCCTTGCCTCAAGTAAACTAACAATTATAAGTAGGCACTTTGGGGGACTACCAAGCCATCATATGACCCAAATATGTCTGCATTTCCTTTACTGTTACTACTGCACTTTCTATCCTTAGCATTTCATACAAAGGCTTTATCTGAAGCATGTTCTTCTGTTACTGTCCTCAAATGAACTGCTAGGCATATATTCTCTTTAAAGACATAAAATAAAGTGAATAAAATGCCCATCTTTCCCAGCAGAAGTATGGGAAATAAAACAAAGTCGTCTCTCTAGACCCAAAGGCATTTTTCTTTCTTCCCTCATGTATATGACAGTGTCTGATATCTCATTCCGCCTTAATAAATACTATTGAATTAATGAAAGGGCCTAGGGTAAAATTAATGTTATGACAGAAAAGCTAACAAGTGAGAGCTCTAAGGAAGAAATAATTAATTGGAAGTGGGAGTCTTAAGTAGGCCTCACAAGTGAGCAAGCATTTGGTCTGGGTCTTGGGAAATGAAGATGAGAGTCATTCCAGGGAGAGAGCAGCAGTAGTACAGCCCATGGAAAGTGCTGTACAATGTATGCTCTGGGAATAGCTGGCAAGTACCTAGTGAGGTGGCATGGAGGGTTCGAGGCCCCATAGGCTCTGCCGCCTGGATGGGTGATGATGTCATGAACAGAGACAAAGAACCCAGCAGGTAGAGTATACATGAAAGAAAAAGAAGAGATAACAAGGTCTGGTTTTGGTATATTGAATTTGAGATGCCTATGGGACGTCCAGCTGGGGAAAAATTAGCTGGAAACTCAGGTCTGTCTATGAAAGAGGTGGTTGGTGATAGAGACGCTAATTTAGGAATCTTTGACACCTGGATGGTCATTAAAACCATGAATGAGATTACCAGACAAAGAGGGTCCAGAGCAAGAAGAATAAAACCTCATTGGGAAGGCTCCCTGGGATATTTCTCCATTTACAAGATGGGCGAAACAAGGATCTAGATCTGTAAAGAGACTTAGAAAGGCCAGGCTATCCGCTGTGGCGAGAAATTAAATATCTGAAGAGGAGCTAAGTAGCAAGGTTGTGTGACTTCTCTGCAGTAGCAGCAGGAAGCCCGAGGACAGCACAGAGAAAAAAACACGTTTGGGTTTTGAATTTTAAAT
The DNA here is from genome assembly GCA_028646485.1 of Cryptoprocta ferox. NCBI lineage: Eukaryota > Metazoa > Chordata > Mammalia > Carnivora > Eupleridae > Cryptoprocta > Cryptoprocta ferox. Next base: position 75,353,084 of record CM053566.1, on the reverse strand, counting down.
GCAGGTGAGGTAGATTCAAATTTAGTGTTAATGAAAGTGTGGCTGAAATGGTGAACCACAAAATTCAGGTTAGACATAATAAAGAGAGAGCGTGACCCTCTTCACAATATGCCAGAGCAGAGACTGTTTCAGAACCATGGACATCAACACATGGGGCTCCCACCCCAAATTCCTATAACTGTAGTGAGCATGGTGAGCCTTGGCAGGCTACAGAGAAAATGGAATGTGGGATGCCTGGGTGGCTCAGTCGGTTTAGCATCTGACTCTTGGTTTAGGCTCAGGTCATGATCTCACAGTTCGTGGGATTGAGCCTTGCATTGTGCTCTGCAGTGACAGAGTGGACCCTGCTTAGGATTCTTTCTCTGTCTGTCTCTGTCTTTCTCTCTCTCTCTCTCTCTCTCTGCCCCTCCCCCACTCACAGACATGCTCTCTCCCTCTCTCAAAAAAAAAAATAAACATTTTTAAAAATGTTTATTTATTTAAAAAAAGATGGAACGTAAGATTATGCACATCATTACGCTGGAAGACAAGACGTTACTAAGCATGTTTAGTGGGAATGTGGACCACATAAAGGTCAGTACATGTGACTGGGGTAAAGAACTCAAAACTTCAGCAGATAACAAGGTCCACACGTGCTCAGAGAAATGGGCCACTGAGGAGGACAGGAGGCTAGATATTAGGTGGTGTACCAACATGAACGTTCAAGCCAGGGACGCCTTGGAAGAAAAATCAAAAAAGTAACTAAGATACCAAAGTCCTCTAGAGTTCTAAGGGCATAACTAAGAGTCTGGAAGATGGGAAGCAGCCAGGCTTGAAGAGAAAGGGCAGATGTAAGTGTTTAGAGATTCAAAGGAGAAAGGGAAATACAAGAAGAGCTCTTATCTTCTTCTCCTGGCCTCAGACAAGGATTCATAGGGAATAAACAACTTCCACTTGAGAAGGATTTAAAGCAAGTACTAAGAATAAATTGAGGATTATATGAGATATGGGTTGAGGAAGCTGTGAATTCTGATTAGAGTTCTGTAGTTAGACTGAGAATACATAGTTTCTGTGGTGAAAGAATACTTGGGGTGCCTGGGTGGCTCAGTTGGTTGAACTTCTGACTTCAGCTCAGGTCATGATCTCACAGTTTGTGGGCTCAAGCCCCATGTTGGGCTCTGCGCTTACAGCTCAGAGCCTGGAGCCTGCTTCGGATTCTGTGTCTTCCTCTCTCTTTCTAACCCTCCCTGACTCATGCTCTGACTCACTCTCTCTCTCTCTCAAAAATAAACATTATAAAAAAAAGAATACTAATGGAAAGGGCATAGTAGAGGGTGCAGATCTAGAGGGGTGCTCTGAAAGGGGAATGGCCTAGGGATTAGTGCTAATTTTCCCAAAGAACAGAACAAAAAATCTTTATTACGTGCCTTCCATTAGTAAGATTCTAAAGTGGGCATGATAAAAGCACATGTGGCGAATGAAAAAACAAAGTGCCTGTCCACATGGAATTTTCAGTGTACTTAGGGTGAAATGACATTAAAATGCATAAAAATAGTGAGAGCTATGGAGTGGCATGACAAATAATACAGAGTCTAAGTGTATAGAGTTTAAGGAGACTGAGGTCCTCGCAGGCTGAAGTTGCCATGATGGCGGCATGGATGATGTAGAAGAGGAACCAGGTTCTGAACGTGTGTATTTAGAACGAAGAGAAGTGGGAAGGCTACTCCAGGAAAGGATGTTCACACCGGAAAGACCTGCACATTAAAATCGATACCTTATTAAGGATTTGTTTCCAAATAACCCCACAATGTGGTAGAATGAGATGGGGGTATAGATGTAACAAGGGACAGGGATGAAACAAGGCTGGCCACGTGTTGAATCTATTGAATCTGGTTGACGGATATAGGGTTTGTTTTAGACTATTTCCTCTCTCTCTCTGCATATGCTTCATAAACAATAAAATGTAATTTTAACATATCTACTAGAATGATAGTCTAGGAAGAGAAGCATAGTATGCCATTGAATCAAGTTTTTTAAAAAAGGATAAACAGTGCCTAAAAGCAGAAATACACATTTCATGTCCTGACTGCTTGAAGGGGAAAAAGACCAGTTTGGGTCCTTATAGCATTCACGTGTAGGTCAAGTTTGAGAGCTGGGACAGAGACCTGTAGGAGACCCCTGAAGGACTAGGCTGACGTATTTTGACTGTTTCCTCTACTACAACCATCACCATCATCACCTTCAGCGTCAAGTATTCCTCTGTGAGCTCCTAGAGTTTGCAGGGAACACTCTGAGGAATCCATATAGTCTAATCAAGATCCACCTTTCATTTCAGGTTTATATTTTGCAATCCATGGGCTGGCTGAGGTCTCACTGGTGGGCTGGCTAGGATTCGGTTCTATTGAATAAGTATGAAAGGCAGAAGCAAGAGGTGAGAGAGTAGGAGGAAAACTAGAAGGAAGTTTGCAGACCTCCAAAATGCTAATGCCTCTCACTGCACTAAACTATTTACTGACAGAACGATTTTTTCACCTTTTCTCCCCAAAGTTTCTCTTTACACAACTGTACCCGTTACAATAGTTATAGCCACTTCCTTTGAAAAGCAATGATGTGATACTGCATCGCTTCTGCCTCTAATTTGGCAGCACTAGTTTTGGAGGTTATTATTAAAATCCATCAAAAAGCATAGCAATAAAACATTACTTGTGGGAAATTTCCTACACATCTTAAAATAGATTATGACACTCCTTCCCTGTTAGCTGAAGTCATTTGCGTTTTGTTTTGTTTGGTGTTTCGTTGGTTTGTTCTGAATTGCAGACACCGACATTTTATTATAAACCGTGTGTACCATATCTAATCCTCTAATCTAAGTTATCTGTTTGAATAAAACCTTGCAGCAGCAAGTTCCGTGGCTTAATATCATGTTGTGTCATGGTTAATTCATCCTAAGTGCTTTGAATGCTAGATCTATTTTTATTTCTTGATGTATTCTTTGTTGTTGCGAGATGGGCAGGGCACAAAAGAATTCCATTAAACTACATCTCTTATTCGCATGTCAGTATTTACCCAATCTTCCCTTCTCGCTCTTCCTTCTCCACTTTCTTCGGCCCCCCTTTATTTTTGAAATGAATGCTCTTAGCTCTCACCTGGCCAATGGTTCGTGATGGAGCATTTGCCTCTGACATTTTAATGAACGCGGTCATTGGAATGTCCTACAATCCCTTCCCATGAGAATGTCAATTATTGGGGGCCTTGCTGGTTTCTGCTTGTTTCTGTCATGTCATTTTGTACCATGGTCACGGTGGCAAGCAACAGAATAATAAATGGTAAGTTCCCAAAGAATTGAGTCATTGCTGTTGCTTCTTAGTAACCCTTCCTATTTGAACTCTTAGTTCTAGCTTCTTAAGAAGCAAATTAGACCATCACCCCCCTTCCCTTTTCCCCCTCCCCCTTCAGCCCTCAGTTTGTTCTCAGTATTCAAGAGTCTCTTATGGTTTGCCTCCCTCGGGGCGGGGGGGCACTTGTGGGGAAGAGCACTGGGTGTTATATGGAAACCAATTTGACAATAAACTATAAAAAAATAAAAATTAAAAAAAATAAAAAGGGTGTTTCCTAATATAAACACATACACACAGAGAAAAAAAGCAAAAACCTAGAGAATCCAGGGGCTCCTGGGTCGCTCAGTAGGTTAGGCTTCTGACTTGGGCTCAGGTCATGATTTCATGGTTTATGAGTTCAAGCTCCATGTCAGGCTCTGTGCTGACAGCTCAGAACCTGGGCCCAGCTTTGGATTCTGTGTCTCCCTTTCTCTGCCCCTCCCCCACTTGCACTCTGTCTCTCTGTCTCTCTCTCTCTCTCTCTATCAAAAAAATCAATAAACATTAAAATTAAAAATTAAAAAAAGAAGCAAATTATAGTCCACTTTTCCATCTCAGAATGTCAACTTTCCAAATATAAATGCAATAATTGGTCCCATTTGATTTCCTGAATTATATTTTGCCCTAATTTGAATATTGCTTATCTTTCATGAAAAATAAATGTTTTAAAGCCCCAGATTCATTAAGCTTTGAACAACTTCGGTGGTCAAGTTGAATGTGAATGATGTACAGACATCCTCCACTTCTCCGAGTTAAGCCGCTTGGCTTTTAATGAAAGACCTGCATTAGTAGGTCTAACCGAAATAATTCCAAAGAGGATTTTCTCTCTTATGAGCAAAGGTACAAAATGTGTTTTGCAGGAGCCATTGTGGAGGCAGCGCTAACCGAGCAGCTCCTTCCCCGGGAACCAGCCAGGGCATCTCAGCAGCAAAGCCCCAGAGCTTTGAACTGGGTGTGTGAGCATCTGGCCTTTGTCTCCATGTATTGGTGCATCCGTGTCCTAAGATATCAGGAAAGCCTAACAGGGGTTATTTTGGGGTCAGGGAATATTCAAACATTTTGCCATATAAATTAATAGTAATTGCTTCTTCGCTTTAGGCCATTTCAGCTTACAAAAGGATAGCAGGGGAAACCTTTGTATTTAGTTTTTCTATAACCTTTTATTTCCTCACTTTAACATCGTGGTTCTGGGGGCGCCAGGGTGGCTCAGTAGGTTAAGCGTCTGACTCTGGATTTTGTCTCAGGTCATGATCTTGTGGTTTGTGAGATTGAGCCCCGCATCAGGCTCTGCGAGGACAGCGCAGAGCCTGCTTGGGATTCTCTCTCTCTTCCTCTCTCTATGCCCTTCCCCTGTTCCTGCTCTCTTCTCTCTCTCTCTCTCAAAATAAATAAATAAATTCTACAAAAAAAGTCACATTCAAAGAAAACACATATCCCATTCCATTTATTAAGCTTCCTTAAAGAGACCATTCTAGGACTTCACAAAGCATGTCACACAAAAGGCCCCCCCTAGATCCTTTTTAGATATCTCTTCCCACCCCCAAACTTTCACTCACAGCAACAGCTAAATATCCTTCCCTGTATCACAAATATATACCTCCTCACCACAATTATGCCCCCATTTTCCATTCACCCCTTCCTGTTTTACCCAAGACTGCACTATCCCCATCCACGGAACACCTAATGGCTGGAGACCCACCAGCTCTCCCCTCCCACTATGCAAAGTGCATGCACATCTTTTGGAATTTCAGCTTCTCTCTCACTCTGACTACATTTTGTGAGACTATCCTCCCCCTTTGTTCTAGTGAAATGCAGTAACATTCTTTGGCATGTGTGTATGTGTGTGTGTGTGTGTGTGTGAGAGAGAGAGAGAGAGAGAGAGAGAGAGAAATGGAAATACGTGAACAGATTTAAACAGCATAGTCATCAGAGTAAGTCTTATGGACATATATGAACCCTATATCCTGAGAATAGAGAATACACTCTTCTCAAATGCCCATGGCTAATTCGTAGAAATTGACCATCTATTGGGTCACAAAGAAAGCACCCATCAGTAGCTTCAATAAGCGGGAGTGCTGCAAACAACACCTTCTGATCCCACTGCAGCAAAACTAGAGTTTACTAACAAAAACAAAGCACAAAAAGACTCTTCCACATGGATAGTAAACATCCTCCTGTTAACCGCTGGGGGAAAGGGAAAATAGAAACAAATTACAATAACAACAACAACAACAACAACAACGGTTTCCAGTTCTAATCAAAATAGGAAAAACATACCTCACCCTATTTTTTCCTACAAATTACAACTAAAATCCCTGGCCAAAAGCCATGAGACGACTGACCGTGAATAGTGAAAAAAAAGGAGGGAGAAGTTTAGAACCTCAGCACTAGAGGGGCAGTTGGGTCTTTATCCTCCTATACATTCCAGCCTGCATTCCATACTTTGGAAGTACTACCAGGGACAGGGAAGAAATCTTCAAGGGAAGCCTGTTCTCTCCAGCCAGAGGTCTGGGAAGAGGGTAGTCCTGCAGGACAGAGCCCTTAAGACTGCACTCACCCAATTATAGGCAGGTGTCATGAAAGAAGTCATACCCCAACTCCCCCTCGCATTGGCCTGGTTGCCGCAGAGGCAGTGGGGTGAAACCGTGGTGAGTGTCCCCATCCTAATCAAGCAAACAGTGTCACACACCTGGCCACCGGTGGTGGCTGCAGACACAGAAACTAGAACCCTACTCCTTCCCATTTACACTGAGAACACAGTCTGTGAGGTGGGCTCTTGTCAACTATGACCACTCTGAAGGAAGGAAAATGAAGAGTACAACAACCAACAAACAAGTAGCTCCTTCCTGTCCCGACTAGAGAGTTTGAAGAGGATCACAAAGAGGCAGGAGATAGAGAAAAGGGTCCCTCAAATTTGTATATAACCCCCCAGGCACACTCCTCCTCCAATCATCTGTAAAACCAAGCAACCAATAAAGCAAACACTGGGAGAAGTGAATTTCGGTGCAGTTTCACACAGGCTTCTGGATAATGCAGAAGTGGGGCAGGCCAGCACACTGCAAAGATCGTGGCAACTGAATTGACATTAAAACCACAGCCTGCCAAAGGGAGCCAGGCTGTGCTTTAGGATAATAAATGTGTTAAATCCTACCAAAGAGAAGATTTAAATGAAATCAGAGTCTCCTTACATAATACTCAACATGTTTAGGACACAATTCAAAATTAGTCATCATACTAAAAACCAGGAAAATCCCAATTCACATGACAGAAGACAAGTAATAGACTTCAATATCACAATGATACAGGTGTCGAATTATCTAACAAGGATTTTAAAACAGCTATTAAAAAAGGGTACAACCAGCAGTTTCAAACACTTTTGTAAGAAATAGAAAACACAGAAACAAGTAAATGCAGATACACGGGAAAATCCAGATGAACTGGATAATTTCCTAAGGAAATACAGATTACTAAAACCAGATTAGAGCTGAGAAACTTAAATAGATCAATTTCCATTGGAGAAATAGAGGGCATTACTAAGGAACTACTCCACAAAAAAAGCATCAGGTACAGATGGCTTAACAGTAGAATTCTACCACACTTCCAAAGACCAGGGTCCCAGTGTTCATTATTCTAGAACACTGAAAGGAAAGAAAACTTCCCAATTCCTTCTTTGAAGCAAGTATAACACTGAAACCTAAACCAGATGAAGACAGTAGGACAATAGGACAGGGAAGGGACACATATCATTCACAAATATGGATGCAAAAATTCTAAATAAAATATTAGCAATAGAATCCAATATGACATTAAGAAAACAATACACCAATATCTTGTGTAATTTATCACAGAAAGGCAAGGTTAGTTCAATATTAAGGACTTTATTGCAATAATATACCATGTTAATAAATCTAAGGAAAAAATATCATGATTATTTAGACATATGATGAAAAAGCCACTGACAAGACTTAATATCCATTCATGATTAAAAAAAATAATTTTAATGCTGGAGAAAAAAGAAGGCGTCCACTATTTCTGCTACTACTCAGCTTTGCACTGAAGGTATGAGCAAATTCACCAAGACAAGAGAACTCAGTCAGAAGAATAAGAGTGGATGGAAAAAATAAGTGAAATCACCTGTATTTTTTAGATGCTGTACTAGTATACCTGGAAAGCCACAGATAATCAGTGATAAAAGCAAATCAAACAATAAAAGAATTCAATGAAGTTGTAGGCATAAAAGAAACATTAAAGAAAGTTCACAGTAACACCCAAATACCTATGGAAAATTAGAATATGATAAAGGCAGCATCTCAAATCAATGGAATAAACATGGATATTTAAATATGCAATTCTGGGACAATTGGGTAGTCATTTAGAAAGAGATAAAATTGGATCCATATTTCACCCCCTATATAGGAATAAACTCCAAATGGATTAGGGATCTAAATGTAAAAAACTGAAGCACTAGAAAGTACTAGGAAAAAAAATTGGTCAATTCCTCTTTAACTTCTGTGAAGAAAAACGCTTTCTAATGATGACTCAAAAATCCAGAGACAGTAAAAGAAAAGGTTAATAAATTTGACTAAAAAATAAAATTAATGCATGTCAGAAAATACCAAAAACCAAGCCAAGCCAAAGAAACATTAACAACATACACCACAGACAAAAGCTCTATACTTCTAATATGTAAAGAACTCTTAAATGTGAAGGTCAAAGGACCAAAAACTTGATAGAAAAAAATGTAGAAAAGACATGAACAGACAATTCATGTACAAAAGAAATCTGTGTTTTTAATAGATTGTATATATTAGAGCAATTTTAGGTTCACAGCAAAACTAAGTGGAAGGTAATGAGATTTCCCATATACACCCTGCCCCCATCCATACCTGGCCTCCCACATAATCAATGTCCCCTCCTAAGTGGTACATTTGTTACATCTGATAAACCTACAATGACACATCATAATCACCCAATGTTTACAGTAGATATTAGAGTTCACTCTATTATATATTCTGTGGGTTTAGACAAATGTATAAAGACATGTAGCCACCAGTACATAGTATTATAGAGAGTAGTTTCACTGCCCTAAAAATCCTCTCTGCTCTGCCTAAACATCCCTCCCCTCCTTCCCACCCCTATTTTAAATGTTAATGCAATTGAAAAGATATGACTTCTTCTACTGCTCTTATGTTTAGAAACTCCCTCTCTGCTCTGAGATCCAATATCTAATTGACCATGTCTTCTGCTAGTTTGTTTCATTTTGTTTCTGTTATTTTTTGGTATGAAATGAAGATCTACGTATTTTAATAATAATAACAATAATAATCAATTATCCTACTAGTATTTCTTTAAACTCTCTTCTCTCCAAATATGGGTGATTCCCATTCATGGCAAGCTAAAATTTAACTATGTAACAGTCTAGTTCTGCATTCCATTCATTCCATGCCATCCATCTGTCCATGTCTTTGCAGTAGATTAAAACTGTGTAATGAAAGTGCGTTTCAGTATTTGTTAAGGCAAGTCCTTCCAACTGCTCTTCACTTTCAAAACAGTCTTGACTATTTTCAATTCACTTAAATTTTCTACAGAATTTTAGATTTATTTTTCAAGAAAAACATCCCACTACAGAGTATAGTGGAATTAATTTCTGTGATTTAAAAAATATATTGAGTCATGTGTTCTTTAAGGAAGAATAGCCTTGGTTCTCTGATTACAGCCACTCCTGGAAGACTAGCATGAAGGCTTCTCAGGACACTTCACTCAGCAGCTTGGGAGGAGCAGGAAAGAACATACAAGGGATGTAGAAAGAGATGGGGACAGTCAGAACTCAAACAAGCAGAGACCTGACTTCCTTCAAAGTCACTCCAAGTTTATCTGAATATGAATCAGACAGAAAACAAATTTGGCTTTGTGAAACCTCCAAACACAGTGTCATTTGGGGTACAGTCTGCAGAAGAACAGAGGTAGCGTCTTCTTAGATTAGTTAACCGAATTCCAAGAGCTTTCACATTATTCTCCTCCAGGTACTGGGACCAAGACTGTAAGTGATGGAGAAAAATTCACCCAAAAGTGTCAGATCATCCATCACTCATAAGAGTCCAAGTCTTGGGAGAATTTTCTTTTACCCTGAAGGCTGGTTAAGTTTCACTCTTGGGCCTGCCTTCAATTCAGTTCATACCATATAAATGGCATGCAGTTTCTGTTTTCATGACTTGGGAAATACTACCCAACTGTAATTGTTCTGTAATGCAATTCTTTATAGTGACCCATTTAGAAACACAGGTCAAACTTGTTCTTTACTGGGTTCCTTGGCCTGGAATAATGTTTCCAAGTCATGGAATTCTCAAACCATGGCACAGTGAGATGATAGGATTTAAGTTGCCAAAAATTAGTCCTTAATTTAGTAAAATAACACAGTGCATGTTCAAAGGGCATAATCTTTAACAAAGGAAAGTGGTTATAGGTTTCTTGGCCCAATGGCCACTAATTTCTGCCTCACTAAACCCAAACCAAAGCTATCACTAACACCTGCAACTCTCCTAGCTTTAGCCCCAAACTTTTCTCTGACTTTCTGTCATTTAAAGTACCCCACATAAATGCTTTATATTCCCATAACACCTGAACATCAACTACTTAAAATCTGGACAAGTAATCATCCTTTAGGTCAAGCATGATGAATTTGAACATTACCAAATTTAGTTTTGGCTGTAACTTTACCAGGATTATTTTAAAATAAAATTATTTATGCGTGGGCCTTTATAGAACCACTCATAAATTTGAAGTGGATTATTTATCAATTTTTTAAATACTGAAACTAGACCATCTCAAACATAAAATCATTTCAGGCTGAAAACTTTAAATATTTATTAATAATAGAAAGCCTATAGTTCAGTATATTCTGGTGAACAAATTACTTTCTGGAAGATGTCTTAGTTGTTTCCACTTTATTAGCATACAATTTATGCTTCTTCCAAAACAATAAGCAGCAAAAAAGGTTGAAGCACAAAGCTGCCTAAAGAAGACAAAGATTGCAACAACTTCCTATAGCAGTTCAGAAAAATTATGTTGATATTTTGAAAATGAAAAGCAGAGATTTGTGTGATATTGGTTAGGGTGCTCAATCTCTTTCTGGAGCTGGATTTTCATCCGTCCTTTTATTCCTTTCCATAATTACAAAGTGAGTCTGTGACTAATCTCATCCACCCAAATCCCAAGGTTATAGAATATGCTTAACACTAGACCACAGTAGCTGCCCCCCCACCTTTATTTCTGATGGAATCTAAAAGTAAGGATATGACCTAACCTCAAACATATCTCATCAGCCTCTTAATTCACAATTATCTGCTAATATTATAGTCATGAGAGTAATTCGATGACTGCTTAATTTAAGGTGTTGTTATTATATGTCTATAGTTCTTGTCTTATGGCCAAATACATGATGATTGAGAAATAGAAATGAATCAAGAATGTGCCACTGAATATAGTGAAACATGTCATTATATTAAGTGACTCTTCTCTTCCTAAATATTCATACATGGAGAGACCAAGTTTAACAAAGCCCTTATTTTACATACCTGTTTTAAAAAGTAAGAGTGTTCATAGCATTTGGTTGTAAAGAGAGCAAATGCTCAAAGCACAGAACAAGTGAGTGTCAAATGTATCAACAAAACTCAGGCCTCTCACTCTGTCTCCGGCATGTGCCCCTGCCCCTCGGACATCCTTGTCAGAGGCGGATGAAAGTCTAGTGGAGCCTCTACCACACCCTCGGTCTCCTCTGCTGGCTCCTCCTGTTTGCTTCGTGCTCTAAATACTGGTCCCTCTCTTCCCACACTCTCTCTGGAAGTTCTCAGCCACTCCCATTACTTCCATGGTTACCCACCACTGAGGACTCCCAAAGGTGCATCTCCAGACCCAAGATCTCCTTTAATTCCTCTATTCCAAGGTCTACTGGACATCTCACAAGCATCTCAAACTTCTTACCTTAAAATCTGCCCTCATCATGTTTCCCCAAACCTATAAGCCTTCCCTATCTGTAAATGCAACTTCTCTTAGTCCAGCTGTTCATATGAAATTTTGAGGGTAACCTTTGAATTCTCCATCTCCCCCCCCCCCCAATATTTATGCAATCCATTGCCAAGTCCTACTTTGAACTCCTCCTCCAAAACCTACCTCAGGTCTTTTCACTTCTTATCATCTCTTCACAGACTACTTTAGTCCGAATCACCATCATTTCTTATCTGAACTCTGGCAATAGTTCCTCACTGCTCTCACCTCTTTCCATTCTTGTCCTCTCCAATCTGATCTCTAGCATAATCCAGAAAAATTGTATTCAGAGGTGGATAATGTTCCTTCTCTGCTAAGAGCCCATCAAAGACTTTGCTGTGCTTTTGATCTTGCCTACAAGGCCCATGGCCATGATCTGGCCATGCTCATTGCCCACTTCTTCTCCATCGCTCTCCCCCTCACCTGTAATGGTTGAATTGTATTTCTTTCCCAAAAAGAGATATCTAGCTCTTAACCCCCAGTAATGTGAATATGAAATAGTGTCTCTGTAGATTTAAGGATCTTGAGATGAGATTATCCTGAATTACACAAGTATACCCTAAATCCAATGACTGGTGCTCTTATAGGACAAAGGAAAGTAATATTTCAGCCACAGAGACTCAGGAGAGATGGCATGTGATGAGACTGGAATGATGCATCTACAAGGCAAAGAAGTCCAGAGCCACCAGAAGCTGGAAGAGGCAAGCCAGGATTTTCCTTAGAGCCTTCAGAGCAAGTGTTGGCCTTGCTAAATCTTTGATGTCAGAATTCTGATCCTCAGAATTGTAAGACAATTGTACATTTGTGTTGTAAATGTTAATTAATGTTGTTAATTAGTGTTAATAAATGTTGTTAATCAAGCTACAAAATTTGTGGTGGTTTATTATAGCAGCTGTAGGAACCTAATACATTCCCGAAGCTCCAATATACTGATCTTTCAAGAGAGTCCTCTTTTTCCTTCTCAAAGATTTATTACATGATTCCATCACCAGGAATGAAATATCTGGCATAAATATCAATTTTTCAAAGAGGCTTCCTCAAAATCTAATCTAAATTAGGCCCTCCCTCCTATGCTTAAAGACCTTCCCTTTAGAGCTTACAACTACAGCTCTTAAGCTATAAGAGCTTACAACTATGTATCCGTGTATTTGTTTAATGTCTGTCTCTCCTTTATACTTTAGGTTCCATGAAGGCAATGCCTATGTCTGTTGTATCACTACAATAACTTCTATCCTAGAAGACACTAAAAATAGTCCTTCAATAAATGAAATTACAGAAATAAGAGAGGACTAAACAATCTTCTTTGGTTGGTGAGTTTTCTGAGAAATAGCTTTTCCCATGTTGAGTTAGTTGAAACCCATCAACCATATTAAAGTTAAATTTTAACTAAATATTGATAAAATGAATTGTAGTCTTTATTCCATAGATACAGTATTAATTAAATTAAATCAATATAAAATTTGAGATAAAAATGCCAACGCAAGGGAAAACACTTCCTCTTCGATATTTGATCTGCTGGAGAAAAAGCCCAATTGCTTGCATGCACCAACCACCGTGGGCACTGGCTGAGACAACCAAGATACACAATTAACAACCATGCCAATGAAAACCAGGCAGATCAGATCCTTGGCATATGCAGCTTTTCATGAATGTGCCTGAAGCTAGGATCCTTTATATGTATATATAATCTCTTCCCATTTCCCTGCAGCGCATAAACATGTCTAGGAGGCCACTGTGTCTCCTACCACCTGATCCACATACTAATTCACATAACAATCTGTAAGTCAGACTCAGCAGTAGTGGAATGTCTTGGGCAAGTATGATCTGAATGAACATGCAAAGGCGGTACTACCAGAGATAAGAGGAAAAATCTTCTCAGTCTTATTTTGGGAGGAAATTTCATGGACATTTTGGCATTGTACACAAAGCCAAAGAAGACTATTAATCATAACAGAACTTATTTTTTTTAATTTTTTAATGTTTATTTATATTTGAGAAAGAGACAGAGACAGAACATGAGCAGGGGAGGAGAAGAGACCAAATCTGAAGCAGCCTCCAGGCTCTGAGCTGTCAGCACAGAGCCTGATGTGGGGGTCCAACCCACAAGCCATGAGATCATGACCTGAGCTGCAACCAATTGAGCCATCCAGGCGCCCCATAGAACTTATTTTAATAAGGTTGCCCATTCAAATCCTTCATCTAGTGGTTTTTTTTTCCCCTCCAGTCAGTAGTTCCAAATTCATCTACTCATTGATCCAACAAATTTTCATCAAGGGCCACCTGGATGCTGGGCCTTGTGCCACACTGTGGGGATGCCATGGTAGGTAAATTAAAACACTGTCCCAGCCTTCATTGGGCCCAAAGTTTGGTAAAGGAGACAGTTGATGAGCAATTACAAGGCAGCATGAAAAGTCCCACAGGGGGATGTTGTTTGAACAACCAAGAAATAGAGTTCATTGAGAACTAGAGGGAGCAGAGAACCCTAGCAGAGATGAGTGGACCTGATCCAGTCTGGAGGGGCAGAAAGGAAGCCAGAGCCACACATGCAAGTGTTCAGGGACAGTAGGGAACACGGCAACCCTTTAAGTGACCGATGGAACTAGTGGTCAAAGGCAGAAAGAAAATAAAAAAGACAGACTAGAGGAAAAAAGAAAGGGAGAGAAAAGCTAGATAATGAAATAAAAAGAAAATCAGCGTTTTAAAATAACTCATCCAGTTGTAGATGGAAAAAAGGTGTGTATGTCCAGAGAAACCTAAGTGTTCCATTAGGTCCCTGTGTCATGCTGTGTCATGTGTGAAGGAAAATATATAGTGGTTCCTAGCCATCAACTTTAGTGGGTAAGAGTCAGTAATGTACCTAGACCATTGCTTTTCAAACTGCAGATTACAATCCACTGGGGGAAATGAAATAAATTTAGCGGATGGACATCAGCATTAAAAAAAATGAAATACAGTAGTACATGATAAGATAGAAAAGGATAAGACACATGAGAACAAACAGATATAATAGAATAGATCATAAAGCACCGCTCACAGTAAGGGCAAGTATCATTTCATAGACACACATGCGTGTGATCAATTACAATTGCTTGATAGCCACGGACCAAGAAGTGGGTCCAGGGACGATTCCAATCAAGTCTTGACATTCCTTTGAAGTCTTTCTTAAATATTTAGGGCTTACTAAAACTCTTGGACCCTGGCCAAAAGACAAAATTCTTGCTCTTTGCTGTTAAGGTGAACTTGGATGCTGTGAGGATGCCTTTGAAGAACTGGGCTCTGTGCCAAAGGTGGGGAGGAGGGGCCTCACGGTGGCCGTTCACCCTGGAGGGAAGGCCTGGTGCTAGAAGGGAGTGGGCCTATCATACAACAGCCATCGGGGTTTCCAAGAGAGTCTTCTGTATGTCACACATACCAAAAGACCAGATGATATGAGAATCCGGTTGTTTAAATGGGCCCATGCCCTAAAGCATTGATCCCTGCAACTGTCCCAGAAACAGCTCTCCACAGTCAACCACTGTCTCTCTAGGGGCCAGACACAGAAGATTTGAGACTAGATGATAACAGCCAAGTCATTGGTATTTAGAGCCAGTTTCTGACAGTGGTTCTACTTCTGAGGGCTTGGTGAATCAGGTAGCATCCTTAAGAAAGGAGTTCATGACTTTTGGTTCACTTTATATTGACTAATCTGTTCAATGTAGTGAACATTTGTTCACTATAAAATTTGACTTCCATGTGCCACTCTTCACAAGCCAAGACATACACAAATATCTGAGGAAAAAAACCTAATCTCTGGGGGTGGTGTCAGGCTCTGGGCATGAGTAGGCAGTTGGGCTAAGTTGCGGTCATGATACTATTAAAGATTTCTGGGGCTTTATACCCGTGAATATTTTAAAGTCACACCAGTCATGCCATTTGGTGCCTGCTATGTGGCCAAAGTGAGCGATGGCAGTTGTACAAAGTGTGTGCATGATGCAGGAGGGGCCAGGTGCTGTGAGAATGTGGCAATGTGACACTGACACCAGGTTTGAAGAAGCAATTACTAGAATATGTGGGCAACACACCCTCCTGGTAAAGCCGCTTTCAGTTGAGGGATGAACAAGCCAACAGGAAAGGATCCCTCAGAAACTAAAACTTATCAGAAAGGCAAACTAGACTGTGAACCTGAAGGGGAGCTCCATTGCTATTTTGCTAAGTGTAGTGTCCAGTGTTCATAATTATATAAAAGATTGAGTATCGCAGTGCAGAAATTTAGAGACCATTTATTTCACCCGGAACTCCTGGGAGCGGAGGTTGGCAAACTTTTTCTGCAAGCAACCAGACAGTAAGTATTTCGGGTTTGTGTGCCGTGTGGCCATCTTTTGCAACTCAGTTTTTCGGTTGTAGCATGAAAGCAGACACAGCAAATGATTAAACAAATGAACATGACTATGTTTCAATAAAATTTTATTTACAAAATCAGGTGGCAAGCCAGGTTTGGATTGAAAGCTAAAGTTTGCCAACTCCTGGCCTAAAGCATTAATGGCCCTGTGGAAATCAATGAGACTAAAGACCTTGGCAAACCACAGAACTAATTCTTGACCTCTATCCACCTTTATAACTTACAACTATTACACCAACTAAATCTATAAAAAGGTAAGAGCAAATTAACCTCTCTCTTGACCCTCACAAGCATATCAGTCAATATCACTATTTTATTATTATTACTATTATTATTCCTATTTTCAGCTGAAAATTAATTTCAAGCTATTCAATTGCTTTTCCAAGGGTACACATGCTGTATGTAATAAATAGAGTTTATACACAATCATTTGACTCCCTAAGAATCAGAAAATCCAGAATTCAAATTTTTGTTTTGCAGCTAAACTAATTTCCTAGACAAGGAAGATAAACTTTCTATGTTTCTAACTCATATCACTGAACAGAAACTTTCAAAATGGTAATGGTGACTAACTTGGGAAGTGGTAGAGAATTTGAGAAAAGAAAGATTTAATTCACTTATGCCAACTACAAAGAAATGAGAGTCCTTGTAAGTGTTTCCATTTCCTCACATATCTCTCTCTCTCTCTCTCTCTCTCTCTCTCTCTCTCTCACACACACACACACACACACACACACACACACTGAGTTTACCCAAGACTCTGGAAACAACTGGCAAAATCTAACATGTAGGACAGGAGTCTTGGAGGAAGCCGGAGTGCCAAGCCTAACTGCCCTAGATAATTAATGCCTTATAATCTCACAGAATCTCCTTCACCAGCTCCTCAAAAACTATGGAGCATGGAGGCAGGAAGCTTTGTTTACCCTCCACCCTGATTTCAACAGCAATGGAGCAGAGGCCCAGATCCACTTCATCATATGAGATGGATGGCTTGCCTGGCGTTCACAACCTTTAACAAGAGACCAGACTGGGACTGCTGTTAGATTGTCATATTGTCACTGGATCCCTCTGTGGGTCCTGCAAGGGTGGTTGGGAGCAAACCACTCCTAAACTGATGCTCTATGCCCCACGAAATGGCCAGTCACTATCCATGTGCAGAAACACACACTCCCAAACACTATGCTGAAACATTTCATACACCCGCCCCACATAGTGATTTTATAAGACCTGGCACACAGCAAAGTTCATAATCTGAGCCTGAAACAGGTACCAACAGGTGTGAGAAAACAGCTATGGTCTTTACTTTGTATCCCCTACGGCATGCTCTCATTACATAACATCATGTGCCCTGAGATGAGTATCTTCCTACTTTTAAACTTCAAAGTTTCGTGTATAAATCCCTGATATTTATCTCAATAAATGTTATTGCTATTTGTTTCCACCCCCAGTGACAGGTGATAACATACTGGTCAACCATTACAATGACCTTTTTATTGGTGATGTGATACAATTCTTGTCCATAGCTGAACAAAGATTTTTAAAATTCTTCAAGGTGCCCATCTATTAAGCACTGCTTGCCTCACTAACTCACCTTTGAAATGATACTAATGCAAGTGAATTCTGTTCAGTCAACCTGCAAACTCCAGTGTCTGCTATTAAAATACGCTAATTGTAATACCAAGGGGACCTGTAGAAAGAAATTAGGGTCCTTCTCATGTTATCCCTGATTTTCGTCCCTACGCATGCCTCCTCTAACCCCAAAATTTCTCAACTTCTCACAGGAAAAGAAACATTGAGGGGGAAAAGGAGAGGAGGGGAAATGAGAAGAAAAGAGGAACAGAAAAAAGTGTTTTTCATCATCTCAGAAGTAGGAAAAAAAAAAACAGGAAGCCTCTATCTATGGCCGGAAATGCCACCTCAATTCAACACTTCTGATTAAACACAGTGGACACTAGGAAATTGCTAAGACATTTTCCCTGCCTCCCTCCAACAGTGCACACTCCAATGATGGCTAGAGATACCTGGAAAGAGCTTTAGGGGAGGCAGAGCAGCCTCAGAAGACTTTTCAGGAGAGATGATCCTCAAACTCCTTCTGGAACAGGGAAGGAGAGAAGCCAGTGAGGTCGACTGGGCTGGAGGGAAGGGCTTAGGCACAGAGAATCTCATACACTACGGTCCTTGGAACTCCAGCTTCTCTCTGGACGGCCCTGACAACCAGCCTTATCCCCCTGTCTTTGCTCCTCTGGGGAACATTCTAAGACTAGAGGGCTTGTCCCTATAAAATGTCACTTGTAGAGCTTTTTATTTATTTGCTGGTGTTCCAGGCAGCATCACCCATGGCAACACTACCAAGTTCAGACAGGAAAACACAATCTGATTAGTTCTCAGAGAATAAAAGAGGAAATCTGCTTGCTTTGGAAAACCCAGACCCCATATTCTGTCATGAAACATGAATAAAATAGCACAACTTCCCTAGTGTGAAACTTGGGTTTTTAGTCCGCTCTATATAGATCTTCAAGCACTTTTCAGACAAATGAAAGACTTCATATCTCTTTTCTAAGATAAACTTCCAGAATAGTTTTACTTCATCCCAGTCGAGAAATAAATGCTATTTGATTTATCAATATAAATATAAGCTTCTCTACTTATATGTTAGCATTGAAAACCCTACCATAGACTTTGGATCAAAATCTTCCAGCTACCTCTTTGATTAAATGCAAGGTTTCCTGTTGTATTTCTGTTCTAACCACAGATGTTAGGACCTCACAAATTAAACAGTCCTTTTCCTTTCTCTCCTCCTGTGTCATGCCCTATAGGGGGCCCTTTAAGAAGCCCACTCTCTAGTTCATCTTTATTGAGTGCAAAAATACTAGCAGAGATATCCAGGCTATAAATTATTATGGAAGACAACATTTACAGTACAGAGACCTTCTAAAGCCCAGCTGTACCCAGCTTTGGATTTTTTTGGGGGGGGAGAACTTTTGATTCTGAATAAGTTTATCAAGTACTCAAAAGCTCCCAACATTACTAAAAACAACAACAACAAGCTCAAGCCTCTCACCATTGTTGCTAGAAGTTGCCAAATATCATTGATAATAATGAAAATACCATCAACAGGGAGCGTTTAACACACAGCAGACTTTTGAGGGGAATTTTTGTCATCACATATTGTTGTTTCTAGCTTTTGTTTTGAATCTGGGAGCTGACATGCAACTTGTCCTCAGGGTTTTAGATCATTTGCTGTTAAAAAAAAAAAGAGGGTAGAAAATACTAGCTTGTAAATATCCATTCATTCATACACACATACTTATTCATGTTGTTACGCCCGGGAGATAGAAAGCCCAGATACGAGCATTAAGTATATTCAGGGCATAAGTTATCTTTTATAAGCATGACTTTCTCCTATATCCAATATGTTGACCAGTGTGATGGAGGCTGCCATCCACTGTCATCCTGATCTTAAAATCACTCTACAATACGCCTGCAGAGAATAGAGAACCACAGGGGAGTCTCCATTGCCTTCAGGAAAGCAACAGGAGGCTATGGTTTTACCAAGCAAGTCACTGTCCGGCTGCCAGAAGCCCAGAGGCTGGAGGCAAAGTTGTTGCTCTGAAGGCAGATGAATGCTGGAACAGACAGCCCTCAGGCTCTGGGGGTTGCCATCCATTTTAGGGTGTCTGAGAATACTCTAGAATAACCCAGCATGCATAAGAATGCCACTTACCTCCTCCCACTGCAGTCCTGCCACCTGCACTGCTGGGCTCAGGTTCATCCTGCCTCCTCCCTCCTGCCACCTCACCTCTGCCAAGGTCCAGGGAAAGTTCCCCCAGAATTCCCACTGGCTCAACCCCTGAGGGAGAGGCTGGCGACTACAGCAGCAGTAGTGACAGCAATGCACGGAAAGTCCCTCCCCGCTCCCAGACTGCACTAATAGGAAAATCACAGAGGGGACACCAAGGAGGCACACCAACTGGGCTTCCCTGCCCAGCTCAGGAAGGCACATGGCAGCCTCCTGCTCAGCAAGAAGCCTAGAGCGGTGCGCGGTGTCTGCTATTCATCCTATTTGTTCCTGAGCAAGGAACCCACAGAAAGAAAACATCCCATCTAAACTGTGTGTATCTGGATGTCAGGCAGGTTATCAGTTAAGAGCCAAGAATCAGCGCCAGCAGACGAGAACACGGGATGGGGATGAATATGAGGGCGAGCCAGAGCCAAGAGGGGCCAAGGACCAGGTGCAGGACTTAGACAGTCCTGTCCTCTGCCCAGGACTGAGACCATTCCGAGGGGCACTCATTATCTAGAGTCCAAATGGTGTCCCTGAAAGATGAAATGACTTGAGTACCAGATCTCATGATAATCTTGCAACACGGGGATGGTTTTTGCCAATAACAGATGGCAATGTGCGACTCTGGAGAAACACTGATGGCCCAATACACAGCAGAGAACACATCTTCCGAACCAGACATCAGGACACGTCTTCTGGGAAGCACACTTTTGGTGGCAGGATACAGAAGGGTGTGGTGTACTGGAAATTCCAGCTCCTCATCTGTACCCACACGACCTTTGCCAAGCTCTTTATGTTGTACTTTGTTTATTTGAAAAATGGGGAGGATTTTGCTAAATTAATGGTTGGGAGGATTATAGGTAGCATATGCAAAGTACTTAGTATATAGTAGGCATTTAATAAATGTAGTTATTATTGTAATAACAGATTGAGGCAGTCCTAGAAAATCTGTATCTATAATGAGAACTGTATCTATAATATTCTTCCATCTACATATTATCCATTACTGAAGGTCCATGTCAAGTCTCCCCATGTTCACCATCTTCCATATTAGCATGAGCTCGTATTGATTTCTTTCATTCTTGATAATAAGCTTTCAACATATATTTTACTGAATGTTCCACCTTTTAATATAATTTTATACATAATTTATATATAATTTTACGTTGTCACTCCTACAAGATCTTCCCTGAGCACAGAAAGCAAGCCATGCTGCTTTAAAATCCCAAAGATTTAACATAATGTAAGAGACCTGGTAAGCGTTTGAAAAATAGGTATTTAATTAATTGTGGTCCAAGCAGTATTTTTGGTTGGCCATGACTATAAACATCCTTCAGCTCCACCTGGACATTTCCTAAATTATTTTGGAAAAAAGACTTTTCATGTTTGCATTGCACTGTGATCTATATGGAAAATACTAATCCTACCTACTTCACAAAATTATGTTCACTTTGCCTTTGTCGTTAAATACAGCTAAGGCCCCGTGACAGTGGAACATGGAGATATAATGTCTCTGTGCTGAAATAGGGAGACATCCCTGCTTGTGTTAAATAAAGCCAGCCAGCATCACTGATTTATAGAAGCACTTCTATTCTCTATTTCCATTTATTTGGGCTGGAGTTACTCAGTCTCCATCTTACTGGATGCGCTGGTCCATGGGTTAAGTTCCAGGTTAGAAAGGGTAAGCATGGCATAATATAATAAGTTTTCTGAAGGTCACTAGTCCTTTATAGAAACAACATCCCCTGTATCCCCTCACCACAAACACACACACACACACACACACACACCTATGGATACAGGAAAAGTCAGACCCATTGCCAAGGCTAGACTTAGGATATGAGTGCATCCCTTTTCTTCATCCCCTCCCATTCAAATGCCCAATATGCTCCAAATATCCCTTAGGTTTTGACCCCTTCCCCACTAACAAAACTTGTTCCTACCTCAAAAGCAGTGATATTTGCCATTACTTTTAATCTGAATCTTTATCAGCATCACCTTCCCAAAGAAACTTGTACTTGGAAATCCATCTAATTTTGGAGGAAAGAACTTTTGCCTTAAGAGATTTCAACATCAGAAGTAGGTGGAAGAGCCCTGAAGATAATGGCTCTCCATATTCTAATGCATTAACTAGTAAAACAGTTTTAAAGCTGTGGGAAAAGATGAGATTTGAAAGCATACATTAAATTCCCACCCCTTCATCTCATCACCCCCCATATAATGTTAATAGAAATTATATAAAAAATTGTAATGGGAAAAAGTACATCATTGATGGCAGGGAAGAGAGTTATGTAAGTACCAGAAATGTCAAGGAAAGATAGCCAGGGTTCCCTTGCAAATCACCATCACCAGGAGCAGTGACTCGGAGGGAGTAAGTGATGGGACCCTGCACTCCCCTCCTGGACATGAAAATAGAAGAAAGAAGAGGAGAAAGAGAATCAGGTAACATGGCCAATAGAGTGGAACTGGAAAGCAGTGTTCCAGTGGAATCTAGAAATTCATATGGACACAAGGGCAAAAAGTCCCTAGAAGGAGATTTCCTGAGATGAGACGACATGTCTTAGAGTGAGGAGCTTCATGAAAAAAAGATCTTAAACACCAGGGGCACCAGAAGTTACACCAAGATACCACTGGCAAAGTGTTCAAAGAGTGAATTCCCAAGGTGGCTTTGTTATAAACTGGTGAATAAAACAGGGTTCTTCTACCCAAAATGGATTGGATGCTTGGTCACAGAGGATCCCACACCTCCTCAAGGCTTTGAAAAACAATCACCACTACAAGAAAAAAAATCAAAACAGAGACATGATATCACAGAAATGAGTCCTCCCTAGCAGGTTTGTCCATGACTCTGAATCTCATCATCTGCCCTGACATTTGCACTGCTGAATTAGCAAATATGAATATTGATAACATTTATAAAGGGATTCAAAAATCAAAGAATGGTCAAGACCTCCTCACAGAACATTAAAAAGAATGTAATTGAGAGACATGAAAGAAAGTGTAAATGGCAGGATTTATTATGTTTATGGATAGAAAACTAAATATTGGAAATATGTTGATTCTTCTTTTTTTGCTATTCAACCCAAATCCAGCAACTTCTTATGTGTATGTATTTGTAAACAGACAGGCTAATTCTTTTTTTTAATTTTTTAGATATTTTTTAATCAAGTATAATTAACATACAGTGTTGTATTAGTTTCATATGTACAATATAATGATTCCAACAATTCTGTACCTTACTTAGTGCTCATTATAAGTGTATTTAGTCCCCTTCACCAGTTCCACTCATCCCTCTACCTTCTTCCCCTTCAGCAACAAACCACCAGTTTGTTATTTATATTTGAGTCTGTTTTTTTTTTTTGGTCTCTCTCTCTCTCTCTTTCTCTCTCTCTCTCTCATTCATTTGTTTCTTAAATTCCACATATGAGTTAAAGAAATCATGTGGTATTTGTCTTCCTCTGATTTATTTCACTTAGCATTATATCTTGTAGATCCATCCATGTTGTTGCAAAGGGCAAGATTTCATTCTTTCTTGTGGCTGAGTAGTATTCCATGGTATATGTATATGTGTGTGTGTATATATACCCCACATCTTCTTATCCATTTATCTATTGATGGATACTTGGGTTGCTTCCATAACTTGGTTATTATAAATAATACTGCAATAAACACAGGGTCACATAATGCCTCTTTGAGTTAGTGTTTTTATTTTATTTGGGTAAATAGTCAGTAGCAGCATTACTGGACCATATGGTAATTTCACTTTTAATTTTGGGGGGATGTCCATACTATTTTCCACAGTGGCTGCACCAGCTGGCATTCTACCAACAGTGCATGAGCTTCCTTTTTCTCCACATCCTTGCCAACACTTATTAATTTTTGTATTTGATTTTAGCTATTCTGACACGTATGAAGTGGTATCTCAATGCACTTTTGATTTGCATTTCCCTGATGATTAGGGATAAAGAGCATCTTTTCATGTGTCTGTTGACCATCTACATGTCTTCTTTGAAAATTTTCTATTCATTCCCTATGCCCTTATTTTTTATTATTATTTTTAAGTTTATATCCAAGTAAGTTAACATAGAGTGTAATAATGGTTTCAGGAATAGAACTTAGTGATTCATCACTTACATATAACACTCAGTGCTCATCCCCATAAGTGTCCTCCTTAATGCCCCTTGACTGATGGGCTAATTCTAAAATTTATATTAAAATGTAAAAATCTATATATAAAAAAGAAGACAACCTTGAAATAAAAGACAAAGTTGGAGCCTTCCATTAGGAGATGCTGAACTTACAGAGCTATAGAAATTAAGAGGGGTGTTAGTGGAAGGATAGACTAATAGGCCACTAGAGCAGAATAAAGAAGCTAGAAACAGATCAACCAATTTGATTTTTATTTAAAACAAAGACACCACTAAGTTGAGAAAGAAGAGGGAGGGAATATGGATAGCCATATTTCTTTTAAACAAGTGAAGTTTGACCTATATTTCACAGAATTCTATACTTCTTAAGGAAAATGATTCAACACGAAAACTTCTAGAAGATAACAATTGGGAATATCTTTGTTAACTAGGTTTAGACAAAAATTTCTTGAACAGATAAGCATTAGACATAAAATGTTGATAAATTGATTTCATTAAAATTAAGAACTTTCTGGTCATCAAAGGGACACCTTTAAGAGAGTGAACACATAAACCAGAAACTGGTAGAAAATGTTTTCAATAAATATTTATGACAAAGATCTGTTATCCAAATACATAAAGTGGTTTACAAATTAGTAATAAAACGAAAGAAACCCCAATAGAAAAATGTGCAAAACATTTGAACAGGAACTTCTTATACATTGCTGGTGGAAGTATAAAGTGCAAAAACTACTCTCTGGCAGTATCTAAAACTGATTATAAGTCTGTGCATAAGCTGTTTCAGCCCTATATCCATACTCAGCAGAAACGCGTATACACATGTGTCAAATTAACTGCATATTCTGCTTCTCTCATGGTTTGCTTCCTGCATATTTAGTGCCAAATCTTGGAAATTCAAAAAGCCTAGTCTCCCAAATTCAGGTATATGCAAACAAAAGCTTGACTTTCAAGGCTATTAACTAGAAAATCCACTGAGGAACCCCTGCACTGTCCCAGAGCATTCTCTTTCTTCATGAAGCAGTGTCCACAGGAAGCCTAGAAGGTAGATCTGAGACATCAAGGGGGCAAGTAGCCCTCAAATATTATACATTTAAAATTTCAAATATTATACATTTAAAATTTAAAAAGTAAACCAACCGAAAATATACAATATAAGGAATTATTTATAGGAATCCTGCTGCAACCTGTAAATGAATATTGTACCATTCTTAAGAATTAATGTTTTAAGTACGCAAATCAAATTTAACATGATATATGCAATACAATCCTTTTTAAAACAGAAATTTAAATATGTGTGTATATATACATAGGAAAATTATGAAGGATACTGGCTTGACCTTAACAAAGGTTAGAGTTAAGGGAAGAATTAATAAGTTTTTTTTTCTTTATTATTACCTATGATTTCTAATGTTTACACGCTGGGTAAATTTTTGTAAATACAATGTCCCTTTATAGTTCAATGGATATAAGAGGGTAGATCCTATTCTATTAATTACTGTTGAAATTTGATCCCAATATTTTTTTCAGAGCATAATTTCCTACTTTGAAAATATCCAAATTGAGGTCCAGAGAGATCCAGTTGGGGAATTTAATTACACATTAGTAAAATAATCTTTATCTGAACCAGTGAATAGGTAGTAGTAGATATACAGTATATGTACACTCCACTGTCTCTTATCCACACTCCAGTGTTAAGTACCTATAGGGTCACAGAAGAATAAAAAATGAGGCCAACAGTATAGCGATGTGGCCAAATGGATCATAGAGCAATGTACAGAAGAAAAATATGCTAAAACTTGTGGGGAAAGCTTGAGGGGTTACAAGATTTGCATTGTCTCCAAAAAAATCTCTTCAAAGGTATTTAGTAATACAAAGGGATAAAAAAAGTAACTTCGTAATGGAGAAACCTAGCAACCATCACATCACCCAAGTGATCAAGGTAAACATCACCAGCAATAAGACATGTCAACATCATGAACACCCTGACGTGGTGCACAGATGAGACTACAACATCATTCTTCCGGTTTTCTTGCCCCACATGCAATACCTCACTCCAGTTAGCAGAATACATTGGACAAATCCAAACTAATGGACATTCTGTAAAATAATGGATCAATAAAAACTATCAAGGTCATGAAACACCAGGAAAAACCAAGGAACTTTTACAGACTGGAAGAGACTAAGAAAACATAATAACTAAATACAATGTGAAACCCTAAGTATGGGCCCAAAACAGAAAAAGAACATGCAGGCGCGGTGGGGGTGGGGAATAGGTATAATTCAAATAAGGTTTGTAGTTTAATTTATAAGCCATATAAATATTAATCTTTTTATTCTTGAGATCTGTACATGTTAACATTACAGGAAATGGAGTGACAGATATAAGGCAATTCTTTGTATTATGTTTGCAACTTTTCTATAACACTACCATTTTTTCAAAATAAAAAGGAAAAGGAAATCCTTACAACATGAAAAAAAGAAAAGAAAACCTCAAATCATTTTGAGTCCTGGCTATAGGTCAAATACGGTTCTAGTCATTGTCGTGAGTGAGGCAGCCAAATTCCCTATCTGACTTATACTCCTTTTTAGATACTGTATACAGTGAACAAATAGAGAGGAAAAGGGGAACTATTAAATACAAACTGAAAGAAATTTAATGAGCAGAAATTTAATACTTATAATGCCAACTAAAATAACCTATAAACTATTTTACCAGTATGATAGAGATTTACAAATTAAATAACATACATCTATCAACCCTCTCCTCCCTCCCTCCACCAAGTCTGCCATCTAGCGATGGGAAGGGAAGCTGCACCAATACATGGATAGCCCTTAAGCAAGTGTCAGCCCAAAGTGTTTAAGGACTATAGGATTTTTTTAAAAATTTTTTTGAATGTTTTATTTATTTTTGGTACAGAGAGAGACAGACCATGAGAGGGGGAGGGGCCGAGAGAGAGGAAGACACAGAATCCAAAGCAGGCTCCAGGCTCTGAGCTTATCAGCACAGAGCCCGACACGGGGCTCGAACCCATGAACGTGAGATCATGACCTGAGCCGAAGTCGGAGGCTTAACCGACTGAGCCACCCAGGCGCCCCAGGACTATAGGATTTTAAGAGGAGCTGTGGCTGAAGCAGAGTTAGAACCCAGGCTCTAAATAGCCAGTCTAACCACTGCCCCCCCCCAACTTTCATAAATGTACCAACTAGCGTTACAGCAAAGGCGCAGAGGACAGAACACAGACTCTGAAGTCAAGCTGCTGGGGCTCACATCTTGCCTCCACAACCAACAGTGTGACCTTAGGTAAGTGACAGACATTCATACTCAGTCCAGGACCAAGCGACATCACATACAGTTGTGGGGATCAAATTGGTAAAACGCTTAAAACGGTGCCTGGCATGTAGTTGGACCTCAATAAATATTAGTTCTCACTGCCATTACTGCCGTCATGGTCTCCCATAAGCAGATTATGTTCTTTACACATCTTATACTATGGTCTCACCCAGCGGGAAGAGCCCAAGACACACTCACTGGCAAAGAGGTTGCAACTTACCATAAGAGCTGAATATGAGAGACCACCTCACACCTGTCAGAATGACTAAAATAAATAACACAAGAAACAACAGGTGTTGGTGAGGATGTGGAAAAAGGGGAACCCTCTAACATTGGTGGGGGGGGGATGCAAACTGGTGCAGCCATTCAGGAGAACAGTGTGGAGGCTCCTCAAAAAGTTAAAAACAGAACTACCCTAAGACCCAGCAACTGCACTACTAGGTATTTACCCAAAGGATACCAAAGTAGAGATTTGAAGGGGTACATGCACCCTAATATTATAGCAGCATTATTAACAATAGCCAAACTATGGAGAGAGCCCAAATGTCGCCTGACTAACAAATGGATAAAGAAGAGGTGGTATATAAATACAATGGAATATTACTCAGCCACTTGCCATTTGCAATAATGTGGATGGAGCTACAGTGTATTATTATGCTGAGCAAAATAAGTCAGAGAAATACAAATACCATATGACTTCACTCATATGTGGAATTTAAGAAACAAAACAGATGAAAATATGGGGGAAAAGAGAGAGAGAGGGAAACAAACCATAAGAGACCCTTAATGACTTAAAGATAGAGAACAAACCGAGGGTTAATGGAGGGAGGTGAGCGGGGGATGGGCTAGATGGGTGATGTGTATTAAGGAGGGCACTTGTGATGAGCGCTGGGTGTTGTTTGTAAGTGATGAACCAATAAGTCTACTCCTGAAACCAGAATTGCACTGTATGTTAACTAACTAGAATTTAAATAAAAATTGGCGGGGGGGGGAGGGAAGCTGAATAAAATTTAGCCAAAGTAATTGGAAAATCTGGTTACATTATGTAACACCAATGGAAAGAAACAAAAGGAGAAGCTTCCCCCAGAATAAGACATAGGAGGAGTAGCTTCCCCCAGAAAGGCCCCAGAGCAAGAAGAGGGATGACACTCTCAGAAGAGAATCAAAGGAACGTGGGGCATGAAAGCAAAAACCGAGAGCTGGTCGAGCATCAGTGTTATTGCCGCCAGAGGAGCCTCCTATGAGCTGCCCTTTTCTGGTGCCTTGGGTAACTTACAGCCACTCAACAGGATGACCACAGACCATGACATAATATTGAGTAGTATTAAGGCAAGAAAACCATATAACTTATCACCCAAACCAGGGTACTTTTGAGCATCAAATGGGAAGCTGTTGATTGTTACCCAAGGACACCAGAGGTAAACCCGGACTGGGCCAGCCATACCAGGATTATAGAATCCCCATTAATTCAGGCACTCCAAGGACAGCATGGGGAGAAGGAGCTAGATTCCTTGATGCAGACGTTCGAGGGGAGATTCCCCCCCCCAAGAGGGGTCTCTAGTAAGTCTTCATTTCTGCCATTCCATCCTGCTCCTGAAAAAAAAAAAATGACAGATTTACAAGTCAAGGGGAAAAGCTGTACGTATATGTAAACACACAGACAAATCTCTCCCTGTACCAGAATCCAGGTGGTGACTTCTTTTTCCACTTCGTCTTTTAAGTGTGCGGCAGTTTCACATGGAGGAGGCCACTCCGAACAGAGACCCGAGAAAAGTCCGACGTTCTACGCCCCACTGATGCACAAGGACTCAGAATCTGGTTTGATGCTATTTACTGGCGGGGGGGGGGGGGGGGGAGTCCCAGGCTTCCCTGCACTTTAAGGTGAGGATGTGAATGTGGTTAGGAAAGAA